>CM077232.1:6754907-7487407 GCA_039654775.1 Spinibarbus caldwelli
CGAGATTAATGGTCACTAGAACAAACAGATGACATATGAATTGTATGTACTGTTGTGTTTTAGGATGTTCACCATGGAAATGGGACTCAACAGGCCTTCTACAGTGACCCTAATGTCCTGTATGTGTCTCTCCATCGCTACGATGATGGGAACTTCTTCCCTGGCAGCGGAGCCCCTGATGAGGTGGGTTTCATGAACATTTTGACATTTGATATACACTACCATTCAAAAGTTTAGGGGCGGTAAGGTTTTTGAAAGAAGACTCTTATTATCGCCAAGGCTGCATTTACTTGATCAAAAATACAGTCAAAACGGTAACAATTTTGAAATATTTTTACAATCTAAAACAAATGTTTTCTATTTGAATATATATTAAAATGTAATTTATTCCTGTGATATAAAGCTGAATTTTCAGCATCATTACTTAAGTGCATCCTTCAGAAATCATTCTGATATGCTGATTTGATGCTCAAAAACATTTCTTATTATTATCAATGTGGAAAATAGTTGTGCTACTTAATATTTTTGTGCAAACTGTGATTTACTGTCACTTTTGATCAATTTAATACTAAAGGAAATTATTATTCTTTCAAAGAAAAAACCTTACTGACCCCAAACTTTTGAATGGTACTGTATATCACAGTATTTATGTATTTGCTTTGAAACATTTGTAAAATGTTACCGTTTTTCCAATTTTTTGTTTTTATTTTCAGGAAGAGAAACCATCATTTATACCAAACAGCCATTGTTGCCATGTAAATTAAAAATGCGAGAAAAAAAAATAGGACAATATTTACAATATTGGAAAATATAAAACAAAGAAAAATTGGGAAACAAAGAAAGACAAAATGTTTAATATTCTGCACTATTTCTAGGTTCAGATTTCAGTTTTTTTTCTGCACTATTTCAGTCATGTTTTTTCTTCCATTGAAAATTGTCAGGTTTTATACAGGTTTTTTACTTGAATTGGTATGGTTGTGATTTTTTTTTTTTTTTAATAAGAAATTCAAACTAAAGGTATTTTCACTGGTGAACTCAGACTTTTGGACCTCACTGTATATTCTGAATATCTAATATATCTCACATCAACCTGACATGAGCAGAGAAAAAGACAGTTCTTTTCCCCTTATTTGACCCCAGTTTCTCTCAGTTATAATTAATGCTCATTATCATTAATCCGGTAAGTCAGCTCCTGCCTCTGCACTAATGAGGGGATTGAAATTTAATTGAGTCCGTTGTAGCCCTAAATTCTGGTATTAGTCAAAGTCCATTTGGCTTTCAAATAAAACCTCATTACAGTTTCACTCTGGTCATAATTGTTGGGATTTGTCCTTTATTGACTCTGTGATATCAGCCTTAATTTAGTGGTTTCTCTGGGGAAGTTTGAATGTACATGATTCATAATACCTGCTCATCTGCTCCAGGAAGAGCTTTTTTGGAATTAGAGGGAGTTTACTAAACCGCACATTTAATTGAATTGTATTTGTGTCTGCAGGTGGGCATTGGTCCAGGCATGGGCTTTAACGTGAACATGGCCTTCACCGGAGGTCTGGAGCCGCCCATGGAAGACGCAGACTATCTGGCAGCATTCAGGTAACACCGTCACACATATATACCTTTTAAACCAGAACGAGCAACGGTCTTTGTTTACAAATTGTAAATGCAGCTCAGCATCTTTTTGCCATCATGAGCTGACTAACAAGTCTACAGAAACATAGAATACTGTAGTATTGTCACATCAGCTTTGTTGATTGTAATGGTGTTTTTGTGTAATTTTATAGTTAAAATGACTAAAAATTCTTAAAACAAGAAATGTACTTCGGAAACAAACAACTAGATAAGATATTAAGACTTGTTTTCATCTTTAATATGATTGTATTTTGCTGTACTGCACTGGCAGATTTTTACATTTGTTTTAAGCATAAACATTAAGTTAAAAACCAGTGAGAAAATCTGCCAGCGCAGTAGGGCAAAATACACTTATATTCTATGAAAACAAGTCTTATTATCTAATGCAGTGTTGCAGTGTCTTTTGAGTATTATTTTTATACTACTACAGTATACATTAATATTTAAAGTAGCATTTATTTTTGTATTTATAGTTTTCATTTTAAATTTAGTTTCAGTTTTAGTCATTTTGCTCTTATGTGCTGTTGTTTTTGTCAGTTTTTGTTCTTTTCGTTTATTTTTATTTCAGTTTCATTTTTAGGACTTCAGCTTATACTTATTTCAGTTAGTTGCCAAGTCAATATTTCTAATTTTAGTTTTTCATCTATTTTTCTATCTATTGTTTTATTTCAATTACAAAAAAAAATATTTCTTAATGGTTTTGGTTTTAGTTAACAATAACAACACTGTTGTGTTGCTTCTCAAGTAGTTTTCCTTTAAAGTAATGTTTTGAGTATTACTAGAAAACAAGTAAAAAGACAAAATTATTTAATATTTATAAGTATTTTTTGCTGTGGAATTTGTGTTTGAATTGTTTTGGCCCGGACATTATCCCAGCCCTCAGATACTGATGTTTCCCACCCATAATTGCATTTTATTTAAAAATATGTAGAAATGGATCCGAGTTGGGCAGTGGCACCATATTGATGAAGGAATCAGTAGACACTTTAACTGACTAATCAGTAAACATGTTGACTAACACGGAGTGATATTTGCCTTGCAGTGTTTGTTATGTATTTCTTTCAGTGTAAAGTTATTTACTCCCTCAGCCTATTTATATTAGCAGCAGCTGCACAGTCAGGGATTTTATGTGGGCACATGTGGCAGAGAGTGGCCTGTTTAGGGCTGAATTTATCGCAAGGCAATGCCCTTTTATTGGATGGGCAACCCCAGTGACCTCACAGCCAGTAGAAGGACTGTATTTCCCCACAGTGTGTAACTCAAAAAAGGATGTGATGTTGGAGAACACGGGAGAAACCTAACTGACTCTTAAAAGCTGCAGGGAAAATAAATGAACTTTTTATTTTTCAGCCTGACGTAAATTGATAGGAAAGACATTAAAAACAATTTCAATGAGAAGCAAAGGATCTATTCCAAAACCTAGTGAGCCTACATAGGCAACTGCTTCTAAGCTGACACCTCATAATTGATTTTAGTGTTCATTGAATTTTATTCATTTTTGCTTATTTTGGCTATGCATTACGAGATTGCATTCTTAATCTGAATTTTGCATCATCAATTTTGTCAAATTAGCATATGTTAGAATTATTCTTCCTGCCTTTTTTTTTAAATTGTATCAGCTATATATATATATATATATATATATATATAAAATACAGGTATTGAAAAATGCTAATTTTTAAGTAGATATAATACATTTTATTGAGACTTTATGGTATTGGTTTGATTATTTATTTATTTATTTTTATTTATTTTTTTTTTGAACATTTAGTAATTTTTTACTGAGATTTTTGCAATGCATTAATCACAAATTTTATATTTTTTATTAGAATTAACACATTTTAATGACACTTTTTTGTATTTATTAAATTATATTTTATTACTGTCGTTCTTTAGCATTGTCTGCCGGCTTGGATGCTGTTTTCACTAAGCTTGTCCCAGTGCATGATGGGATTGTCTCATCCGTTAAGAATACACATGATGCTGCCTTCAAATGTGGTCAAAAGAAGGCATTTTTTAATTGTTCTGCATACTTGTTTGCTTTTGTGTCATTTTCAGGATCCCTTAAAATGAAACCTACTTAGGCAGAGCCAAACCACCTCACTGGTTTAATATTGCTTAACTAACACCCATATGACAGCCAAACAGTGTGAAAAGCCCCAGGCAAAGCCCCATTTTCACAGGGATTTTCGTGAACTGTAGGCAGTTGTTGGAGAATTGGTTGGAGAATGGGGTCTTGTAACAATTTGTATAAGCACTGCTCATCCGTTGAACTGTCCCTTTTATCTGTAGCAGGGGCTGATGGGAGTCTTTGATGGTGAGCCAGTAAAGCTGAGCCCCATTAGCATTGGTGTTTGGGGCTATTAATAACCCCCTCCCTCACGGCGCGGGCGCACGGCCGATTCGAGACGCTCTTTGAAGAGGGGCCTCCGTGCCCAACGCGTTCAGGCTGCTTCGGCAGGTAGACGGCTAAAATATGGCCCACTGCATGGTGATGATAAGACAGGATAGTTCTCGCTCATCCCTTTTTTTAAAAAAAACCGACCACCTCCTCCTCTTTGACCCAATCGGCCCGCTCACAGTCTGTCCGACTGTTGTCGTAAATCTCTCCCCAACACATCTTCGATAAATTCGCTTCACCTCCCTTCGGCGGCCCTTCCTCACGCAGGGTCTAAGCGATGCCAGCTGAGTCTGACCCGTCTGCGCATCTGACCTCAGATCTCCCTCTGAGCTCATCTGCATCAGCACCCGTATTAAGATGCTCCGGTTCGGCTATTGAGAATCAGTCAGTTGGAAAATCTTTTAAGCTTTGTAGTTTGATGCACATCTTCCTTCGTAAAGACTGCAGGGATGTGACTCGCTTTCAGTCACTTTACATTTCCATATGACTCACAGACAGGTGTGTTGCCAGCCGCTGTACTCATACCCTGGCGAACACCTTTACTGTACTGATCCATTCATACTGATTCATCCGTGGCTACCAGGCGTCTGCACTTCTCGTCCCACCCAGAATGCTCTCATCCCCTTGTAGAGACGCCTGCTATTTCAGCGTAAACAAATCATTTTATAATTGCCGTGCCAGATGTTGTCACTCACTTTTAGATTGCAAAGAGTCAAACTGCAATGCACATGATTTTTATTGAAAACCGTAGTGTTTTAAAACACTTTTCAACTGCAACTTGGTATAATGCTGTGACCTTGTAATTATTATTTGCAATTATTTTAATTTTGAGAAATATGCATGTCACCCATCTATTATGCAGCTGAGACAATTTAATTCAATCTAGTTCAAAAAATAACAATAAATTAACAAAATAAGTTGTATCTTTGTAAGTATAGTAAAAAGTTAAATTGTTTCATTTAATAATTTACATAAAAACAGTTGTTACTCATTATTTCAAATGTGAATGATACTATATTTTACAACAAATCTTTTTTTTTATATAATTTTGATTTATATTATTATTTTTGTTTTGTTTTTTGAAAATGTTAAGAAAAAATGCTTGCTGCTAAATGACTCAATGTGAATTTTGGGTTACACTTTATTTTAAGGTGTCCTTGTTACAGTGTAATTATACATTTAACTACTGAGTTATATTAACTACATGTACTTACTATATGGTTAGGGTTAGGATTGGGGTTTGGCTTGGGTTACTTGCATGTAATTATGCATAATTAATTGTTATTATAATAGGAAGCACATGTAACGTGTAACAAGGACACCTTAAAATAAAGCGTTACCGAATTTTATTTTAAAGTTGCTCTTTAGGTTAAAGATCATGTGGTCATGTTTATTATTATTAATAAGATAATGATTAATATTATTTTTTAATAATAATAAAATATTATTTATATTATTTATATAATATAAAATATTATTTGTAATAATATTACAAACTTTATTTGTAATAATATTTATATTGTATTTATTATTATTATTATTATTATTATCTTCGTAAAACCATCTATAATGATAATATTTATTTATACAGTTCTATAGTATTGATGCATTTTGGATGGATTGATTGAATTGATTCTGTTGGAAATGCCCTTGCAGTTTTGTGGAATGGCCCAAATCGTATTTACCTCCTACACGAGAGTAGCTGTGTAGCTCAGTGTATTGCTCTACTGTTTGAGTTACAGGGGCACCTGAGCTATTATTTTAATCGAATTACATGCAAATCTGCTCATGATTCATTCTGAGTCAAAAGAAACTCCATGTCAAGTGACTCAAGAGTTGTGTTCATGGGCAGCAGTTATCTGTGTGCTGTAGCAGTCTTGTGTGCACTCATGATCCACCCAGATGAGGGGATGCATTCTCTCTCTCTCTCTCTCTCTCTGTCTGTCTGTCTGTCCCCTCTCTCTCTCTCCCTCCCTCTCTCTCTCTCTCTCTCTCTCTCTCTCTGTCTCTCATGTTTTCTGTCATCAGCTACTCCGCACAAACGTTTCTCAGCATTTGATTTAATGATCCCTCGAGACTGAGGGAGAACACAACACTTCATATATTTCTGTCTACTGCTTTCCTGCTCACGCCTTTCTTTTTCTTTCTTTCTTTCTTTCTTTCTTTCTTTCTTTCTTTCTTTCTTTCTTTCTTTCTACATTCTTATTTTTGTTTATTTGTTCTTTTTCTTAAATTTCCATATTTTTCTGTTTTTTGTCTTATTTTTCTTCCTATCTTATTTCTTTTGTTTGTTCATCCTTTCATTCTTTGTCTGTTTTTCATTTTTGTTTGTTCTTTCTTTCATTATTCCATTTGTTTGTTTGTCTCTCTTAGTCTGTTTATTTATTTTGTTTTCGTTTGTTCATTTGTTCTTTGTCTATTATTTGGTTGTTGTATTCTGGCTTTCGTTTGTATGTTTGCTCTTTCTGTCTGTCTTTTTGTTTATTAATTGTTTTCATCTTTCCATTGTTTGTTCTTTTTGTATTATTTGTTTTTGTCTGTCATTTGTTAGATTTTTTCTTCAGTATCTTTCTTTCAATTGTTTGTTTCATTTAGATTGTTTTGTGATTGTTTGCTTTTTGTATTTTTTGTTTGTTTGTTTGTTCTGTATCATTCATTTGATTGTTTTTCTTTTTTGCTTTTTGTCTCTTTTGTTTTTGTTTGTTTCTTCTAGATCTTTCTTTAAATTGCTTGTTTGTTTGTTTATTTGTTTGTTTATTTATTCTGTCTTCCTTTTGTTTGTTCCTTCTGTATCTTTCTTTCTGTCTTGTTTTCCTTCTTTCTTCTCACTTATCACTTTCCCTCTTAATGCATGCCTCTTTCTTGTTCACCCTTGTCTTTTTTCCTCCTCCTCTCTCTCTCTTTCCCCCCTTGTCTCCCTCGGCTCGCCGTGTTTCCTCCTCAGCGATGTTTTGTGGGCCTCTTGAGACAATGCATGCCTTACGGGCAGCACCTTCTTATTTAGACCCAGCCAGTGCCACGTTGCATTTGCAGGGGATCAACCCTAGGATGAAGAAAGGAGGGAGAAAAAAGATAAGAAAATTGGCTCTAATGAAAACCAGAAGCCCAGGCACTCTCACCATGAACTTGGAAACAGAAAGGAGAATTGAAGTTAATTCAAACCAGCTCTTTGCAATGCCAGATGACAAGGCTTTGAAGTGCCCCCTCCCCGCCGCCTTTACTCTTTGCGTTCTCGCTTTTTTTTTTTCGTTGGACGGGGGAGCGATTGGAAAAGCCTTAGAGACTGATGGATAGCCATGTCTAGAGTTAACCCTTCAGTGGCCATTTTCTGGTTTTACAAGTGCATGATCTTCTGCTCCAAACCGCTCTTGGCACGTTCCAGCTCTGGGATTTGGTGGACCCGTGAGGTGGGATCGGCTTTCGAGAGCCTCGTGGTTCCAGTCCATGTAATTTGTCTCAGTCCATTGCAAGGAAATTTGTGCAGGCTAATACTAATTACCAGTCATAAATCCTTGCCTCATCTTGCACGTCATGGTTGAGTCTTCCTCATCTGCGGATCTGTTTTCTGGATGCCCCCCTGGCAAACATGACAGAAAGTTTCCCTGAATAAGCTTTTGGACGAGGATTCAGAGTTTGAGGTGGAGCGGATGAGCATCTAGAGAGATGGAGGTCGCCGTTTGTCTTGTTCGTGCCATGAGAGGAGGATGTTTCCAGAGTGTTTGTGTGAGAGAAAGAAAGAAGCATTTTCAACATTGTATATCCCAGACACGCGGTCCTGTGCTCTCATGCCAAGCTCTGCTGTCTTTCCACCGACCCCACAGTGAGGCAGATGGGCTGCCACTGGGGAGAAGAGGAGGAGGAGGACGATGAAGAACTTCTCACGCTCTGTAGCCTTGTGTTCCTGAGACTCCGAGCCTGTTTTCACACTTGCTTTGATTGTTTGGTCTGAACCACAGTTTGACAAATTGTGCACCGTCTTGGAGTTCACATGACTTTGATTGTTTGTTTATGTCTGTCTTTCTTTTGCTTGTTTGTTTGTTTGTTCTTTCTTCTTCCTTTCGTTTGTTTTTGTTCTTCAAGTCTGACATCATATGGATAACAAAACCTCCATTGTGAAAGTGCCATAAAACACAAGCACAATGTCTTCTGGGTAGAGGTCTGCAACCCGAAATACTTTTGGGGTTTCGGGTCGGGTTCGGGTTAATGTTTAATGAATAGCTTCGGGTTCGGGTCGGGCTCGGGTTTGTAGCTAAAGTAAAACTATATGCAGTAGGCTATGCTTCATAGACGCACACGCACACACACATTATTACACACAGATATCAGAGATTGAGCATGCACACACAACACGGAAACTTTTATTAGTGAAATAGCTTCGATAGGCTACTGACTCGCAATGTTATATTTCTCTGCAATGAGTGAGTAAAATCGCTGTTTTTGAAGTAACTAAGCCTCATTGCTTGTAGAGAGAGACGCGCAGACGCAGGTTAACACACACAGTTTTCACCCCTCTCTCTCTCGCTAATTCAAATAAATGATATAATTAATTAATTCAAATAAATGCGATCTTACTGCACTACATCTCTGTGTTTGATTTAAAGCAGGCCAAATGCTATCGAGCCTTAACTGACGAAAATGACCATAATTTGCACGGTGGAAGAATTATCGTCTTGTCGTATACAACCATTCAAAAACTCGGTAGAATTTATGTGACCGCTGCACCTGATGTTCATAAACTTTCATAAATGGTAAGTGTTTTTTCTTTTGCCTTGTGAACTGGCCGAGCCTTGATGAATCTGTTTCTTTACATGTATTTGTTTACTGACAATCGTGAAATACATAATTAAAAAAAATAATAATAATAAAAATTCGGGTCGGGTCAGACAATCTCGGGTACGGGCCGGGTTTGGGCTTCAGTTTAAAGCCCGTGAGGACCTCTATTTCTTGGACAGTGTTTAGCCCTGATGTTACCACACAAAAGTAACAGTAAAGCATATAAACGGCTCTAAATTAATGTGAGAATTAATATCATATATAGCCGTTATTATATTTATGTTTGAACAAGTACATAAATTTTTTTTACATTTTATTTGTCAACTGTAAACTGTATTATATATATTTATATTATAGAAGCCTGTTTCCACCACAGGATGAAAAAAAGGTAATTGCAACTGTTTTTCTCACAATTCGGACTTTTTTCTCGCAATTGCGAGTTTATTTCTCACAATTTACACTTTTCAGCATTTTATATTTATTTCAGCAATGTCTCACAATTTTTAGTTTGTCCCACAATTTTGACTTTTTCTTGAAAATTGTGACTTTATTTATCACAGTTGCGAGTTCATAGGCTTTCTCACAATTTTGAGTTTATAGATTTCGAGATTTCAAACGTGCAATTGTGAATTTATAAGTCGAAATTGGAGATACAAAGTTGCAATTCTGAGGAAAAAAGTCAGAATAATGAGACATTAACTCACAATTGCGAGTTTATATGTTGAAACTGGCAGAAAAGGCAGAAAAAGTCAGAATTGTGTGATGAAAACACAATTGCGAGTAAAAAAAAATTGTGAGATAAAAAACTGCAATTACCTTTTTTTATTTTTTTTTTATTCCTTAGTGAAACAGGCTTCTGTAATATATATCAAAAACAAAATGATCAAAATTACTTGCTGAAATCAAACTCATCTTTTACACAATACGTACTCGGTTCATTAAAACAGTGTAAACAGAAATGGTTTATTTTACATTGACAAGGTTGGTAGATTTTTGGTAGATACAAGGAGAAACCAACATTTTTGTGAATCGTCCAAGGCGCCATGATTAGTAGCCAATGCTGATAATCTCAAATTGGCTAAAATAATTGACCTGGCCAATATCTAGTCATGTCTGCTTTGAATTACTTGTCATATCTGCTTGCAAGTTTTTAAAAAAATATATATGTTAGAGCATAACTTTGAGTATTTGTCCTCCTGTTTCGCCCTTGAATTTCAGCTGCAGTGATAGTGAGAGAATCCAGATATTTGCTTTCTTTCAATTATGTCATTAGTGAATGTAGAGCCCAAACCGCAGTCTGCAGAGATCCTCTCTGTGAGTTGTCATTTACTGATCTGACTGTCAGGCGGATGGTCCGCTGGATTTGAAGAGGCCCCTGCATGTGAGTTCTGGAGGAACATGATACTGTGTTCAGGTGCAGCGTGTGAGGCCATGAATATTTCCCAGCGGCCCTCTCTGTGCACAGTGAGCTCACGGCTGATGAGAGGTGCAGCGTATGATGCATGCTCAGTGTTTGTGAAGGACTCCACTCACTTTCCTTATGGACAGGCTTTCATCGGTCATGGAAAAATAGGGAAATATTAGGGAATTATATAAGTGGTGTTTTCCAAGGCCTGGAAAAGTGTGTGAAGTCCCTATTGTTTTTGTTTATCTTTTTTTTTTTTCTTTTTCATGGAAGTCCATAGAACTGTTGGAGGTTAACTTTTTGACACTTTGGTCTAGAAAAACAACTCCTATTTTTACTTTAGAACATGTTGAATGAACAAATGAACATGGTGTTTTTCACCATCATTATTGTTTGAAGTCGTAATGTATATTTACTTCTGTATATCTGTTTTTCACAGTCTCGAATCATGTTCAGCAAGCCTTTAGCGAGGGATTTTTTGGGATATAAAAATAGGCAGGAATTAAGTGTAAAATGTATATATATAAATGTATATATATTGGATATTTAATTCCTGCCTATTTTTTACTTTAGATTACCTTTGCAGTATTCCAGTTCTCACTTTATTCAAAAAAACGATAACACTTGTAATTTGATAACACTGTTAAATGTAATCTTTAATAAATCTCAGAACTTATTTTGGTTTAGGATTAGGATGTTCACAATGATCTTTTTTTAGGGGGATTTTAGTTTTTTGTGTTCAGTTATATATTTTAAAAAAAAAAAAACTATTAAAAAAGCATGTCTAAATCATAGTATCTAAAACCTTTATTTTCATATCAAGTAATTTATTTATTTTTTTTTTTTTTTTTTTTTGGCCTGTAGTATCATCCATTTACTTATGGAATCCCATTTCCACCACTGAATAAAAAATAAAAAAGGTAATTGCAGGGAAAAAAAATCAGAATTGCGAGATTATATCAGAATGCAAGATATAAACTTTGCAAGAAAAAAGAATTGCGAGGTTACATCTCACAATATTGATATTACAATAAGCAGTTGTGAGTTATAAAGTCAGAATTGTGAACTTTCTTTCTTTCTTTCTTTCTTTCTTTCTTTCTTTCTTTCTTTCTGTCCCCTAATTCTGCAATTGGTTTTACAGCAAGACCAGCATACAAAAAAAAAGACAGTTTACAATACATTAAAAATTACAATAAAAACATTAAAAAAAAAAAAACCTACCTACTTCCACCTACTCCCCACATGCCCGAATTTAGCAAAGAGTTAGAAGTAGGAATAAATGAATGATTGTACCTGTTGCTCCTAACAGAAGGAAATCTTAACCGAGATCCTGAGGGTAAAAACTGAAACTCAGAATAGAGAGGATGGGAAGTAACCAATAAGATAGATTGGGCTTTTCTAACTACCTGGCGATTATATAGGTCGGTAGGATGACTCAGCTGAACTCCTAAAATCTTACTGCTAATGTTAACTGTTTTCACCAATGCAGTCTTTGCCTTCAGACTCAGACTGCCATACCAGCATAACATAGCAAATGTTAAAACAGACTCAATATAAGATTTGTAAAACAGAGTCATCAGGGATCTATCAACGTTAAATTTGAACAGTCTCCGTAGACAGTACAAACGTTGCTGGCCCCTTTTACAAATCTTCTCCACATTGACATTAAAATTCAGCTTGTTATCAATCACACATCCCAAATACTTATATGATTCCACAGCCTCAACCTCCTGATCTTTAATAGTTGTTCTCTTTAAATCACTTTGATTACGCCTAAAATCAATATGCATGTCTTTAGTTTTTACCACATTTATTTGCAGGAATGCATTATCACACCACTGAACAAAATCATCTACCACGAGGCCATGGTCATTTTCATCAGCATGGAGGAGGCTGACAATAGTTGAATCATCTGCATATTTTACAGTAAATCTATTCTCATACCTTCTCCTGCAATCGTCAGTGTAGAAAGCACACATCCCTGAGGGGACCCTGTGGATGAAAACAGTACCTCTGACAAACACCCATTTACCCTTACTCTCTGAATTCTGTCAGTTAGAAAGTCAAGGATCCAACCAATAAGACAAAAATCAACACCAAAGCTCAACTGTTTCTCTACTAAAATGTGAGGTTGAATCATGTTAAAAGCAGATGAGAAATCAACAAATAAAATTCTAGCATGAGTCTTAGTTCCCTCTAAATGTTTAAGTACCAGATTCAACAAGGTGACCGTAGCATCCTCTACCCCACGCTTGCCCTATAAGCAAACTGAAGAGGATCGAGAGAATCTTCTACCATTGTAAGGAGCTCTTTTTTCAACAATCTGTCAAAACTCTTCATTTCTAAAGAGGTCAGCGCAACTGGCCTAAAATCATTTAGTTCTACTGGATGATTATTTAACTCGCAATTGCGGAAAAAAAAGTCATAATTGTGACCAAAAAGTCATAATTACAAGATATATGTTTGCAATTGTGAGAAAAAAGTCAGAATTGTGATTACCTTTTTAAAATGAAAATAACAATCAGTCCAAATTTGTACATCAAATATCAATCCAGTAATTAAATAATAAGATAAAATGTATGGAAAATGTCATAGCAAGTGTGAAGTCCCTATTGTTTTTGTTTATCAATTTTTTTTTTTTTTTCATGGAAGTCCATAGAACTGTTGGAGGTAGAGTTAACTTTTTGACACTTTCACTAATGACACTTTTTTTGACACACGTCACTAATCAACAAGTGTGGGAACCCTGAACAGGTCACCATCACTGCTAGTAATTCTAGTTCCAGAGAAGAGAGGTGACGTAAAAATTTCAGAATAGGCTGAATCTAGAAGCTAGCATCTGTGTGCGTGTGAGAGTTTGCCATAAAAGTCCCAGTCTGTAGCAAACACATCAAAGGTCAAAGGGATTTGGCAGAGGCCCTATCTTCTCGTGAGAAATGATCCCTGTTCTTCTCATCTCTGTATCCTGCTCTGGAGCCTGACGCCGGGTCTCGGTAAGACTCGCACGGGAGCTCCTCAAGGGAAAACTTCACATGAGACCTGCAGAACTGAGCATGCTTGAAGAAAGAGGGGCCTCCTGCTCGTTCACCAACGCTGTTGGTCTTCAAAGTAGCGTGGTGTGATTTGATTTGTGCTTTTTGTGTCTGTGTGGTCTAGCCGGTGATTAATCCTGTTTTTTTGAGGCAATTGGATTGAAATGCAGGAATGATCATATCCGTCAGCAGAAGCGGCTATAAAGAGACCAAATAAGAGACAGGAGTTTGGATGGCTCCTACTTCGAGCAGGATGCAGCTACGTGGGTCATAAATCTCAGCATCCACGGCCTAATTAGTAAAGCTCTTTTTCATCTCCGCATCGACGCTGTCTGATTCATGAGAGCCCGGGCTTTAAAAAATACTTTTCCACACAGGCCTGATAATTGATCGTGCGGTTTCCAGAGAAGAGGCGCGTTTTTTGTGGTGGGGGGGAATGTGAAGATGCAAGCAGTTTTGGCGGGCGCCTGAATCTCGCTCGTCTCCGAACATCAAAAGGGAAGACGGAAGGTTCTGGCCGCTCGCCCGCACTGCTGCTGTCATACCGAGGACCCCTCTGTGAGTCTGCGGCTGCCCTCAGAGTGCCTGTGGCCTGTGTAAAAAAAAAAATAAAAAAAGCTAGAGCTTTGATTTGCCCAGGGCTAGACTGGAGGAAGACTTTATGTGGGCGTCCTGCTGCTGTTTCTGGCAGGTTGGAAGGCCCTCGATGTGAGGTGTCACCTGCGATGGAAAGTGTGACCGTTGAGCAAAGCTCAACCTTTTTTTTTCTTGCTGTGTTAGTGAATAAAGGTCTCATTAATAGCCGTTCCAGGCTGAAATCTTGACCTTGAAGAGATCGGTTCAGCCAAAAATAAAAATTCATTCATTTATTCAACCTCATGTTGTTCCAAAAACTGACTGACTTTGTTCTGCAGAACACAAAGAAAGATATTTTAATAAATGTATTTTTCAGTGGATTCAATACCATAGCACAGGCGCTATGTGCTATAAAAACCCAGATATTTAAACAATTGAACATTTAAATTGTCAAAAATGCACCTTTTGCTTTGTTGCATAAAATAAATAGGGCATATATATATGTGTGTGTGTGTATTAGTGCTGTCAAATGATTAATCACATCCAAAATAAAAGTTTTTGTTTACATAATATATGTGTGTGTACTGTGTCTATTTATTATGTTTATATAAATACGCACACATACAATATATATTTATATTCATATAATTTATATTATATATAACTATACTTAATATATAAACATAATATATTTTTCTTAAATATATACATGCATGTATGTGTATTTATATATGCATAATAAATATACACAGTACACACACATATATCATGTAAACAAAAAACTTATTTTGGATGCGATTAATCACAATTAATCGTTTGACACTAATATATATATATATATATATAATATATATATATATGTATATGTATATATATATACCTGTATACACTGAATATTTATTTTACTTTATTTTTTTATTTTTTTTATTTTATTTTTTTTTTATTTTACAAATTTTGATTCAATTTGACATCGACCCATTTAACCCTCACTTACAGTTCACCTTTATTTTATTTATTTGCTTTATTTTATACTTTAATAATGTTGTTAAATGTAATCTTTAGCCAACAGCAAAATTAATGCCCTTTTTTTATACTGTACATTATAATGTGGCCTAAATCAGTAATATAATTTTGTTTTCAGTTTATTTATACAAAATAGCAAAATTTTAATATTTAGAGTTTGGCCAAAACATTAAAATAATTATTACATTTGGCTTGATATATCAGACGTAATTTTAATATCATTGCACACCTTACCTAACACATCTTTTTATTTGATCTTGCAAGTTTATTTTCAACCACTGATTTAAAGGCCTCAACATGTACTAGCACGAGTCACTGTTGACTGTCAAAATAGTATCAAGAGAGCTTGTTTTCACCAGCTGCCCACACAGACACCACTGCGCTTACACAGACAGCACCGAAAACACCGCATGTACTGTGGCCGTGTGATGATATTTCAACCGCTTTTCTGTGACGCAAACACTCTTCAACTCTCAAAGCCTGCTGTCATCCTCTCTGAAGCCTTTAGACCTCCGGTAAGTCAGGCGGTGCAGTCAGCTGGGCTCGGTGTGGGGTGCAGGGAGGAATTGAGGTGAGGTTAGGTACTTTAGGATGGAAAATATAAAGCACAGCTGTGGACCTTGGCCATCTTAGGAACTGGGCCGTTTGCCCGCCTGCGGCAAGAGGACAAGTGCCATGTTCCAGAGGCCAGTGAAGTTCCAACCACATCCAGCCAGAGCTGAAGTATATTGTGCAACTGGGCACCACAGTTACTGTAATGCAATGCAAAATAGCTGCGTGCGAAAGAAACCTCCCTGCGAGGAGCATGCATGAGCCATCATCACCATGTCTAATAAGGGTAAGCTGTGTCATGTCAAGGGAATTAGGAAAAAATACTAAGGTACAGTTCCATTCAAAGGTCTTATTTTGCTGAACATTATGTATGTTTTCATAAAACAGCCTAGAAATTGTTTAACATTCAGAATATGTTAATGTAGCAAAACCTATAAAACCCATACAATTTTTATTATTTTGAATATTTTTATTTGAAGTTTCCTGCATTTAAATTTACTGCAAAGCACTATACATCATAGCTGCCTTTTTGGAAAACGTTTCTTTCAATTAAGGGATAATTTTAAGCAATGTCTATATAATGTTTTATATTGCTATATTTTAGATTGTTAAATTCTGAATATATATATATATATATATATATATATATATATATATATATATATATATATATATATGTATATGTATATTAAGTATCTTATAAATAATTTTTATAAAGTGAAAAATTGAAACAGTATCTACACTTCTACATTAATATATTATATGAATGAGTATATTCAATACAATGAATATTTTCATATATACATTAATGTAGAAATAAAATAGAATTGTATTAAAATTGTATAAATATATTTCTATAAATATGTTAATGCATTATTTTTTTCAATACATGCATACATATATGTATATATTATTTTTAAATAGAATGTAATTATTTAAACTAATTATTTAATTAGTAGTGAAAAAATGTGTTTATATATATATATATATATATATATATATATATATATATATATATATATATATACATACACACACAGTATTATTATTTTTTTTTTTTTTTAAACAAAAATGGCTTGCCATGTAGATATTTTACTTTTTGAAGTGCAAATCTGTTTTTGGCATAATCATTTTTCTCATGTGTTTAATTTCAGGCAGCTTTCTTAATACAGTGTATGGTCACATGATACAGTCTGTTAGTTTAGGGTGGGTGACACATCTTACCCCGCTCTCCCCTCACCATAAACCTACTGCAGGGAATCTTTATTAACAGACCTCGGCCATTGAAATGGAACCTTACACAAATCAAGCCTGTAACGTCAACTACACCTACACTGGAGCACAGAGCGCCAAGCCTCCCACCCCACCAAGCCCAGTTATATATCCAATTTCTCCAGCTGCAGTTCAGAAAGAGAAATCTGTCGTCTTAATATAGCCTCACAGCTGTGAGCCCAGAAGGAATGCAGGGCCTGGCCGCAGTCATAAACTCAAAGTCAGAATATCCTCCGCCTAATCAATGTGCGTGTCGTCTTCTTCCGACGTGAGCTTTGATGACCCTTACAAAGTCCGATCGCCATTGCCAAGACAAACTGAATCAGAGGGTGTGTGCATGTGTGTGTGTTACAGACAGAACGGCTGGGATTGTTTTCACGCCATGCACACACCCCAGTCATGTTGTCATACAACCTCTGCTGAGCTCCAGGCTGGCGAGTCCAACGGCTCTCTCTGCAACAGGCAATCTTGGTTTAGGAATCACGACTTTACCACAGAATGGGCCGTTAAAACCGCACTTGTCCCATGAATCATGCTGAATCTAGTTTTGTTTCTTGGAATTTAAATGTTTCTGCTCTTCCCATGATGGCAACTGGTGTTTTGGGGGAGTTTGGACTATATTTAACATACAATAGCACTGCTTCATCATCTTTGGGTTGTTTGCCATAAATGTTTTATGGGATTTTTCACACAAAAATTAAAATTGTCATCATTTCCTCAGCCTTATGTCATTCTAAACCCATATGACTTCATTTTTTCCTGTTGTGAAACACATAATAAGACTATTTGCAAAATGTTCACGCTGCTTTCTTTGACACAATGTCAGTGAATAGTGACCAGGTCCTGCCAGGACCAATGAAAATGCCATAAAGACATCATAAAAGTAGTCCATACGACATCTACACTATTTTAAAAGTCTTTTTAAGTCATACAATAGCTTTAATTGAACATTAAGTCATCAGTCATTGATAATCTTGCTTGAAATGTCTTGATCACCGTTCACTTTTATTGTATGGGAAAAAGGAACTAGTACATTCTGTTTTGTTTTTGTTTTTTTGTTTTTTTGTTTTTTTTTAATGTCCCAGGGGTTAACGTTTATTAAAAATAGCAGATTTCAGCACTTTCATTTTCTTATATGAAGGTCGTATTTAAAAATGTAGTCTTGGAAACGTACCATTCCATACATTCTTAATTTATTTTTGCTCATCTTCACGTGTCCTTTATTTTTAGACTTTATAGACAGACCTAGACTTTAAACCATCTTAAACCATGAAAATCCATAATAAAAATGTTTTGCAATTATGATAATCTAAAGAAAGAGTGAAACTTTTAAAATTTTCGGACATAAAAATGAGATGCGAAGAAAATAAAGAATAATCATGGTAAATGTTGCTTGTGAACAGAAGATTTTGTGCAGTTTCCAAAAGTCAAGCTGTTTTTTTTTTTGGAATACAGTACATTTTACAAGGCAATACCATTTCAGTCTTTCTGAATTCAATTTCAGTCATGTTTAATTCAATGTTGCTTGCCATTTCTTTGTAATTATTTTTGACATTTACTTACAAATTCTGAGTGTAAATTGTTTCAAAGTAAATCCTACACCTTTTTTTTTCAGTATAGCAAGGATTTTTTTAAAATGTCGATAGTCGAATAGTCGATATATAGTCGAATCATAATGTTTTATGTTTTAATTAAAAGATAGCATTAAATGTCAGCGAAACCCTAAGAATTCACAACATTTTTTACAATAGTGCTCTCATTATAACGTTATGTATATGACAGAAGTTATTAATGTTCTGCATTTCTGTTTTGAGCTGCGCACGCTGAAGATGACCAGTAGAATGAAGCATTTGATAGCAGGTTATTAGTCAGTGGGATTTAACTCACATAGAATACGCTTCATTGTTTATACAACGTAACATTATATTACGACTTATAGGCTATCTGCACAAAATGCCCCGAATGCATGAACGTGTCTGCGCAGCTCTGAATGAACTTTTGTGGACGCGTTCTTCACGCAACAACGCGCAGAAACACGGCAACTAATCTCTAAAAATTCACAGCGTTTTATTATAATAGTGTTCTCATTGTTATGTTATGTATATGACAGTCCCAATCATAGTTATTAATATTCTGCATTGTTGTTTTTGTCAAAGAGATAGCCTAATCACTGTAGTACTACAATGAAGTGCTTTACTGCAGTGCAACTCAACCAAATGCATCTTATACGAGATAAATAATATATACACGATATATATAAATTGGCTGAAAGGTTTTGAAATCACTTGTGCCCTAACTGATCGAAAAAATCCAGTCTTTCACTCCTGTGTCAGTTTGAGTCTTGTTAAAGATTTAAATCCCTGCCGCCAAGATGCTGCTCTGCGGGTCATGGGTTATGGAAAGTGAAACTTAAATCTATAGGGGTGGCTGGATTTATTCATGCACGTTAAAATATTTATTTAAAGCTTCCTTCTTTTCAGATTCTTATTTACAGCATTATCTTAATAGGCTGTATATTATTTTATTGGGAGAAAACCGGTAGTTCTATGTGAAATCAGACACTGAGCACCCCCATATAGCCAAAATGGTATGATCATAACACCTCAGCGAATATTCGACTGTGAGATTGGGAGTCGAATCAGGCTCCTCGAATCGAAGCATCGAATCGTCGACTATTCGGGGACCCCCCTAGTCATTTCCATCACAGAATTCTGTTAAACACAATACATCATATGTGTTATGGTGGACACTGTGATGGGAATTGTCATTTTTCATAAAAATAGCTGACAAAAATGACCAAATTCTCCAGTGATGCATGTATCCACTGTAAGAAATTGTTATTAGAAAAAATAAACTAGTGAAAAGTTTATTTTAAGAGGCTTTATTTTCCACATCCAGAGGGACAAAAGTGGCCGTAGTTGGAAAAACTACCTAAAAATATGTCCACCCAAGTAAATAATAAAGGATCGGAAAAACTGATGGTGAATAAATAATGACAGAACTTTCATTTTTGGCTGAACTATTCTTTCGGGAACTCGCATGCTCTTGTTTTTGTGTTTTTGAAGGACGGTGGTGATGCCAATTGCGAACGAGTTCGCTCCAGACGTGGTGCTGGTTTCTTCAGGCTTCGACGCTGTGGAGGGGCATCCGCCACCTCTGGGAGGATACAAGCTCACGGCCAAATGTAAGTGCTCTGCGTTCCCCTGTACTTAGGAAGATTCTCATGGGATGAAGCGGTTCGGAGCAAAAAGATGAGTCACTGATGTGGAAGTCAGCCTTTGTCCCACTCTTCGCTCTCGCTCGTTTCTCATGTCTAAAAGCTTTCATTTCAGTCAAATTTATCATGTGCTAATACCACAAAAACAAGAGACCACACTCTTGTGTGCAAAGTCTAATCCCAGAAGGGAGGGATTGTACCAGTCATCCTTTCTCATACTTCCAGATCCCTGATGTTTTTCCTTCTTTGTTCTCATGTGTGCGTAATGTCAAGATGGCATTCCAGGCCTGTTTCTAAATCAAACATTTAATGATTGTACAGCACTTGTTTTTGGGGTCCAAAAGGCTGCTTTTATCCTGTTAGAGGGATCATAAGGCCGGCTCTTATAGATTACATCTCCCGGTGAAAGCTGTCCATATGTCAGCGCTGGAAACACTGTTCATTCAAAACATTTGCCCAGAGTCTAAAGAAACACAGGTTGTCCGGTCTGAATTTGCACCATTCTTGCATCTAAAAGTAACTTTAAATCAGATTCAGTCTTCTGCTGATCTAAGAATGGCTCGATGATCTGCGACAGCATTTGTTTTTCATTTATCTGCTTATCTTAAAGGAACAAGTCACCCATTAAATAATTCTGATGTTATTTAGTCACCCTCATGTTGTTCCAAACTTCTTTTGTTTGCTGTTTTTGTCTGGTTTAATATGACAGTTCATAGTGATCAAATGTCATATGAGCTCTTAAAAGGACCAAAAAAAAAAATCATAAAAATAGGCTGCGTTATTTGTATGCCGTATTTCAAGTCTTCTGAAGTCATACGATAGCTATGTGTCTTGTTATTCGCTGAATATGAGGCTTTAAGATAGGGTTATTATAGTTAACCAAAACTAAAACCGTTTTGGTAACCCTTTAGTATCGGGACCAAATCTCATTATTAACTAGATGCTTGTTAACATGCATACTGTTAACATATCGACTGTTTATTAATGCTTATAAAGCATGTATACTGCGTGACCATATTCTACATCCCGAATCCTACCTAAACTTAACAGCTACCTTACTAACTATTAATAAAGAGCAAATTAGTAGTTTATTGAGGCAAAAGTCATAGTTAATGGTTGTTGATAGTGAGAATTGGACCTTAAAATAAAGTGTGACCAAAAATTATTTACTGAAAATAAAATAAACATTAACTAAAATAAAATATTTTTTTAAAAAAAAATGTATTTCAGCTAGTTGCCAAGGCAACATTTTTCATTTTTATTTAGTTTAATGTGAAGTGCTAAAGTAAATAAAACTAAATAAACTAAAAACATTAAATCAAGTAGATATATTTTAAAATAAAAATAATAAAAATTCTAAAAAAAAAAAAAAAACATCAAAATAACTAAAACTTTAACTAAGAGAGAATTGAAAATATAAAAATCAAAAATATAATAGTATATGAATGATTCTTTAAAAAAAATCAGATTAAATTTAAATTTTAAAATTTAATTTAATTTATTTTTTCTCACACAAATCTGTCACATGACCACAAAGAGAATTGAAATGTAGTGTATTTGTATGATGGTTTTTAGAGTAGATGTGGTCACCATTAAATGTTGTTGTGTGGAAAAGAGCTGCGTAAACATTCTCCAAATTTCTCCTTTTCTGCATCCATACAAAATAACAGCATAAAAGTTTAAAACAACATGAGGATGCATAAATAATAACACATTTTCCATGTTGGGAGTACTGTTTCTTAGGAGAGATGTGCACAAGCGCATTATGTGCAGAACTATTCATAGGAGCTGCACTTCTGGTGCAATTAGTGTTGCATTAGTGTTGTATCAGGTTCTCAGTGGTTGAGCTGATCTGGACGGTTCCTTCTCTTACGTGTTAAAGAACGTCTCATTCGTGCCAGAGTAGAATTAAAACAAAATAAAATCATCTAGCATGGCCTTGAATGTGAATATTTGGGGAAGGGAGGTATAGTGGGATGCATATATTCAAACAAAGATCAAAAGATGCCTGTGGCCAAAATACTAAGCCACATTTATTAAAATTAAACCTGCCTCGTATTATACGTTTAGGCCCAGTAAAGGTTCCGTCTTTTTAACAGAGAGAATGTGATGTAATACTGTCTTATTTTCTCCCTCTCCGGCTATCCATTTTTTCTTCATCTCTGGTTCGTTTGATCAAAGGCCAGCCACCGGTTTCTGAGTGAGCTCTATAACCCCCTCTTGTATTTCCTGTCTCCCCCTTTGGCAGGTTTTGGCTACCTGACCAAGCAGCTGATGGGACTGGCCGGCGGCCGGCTGGTGCTCGCGCTGGAGGGGGGTCACGACCTCACCGCCATTTGCGATGCCTCCGAAGCATGTGTTTCTGCTTTACTTGGAAACGAGGTAAGAGCCGACTGGAGATCAGATGGGGATGACTCAGGGATGGACAGGGCTTTATGAATGGAGGAAAAGATGAAGGGATTTTACAGAGTGACAACATCCTCCAATGTTCAATAATATGAACTTTTTTCTGCTATATTATATATATATATATATATATATATATATATATATATATATATATATAATACATGAAGTGTGTCATTTCTGCAGTACTAATGGCACTGAACAGAACTGGGAAAAAAATTGCACTGTAATTGTGCATACTGATTTAACAGTGATGATCCATCAGGTGAACTGAACCTCTGTCTCACTGGCCCTGGGCCCTGTTTTGTCAAGGGCCCCGTCCTCTTTCCTCCCACCCAGCTTTTGTCTAGGGTGTCACAGACTAGATGTTTGTCAGGGTGTGTAGTTAGCAGCACTCCCTTTGTGCTGGCCAGCCACCAAGGTTCAGCTGACACGGTCATAATCCAGCCTGAGGATGGGAGGGAAAGAATAGCAAATGCTTCACTGTCCGCACACACACAAACAAGACAAATGAAGCTGTAGGGTGTCATTTATCTGCTTGTCTCTGTGTCAGAGGAAGAATCATTTCTTTTATGTTTCCATCTCTCATCTTCACTGCTATTCTTTCTATTCATCTTCTTTCTTTCAGTGCCTTCCATTCTGTTTCTAAATCAAATACTCTCTCATTTTGGCTCTGCCTTGCTGTCTAAACGGCACACTAAATCTAAATGAACCTCATAAGTGAGCAATTTGGAACAGTCTACATAGGCAGCAGCTTATTGCAATCATCCTCAAATGATTTCAGTAGAGTTTGACATGAGCTTGTGGCTAAGATAAATATGTGATACTCTAACTAGCAAAAGATATAAGATAAAAATATATATGTGTGTGTGTGTGTGTGTGTGTGTGTGTGTGTGTGTGTGTGTGTATATATATATATATATATATATATATATATATAAACAATAGAAAAATACGCTAATATACTTTATATACTTCATATAAATATATTTTCAGCTTTTCAACATTTTTGTTTTACTTAAATATCCTTACTTCTATATTTTTGGCCATTTATAAATATGTTTTCAATATACATATATTTACATTTATTATTATTATTATTATTATTATTATTATTAATAATTATTATTATTACAGGAAATTAATAACTAAAAATAATAAATAAACTCCATATATATACTGTATGTATATTTTTTGTGCTTATGTTTTCTCATATATTTTTGGGCATTGTTAAATTCTATTTTCAAAATACATATACATTGTAATGCATTTACAAAGAATGCATTATAAGATTGGAAACATATTTTCTTGATCCTTAAAGTACATTTTGTAATATTTGAATTTTAACGATAAGATATATTTTAAAAATTTATTCCATTAAGTGACACTGTTTAAAACATATATTTAACAGATATTATTAACAGATACTAATCTTTTATATTATAGATAATATTTAAAGTTAAGCATGCTACAGTATCATTAATGATCTCCTGTCATACCTTTTTGTTCCACTAAAAACAGTTATAATAGAGTGGGGGAATTATGACGTCAGACTCCTGAAGAGTATTTCGCCGCAGGCTCCTTCGAGATTTTCCTATGGGGTTTTTCAATTTATGAGTAAAATAAAGCCTGTGGTAAACATAACTTGACGATACTTTTATGTTTTGTTCTACAACGTAAATTACACACATCCATACCCAAAACAAAAAATTTGAAGCAGTTATGTTCATTTTTGAAAACGTATGTTTTTAATAAGTAACTAGATGAGAACGTTTGGGCTGTGAGTGTAGTTTACATTGTAGAACAAAACGTAAAAGTACCATTATAAAACCCCATAGGAAAATCTCAAAGGAACCCGCGGCGAATTACTCTTCCGGGTTCTGACGTCATAGTTCCCCCACTCTATTTAGTTTCTAATGACCATTTTGTATTGTCTCTGTGACCTCTTATTTTTAGTTCTTCTGTTATTTTGTGATAGATTCCTCACAATATGAGCTACTCAAAGAAATTGTGACTGAAGTAAATAGAATTAGAAATAGAATACTAGAGCTCCAAAGTAATGACAGATCACAGGTCTGTAACAGGGACCTACTGCAGCTCCATGTGTGAAGTAGCTTTTGCTTAGTTTTATACTTGTATTTAATATGGTTTCTTCACAAGAATTAATGTGGACTTTATAAAAATAGAGTGGTCAGTCATACTTTGTTGATCTGTTTGACAGAATTACATACCAAAACAGTTTTAAGTGAAGTGACAGGCCTTCAATGTGTTCGTCAGAGTGACACTGTGGCACATACTTACTGAGTTTACATTCAACTGAATTAGGAGAGAACCTGTTGAAACCATCCACACAGACCCAGTGAGCCCCTAAAACACGTTCAATAGCAAAAGCCTGTGTGGATCCCGACATTTACACTTGTGCTGGGTTTATACGGCTTCACTTTGCTGACCGCTGGGAGTTAGTGTGCAGAGCAGGACTCTTACGGTCAGATGAGAGGGCAGGCCTCGCTCCTGCTGTTACTGAAGCTCTAGAGGCAAGCATGTAAATACATTCCTGGAACAGTAAAAGTGAGCTGGCTCTACTCCATTTCTGGGGATGAGAGGAAAATAAACAGGATAATTAGCATGATAGAGGTTGTGTGCTCTCTGTGTCTTCTGCACCAGGAATTAAGCTTATGTTGATTAGTTATGGCACTAGTTGACATATTTGCAATACTACAGTAATTTGAACTGTACAGTACAGTAAAAACAGTAATATTATAGCAATTTAAATGAAGTTTTCTATTTGATGTATTTTTATTTAAAATGTAATGTATTCCTGTTATGCAAAGCTGCATTTTCAGCAAATGTTATTCACAGAATATTCATCTAAATAAGAGGTATTTTCCCACAAAATTATGTGCACTATTTTTATTTCTAATCCCTGCCCTACACTGTCAGCCAGAAAAAAAATACTTTAATATTTTTATTTATATTAATGTGTACTGTTTATTAAAATCAAGCTAGAGCTCACCAGGTTTGATAACATGTAATATTTTTTTCATTGCTTCCAGTATAACTACAATAACAGTAAAAACTTTTTATTTGTTACTAACTGTTGAAGTATTATTATTATTATTATTATTATTATTATTATTATTATTATTATTATTCAAATATATATCAAATAATAGATAGTAATATTTAAATATTTAATATAGTATAATCTTTAAGTATTACAGAGTAGAATGTTTCTGTTGTCATTTCTAATCATTATTACCATTATTTGAATTTATATATTATATTAATAATTATATTTTATATTAATATAATATATATGAGATATATAGAGAGAGGGGGATAAAAAATATACTATATATATATATATATATATATATATATATATATTTATGAAATGCCAAACAGGAAATAAAGTCTGCATATATCAATTCAAATTGTGACTATATAGAAGGAAATCAGACTATATAAATGTAAATCAGAATATACAGGTGCATCTCAATAAATTCGAATGTCGTGGAAAAGTTCATTTATTTCAGTAGTTCAACTCAAATTGTGAAACTTGTGTATTAAATAAATTCAATGCACACAGACTGAAGTAGTTTAAGTCTTTGGTTCTTTTAATTGTGATGATTTTGGCTCACATTTAACAAAAACCCACCAATTTGCTGTCTCAACAAATTAGAATAATCAACTCAAAACACCTGCAAAGGTTTCCTGAGCCTTCAAAATGGTCTCTCAGTTTGGTTCACTAGGCTACACAATCATGGGGAAGACTGCTGATCTGACAGTTGTCCAGAAGACAATCATTGACACCCTTCACAAGGAGGGTAAGCCACAAACATTCATTTCCAAAGAAGCTGGCTGTTCACAGAGTGCTGTATCCAAGCATGTTAACAGAAAGTTGAGTGGAAGAAAAAAGTGTGGAAGAAAAAGATGCACAACCAACCGAGAGAACCGCAGTCTTATGAGTATTGTCAAGCAAAATCGATTCAAGAATTTGGGTGAACTTCACAAGGAATGGACTGAGGCTGGGGTCAAGGCATCAAGAGCCACCACACACAGACGTGTCAAAGAATTTGGCTACAGTTGTCATATTCCTCTTGTTAAGCCACTCCTGAACCACAGACAACGTCAGAGGCGTCTTACCTGGGCTAAGGAGAAGAAGAACTGGACTGTTGCCCAGTGGTCCAAAGTCCTCTTTTCAGATGAGAGCAAGTTTTGTATTTCATTTGGAAACCAAGGTCCTAGAGTCTGGAGGAAGGGTGGAGAAGCTCATAGCCCAAGTTGCTTGAAGTCCAGTGTTAAGTTTCCACAGTCTGTGATGATTTGGGGTGCAATGTCATCTGCTGGTGTTGGTCCATTGTGTTTTTTGAAAACCAAAGTCACTGCACCCGTTTACCAAGAAATTTTGGAGCACTTTGTGCTTCCTTCTGCTGACCAGCTTTTTAAAGATGCTGATTTCATTTTCCAGCAGGATTTGGCACCTGCCCACACTGCCAAAAACACCAAAAGTTGGTTAAATGACCGTGGTGTTGGTGTGCTTGACTGGCCAGCAAACTCACCAGACCTGAACCCCATAGAGAATCTATGGGGTATTGTCAAGAGGAAAATGAGAAACAAGAGACCAAAAAATGCAGATGAGCTGAAGGCCACTGTCAAAGAAACCTGGGCTTCCATACCACCTCAGCAGTGCCACAAACTGATCACCTCCATGCCACGCCGAATTGAGACAGTAATTAAAGCAAAAGGAGACCCTACCAAGTATTGAGTACATATACAGTAAATGAACATACTTTCCAGAAGGCCAACAATTCACTAAAAATGTTTTTTTTTATTAGTCTTATGAAGTATTCTAATTTGTTGAGATAGTGAATTGGTGGGTTTTTGTTAAATGTGAGCCAAAATCATCACAATTAAAAGAACCAAAGACTTAAACTACTTCAGTCTGTGTGCATTGAATTTATTTAATACACGAGTTTCACAATTTGAGTTGAATTACTGAAATAAATGAACTTTTCCACGACATTCTAATTTATTGAGATGCACCTGTATAGTTGTGAGTCTGAATATATAGAAGTAAATCAGAGTATATAAATTCAGGATTTTTAAAGCTGCAGTCCGTAACTTTTTTTGGTTAAAAATGATCCGAAATCAATATTTGAGAAAGTATATAACCAGCCAGTGTTCAAGACTATCGCCTTACTTTAGCCCGATTCACAACGGTTAGTTTATAATAATGTTTTCTAATTTGAGTGGCCGGGGTAGGTTTCCACAGGAAATTCGAGCATGGCACTGCGTCATTACGTCACATCTGTAAACATGAAGAAGTTTTCCCGGCTACTAGGCTCTGGCACGTGAGGATCCTGCAGGTGGTGGTTCATTTATAGCCTTTTCTCACAGCAGCTCGAATAATTAAACTTATCATTTTGATGGTGTATTGTAATCCAGAAAGGATTATGTGTTTATGAAACATGTGAATAAAATTAAATTATATTCCAGTTTTAAATGTGGTTCTGATTACAGATAACCAACGTGGGATTACACAAGTTTTTGTATTTTAAATAGGACCAGTTTGAAGGAAGATTAATTTGCTTTTTGGATTAAAAGAATCTCTTAATATGAAATTTGAATGGTCTGACAATTAGATATTAGACTGTACAGAAATTGAAATCTACACGCTAATACTATACTCATAGTCACGCAATGCTGACGTTGTTAACATTAATAATTTGAGAACAAAGTATAATAATAATACTTTGCACAGTTAGATGTGATATGAGCTAACTTATCTTTAGATTTAATCACTGTTGGTAGCGCGATTTATTGTAATGCTTTTTTCCTCAGTTGGGCAGAACAAACGTGGCAGACTTGTTACTTAAGACGGCAAATTACGGTGAAAATTCTGATTTGGGTCATATATTCCAAGACATAGGCAGTAAATATCCACACCGGTGCAGTGACTGACAACTACACATTCACCTCAAAACATTAGATTCATCCGCGCTGGAGCCGTGCCGGAACACCGGATCACAACCCCAGAATTATAACTATATATTCATGATTTACATTAATATACATTAACAATTTACATTTATATATTCAAACTTACATCTACATTTTCGCTATTTACATTTATATATTCAGACTTATAACTATATTTTAAGATTTGCTTCTGTATATTCATGATTTGCATTTATATATTAAGTTTTTTATTTTTTTATATTCAGACTTACAACTATATATTCTGAGTTACATTTATATATTCAGATTTGTATTTATATATTCTGAGTTGCATTTATATATTCTGATTTACATTTTTATATTCTGATTTATAAATATATATTCTGATTTAGTCAATGCATTGTCAGCAGTTAATTTGGGGAGCCGTTGTGGTGGTTATAGCATGAACAAAATGGCATTGCCCATAAAATAACTTTTTCTTTTACCCATAAGGCACCACATATCTCCACAGTGGTAGGCTTGTCAGGAAATATCTGCACTAACTGAAGTGGACCTGTTTGCTTTAGAGGAGAAGCACATACTGGCAGCCCTAATGCAATAATCATAATCGGTTTACCTGCACCAGCATTCAGACTGTGAGTCTGCAGGCCTGCCTGGCGCTGCCTTCATCTCCAGTTCGCCCCATGGGAAGCTTTGTTGTCATAGCAGGAAAACGATAGAGGAGACGGAGACACTGAGCAAGCAAAACTGCTCAGTAAGGGCCCGTTTCAGCTGCCTATCGAGTGCATTCCCTGGAGGGATGTTGAGAGGGGGCTCAGAGTATCTCACGCTCGCTCTCTTCTCTTTCAGCTCTCAGACGCTACCAGCGGCCCATCTGAAAGCAGTTAGTTTCACACCTCTCGCAGACGGGGTCACTGACAGCAAGAGAGACAGAGACAGACTTAAAGTAATCAAAGGAAATTAGGAGCACAAAGTACAGAGGAAGCTTATGTCATAAAGTCAGTCTGATTTCAGAGTGGAAGGACCGACTTTCCCTCGAGCATTGGACACTCAGAACAACTTATGCTACATTAAATGCTTCTGTCCTCACATGTCGTTTTAATATGGCTCATCTCGACCTTTTCAGTCCTACTATGAAAATTGGAGGCTTTGGTTAGGTATACGTTTCTTTTAAAGTAATGCATGTTTTTTGTGACATGCATTCAGGGGGTCTTTTTAACTTAATATTTTATTAAATAAATATGAATATTTATATTAGTGCTGTCAAACGATTAATCGCGATTAATCGCATCCAAAATAAAAAAATTTGTTTACATAATATATGTGTGAATTCTGTCATTTTTTTATGTATATGTAAATACACACACATGCATGTATATATTTAGAAAAAATTTATAATTATACATAAAATATTTATATTTATATGTAATATAAATTTTATATATATATATATATAAATGCATGTGTGTGTGAGAATTTATATACACATAATAAATATACACAGTACACAGACATATTATGTAAACAAAAACTTTTATGTTTGACATCACTAATTTATAAATGTCTCATCATGACATATGTTATTGCCAGCAGGTATTGGAGGTATTAAACATAATAACATAATCTTAAATAACATAATATAAATATTATTAGATATTATTTATACTATTAAATAATTTTAAAATATATATTTTTTTATTTTTAGAATGTTTATACTATCTGTATTTTGTTTGTATAATGTGTCAGCAGGTATATTCTACTCCATAATATCTACATTATATTTAATAATAATTAGAGTTATTAAACATAATGCAATATAATTTTTAAATATTGCAGAGTAGAATATTCCTGTTGTAACTTTTAATATTATTTCAATTAGATTAATATTATATCATTTTCTATATATTATTTTTTATATAATACAACAAAAATTATATTATTTCCTATATAATCATATAACAAAAATTTATTGTAATACTGATTAATTGTATATTTTAAACAACAGAAATATTGAAATATTATACTCTATAATATTTAAAGATTACATTATGTTTATTGTTATGTTTACAAATTATTGTTATTAGATGTAATAGCATAATATACATTTTAACTGTAACAGAGTAGAATATTTTGGCTATCATTTCTAAATATTATTACCATTATTATATTTGTTTATTATATTAATAATTATATTATTATAATTATAATGACAATATTGTAAATAAAATATACCTTTAGATATTTATGTATAGATATAATATATATTTATATTTCTATAAAGAAATATTTTAAAAATACTAATCATTTTATTATTGTTTTATAATAATAATAATAATAATAATAGTAATAGTTAAAATAGTTAATTATAATAATCATAATTAAATGTTTAATATTTAAAAAAATGTGAACATGTATATTCTAATCCATAATGTTTGCAGTATATTTAATAATAATTAGAATGATTAAACATAATGTTATATAGATTATTCTTGTTGTCATTTTAATACTATTGTAAGATTTACATTGTATTAATGATTATATTTTTATAAGTTTTATCTTTAGAATTTCTGTATAATCATACAAATACTCCCTCCAGTGCACATATTGTTTTAATATGCAAGTTCTTTGGCTCGTCTCTGCCTTTTCTGGCCAACTATGAAAATTGGAGGCCTTGTTTAGATACACGTTTCTTGTAAAGAAATAGGCCTGTTTTTCGTGGCACCCATTCAGTTCAAGCACACGGTCACTTGACGACCCATGCAGGGCGTCACAAATGCCCCGAGAAGCTCGGCTCAGGCCAGAGAGTAGATAATAAGAAACAAAAGCACAGACTGTAATCAGTATGGCAGGAAGCAGGTGTTTTATCATTGCATTGTAACGGAGGTGAAGTTCAGGGCAGTGAGTAGATGATGTGGATAGAGTCTGAGAGCCTTCGAGAGCCTGTTTGAACTAGAGACTCATGGGATAACAGGTGCTCCAGCTACCCCAACCTCTACATGCCTGCTTTACCCATTCAGTCGTCTGTTACTTGAAAGGTAAATCAAATGCCGTAGGTTGTTTTCGGTTAAAGAAGAGTAAATGAATGAAAAAGAACACATTCAAACTGAACACACTACATTAATTAATGAAAATTAGGCAGTTATTTGCAAACACAACTATGATAGATTAATCATGTTCATTATACAGTGGTGTGAAAAAATTTTCCCCCCTTCCTGATTTTTTATTTTTTTTGCATGTTTGTCACACTTTAATGTTTCAGATCATCAAACTAATTTAAATATTAATCAAAGATAACACAAGTAAACACAACATGCAGTTTTTAAATGAAGTTTTTTATTATGAAGGGAAAACAAAAAAACACCCAGAGTTCCCTGCTGTCCGTGGAGCGAGCGTTTAGAGCACCACAGCCTCCTGTGTGACTGTGATCGTTATATTGAGCGTTTAACTGCCTGGGCTGGAGTGTCAAATATAACTCCTCGTTTTTAAAGGCAGGTAAAGCACAGGAGGCGCTGTTATAATGAGGATTGTGTTTCCTTGGAAAATGAGTCAAATCTGCTGATCAGTTCCCTCGCTGTTGTCTGTGAGTAACCAAAGCTTTGACTGGTTAAATAGCTGGCGGATGATGCTTGGACTCTGACGTCATTCAGCTCTGAACCCGTGACTCACTGATGGATGTGTGCAAGCAGATGTTGTTCTCAAATTGTGCTCATTAGCAATTATATGATAAACAACATCCTAATAGGCTAATTGTTGCCAGTCACCATGAGGTTTTTCTCTGTTTACCCAACAGCTACAGTAAACATGCTTGTTTTTACCTATGGGGTCTGGGGTTGATTTCCAAAATTTTCTGTCCTGTAAAGGAATGTTTGTTAGGTCACTGCAATCATTTCATGCAAGGCTGCATTAGCATGAACTGTAATCTGCTCTGTTAGGGCTGCTCAATTATGGCCTTCTAGTAAAATAACCACTCTCAATAGGTTAAAGTTTCTGCAGACTTCTCTAGTTCCCAAGCTTTGTCTGCTTTCACACATTTTACCATGTTGACGATACGCATGAGAACCAATGAGTTTCTCCGCCCACTTCTTCTCTGGTATTGATTATGCAGAAATGAATGTAGGGATGGCAATAATTTCAGTTACCCATTTTTTTCATCTGCTTATGCAAAGCAGTATTTTTTTATTTATTTAATAAAATTAATTACTTTATTTAATAAAATAATTTTTGGTCCCACTTTATAGTGTCCCTAATATCTGTGTACTTACATAGTAACTAGATGTGTACGTAGTATGTAACCACAGTGTATGTACACATTGGTACATAGTATCTACAGCTCTAATTTTTGTGTAACTACACATATGTAACATCCCACTAAATGGTATGTGTAAGTACAAATGTGTAACAGGACATTGGTAACAACACTTTTATAGAGAAATCAGTATTGGTATCAGTGATACTGGCCTTCAGTCATAAAAAAAGATGCCATTAAACAAATATTTAAAAATATACTGCCTTTATGTTGTTTGTACATTAATTTAAAGATTGAATGTGAAATTATTGCAATATATAAGTATATTTAAAAACTTTAATGTTAGGTGGGATTAATCGCGATTAATCTCGATTAATTTCAGAAAAATGTGTGATTAATTAGTTAATTTTTTTAATCGATTGACAGCACTAATATATATATAGAATATTTTTATATTAATTCTTATATTAAGTCTTAGAACAGTCAACTTGCATATCAATAAAAATTTACTTATATTTTTAACAGAAATGTTTACAGAATAATGTAGTATTGCTGACAAACACTTTGACTTTGTTTGTTTCTTTGTTTCAGTTTATTTGTTGAATAATTTGTAACTTCATTATTCAACAAAACAGTAACTTTTTTTACTAAGAAAACTATTCCATTATCATAAAAAAATATATATATAAAGCTAAAAGAAAATACAGAATGTTGTTTTCTCTCTCTCTCATTTGTAAATTTCAAATAAACAGATACATATAAATAATGTGCTTGTTTTTTCAGTAGTTTTAGTTATTCTACTTATAAAGCAGGGCATTGCCAAAAAATTTGAGAACCACTGCCTTAATGTATTGCAAACAATCAAGCTTTGTTATTTTTTGCTTCTCTGCGCTGTTTCCACGTTCTTTCGGTAACCCTGTTTTGCATGAAGTTCCCAGTTTGCTTGGCTTCATCTGTGTTTGAAGGACGTGCCTCGATCTCAAACATTCAGAATTTATATTACTGCAGGCAGGTTGACAGAAACCATCCTAACAAAAGCTTTTCTTTTTCCTGGAGAATGTGAAGGTCCTCACATTCAGGCTGCGGGCGTGAGGGAAAATCAAATAAATCCCACTGTCATGGTGGATGCTGGCAACTGGCATGTGTTTCATACCTGCCAAGCAGCTTGGCGTGCGCTGACAAGACCTTTTAAAGTTTATAGACGTGTGGCAGGGCCGTCCATCACGATGACAGACAGGTCGGGCCCCTCCCCCTCGACCGGTGCCAGGGCAGCAGAGGGTCGCGGTCGCAGCGGGATTGGAGAGCCGAGAGGGGTCGGGCTGAAGCGGGAGGATTCCTGAGGGACGAGTGTTGACCTACAGTCAAACCGCACAGCGGGAAAGTGTGAATGAATGACCAGCTGGCCTCACACATACAGACTTTTCACCCCTCCATATGGGACCGCTGACTTTAAGTCATGTCAGAATGGTCGTATTTACGAGATGAACGCAACTGCAATGTCGTACCGGTGGGAAACTCTGGATTTTCTTTAAGGCCAGACTTTCTGAGTTGGCAGCATGTCAATTGGAGAATCATGGCAGAAGCAAATTGATAATGAGCATCATTATCTTTGTATAAGCTGGGCTTCCATCCACATGATATAGCGAAAAATGCTGGATGGGTAATAAAATTATATAAATATATACATATATATAGTATGCATTTGTAAAATATTTTATTAAAAAAAGAAAATATTTTAGTTTTATATAAGATTGAGAGTCAAGTGATCAAGCTTGACAGATATTATTGTAATTATCAGGTAAATAAATAATATAAAGTGTATCAGGTAAATAAATAATAAAAAAAATATATATAGTTTTAGAAAAAATGTGCATATAAAAGCTTTATATGTAAACATATATATATATATATATATATATATATATATATATATATATATATATATATATATATATATATATATATATATATAATGTAATGTTTTTTATAATATTATAACATTATTTAGAATATATATGTATTTGTTTATTTATAGGTTATATAGTAATTAGCTAGTGTATTAGGTAAATATTAAAAGTTTCATACAATTTCAAATAAAATGTGCATATAAAAGCTTCATATGTAAATATGTATATATAAATAGAAAGATAGATAGATAGATGGATAGATGGACAGATACACATCAGGCAAACAGAAAAACTTATCGGCCAATGGCAATATTTAAAAAATGCCAAATATCTGCCGATATATCGGTTGACCACTTATATTATAGTTAACCATGACCATCATGTTCCTCATATTTATGATTTGCAAGCTTGTAAGTAAGAACTTCCCAGGGTGACTTGAAGACTTATTTACAGTAAGTGCTCCAACTTTGAGAACGTTGCCAAGTTGTTCTCTTAAAGTAAATGTCAATGAGACTGCTCTCTCAGAACAAACACTGTATTCAGGATGTGTTGCAGGAGAGCTGTTGGATGAACACTATCTTCTCTGTGTTTATGGTGTATCAGTTTGATCTCACCCAAAGTTCAGTGTGTAGTGTGCCAGTGACTGAATAAGGCTCTTTCTTGTCCAGTGTGAGAGTTTTCTGTGTGGCAACCGTAAATCTTGGGCTACACTTTACTGCACTTGCTCTTGTTTCACACGCTTCCTAATTTGTATGTGTATATAGATATGTACACACACATTTACACAACCATTCAAAGGTTTGGATTTAATGTTTTGAAAGAAGTCTCTTATGCTCACCAAGGCTGCATTTATTGGATTAAAATATTGTGAAATATTATTAATTTATAATAACTGTTTTCTATTTGAATATCTTTTAAATGCAGTTTATTCCTGTGATGCAAGGCTGAATTTTTCAGCATCATTACGCCAGTCTTCAGTGTCACATGATCCTTCAGAAGTCATTCTAATATGCTGATTTGCTGCTGAAGAAACATTTATTATTATCAGTGTTGCAAACAGCATATATTGTTCAAAAGAACAGCTTCTTTTTTTTTTTAAATCGACGACATCTGGAACATAATAAATGTTTACTCTTGTTTTTGATCAATTTAATATTTTCTCACTGAATAAAAATATTAATTTCTTAAAAAAAAGAGTATATGTATATATATATATATATATATATATATATATATATATATATATATATATATATATATATACACATATATACAGGTGCATCTCAATAAATTAGAATGTCGTGGAAAAGTTCATTTCAGTAATTCAACTCAAATTGTGAAACTCATGTATTAAATAAATTCAGTGCACACAGACTGAAGTAGTTTAAGTCTATGGTTCTTTAATTGTGATGATTTTGGCTCACATTTAACAAAAACCCACCAATTCACTATCTCAACAAATTAGAATATGGTGACATGCCAATCAGCTAATCAACTCAAAACACCTGCAAAGGTTTCCTGAGCCTTCAAAATGGTCTCTCAGTTTGGTTCACTAGGCTACACAATCATGGGGAAGACTGCTGATCTGACAGTTGTCCAGAAGACAATCATTGTCACCCTTCACAAGGAGGGTAAGCCACAAACATTCATTGCCAAAAGAAGCTGGCTGTTCACAGAGTGCTGTATCCAAGCATGTTAACAGAAAGTTGAGTGGAAGGAAAAAGTGTGGAAGAAAAAGATGCACAACCAACCGAGAGAACCGCAGCCTTATGAGGATTGTCAAGCAAAATCGATTCAAGAATTTGGGTGAACTTCACAAGGAATGGACTGAGGCTGGGGTCAAGGCATCAAGAGCCACCACACACAGACGTGTCAAGGAATTTGGCTACAGTTGTCGTATTCCTCTTGTTAAGCCACTCCTGAACCACAGACAACGTCAGAGGCGTCTTACCTAGGCTAATATAAGGAGAAGAAGAACTGGACTGTTGCCCAGTGGTCCAAAGTCCTCTTTTCAGATGAGAGCAGTTTTGTATTTCATTTGGAAACCAAGGTCCTAGAGTCTGGAGGAAGGGTGGAGAAGCTCATAGCCCAAGTTGCTTGAAGTCCAGTGTTAAGTTTCCACAGTCTGTGATGATTTGGGGTGCAATGTCATCTGCTGGTGTTGGTCCAATGTGTTTTTTGAAAACCAAAGTCACTGCACCCATTTACCAAGAAATTTTGGAGCACTTTGTGCTTCCTTCTGCTGACCAGCTTTTTAAAGATGCTGATTTCATTTTCCAGCAGGATTTGGCACCTGCCCACACTGCCAAAAGCACCAAAAGTTGGTTAAATGACCATGGTGTTGGTGTGCTTGACTGGCCAGCAAACTCACCAGACCTGAACCCCATAGAGAATCTATGGGGTATTGTCAAGAGGAAAATGAGAAACAAGAGACCAAAAAATGCAGATGAGCTGAAGGCCACTGTCAAAGAAACCTGGACTTCCATACCACCTCAGCAGTGCCACAAACTGATCACCCCTTTTCCACGACATTCTAATTTATTGAGATGCACCTGTACACACACACACATTTACAATATATTTACAATTAAAATTTCAGTAGTTTACTTGCATCGTGTGCTTTTAGTATTTTAGTACTAGGGTGATTGTTTTAGAAAAGCCGAGGGGTTTGATATGTCCGTGTGTCGTGCCACAGCAGGATTAAAGTCTCCGTCTCCTCAGACGGCCTTTCTCAACGCCTCCAGTCCTCCTGCCCTCATCCTATTTGTTTTAATTAAACCAAAGCTTCAAGCTTGGCCAGGAGTAGAGAATGATCTCTCTTTCTATCTCTACACTTGCTAATATTTCAAAATCACTCCACCCAGTTAATGCCTGTTTTTCTCTGTTCTTGTTCATGCAAATGGTTTATGAAGGATGAATGACAGGATGCATGCCCTTTTCCCCATCTTTAACGTTTGCATATGAAACGCTTGACTGTAGATTTTCAGTTTTTTTTTTTTTTTTTTTTTTTTTTTTTTTTTTTTTGCGTGGGGGTGAAAAAATGCAGCCGAGAGCCAAAGGGAAATGAAATCATTCCACATCAGGAATGCAGCGTCGCATGCTGGATGTTTCCTCTGGGCCGTGGCCCCGCTGGTCCCTGAGCTGTCGTGAGGGTTTGCCGGAGCATGAGGTCTCGTTGACAAAGCACAAAGCCCTGCATTTTTGGCTATCTTTAAAGCACTGTATTCAGCACATCTGTGAGCCTCCGTTACACTACAAACACAAGCTTGCTATTAATGCATTTATTGCCAGCTAGCCATCAGTGTTCCCTGAAAACAATAACTCGCAGGGTCTGCTTCCAGAAATAACTCAATGAAGATGTGGATTTGTTGTATATGTTCTCCAAAATCCCACTCCACATTGGTGTTAAACATCAAATGTGATTTTGTAACTCTACACTATTTCACTTTTGGTGCTTTTGGTTGCTGGAATGAATCTTGTAATGTTTGGAAACACTTTTTTCAAATGTCTAGCTTCTTATGCTATATGTATTCTGAGAGAAAAAGTCAGAATTGCAAGATATAAACTTAGAATAGCAAGACATACTCACAATTCAGAGAAAACAGTCAAAAATGTGAGATATATCAGTTCTGAGGGGAGGGGGGAGTCAAAATTATGAGATATAAACTCAGTGTTCTGACTTGCTCACAAGTTTACATCTCGCAATTCCGAGTTTATATCTCAATTCTAACTTTTTTTTTTCTCAGAATCTCTCACAATTCTGTTTGTCTCACAATTCAGTTTTTTTGTTTGTTTGTTTCCACTACAGAATATAAAAGATAATTGCGATTTATATATATATATATATATATATATATATATATATCTCAATTTTTACTTTTTTTTCCTCTCGCAATTGGAAGTTTATATCACTGTTCTGACATTTCTTCTCAGAATTGCGAGTTGACTATATGTATAAGTGGTCAACCGATATATAGCCAAGACCGATACATTGACTGATATTTGCCATTTTTCAAATATCTGCATCGGCTTATAAGTTTTTCTGTTTGGCTGATGTGTGTCTATCTATTTATATATCTATCTGTCTAACAAGTTAATTGCAAATCAGAATTGTGAGAAAAAAGTCTAAATTGTGAGATAAAAATTCACAATAACCTTTTTTTATCCCGTGACAGAAAACAAGCTTCTATAATATGTGTGTATATATTGTTGCTGTTATTATTATTTATTAGTCTTTCCATATTTAATATATAAACATAACATATTTTCTTAAATATATACATGCATTTGTATGTATTTATATATACATAATAAATATACACAGTATACACACATATATTATGTAAACAAAAACTTTTATTTTGGATGCGATTAATCACGATTAATCATTTGACAGCACTAACATATATATGTATAACTAAATTACCCAAAATCTTTTAGTATAGAGTCTTCATGCAGCAAGGTTTAACCTGCATTTTTGATCTTCCTTTCAGTTGGACCCTCTTCCTGAAGACGTGTTACAACAGAGGCCGAACACCAATGCCATTCACTCCATGGAGAAAGTTCTGGAAGTCCACAGTGAGTGCACACAAAGCTTCACAATTTATTCACTCACCTATGGCCTGATATATATTGTACACAACTGCTGCAGCAAGTATTTTAGTGTAGTCTTCTTTAGATAAACTTAACCCTGAACAACCTTTAAAAACTGTGATTGGCTGCTTACGTGTCAATTATATAGTCGTCTTCTTGAAGTAGGCAGTTTTTGGTGAGAATATTCTACAGTATAGAGCAGACTTTATGCTGTGTAGTCATAACTGGCATGCATGTGATGTCTTTACATGTTACTTGATGTCTTACACTTGTAAATAAACTGCTTAGTCATGTTTAAGGCTAAGCTTTGACTGTGTTTTGTGCTTAGGTAAATACTGGCGCTCGCTGCAGAGATCTGCCTCGACTCTGGGATACTCACTGCTGGAGGCTCAGAGATGTGAAACTGAAGAGGCAGAGACGGTGACCGCCATGGCCTCCCTGTCTGTGGCCAACAAGCACATGGGAAAGAGGTACAGTTATAGCTCTGTCTGTGTGTGTGTGTGTGTGTGTGTGTGTGTGTGTGTGTGTGTGTGTGTGTGTGTGTGTGTGTGTGTGTGTGTGTGTGTGTGTGTGTGTGTGTTTGTCATATGACACATTCCACAAATTTTGGGTCCCTTTACTCGTTTTTTGTTGTGAGAATTATTTGATGTGTTATATAGTATAAGCTATTATAAATATTTATTTTATTATTTGTAAAAATGATGTTATATCTAAATATATATATATATATATATATATATATATATATATATATATATATATATATATAAATATATATAATTACTTATTTTAATAGCATTAGGATACTATAGTCAACATTTGAAGTGGATCACAAAAGTTAATCAGTTGTCCTAAGACAAGAACAGGTATTGTTTTTGTTTTAGGACAACTTTGATGAAAGGTTTTGATCCACTTCAAATGTTGACTACTATAGTTTTCATTAATATTTTGAATCTGTTTTTCCATATCATTATCATTTTTTTTTTTTTTTTTTGGTTAAACTTTTAATGTTAAAGTTAAAGTTTTCTATTTTGTTTTTGTCATTTTTAGTAGTTTTTGTTTTTCTTATATAGGTCTATGAAGTTTTTATTAATTTTTATTACTGATTTGGTTTTAGTTATTTTAGTACATGGTTAAACTGATGTAAAATGCAAAATGTTCCCTTGGCAGCTAGCTGAAATAAGTTTTTAATGTTTTATTTTAGTTAACATTTCATATTTCAAGTGGTGATTTTTTTGTTATGGTTTTCATTTTAGTTTCAGTTTTAGTTTTAGTTAACTCTAATAACAACCCTGATATGTATGTTAATATATTATAATTTTACATGCAAATTAGAATTATAAATATAAAAAATAAATATTACATATAAAATGACAAAACCGCAGCAGAAAATCAGCATTTTAAATTATTCAGGTATGTCTCAACATTTCAAAACATCAATGAAAAAAATACAAAAACTCCTATAATATTTAGTTTGACTTACAACATTTCGTTAAGGTTAAGCACCTACTTTCATTGACAATTCGCTCAAAAATGACTTACAAATGAGTTTCAGACTGTATTTTGTAGCTTATTCCTGGAAAGTGGCATGTATTTGCTCAAAGCAGGCCTCCTGTCTGTTTCTGTGACCCCGTGAGTATTTCTGGTTGTGTGAGGGGTGTGTGATGGGACAGCAGTGTTCTAGAGGTGCAGGACAGGTGTGTGTATGAGCGGTGATAAGCAGGCAGGACTCTCTAAATGTGCGGGGCAGACGTCCAGCAGCGTCAGGCTTCTGAGAGACACAGTCTGCCAGAGTCCTAATTGAAAACACTCAGGCAGGATTGAGCACAGATGCTTGAGGTTTCTGGACCTTCCTCACACACTCACACTCTTACACACATGTGTATTCATGTGCCCAGCACAGGTTCACACTCACATTATTTCCTGTTATTCCTATTAGGGGCCAAGTGCAGAAAGTGTGTTGACACCTATTATAAGTGTTGGTTTTCCTAATTTAATATTCTGTGTTTTCTGGCTGGGCATTTGGCACACTGATTGTGGAGGGTCTCAAAATTCTTTGTGCCAGTTTTGGAGTCTCTCAAACACTCTAGTGCCACTGGAAAGCAGTTTAAAATTTCATGAACATTTTAGCTTATAACTTTTGAAACGAAATGATTTTCTGTCTCTCTTGATCCTAAATTTTGTTATTCTGGTGGTTTCAATTTCCTTCTGATTTCCTCCAAAATTCTCAAATAGAACTTTCAATTTTTTTATAACTCCACCATGCACCATTCTGTCTTTTTCCATGAATTTGCATTCTGTTTTTACAAAACTGGTTCAGCTCATATTCTGACTAAGACACACACACCATTTTTAGAGTCTTACACCTTTTAGATTTTTAGAGTCTTACACCTTTCTCTAGAAAAACCTGAATTTGACACCAAACAGGAAGTGTTGCATTAACTCTGAAATGAGTGTAAACATTGACCCTAAACTTTGTACATATTGCTAACATAATGCCATAGGAATACCATATAAATCCAATTACAGTGCCACCTACAGGTCAAATGCTGTTAAGTCAAAATGGAAAATCTGCGCTATTTAAATATAATAAATTTATTAGCACCTCCTTAGTGAACAATCTCAAGTAGTCTTTTTTTTAAACACATTTTTAATATATTTGTGTAAGTGTTTTATTGTTAACTAAAACTATTAAAATGGTAGTTGAAATTAAGCTGAAATAAAATAAAATGTATAAATATTGGATGAAAACTTATATGAAATTTAATAACAAGTTCAATTAGTTCAAAAAGTACTAAATTACTACAACTAAATAAAGAAAAGAAAAACTGAAACATTTTAAAATAATAATAATAAAGACAAAAACACGTAACAAAATTACTAAAAATTAAACTAAAATTAAAATTAAGAATATAAAAATAGAAAATAATTCAGAATATTAATAAATACTATAATAGCAAATAAATAACACATATACAGGAATATAAATTTACTTGTACCTGTCAGGGTTATTATAGTTAGCTAAAAATAAAAATAAAACCATAAAACAAAAACATTTTTGTTACTTAAATATTTAAAATATTAAAAAAAAAAAAATTAAAAAAACTATAATAGTGTATCAATGATACAAAAATAACACCAGTACCTGTGCTTGGCTCTGAAATATTCAATTGGTGATTATATTCAAATTAATTTTGTTAAAATTACAAATATCTGGAAAAGTCAATGAAATTCACTAGTGAAAACACTAGCTCATTTGTGACGTAATGTTTGTGTGTTTGTGTGTCGCCCCACAGGACAGAGGAGGAGCCTATGGAAGAGGAACCTCCATTGTAGAAGGTCCAATCGACTGCCTTGGTGACCCTCTCGGCTCAGAGCCTCTTCAAGGCCTCTGACGTCGCTCTACTCTCTCCATCCGTTTCATTTTTTGTCCCGCGATGTGCGCGCTTTGAGCACGGGATCCGAAACGGCCTGAAGAAATCTCCGTGACACCCAGAGCGCGACAAACGTCTCAGCCATGTTAGTCTGTCTCTGTTCATGGCAGAACGTCCGGGACTGTGTAACCTGGTCTGTCCGCAGGGACACTTCACTTTTGAGCAGGACATAGACTCACGTTTCATTGTTAGATGTGAGAGCTGGTGCTTTCGACATGAACTTTTTCATTACTTTCCAGAGCCACTATATGACTGATTTCGGCTGTTGAGGCCTACGTTTTTTATTTGTCGTCTCTCTCTGTTCGTTTGTCTGTCTTTCTTTTATTCTTAGAGAAAAAAAAGTGACTCGTTCCATTCGCAATTTGAGCTACTGCTTCACGAGGGTGGACGATATGATCGGGAGAGAGACCGAAGGATTCTGGGAAGCCCGACAGAGAGTCGACAATGCGAGTTTGTGCCTTTTTCAAAAGATGGATCCAGAAGAACATTGCCTTAAACTAGTTACAGGAGGGAAGACGTTTCGCCGTCTCGGTTTTTCTTGACACGCGACAGTCAAAGGCTGGCCTGAAGAATCGAGAAACCCTCAGCATGTTTACCAGGAACTCCCTGCAGATATCTTCATGTTTCACACGCATTCTGACCTGTTTTCTGTTCCTTCATTTTTACTGTGCTTGTGTTGGACGTTACATGACTTTAAGTGTCACTGACAAACAAACTTTAAGGTAGTTGCCAGCTATCCAAGGGCAAAACGTTTCGATTGAATTCTCCAGCGCTTTAGAAGGCAAGCCAATGTAGCGACTCGTTTCAACTCTTAATGACCAAATACGCACCTCCTCCTCCTCCGAAAAGTTGACCAGCATGCAGCTTTCCATCTGCCAAGTTAAGAATTCAACCGTCGTAGTTTAACAGCGCCAACAAGCATGAGTTTGCTGCGAGCATATAGGATAGGGCTGCGATTACCGCGCGTCATACGATTTGTAGTTCGAGACAAACTTTCTATTTTTCCTTCTCTCGACATGTTGTACTTTTATATAGCTATGAATGTCTAGTATTCTGATTACTTTACAGTTAATCAAAGGGCACTAGCGTATAACTACTATTATTCTACTCAGCAGACGGTCAGTTTTATTGACACCTTCGAAACAAGCGGAAAAGGGCTGGTTACCAATTTTAAATGTACCACTGAGCCTTCAGACGTGCCACCTGGTGAGATTTAGCGCTGGTCTCCTGCCAACGGGCCTGAGCGAGGAGGGTTATGGGCCTTTCACTAGGGGCGGGTGCTACCGAACATGTGCCCGTCACATGACACAATCCAGGAAGTAGCGGGACCACCAGCTTCCACTCGGAAAACAATCGTAAAACGCCTCTGAGACGACTGCGATCCTCAGACAATCTGCATGGGACATTGACATAGTTTCGGAGCCACGGCGGTGCTTCGAAGCGGCACATAGAACTGTGTATATATACGCAATTATGCATGCTGACAGTAGATCATTTGGCTTGACTTTGATGGTACATTGAACTTTTCGATTCTGGACTGATGAAGAGGCGATAATTTGTTTGACAGCCCCTTTACTCGTGTTTAGCCTCTCGGCAACTACCTTTGGCATTCTTTTTCTGTGTGTCATGTTCAATATGAGACGCATTAAGGCGGGAGATTTGACTCACCGTTGCCATTGTTCCTTGACTTCATTTTTATATATGCCTGTCACGTATGACTACTCCACTTTGGGTTCGTGCCCGTTATTTTCTTGTCTGTTTTACTTGCTCGTTGTGTTTTTTTTTTTTTTTTTGTACTTTTTGGAGTATTTACTTGTTCATTTGCCAGTCTTTATGTAGTTGACAATGTGTTTTACATGCTTATGTCTTTAGTTTCTTGTTTTAGAGAGTAACAAGCCTTTTTTAATTTGTTTAATCTGTTTTTTGTTTTTTTTGTATGCGGTGGGAGGGAGAGCTTTTACTTTGTATAATGATTCCGACAATTGTGTATTTACTACGTTTTGTTCATAGTAGATTTATATTACAAAGATCTATAGATATATTATATATTATAAAGATTGCAGACTCGAATAAGAGAACTAGTATTGCAAAAGTGATATATTTCAGTACGTGGTCTGGCTTTGACCGTCGCTGGTTCCACTGAAGGCACTGTTTATTGGTTTCATGCATTCGCAGTAGCATTACTCTGGCACCGTAAACTCTTGATCAAACGGATCTTCGTGGTTCCAGGCTTCAGTTTGACAGAGTGCTCTTTAAACTCTTAAAACAAAAATATTATGGACTGACACTGTACATTTCCATTGGTAAAAGTCCATTTGGATAGACCGACTAGAGTAGATGCTGACATCACAGTGATCCTTCTGTGTGATACATCCAAGATGGATTTCAGTTATTTTAGCGTATTTTTAAATAGGTTTGAATTACTTTAGCCTGTCAAGAACATGTCCAGGTCATATTTCACCCAGAAAAAAGGGCATAAGAAATTACATTTTGCTTAAAAAAATAACTAAAATAAGGCCAACAAAGCAAACAGGCTCAACCAATGGTGTGAGTTTGGGGGCATGGCTCTCTGTTTGGCCGACCAATGGCAGACATGGGGAGTTTCCAAAATAAGTGTTTGAAAAAAATCATTATTTGGAGGTACAGAAATTACACTTTGAAAAATGGTGTAGAGACCGTTATCACTCAGAAATTGCTAGTAAATTTCACAAATAATTACAAAAGCAACACGTTGAATTAAATTTTCAAGTAGAGAAACTGAAATTGTTTTTTTTCTTGTATAATGTGTTTAAATATGAAATAATACATTTATTTAAATTTTAAAATTATGCTAATGAGAATTAACAAAAAAAAAAACTGAAAAGTAAAACGTCTGATTAACTTATGCTAGGGGGAAATGTGCTTAATTATTATGAAAATAATTTCATAATACAAGAAATCCCAAAAACAAGCATCAGTTTCTTCATGCAAAATATAATTTCTTATACACTTCCTTTTGATTTTGGGGTGAAATGCAACCTGGACATGATTTTGTGAGATTGTTAGTGTTTCATTTCGTGGTAACGATATCAGCGATCGTTCTTGGGTTTTTTCTGTTTTGTAAAATCTTGCTACTCTTATCAAGCATGATCTATTTTGGGCGTTTTTGCAGTATCATATCCAGACCAAGCCCATCAAGTCTTTCAAGAATGAAGTGCAAAGGCTGACACTGATTTGAAAGTGTCCTGGAAATGTAAAGCGACATTCCCAAAGAGTCTCATAATACTAGTAATACTCAAACAGACCATCACTACAAACCACTCTGCAATAATACTAACGGCAGCCTATCAACACAGTCTTATCAAAGGGACACTTCTATCCGGCTCATCCGGATAGTCATTTTCTTTGCTCTTGTTTTGTATAAAAGAAAAAAAAAATTGCATTCCATTTGTTTTTCTATTTTTTTTTTTAAACCTTTCTTGTCATTCCTGCTAATTTGCCATGAGGTCTGGCCTGAGCTGTTGTTTATTTGCAGACCAGGGTGAAGTTTCTTTCATTCTCTTTCCTTCACAGCTGTAGATTTCTGCATGGTTTGTGCGTCAGCATGCCTGTCTGTCCTTGTAACATATTTGCACAAAGGAGGAACACGGGAGGGTTGAGGCTTTGGAGAACGCATGGGATGGAAGCTCTTCTTTCCTCCTCTGTTTCTGGTCAGTACACAGACGGATTGATGCTCTTGGTGTCCGACGGATGTGCTTTTTACTTGTTTAAAAATGGAATGAAAGAAAAATGACTTTTGAATATTTTACAACAACAACAACAAGAAAGTTATCTAGCACTTGTGACATACAGACTATAGACTTTATTGTATTTATGTAGAGCATTGTTTTAGGTGAACTACACACTATGCCACATGTTAGACTGTCTGTGAGACTTCTTTTGCTTTTGTTTCTTTTCTCGTTTTTCTACTCTTCCTCGGGGCATATTTTTTTGGGGCTGGAGGAAGACTAGGAAAAGATTAGGGTCATTCCTTTAGAAACATCTGGAATCATCAAAGGGCTTTTTCCAGATGCTTGTCAGAAATATCTTCAGTTTGTCCAAAAAGAAAAAAAACACTTATCAGCCAGTAATACCTGTGACCACTGTGGCTCGAGAACAGTTCTAGGTTTACAAAATGTAAGAAATGCATATTATTTTTGTCACTTTGTTTTTCCATTGTTACAATAGAACTTTTATGGGACCTTTGCTCTAACGTTTGTCTTTGACATCAACTATAAAGTTCCTTGTTTTTGAATACCACAATGTCTTGTTTTTATTTCCGAGCACGTTCTTTCACTGGATTTACATAATGCAATCAGGAAACGGGGCTCCAATAATAACAGTAAAATTATTTTGGTGATTTAATGCCATATTTTCTACTAAGATCACTTACTTAGGTGAGGTCATTTTTCTGCTCTCTCGTATGACATCATACTTTTATATTCTTTGATCTCAAATTTAGATTTATTGTACACTGTCATAACTTGTAGTACATGTACTCTTCCATATGGTACTCTTCCATATGAAAACCAGAAAGAGTTGGTATTTATTAATTTATTTTCATAACTTTCAAACTACTACAACTTTACCTGCCATCTTTTGGTAAACAAAACAAATCTCTCTCTCTCTCTATCTATCTATATATATATATATATATATACACATAACCTTATTAAAAATGAGCAGACATCAAAGTAATATTATGAAAATAAAAATTATTAGTAATAATAATCATTGCTGATTTGAAAGCTAACAGAAGTACGTTTATTACCTAAATTACAATTGTGTGGGTTAATTCTTTTTTTTTTTTTTTTTTTTACAAAATTACATAAATTATATATAGAATATTTATACTAAGCATGTACAGCTATCTGCATTCAGAAACTCATTCATAAGTGTTTGTTTAAATATTCTGCTAATTTCATCATTCTTTGAGATTAATTTTAAGAGATTTCTAGATATTTCCACTAAAAATCTGCACGTCTGCAGACAAGTTAATGCTCAAGCATTCACCATCATGCGTTCTTCTCTACAGAATGATCCTGTAGTTTATCCTCAACATTTCATTCAATGTTAAATGATTTTTAATCAAAAGAACAGGAGTGTGCTGTTGTCAGAATATCTGACGTTGTTAAACCTCAGTCATTTCAGTAGGAAGTCAGGGTCCGTGTTAATGTGACCGCTGTAGGAGTTCCTGTCACATTGTGAAGGGGCTAATGGTCTTTGTGGTGGTGAACACTGAGCTTTTCTCATCATTTTACACTGTAATTCTGTGTTGTGCTCTTGGGCGATGGGGACTTTTTGTAAATCTATTACATAGTAAACAGCAGTGCACCACAAGTACTGTTCTATGAAAAACTGGTGGAGATCTTTAAATACATTTATATTTATATATATTTCAATATTTTAATTTCAAATAAGTAAATGAGTGACACTGATCATGTTAATTTTTGTACAGAGAGTCAGATATTCTTTCACTAATGCACAAGAAATTCATGTTAATTTCTTTTCACTCACATTGTTGTGCTGATAATATATTTTTAAATTAGAAAACGTGAAATAGAGACATTTTCACAGAAGGTAGATACACTATTATTCAAAGTTCATTAAGAAATTAATACATTTATTCAACAAGAAGACTAAATTGATCAAAAGTGACAGGGTAAAGACTTTTACAAAAAAAAAATCTGTTTCTTTTGAACTTTCTATTCATCAAAGAATATCATGTTTTTTGTAAAAAAAACATTTTCAACATGGATAATAAATGTTTCTTGAGCAGCAAATCAACATATTAGAAAGATTTCTGAAGGATCATGTGACACTGAAGGCTGGGGTAATGATGCTGAAAATTCAGCTTTGCATCACAGGAATAAATTACATTTTAAAATATATTCAAATAGAAAACAGTTATTTTAAATTGTAATAATATTTCACAATATTACTGTTTTTACTGTATTTTTGATAAAATAAATGCAGCCTTGGTGGAGCATAAGAGACTTTCAAAAACAAAAAATCTTAACCTAAAACTTTTAAACAGTAATGTAGATTTTATGAAATTATTGAATTATTGTTTTAAAGTCATAATCTGTTGTATTTCCCAATGAATGCATTTCAACAAGAAAAAAAAAATATATATATATATATATATATATTTATATATTTATATAAAATATATCAATCTGGATTTGACTGGATTGCTCAAAGTGGTAATTATATACAGTACATGGGCCACTTACATGCATTAATAAGGTAAATTTTGTTTATTATTTATTCATTTAAATAAGTATTGAGAAATGTAAAAAAAAAAAAAAAAAAAACAATGATGTTGTATATATTTTAAAAGCATTTATAAAAATAAAAAAAAAAGTACCATGGCACATGAGTATAGTATCATTTAGTTCTCTAGTATCTGATTCTATAACCGTGGCATTTTTGTGGTGAGGGCTTGATGGAGCCAATGCTTGTTTTGAGCACTGCCCCCTCTGTCCAGGTGAGGGCAACAGGGAGGAGAGCTGTTTACAGTAGTCACGACAGGGATTAGCAGCTCATTTAGAGGAGACAAGGGTCAGATGTCTGTCCAAATATACAGGGGCACATTAGAGTCAGATAAATCCAGCGGATTGACCAGCACAAACAAAAACATCTCCCTGATCGCCGAATGGCAGTCAAAGAAAAAAACGTTAGAGTGGCTAATTTGTGTCCAGCACTACTGAATTGACTATTGAGGTCATAAAGCAGAAAATATGCAAACAATGTAGCTTATGTCACAAAGTAGCATGTTTGAATATTCATAAATCTGGCACCCTGGGAAGTGATAATAAACTGAGCGCAAGTGTGAAAGGAGATACGAGAGACAATATTTACTGTCTCACAGGTTTATCAAAGAAACCTCAAAAAAGGAAGACATCATAGTTTCCACAAAAATATTAAGCAGCACAATGTTGTCAACATTGTTAATAATAAGAAATGTTTCTTGAGCAGCAAATCAGCATATTAGAATGGTTTCTGAAGGATTATGTGACACTGAAGTCTGCTGAAAATTCAGTTTGGCCATCTCAGGAGTACATGTATTTTCAAATATATTCAAATAGAAAACAATTACTTTGAAAAGTAATATTATTTCACAATTGTACTATTTTTACTGTATTTTTAATTAAATCAATAAATGCAGCCTTGTTGAGTAGAAGAGACTTCTTTCAAAAACTGAGCCTAAATTTATGAATGATAGTGTATATAATATATAATGGAACTAGCCTATTGTTTTAAAGTCATAATATGTTGTATTTCCATATTATCAGAATATTCAACAGGAAAAATGCTGAGTAAAACTTGATTTTATTAATGATTTTTAAAGCAAGAGAATTGACCAAAATGTCATTCTGCTTGCTAGGAAGCAATCAAATAAACAACCATTAGAGCGGCTAATTCCAGTCCAGCACTGCTGAATTGACTCTTTAGGTCAACAAGCAGAAAATATGCAAACAATGTAGCTTATGTCACAAAGCAGCATGTTTGAATATTCATAAATCTGGCACCCTGGGAAGTGTGGCATGGTTAAGTTAATAAACCAAGTGCTAGTGTAAAAGGAGATGCGAGAGACATTACAGTCTCGCGGATTGACATAAGGGGACGTGATCCCCAGGAATGCGTTCACATATTCAGCTCCACGGGAGTCCATCTGAGGTGAGTGTCAGTGAAACGTTTAGAGACTGTCAGTAGAACTGTTGACCAGGTCGCTGAACCCCGTGACCTTTGCCCTCCAGCTCGGGGTCAGGTAAACCCAGTGCGGTCTCCGCGTCTGATTTAAGACCCTGAACTCTTTCCCAATTGGGTTTCTACACGCCATCCATTCCCACAATAAACCCGTCTTGGAGAACACAAGCCTGACGCATCAGATGAAAAACCTCTAGCTAGTTTCTGACAATTTGGTCTGCGGTCACAATTCAACGTTGTTCTCTCTCTAGCTATCTTTCTGCTTTTTTCCCTCATCCGTCTGCTCATCCTCATTTGAGGTGGCTCAGTCTGTCATTACGGTCTGCTATATTAGAGAAGGGCCTCCTTCAGACCGTCGCTTGCCACTTCTCTGCAGTTTTTAATTGTGGCTCCGAGGTGGTGGATGAAGGCAGCTGCATCTCAGAGCCAAATTACAGATCAGCCTTACAGAGCCGGAGCGATATGACACAAGCCGTAAGACCTGCGCTTCACCCAGTGGGTGTGGACGTGTCCTACTCTAATTTAGACTGTAAATCGCATATTCAGATCTTAAATTCTGACTGGATGAGCCACATTCAAAGCTGCTGTATAATTGCAGATAAGCTCCCACCTGTTCTTTCTATATAAAAATCAAAAGATCATATGTCATTTTATTTAATCTGTCATATTTCTGAGTGAACTGGTATTTGAGGAAAAAAAAGTAGGGGAGGATTTGGTTTTACCCACTGATAATTGATGATAATGTTTGAAAGAGAGATTTGTGATGTCAGTGAATAGAACAAATGTATCAGGGGTGGAAAATGTTGGATTTTAATAAAATATTATAAAGAAAAACATTTTTGGTTACACTTTATAATAAGGTACAATCATTAAACATTAGTTAATGCATTAGACATTATTAATTAACAATTAAAAAAACTTTTACAGTATTTATTAATCTAGGTTTATGTTAATTTCTACATATTTATTGTTAACATTTAAAGTTGTATAATTTAACATTAGCTAATCTATTATGAATAAACAACAAAAAAAGTGTATTTATAAAATAAAATATTGAATTCTGTAGAAAAAACAAAGTTCATGATACCTAATGCTTATAATAGCAAATTGAAACCCAAAGTTTTGCCATATATCCTTTTTTTAGTTTATTGTATTTAAATAAACACAAATGAATGCTAAAGTCCCGAATGCCCATTAAGATGGTAAGTTGCATCCATTTTGATTACATGTTTCAAGCAACAAGTAGAAATCATACAATGAAGGATTTCACAGCTATGATGAAAAATAATGCTATAATTTCTATTGCAACAATTGTTCATTACAATATTTAATTTTAATAATTTTTTCCAAAAATGAAAAGTCTGGTAATGTACCCTCATATCATTCTAAACATGCATTTGACTTGCTTCTGTGGAAAATATATATATATATTTTTTCCCCATATAATAAAAGTCAATTGGTAACTGAAATCATTTGGTTACCAACATTCTTCAAAATGTCTTCTTTTGTGTTCCACAGAAAATAAGAAAGTCTTACAGGTTTGGGGTAAGTAAATATGACAATTTTAATTCTGGGGGTGAAATGTCCGTTTAACTATTTGGTGCGTATTGATTATTATTTTTTTTTTTATTATTTTATTATTTTTTTTTTTTTTAGCAAAAAGCAATAAGCCATTTGAGGACATACACTACACTGATTTTTTTTATTTTTTTTTTAGACTGTCCTCTTTGTGACGTGCGCTGTAACACAACCTCTCATGGCTTATTGTTTTATTTGATCATCTGTCCAGCCATTTGATAATATTTTGTCTGAGGACAAGGATGTTGATGGCACTCGTAATGTGCCGAGTTTGTTTTATGCTCAAATATTTCCAGACACTGCACGCTTGTCCTCTTGGTCCACTGTCATCTTCAGTCTCGCGTGTGCTGTGTTTTGAGAGCTGTGTGCTGTTTGCTTGTCTTTGCCATGTTTAGTCTAAAACCAGTGCCCACCCGAGAGCCTACAGGGAAGACATATCTGTGTACTGACCCGTCACTGCATGCCCCGCACTGTACTGCAGGTGCTGCTGTGCTGAGAGGAAACAAACGCAGGCCCAAAGTGGTGGGTTTACACTCTTCCTATTTCCTACTTGATCATTTTCAATATTGACATAAAGCACCTCACTGTTTGATTCTACTTTGCATGTGAAGACAAGACTGTCATAAATGTTTACCATCACAGAAAAGAGAGCAAGGAAAGGTGGCTCTTGAGGGCCGTGCCATATTTTTCTCATTAGGGACTCACACAACTTTTTAAGAGCGCACACAAACACAACCCACATCAATTTATGCCTGTTGTGTTAGTCCAAATTACACAGGTGACCTATTCCCTTCCAGCTGTATGAGATCAAAAATAGAGCGGGACGGGCGGGAATCTACCCCCTCGGAGCAAGTTTAATTTCAGCCCCCCTTCAAATCATTCACACCGCAATTCCCTGCGGCTGCACTAACCGTGTAAAGGGACTGTATGTTTTATCCCGCTGCCTTCACATGAGGAAGTCATTAACATCTCCGTGCATCTCTGCTCTCTAATCTCCCTGAACCAGCATTTCATCCACCAACAACACAACAACAGAAATATAGAGAATTATGCATTTATCTCATATAGATTATTAGTGCTGTTTGCTGAGGTAAGCATCACTATTACTATTGCATATGCTTAGTGATTTGAATAAACCCCTAAAACTAAGTATTTAACTTTGGCATGTAACTCGTCCTGCACTGCTAAGGACATGAATGATACTTATTATTTTTGGAAAAAAATCCTTAGGGGCCGTTCAAACAAAAGTTTTTACGTTTAAAACGCAAGAGGCAATTGTGGAATGAAAAAAGAACACATGGTCTAGAGACGCGTTTTTAAAAGATGAACTGCTTAGAACGTTTTAGAACGTTTTAGAACGCCATGTCATAAGCGAGATGCGAATGCAATGGTCAAACACATCCATCTAGGGCATGTTTACTTAGAAAAAAGAATGGAAAATCAGCGCAATGGAATTCAAAAACGTTCTAAAAACACACGCATAACTTAAAGGGGTAGTTCACCTAAAAAACTGAAAATTTGAGTGTCAATTTACTCCCCCTCAGGCTCTCCCAGATGTAGGTGACTTTTTTCTTCAGTAGAACAGTAAAGATTATTTTTAGCTGAAACCTTGGTCCTTGGTGATTCACAAAATGTAAATCAGTAGCTGCCGTCAATTTGAGAGTCAAAAAAGCATATCAGGGAACACAAAATTAATACCTGAGGTCTTATGAAGCGAAACGATTGATCTGTGAAAGAAATTATTTTCAATATTATTTACAATATTATTACACGTAATCCACAGCCTGCAGGCAAATGGTAAGGAGTGATGTCTGGTTTGCGAACGAACCAATCTTTTGAACTGGTTCTAAGCAATTGAATGCTAGTTTGTTTACCTTGAAATATGCATTTCAAAATCATTCTGTTGGTACACTAACTTCTAATAAGGCGAATGGCTTCTGTTTCTTTCCCACGCTCCCCGCCAAACTTCTGATCTGGAAGTATGTAGGTTTGGTGAGCGGTATGAAATAACACAAAAAGGGCGGATTGCTTTACAACAGAAACAAATGCACGTTTTCATCTATGCACACTTGCACAGTAATTAAGACAGTGAATTCCACTCATTTAACTGTAGGGGGCTCCAAAGTGGCAAAAATAAATAAAACTACATACAGTTGCTTTAAAAGAAGTTAAAGGGATAAAAAAATGATATAAATACTGTTCAGTTTCTTGCACAAACCGATCGTTCCGTGTCTTAGGACATCAATGTATCGTCACGAGCCGCAAGGTTTAATTTGGATTTGTGTATGCATGTTTTTTTTTCTCTCTCAAAGATTGTGTGCCCATTGACTTGCATTATAGGACTAACAGACTGCAACGGTTTGAGTTAAAAATCTGCGTTTGTATTCTACTGAAGAAACAAAGTCACCTACATCTTGGATGCCCTGGGGGTAAGCAGATAAACATCAAATTTTCATTTTTGGGTGAACTATCCCTTTTAGCTTTAAAAAAAAAAGAAATAAGTAAAAATAAAAAGAAAGAAAAAAGGCAGTTTTTTAATTGCACTGCCCCGTCTCTCACATTTTTAAAACGTTCTCTGTGTGAATGTCCCCTAATAGACTGATGCATGGACCTCAGCCATATGTATCTAGGAACTTTTTTGAGTTATGTATCCACATAGCAACACACTGCACTGCAGTCTAGTTAAATCCAGTTACTGTATTAGGTATGTTTATCTTATCAAGCTCATTCATTTGGACTTTTTCTTCTTTAAGGCAAGATGTTAATCTTGCTTCATGGATGAAAAATATACAACTTTAATTCTCACATGTAAGATATTACAGTGCAGAATTGCAAACAGAAGCTCTTCTTGTTTTGAATATCATGTTTTATATACTTCATAGTTACCAGCAGAGGGCTTTAATTCATGAGATGAGTGGGCTGCTAAAACACACATCGATCCCTCAATCTTTCAGTTTGTATGTACATCTGTCTTTCTCTCAACTCTCATATGTATATGTGTGTGTGTGTGTGTGTGTGTGTGTGTGTGTGTGTGTGTGCATGCGTGTGAGAGAATCTGAGTTGAATCTGACTTTTTTTTTTTTTTATCTTAACCAGGCATGACTGGGAAAACCAAAAAATGGCACAACATTTTGTGGGTTGACTCGTTTCTAAGTAATTTGTCGTCCACACGTAAAGTGAAAACACTGCACAATACAATGAGATTTGACAGTGTTGTATTATGTGGTGTCATGCTAGACAAGCTCCACCCACATTGAAATCTTACTTGTCCACATGCTCCACTTGGATACATATTATACATCAAATATGTTGTGATTGTATCAAACTGCACAGATTTTTCACTTTTAGTGCAGCTAGCCAAATTACTTGCTGGAAACTAGCACTGTGCTTAGTTATGGTGTATCAGTGGTTTGTATCATAATGAGAGAATAACAGCTCCTCACCTCAGTAGCCTGGTGTGACCTTTCTTCTAATGAAGAGGAAAGTGGTCTGGTGTGCGAGCGTGCCGTGGTATGAACCCACAGACGAGACGGGATCAGATTACCGCAGCCGGTGTGTAAACTACCTTAGTTAACCGCTGAACATTATTGCAAGTTGCCTGATCCAGTTAAGGTGATGAATTTCTGCTCTTTTAGCTCTTGAAAAGTTGTGTATAAGGCCATTGTTTTTGTTATATTTCACAGCTACTCTCGTTATACATTTTCAATGAAGGAGACCGAGACCGAATCGAGATGCTGGTGAATCATAATACAGAATTATGCAAAACCACTGATGAACGCTGAGTAAGAGCCACATCAGTCAGGAGGTAATTTCCATAGCCTGGTCTGCATGTGTACAGCATACCGGCTTTTACAGCCACTTTAGTGTTTTAAGCCATTTTCTTGTCCAGTTTGATTCTGCCTCCAAGAGCAGCGGAAATCTCCCCAGCGGTGGAAAGACTGGAGGAATTTTAGAGAGGACGGGGGGAGTGATGTGCTTTTGGAGTGATTGTAGCTGAGAAGTGTTTTTGGTGCTTCCCAGGGTGAAGGAAGAGGTGGTGTTGCTGGCAGTGGAGGACTGAAAGTCTGTTCCCTCTCACAGTTAATGGATGATAATAATAATAACAATAATAATAATAATAATAATAATAAGCATAATTTGTATAGTGCTTTTTTTTTTTTTTTTTTTTTGCAAAGCTCAAGGTCATTTCACTGTGAAATTACAGGCACATTCATTCAGAAATGAACATGAATGAAAACTACAAAAGTAGTGTTTTTACACTTTAAACAATAGCTGGACATACCTTGCATGAAAGTTTAAAATAGCATAAAATAGCATGTTTGAAGGTTATTTATGCTTTTTGTACTTTGCTTTTTGGTATTGCTAAGCAGCTGCTAGGCAGCTTGTTAGCTGGTTGGTTGGTTGGTTGGTTGGCTAGTTAGTTAGTCAAAAGTAGTTTTAAAAAGTTAGTTTTAGTTAGTTAGGAATCACCCATTAGGTTAGTTATGAAGGTTGTTAGGAATCATCCTTGTGGGTCTTTGATAATGTTGTTAGGTAGTTAGTTAGTTAGTTAGTTAGGTAGGTAGGCATTTAGGTAGGTAATTTTAGTTAGGGCCCATTAGGGTAAATGATAATGTAGTTAGGTAGATAGGTAATTGTAGTTAGGAATCATACATTAGGGTCTTTGAAAATTTCAAGTTTCAGTAGTTAGTTAGGAATCATCCATTAGGGTCATTGAAAATTTCAGTTGTTAGTTAGTTAAGAATCATCCAATAGGATTCTCAAAATGTCAGTAGTTTTTAGTTTATTTAGTGAAGATTCATTCATTAGGGTCTTTAATATTTTCAATAGTTAGTTAAGAATCATGCAATAGGATTTTCAAAAATGTCAGTAGTTTTTAGTTTAGTTAGTGAAGAATCATTCATTAGGATCGTTCAAATTTTCAATAGTTAGTTATTTAGGAATTGTCTATTAGGGCCCTTTTAAAATTTTGATAGTAGTTAGTTTTAGTTAGTTAGTTAGGAGTCACCCATTAGGGTAGTTGAAAACGTTGTTAGGAATCATCCTTTAGGGTCTTTGAAAATATCAAGTTTCAGTAACTAGTTAGTTAGTAGGAATCATTCATTAGGGTCTTCCATAATGTGAATAGTCAGTTAGATAGTTATAGTTAGAAATCATCCATTAGGGTCTTTAAAAATATAATTAGTTACTTGGTTACTTAGTTAGGAATCATACATTAGGGTCTTTGAAAATTTCAAATTTAAATAGTTAGTTAGGAATCATCTATTAAGGTCTTTGAAAATTTCAGATTTCAATTGTTGGTTGGTTAGTTAGTTAGTTAGTTAGTTAGTTAGTTAGTTAGTTAGTTAGTTAGTTAAGGATCATCCAATACGATTTTCAAAAACATTGGTAGTTGTTAGTTATTTAGTTTGTGAGGAATCATTCATTAGCGTCTTTTAAATTTTCAATAGTTATTTAGTTAGTTAAAAATCATCCAATAGGATTTTGAAAAATGTCAGTAGTTAGTTTTTTAGTTAGTGAAGAATAGTTAGTTAGTTAGTTAGTTAGTTAGTTAGTTAGTTAGTTAGTTAGTTAAGTTAGTTAAGGATCATCCAATACGATTTTCAAAAACATTGGTAGTTGTTAGTTATTTAGTTTGTGAGGAATCATTCATTAGCGTCTTTTAAATTTTCAATAGTTATTTAGTTAGTTAAAAATCATCCAATAGGATTTTGAAAAATGTCAGTAGTTAGTTTTTTAGTTAGTGAAGAATAGTTAGTTAGTTAGTTAGTTAGTTAGTTAGTTAGTTAGTTAAGGATCATCCAATACGATTTTCAAAAACATTGGTAGTTGTTAGTTATTTAGTTTGTGAGGAATCATTCATTAGCGTCTTTTAAATTTTCAATAGTTATTTAGTTAGTTAAAAATCATCCAATAGGATTTTGAAAAATGTCAGTAGTTAGTTTTTTAGTTAGTGAAGAATAGTTAGTTAGTTAGTTAGTTAGTTAGTTAGTTAGTTAGTTAGTTAGTTAGTTAGGAATCCCCTATTAGGGTAGTTGAAAACATGGTTAGGAATCATCTTTTAGAGTCTTTGAAAATTTCATGTTTCAGTGGTTAGTTAGTATGAATCATTCATTAAGGTCTTTGAAAATTTCTGCAGTTAGAATCATTCATTAGGGTCTACGATAATGTAAATAGTTATAGTTAGACATCATCCATTAGAGTCTTTAAAAAATATCATTATTTAATTGGTTACTTAGTTAGGAATCATACATTAGGGTCTATGAATTTTTCAGATTTCAATACTTAGTTAAGAATCATCCAATAGGATTTTAAAAAGTGTCAGTTGTTAGTTATTTACTTAGTGTGGAATCATTCATTAGGGTCTTTAAAATTTTCAGTAGTTGTTAAAGTGCCCCTATTATGGATTTTTGAAAATTACCTTTCATGCAGTGTGTAACAGCTCTAAGTGAATGAAAACATCCTGCAAAGTTTGAAAGTGAATCTGAAAGTGCACAGTGTATAAAGTTATTGTCTCTCAAAAGAAAGAGTCGACTCTGAATCATTGAAACGAGCCGTTTTTAAAACGAATCTCAAGCCGTTTCACTAGGTGCCGCTTTTGGAGCGTCAAAAGCTCACAAACACTGCTTTAAATGAAATCGACCAATCACCGCAGATTAGCGTCACGCAAAGGAGGGGTTTGGAAAAAAATGAATCGTTGAACTAATGGTTTGGGAGTCGTTGAGCAAATAAGGTAAAAATAAATGCATATTATAAGAACATGAAAGAGTTTTTTGACCTTGCATGCGTGTCAACCTGTTGTTGGGGACTCCCAAAACCAAAATATGAACCTTTCATAACCCATAATAGGGGCACTTTAAGAATCATCCAATAGGATTAAAAAAAAATACAGGTTCCTGTATATCCTGATCTTTTTATTAATTTTTTTTTTTTTTTTTTTTGGTCTCTCTCTTTTGTATGTATGTGACGGTCCAGAGCATTTCAGAACCATTCTTTTCCACCATAATCCCTTCCTGACTTTTTGGATTGTTTATACTAAATGTAAATATCTCCACCTGTTGTTCCCAGACGAAACGCTCTCAGTGTACAGCACTCCACCTGTGGAGGAACACCTGCCCTAGACGCTTTGTTCCAGAACAAATGTTCATAACACTGTCTGAATCTACTGTCCTTCGACCTTGTCCTGATTTGATCTGCTGGTCGGTGATTCAGCGCAGACGTTTGTATGCGATCTAAGGCCAAACATGTGCTGCATTGCCACGTCATCTAAACTAGAGCACGGATGCTGTCCTGCGGGTCCGTATATTGTACACGTGGAGCTGTTTTAGGGCAAGAAGGCCAGGATCAGCTTCAGATGAGTGTTACGGGATCACTCATCTCGATTCCGATTATTGTCATCCGGAGAGCCTTAAAATCAGCATTTGAGTTCCCTCACAAGAATGTCAATTGCTATATACTAGCTACAAACTTTTGTTCGCTGCACATAATATTATGAAGTACGAAATGTTAAAGCAATAAGCCACTCAAAGCCATGGGTAATTATTTAAGATATTTTGAAAAACATTGGAGTCTAGACACTGTAACCCACTGAATTTCATTTTGTGGACCAAAAAAAAAAAAAAACATATATCAAAAAATCTCATTTTATATTCCACAGAAGAAATAAAGAATTTGGGGTTGCCTCTAGCTTTTAGTTTAATAATAATAATAAAAAAAAATCTTCCACCAAGAATATTAATATAATTCATTAGGCCCACTGTAGACTGTTTATGGTGGAGCTTAGCGCATTAATATCAATGTGAGGCCACAGGTGTGTTGTATTTATCAGCATTTTACAACAGTTTTGAGCAAGGCTCACCAAATCAGAAGTTAGAGAGCTAGCAGATTTTTTTAAAACCTGTCTTTTAGTTGCTTATGTTTCCTCTGTAACCTATAGTTTACTATCAAAACAGAAGGTAAGAGTAAGCCACTAGGGTGGTAGCCTACAAATCTGATTCTAGGTTTAGCAGAAGGAAATGTGTGTCCAGCCAAGGCCCACCCCACAGTGTAATGTAACCTTGGCATTAGCTTGAACATGAAATCCTTTCTGCGGCGCATGCAGCGTAAACCTTTACTTTATCCGTTTTACTGCAAATTAAAATTTTGTTGCTTTTTCCGTCTGATTTTACGGGAAACATCTGGGGCTCGCACCACTCCGTAACTGTGGCCCTAGGCATTCTGGCTCAGAAGGAAGGCGGGAATAATGAGACATTATCAAACACGCTGCTGATGGATACGCACTCTCCCTCAACACAAGCTTTTTATTATTATAATTTTTTTATTTTTTAAATCCATGTGCCTCTCACATCATTTAGTCATTTAATGATTGGATGTCCGAATCTTTTCCGCGAATCGGTTCTTTCAAATCGGCAAAAATGATTCAGTGGTTCTTTTACGTCATGACGTCAGGTCTATTTAATCACGGCTTTGCATATTACTTGCTCTAAAACTTACCAATAAAGCCTTTTGTAGGCACATGTTGCTGTTTATTTCATTTTTTTCCTGATAAAATTTTATTAATAGCCTAACCATGTTAATTTATTGTAGTTTCAATCCTGATTTAGTGATTTAACCTGAATATATTTTATACATTAAACAATACTTAAAATCACTTAAATCCAAGGGCGTATAGTTTTGGTTTGAACACTGGGGCTCTTAAGGTTTATTTATTTGTTTGTTTGCTTAAATGTTTATTGTATTTTGTGCTATCCACCACACATGCAAAGTTGGTTGATTGCGTAACTGCAATAAAGTAATAGTTAACAATTACTTGTTTACATAGGATATATAATGTATTTTATATTATTTAGACACTTAGGCTATAGTTTGACAGAATGTTCTAATTCAACACGCCATGGGAAGTCAATCTAACTTAACACTTTCTTAAACTGATATTGCTTATTTCTTGCTCCTTAACAGTTCATCAAGCTCTTAATGAATTAATCTATGCCATCATTGGAATATCTGAAGGCCAGGTGTTTCCATCACTCATCATTAGAACCCATTGGCTCTCGATTCTGACTTGTACTTGCTCTTATGAAAAAGTACCATAGTTCTTAACTGTAGCATTTGTTATAATAAGACTAACCTATTAATCATTACCAGGCCAATAATAAAATTTTAATATTATGCTAGTGCTGGTGCAAAATTATGTTTTCTCCTCTTTTCATCAGTCTTTTTAGTTTGTGCCTTTATTTAGATAATGTTCTACTTTCTCCATAGCATTTTAAAGTTGCAGTTTCTCAATAGAATTCAAATAGATCGCATATTTTACCATCAGCTTCGCGATAGGAATAGCTCGCGCAAATCGTCTCACACTTCTCGAGCGCGCTGGTGAACGCGCACAGAGTATAGGGTGATCATTCGCGCGCCGCTCGTGCACAATTAAAAGAACTGCGCTTCAGTCATGTTGTGCTGATAAGCGCTCCGTTCGGTTCGTACGTGAAGCTAGCGCTTATAACAAATAATTAATAAATAGCCTGATTCTAGGTTTCCATTAACCGTGGTATAAATATTGGGGGGATTGTACTTGCTAGTTTTGGTTATAGGCTAAAATAGTATTTGCATTATTTAATTAAATGATATTTATTAAAACCAACACGTTTCGAGTCTTTTCGCCTTTTACGTATTTTTGTTCGGTTCACTCCAGCTTTATCGTTTGACTCATGGTTAGATTTGGACATGTTTGAAAGTGCCGACCGATTCAGCTGACTCGAGAACCGATCTTACTGATTCAGTCCGATTCGTTAAATCCGATAGGCCTATGTGAACGAATCCTGAAGTAGAATTCGTGAACAAGTTTAACCTGTTCATAAAAAGATTCGAGATCCGAATCTGATAATTGAGACACACTGTCCCTCAACAAATATCTCTTCAAAAGGTTGTTTTCTTTCTCCAAAGATTGCCTAGGCTTATATGTAAAATCGTTTTGACCCACACACCAAGATATTTTTGTTGAGACTGCTAGGTTGACAGACTAGACGTGTGAATCTATTTTATTGTATCAAAACTAAAAGTGCTCTTGCATTCTGTATACACTGTTTATTAATTGTTGCTCTACGCGCCAGATGGACGTCCTTCCCCCTCTGCGTCTCGTCGCGTCGCGTCTAGACATCAAGCAGTTCTCGAGACCCTGCGTTCAGTTCGTATCCGCTGCGGTCGCAGAGATTTGCGCAGGTGCACAGAATAAAGGGAAAGGGAGAGGTGTGTATCTAACGGGCTGGTTCTCACTCTTCACCTCAGTTTTCACCAGAGTTTTTTTTTTTTTTCTTTGGGTTTCCCTGTCACCACAAGTGAATATTTAAGAACTTTTATTTTTATACTGCAGCTGTTTTCTCGTAAGCATATCTCTATATTTGGGTCAATGGCGTGTAGCCAATTTTGTTTGTCAGTAAAATGACACCTTTTCTATTTTCTATTTTTGAAGTAAAATTATTTTTCACATTTTTTACGGGTTAATAAGGTCTAGGTGGTGTAACTGTCCCGAGATTATAAAAAATGTTGACATATTGTGTAATCTTTTATTATTATTTCCTTTAAAAATAAGCACTGAAGCAATTATGTTTTAAAACATTGACTTTTAAAATAGCTACATTTGTGAAATCAAAGTAAGTGTTGCATAACAAGAACGCAGGAAGTAATTTTGTTGTCATGCGACAAGAAAACCATAACACAGAGAGGACCCGTTTGTACTTGATGGTTACACCACCACATTATTAGGGTCATAAAATCCCCTTTTTTATTGAAAATGGTATTCAGAAATGTACAAAACCAACATAAATGTTGTTTGAAACTATGCCATTTAACTATTTTTAGCTATTAAGATTATTATTTTTAACTATTACATTTTTTTATAATCTCAGACATCCTCACACGTCATTGACCCATACAGACATACAGCCTATCTGATGTAAAGGTTCCTGACAAAGTTCAATAGTTGACTTCAATTATTATTTAAAGCTCCAAAATCTCCTAAAATCAAATTTAATTGATAAAAGCAAACAAAAATAATAAACACAACCTTTTAAATAGTTATTAAGTGCCATAAAACTGGAAATAAAAGTGTAAAAGATTTAGTATGTTGTGATTTAACACCATCACATGTTTTAAAAAGCAGAGTTAATTAATTCTTGAACAGGCCCACAGAACAACTGAGCTTTTATCAAACATTAATGCCTCAGCAGTGGAGTCATTTCTTTTAGATTTCTATCAAGCTAAGCCTGGGAAAATGAGATGTAAACAATTAAATGCTTTGCGAGCGTTGGTGTAGATTTAAAGGAGAAATGAAAAGGTCTGGTAGGGGTCCGGTATTTAAATGCGGTGGTTATCTGCGGTTGTTAAAGCATTTGCCTCCAGCCGTCTGGATTCAGTGATTTCTTCTTATTAAAGCGGACAAGCTTTTTTATAAGCTTAGGGGTAAAACTGGCTGGACTTTCTCTTCAGCTAATGAACCTGCACTGTTTTATAACAGGTTCTTTTTGTAACAAAATAAGGGGAAAATCTGAATGTTTTTACTATAGTGAAAACTGGCATATCTTGGGTGATGATGTGGACAAATCAAAGTGTTCAGCCTACGTGTTCAAAAATATGTTTTAATAAATAAGCAAAATGTACAATGGACGGAAATCAAAAAATGTTGCATAGGAAAAATCAAATGTATGCATTCATCCATGCAGCGTACTTCAAGAAAGTATTGCTCTAAATTGCATTGGTCCCTTAAAAAAGCTGACAATACTCACAGGTAGCCTATGTACAATACTTTTTTGTTCATATATATATATATATATAAACTCTTCTGTTTAGAGACAAACACGCAATATAGTTTCCATACAGATAACAGATGGCCTTCCTGTACTATCATCATGGCGACATTTAAGAATAACTTGTGAAAAAGGTTAAATGTATTTGACAACACAGGAGACGTCATCTATGTTTCCTCTAAGTATATAAAAAGCTCCTTTCGCTGTGTCCTTCATGAGGATGCTCAAGTCTGTAGGTGTATCTACTGAATGTCCTTTGGCCACGTCACTGAGGTTTAGAGGTTCATCAATAAATCCTTTGGTGTCTTCAAAATTAGTGGAAGTAAACAGTCTGTGGAAGAAAAGAAAAGCATTACTAAGAAAGGTTCAAAAATCTGCTTCTTTCTATCAAATAGGCCTGAAACTTCTATGCCGGAATTTTCTATGAAGGCCTAAAGTTTCGAGGTTTGTCTGTGGTTGAACGCACAGCCTTAGTTTAAAACGTAGAGAAATGGGAAGCTATTAATGATCCCATTATTTAATTCAGAGTGGGAGCACATGCTTACACAGGAAAAGGCTTGGTTCAAACATGTAACACAAATCCCAGGTGGAATTACGTCACTGGAAAATAACTGTTTTAGGAGGTCATTTGGTTTGAAATCCGAAGCCGTACAACAGCCTTTCTTCTGACTTCTCAGCAGCACATATTACTTTATGCAAATAAATTAATAAGAATCAGTTAGAATACAAACTAATATCATCACAAGGACTGAATTTAATGTTTTTTGACAGCTGCGTGTTATCTTGATTAATGGAGGCCTAATCCAGCGCATATATTGAAACCTCCAGCTCGACTTAAGTTAAACTGGTGGATTCAGATGGGATGGTTAAAATGCATAATTATGATTACTCATTACAATTTATCATCATTTTACTTTTTTAATAGCTTATTGGTGATTTAAAATAGGACAGTATTCAGTATTATAGACATGCAGGTTCATATAACAAATACCACGATATAACTAATACACTGGAGAACTCCATGCATATTTTAGCTTATTAAATAAAATGAAAATACATTTGAATTTAAAAATCTCAGAATTCTTTCTAATAATTGCTATCAGATTTTAGCCTGAAAGATTGCAGCTTTGCCTTAAAGATTGTAAGTCATTGGTTTCAGTGGTCACTGTGCAGTTATTTCACAAGCATAAACATGGTTTAGGTGGCAGCACAACCTTCTCACTTAAAAATCAAGGTTCCAAAAAGAACGTCACTTCCTGATGTCATATAGCAGAATCTTTTAGATCAACTGAACACTGCTCTTCAATATACAGGTGCTTTAAAGAACACCAAAACACTGATCTGAAGAAAGTAGCGGGTTATCAAGAACTTTTTTAATCTCCCAGATTGAACTTTTATTTCTAGGAGCGTAGACCAAGATGTTTTTCTTTTTTTTCTTCAGGGGTTTCAGAGAACTTTAATTTCTTCGTTCGTATATATAAAAACTTTCAAATGCATCCCGTTTCTCCTCAATCATAATCAATCTTTTTAATTTCTCTCTCTCTAGGTGTTTTTAGCTAATGCGCTTTGTAACCAGTTTTTAAATCGCTGGTGAAATGTGAGTTTTATTCACTAAAGGGAAAATGTTCCACTAAATATAAATGATCCGTGAGGAGCTCCTCATGGTTGGGTTGTTGTCCGTTTCATAAGATCGACGATATAACGTGAATATGTTTATTATTACTGGCTAAAAGTCAGAAACGCTTTGACCCGGTATGATATGAACTTAACCAAGAAAAATGAGAATCTTATTAAAGTTTTCTTTGTTATTTGTAGAAAATACAGGCTACATTATTGCCATACTGTCTGTGATTTCTTTCTTGTGATTTTACTAGAAATATCTGTCTCTATAGACGCTTTAGCAGTCAAGCAATGTGTAATCAGCCAGTTCTCAAAGTAATTATGATGAACTTTTATTTCTTACTCTAAATGCGTGTGCTTCTATGGTGCATTGTACTGTCTAAATGGTTTTACAATTTTATATTTGTATATAAAGCATAATATATATATATATATATATATATATATATATATATATTTATATATTTACCATATATGTGTGTTCTCTCATGTTAATTTAGTCAAAATGGCATATCTGACCTCTAGCATTTCTGTTATAATCGCTGATATCATACATGCCACTGGTTTATGTCCTAAAGTATCTTTAAAAAACTTTGTCATCTTCTGTGACAACAGATTGAATTGAATAGCCCCGTGGTAGCTATAACTGTCCTCTACCTTAAACATTTCTGTTAATATCTATCCTAGTGTATCTTATAAAGAAATTCTCCAATTATAAATAATAAATAAACAAGACTTAGTCTAACATATAAAATCAACATTTTCTTTAAAAAAATATATTTCTAATGACTCTGTATTAACAACTGTAAAATAATCAAAATGCTTTTTTTGTGCTTGGCCTCAGAAGGATGTAAACATTCCTCAAGTGGAATCGGTTCAGGTTACTGCTGTAGCACATCCACGCATCAGTAATACCTAATAATAATAAAATAATTCCAAAATATATTTTTTAATAATTATAAAACATTAACTATCTAAACAAATCTAAATGACAATTTTTAGGGTGTCAAGAGGATATAGAGCTGCGTTCGCGCACTGAACTGTCAGTGTCAGTGGTCCAGAACAGCTGGAGTTTCTCTAAAAGCCTGGTTTAACGTATATAGTAAAAAGTTATCAAAGAGCTAGCCCGACAATATAAGAAGGTCTTGAGCTGAATTGGCATCTTTCTACCCACCCTGTCGGCATTGTCGCTTTCGAGTGTCGCTGCTAGTGGGACGCAGACATCGACCACGCGCCCTCCATCCTCCAAACCGAGAACGCGTAACTGAGTCTCTCGTGCGCGACGTAGCTGCAGCTCGACATCTTGCTGTCCATCTCGTCGCTCTGCAGCACCTGACAGAGGAAATCAATGTACCTGGAGGCGAGCTTGAGCGTCTGGATCTTGCTGAGTTTATCCGAGGGGAGCGTGGGGATGATTTTGCGCAAAGACGCGAAGGCGTCGTTCAGCGACTGAGTCCGTTGCCTCTCCCTGACGTTCGCCAGGACGCGCTGGTTCTGAAGCTCCTCGAACGACTGAGTGCTGCTCGGGCTCGGCTTTTTGCTCCGTTTATTCACGGAGCTCGGGCTGCTGCCGTCCTCGCTCGACTTTTTACTCTGTCTCCTCTTCCTCGCGAACCTTTTCTGCTGTCTGTCCAACTCCTCCTCGCTGGTCACCAGGCTGTCCACTGGGGAGACGGGAGAGCTTGAACTCTCTTCCATTTCTTTTTTAAAGAAATGAGAGGGTCGAGGAGAAAACGCGCTCTCCACCTTCGAATCCGTGGTTACACCGTTATATCCGTGCGTTTTTCTGGAGTTTGTGTGTCCTCCCGAAGTCCCGAGACTGCGCCTCCACTTCCAGAAGTAGAGCTTGGCACAGTTTTCCTCCCGCAAGAAGTTTTTTCCTAATTTTTTGGGAAACTTTATCCTAGTCTCTGATGCTAAATACTAGTGTGAATGGAGGGGGAGGAAGCGCTGCTCTCTGATTGGTGGACTAATAAACGAGGAGGACCAGTCTAAAGTTACACTGCACCTCTGCCACTCAAATTGTACCCCACTTTTAGATCGATACTCTCAGTTGTAGACGACATGTCAATCTCACACTGTAAAAATGTGACATTTAAATGGAAAAAGAATGTAAAATGGTGCAGTAAAAACGGGCAAGTATTATGGTTAAAATTCTATTATGAAATTATACACTGGAAAAAAATAGTCATTGAATTTACTAATTTTTTTTTTAAGGTAAGTGGTTGCAATCAATTTATTTTAGCTACATTTAAATAAATAAATTTAGCTGACTAACTTTCAACTAAATTTATTTATTTAAATGTAGCTAAAATAAACTGATTGCAACCACTTACCTTAAAAACATTTAGTAAATTCAATGAGTCATTTTTTTTTCAGTGTATTATGATGTAAGAAATTACAGATGTAAAATTATTTTACGTTGTACTTCTAAAATGTTTTTTAGATTATCTCAATAATTATCTCACGTTTGAAATACTACAGTGTATATTGCAATAAAAGGCAAAATATAACATGGTAAAATATTGTTTAAATTTTTTAATATGTAAAAAGTAGGAATCACCTAATTTATGAGAAAAGTAGATTCCTTTCTTGCATTTAGATTTTACTCAGTATTTGTATTTTTGTTATTTGTTTGTTTGTTTGATGCCTTTTCAAATTACGTTATAACAGCAATCGAGGATAGTTGTAACACTTTTTACTTAAGGGAATATTTCTTAATTTCTCAAGAAATCATAAGAAATTTTCAAATAATGTACATTATACTTCTAAAATGTTTTTAGGAGAAAACAATTGAAACACTACAATGTATATTATATTTAACAAAGCAAAATGTATGCAGTATGGTAAAATATTGTTGAATTAGTTTTTTTTCTGTAGGTAAAAAGTTTGAATTACCTTATAATTTATGAGGAAAGTAGATTTCTACAATTTCTTGCATTACACATTTTTAAATTGTATTTAAATAGTTTAATTGTGTTGTCTGTTTTATTTTTTGTTCATTCAATTATTTGTTTGTTTATTTGATTCCGTTTTTTAAGACCGATTGAGGATAGTTGTCACACTTTTTACTTCAGTGAATACTTCTCAATAGGTGTGGAGTTGTCAAAAAAAAAAAAAAAAATCTATTGAGCATTTCCACCGATGGGGTAAGTTGTCATAATGCAACTTGCTTTTAACCAGCCTGTTATAGGCTTTACAGCAAAATGCAAAAGGTAAAACAGACACAAAACAACTTATAGCACATTAAAAATGTAAAAAGGTAACATATTACACCATAATTCTTAAAATATTGGTTCATTATAAGCTTTAGCATATGCAGCATATACCTTCTCTGTTAAATATACCTTCATTAGTTGATAGTTTGATGATATGGGAATCTTTAATTTTGAGAATTCAAAAAAATCTCTAAGATTACAACAGTTTTAATTTTTCAAACTATGCATTATGTATCGAAATTTCACATTTACCTTATGCTTAAAGTCCACCGTTATTGTTTTTTCATGGTTATTAAGATGCCTTGAAAGGTCTCTCACCTCTTTGAGATGTGGCACACAGTAGATGAATTTCTTTGCAGGCATTTCTTCACGCCATCCTTTCAAGTCAGATGAAAGACCTCTTCCTATTGTTTTCCAGAATAAGTCCAAGGTTTCACAATACCCTAAACACATGTAGGAGTCGGCCTGTTGTGAGGAACTTTTGGAAAAGCCTCACAGGCTTTTTCTCTTACACGGCCATTTGAATGCCGGGCCTGGACTGTCTCTTTGAATAAGACAATAATAATGCATGTCAGATTTCTTTTACCAGTGTCCAGTGTTCAAAAGGGGCTTTGGGATGTTTTGTATAAGGCAGCAGTTTGGTCACATTTGTAAGGTTTTCAGTTGTAAATTATGCCTTATTTCAGAAAGAACATTTGTTTCCCTTTGATTTATGTATGTAATCCACATGTGAACGGATGACTGACACTTGGGCCGAAGCCAGCGAGAATAGCCTTGAGGATGCTCAGATGATCTCCATGTCCATTCTGCTTAAAACATGGACGTTCTGAAAGGATTTTCAGTGAGGGATGTTTATGGTTTCAGAGCTTCAAGATAATGCAACATGAATGCTTCTTAATCAAAGAGCCTGAAGCAATTATAATGTTACAAAATCTCTAATATAAAGAAAAGAGAAAATTGTTAAATAAGTCAGCCGGCTTTTACATATGTTCTACTAACAAACAATGTAAAAACCATCTGCCACATTGATATTACTCAAGAACATCCTGATGTAGATCGAATCTCAAATCCCAAATGGAATTTTCTGCTTCATCTCCTCTGTTCTACACTGACAGACTGAACTTGTTTAGACGAGTAGTTAATCCAAAACTGAAAATTCATAATTTACTTACCATCATGATCAAAACTGTGTCTTCTGTACACTCTTAAAATAAAGTTTCCAAAATGTGGTTTTCGCAGCAATGCCATAGAAGAACCATTTTTGGTTTTCCAAATAATCTTTCAGCCAACAGTTCTTAAAAGAGCCATTTTTCTTAATGTGAAGAACATTTTAATAACCTAAATAAGTGTTTTGATCCACTATAAAGAAGATTTTGAGCAATGGAAATGTTCCATTGATGTTTAAGGCTCTACATGGAACTGATGCCAATAAAGAAACTTTATTTTCAAGGGGGTTGAACATAAAAGATGAATTTTTGAAGATTGTCTGTCTGCTCCCTTCCATATAGTGAAAATAAATGAGAATTGGGGATGTCAAGCTCCAAAAATCACATAAAAAATACCATATCCAGGTGCAATGAACAGACTAAAGGTATATAAATAAAGGTTCTTTATTGGTATTGATGGTTCCATGAAGAATCCTTAACATCCACGGAAACTTTGAATTGCACAGAAGGTTCTTTATAATGGAAAACATTCTTTAGATTATTAAAAAGGTTCTCCACACTAAGAAAAATATCGGGTATTGTAAGCACTGTTCACTGAAAGATTCTTTGGAGAACCAAAAATGGTTCTTCACTGCTAAACCCAAATTTGCACCTTATTTTTAAAAGTGTAGATACAGTAATTTCTCCTTCAAAATGGCATAGGTTTGGAACGACATGGAGGTGAGTAAATGTGACCAGATTTTTATTTTTGGGTGAACTATGGGTGAAGTACCTGCCTTTGATAAACACTTTTTGGATCTTCCAGCAGGATGAAGGATCGGGCGTTTGGGAAGAATGAGTATCTTCTGTCCTGTAATTCATAGTGAAAGGATAAGAGAGACATTGACATGTGCCCAACTTTGAAGCCTGTTTCCCCCTGGCCTGACCCGCTCCATCAACACCGCTGCTTCAGATAGACTCCATATGGCCCAGCGGCACAGCACAGCCTCTCTGGACCAAACTCTCGTGACTTACAGGTATATATTCGCCGTAATAGCATATAGATTTCTTCGAAGGCCCCAGCAGGGGCAGGTCAGGTACCATCTGACCCAGCCGGCAGGTTCTGGAGATGACCCACATCAGATCAAAGATATGCCGTGCCATATTTCACTCTGCTAAGATGACGTGTTTATATCTCTTCGACACTTCGAAATCAGCTCCACATGGCCTGGAACTCTTTAATAAGCTGAAATCCTTTCTGCAGCAGCCTGTCACATCAACCTGCAGATGTTTGCAGGCCGATTTTAGATTCAGAAACAAATAGAAAAGGCATGCAGAAGACAATCTGGTGGTCTTACAGTTTTAGTGATAATTGAAACCTCACAGAGTGTGACATGCATAATGTTAATTGGTTAGAGATGTTCTGGGAAGAATTGTGGAATCTGAGAGATGTAATGAATATTATAGTCCTGATGAAGGTGTTAGAATTCAGTCTAAACCGCACAGATGAACCTAATATGTGTTTTGTAAAGGCACACATATATCAATGCATATATATCTGTCTCTGTGAGCCAGTGCGTCGAAATGTTTTTCCAGTGCCAAGATGAACAAAGGATGCTCACACACAGCTGTTTTTCATTGATATCAGTGCAACGTCTTTTCCTGAAAGTGCAGTCAGTCTTGATATGACTGCTGGTGCTACTGGAAATGACACAACGCTTGTATAAAATGTAATCCACTAAATGTGCTTTTCTATGACGATTCCCTTTATCTTTTCAGCAAGTAGCTGAGGATCAACAGATGCCTTGTTCCTCACTCTGTGGATGTGGTGTGAAGATGGCATGCCTTGGTGAACCAACAGTGCAAACGTGTTCCTACAAACATTGATGTTTGCATGGATAATCTCTCGGTTTGCACATGCAGAGTCATGAACTTTGTGCAGGTATCCTTAAGAACATATTCTTCATTTAAAAATACAGTGGCCCCAAAATGTATTTTCACACTTACATTACGGATCTAAAGACTGGAATACAGCAATTAAGATTTTTTTAATGTTTCTTAAAATCTCTTATGTTCACCAAGGCTGCATTTATTTGACGAAAAATACAGTAAAAACTATAATATTGTGAAATATTATTACAGTTTAAAGAACTGTTTTCAATTTGGATATATTTTGAGGTATAATTTATTCCTGTGATGCAAAGCTGAATTTTCAGCATCATTACTCCAGTCTTCAGTGTCACATGATCCTTCAGAAATCATTCTAATATGCTGATTTGCTGCTCAAGAAACATATTTTATCATTACTGATGTTGAAAACAGTTATACTGCTTAATATTTTTGTGGAAACTGTGATATACTACTCTTAAACAAATTGATCAAAAGTGACAGTAAAGACATTTATTATGTTACAAAGGATTTCTAAATGCTGTTTAAATGCTGGCATATTTTAAAATTACATTTTAAAATATATTCAAATCGAAAACAGTTAAATTGTAATAATAATTCACAATATTGCTGTTTTAGTGCAAGTCACACTGAAAAATTCATGAATGTCAGTACAGTAGATGCAGTCTATCAAAGAAAATGCCATTTCCTTTAAATAAAGATAGCACAAGCACAATTTTCAAGCAAAGCATTTCACATAAATTAAAAAAGCTTGATTTTGAGTGCTGAAACTATAGATATAGTGTTAAAAATCAAGACATAAAAATTGCTGTACACTTTGTCATTAATGGATCATGTTCATAGTTAAAGTGATGAACTACACCTGTGTGAACTTAAGGAGAACATCCACTAAAATTAAAAGTCAGTTTATTTTTAATGCAAATTTTTAACCGTGGCTTAAAGGAACAGTTCACCCAAAAATGAAAATTACCCCATAATTTACTCACCCCCAAACCATCCTAGGTGTATATGACTTTCTTCTTTCAGACGAACACAGTCGGAGTTGTTTTAAAATTTATCCTGGCTCTTCCAGGCTTGGTAATGCTGGTGGATAGTGGCTATTATTTTGAAGCTCCAAAAATCGCATATCTCCGTTATAAAACTAACCTATATGCCTCCGGGGGGTTAACACATGTCTTCTGAAGCAGATCGATGGGTTTTTGGAACAAAAATATTTCTATTTTTAAAATTATAAACTCAAATCCCTGACTTCTGGCAACAGCCGTATGCGCGTTCGTGAGAGAGTCGAGTTCCGGCTTCTTGGCTGACCTCTGACTCGACGTATGACGTAAGCCGCATTCGTTCTTATAGTGAAATCCTCTGACCTTTTTTTTTAACTTCTTGTTTTCGACTTTTAATACATTACCGGCGTTTAGTATTGCTCTATCCTCATTCATTTATTCTGACCTGAGCTTACGCTACGAATGCGGCTTACGTCATACGTCGAGTCAGAGGTCAGCTAAGAAGCCAGAACTCGACTCTCTCGCGAACGCGCATACGGCCGACCGTGTTCGTCTGAAAGTAGAAAGTCATATACACCTAGGATGGCTTGAGGGTGAGTAAATTATGGGGTAATTTTCATTTTTGGGTGAACTGTTCCTTTAAGAAAATGAGTGGGGTCACTGCATTTTTATTAATCTGATTGTTCGCTTAATACAAAGCATTATTTCAGGGGTGGCACTATTTGGTGAGGTCATTAAAATAAATAAATGCTGAAAGTGGAATGTTTAAACTGTCCTTGTAAAATGTAAACGCTTTCCTATAGTGGAATGAGCTTTGCCCCCCTGCGGCGTTAACTCACACTCTAAGGCAGTTTGGCCTCTCATTCATCCATATGACTGTGTTTTCTAGCAACCCCAGTGACAAGGTGTTTCGAAAATTGCATTCGAGGTCCTTCATAAATGTTTCATTAGGGAGTATGTAGCAGCTTGAAGCATTTAGGTTTGTTTAATATGATGCAGATTGTTTAACCCTCTCCTCCTGCTTTCAGGACGGGTGCTTGGTCCGGGGTGTCTGGTGCCCGAAAGTGCTTTCAACTGAAGAAACGCAAATGGAGCAAAGCATGTCCGTTATATGCAACGGCCTGGACCCTGACAGGCAAGCGCTGTTATGTTTTGGTAGCTGTTCTTGAAATAGCTTCACATTTGCAAAGAATATTTGAACGCTGTAAGATGCGTGTAAATGTCATATGTTTTTCATAACAAAATGCAGATTTCTAAAGTAAACAGCACTGTGTATCTATCCAGAAAACATCTTTGATCCATCTCAGGAATTGATCTGTATCGCAGTTTGTTTGAACAGAAGACGTTTCTTAGTCATCGTAGAAGACGTGTGTTCTTTGAACCATAAAATAGATTATGCACATTGTAATTTATTCCATGTTCAAACCCATTGTCATGACTTCACAGTTGCAGTGCACAAAACTTGTTGTAGCGATTGAGAACTGCAGTCAGTGTTGGTGCGTCTCCAGCCCCCGCACAAGCTCTTGCACAAACACTGCAGGCTAATGAGAGGGGCAGTTGTGATGTTGGTGCTAAGGTTAGTTTCAGGTTCACAGGGCCGTGTGGGCACAGGTGGCCCATCTAAGTGCTCTGAACTTGGGCAAACATAGCCTGTTTGCCCTGCTGATTGGCCTGCACTGGCCTAGAGGAAAGTCTGAGTCATGACTGATGTAAATGCAACAAGTACATTTACAGTAAACTGTCAGTTTAAAGTAGTGTTAGAAAGCACAAAAAATCTGCACTGGTCAATAGCTGTCTTTTGAAAAGGGTGTATTTATACATGCACATTCACATCTGCAACACATCCAAAGTACAGCAAAACAGTAAAATTTTGAAATATTTTTACTATTTAAAATTACTGTTTTCTATTTGAATATATTTTAAAATTTAATTTATTCCTGTGATTTCAAAGCAGAATTTTTAGCATCATTACTCTAGTCACATGATCCTTCAGAAATCATTCTAATATTCTGATTTGCTACTCAAAAAAAACATAAATAAATAAAAAATTATTATTATTATTTTGCTGAAAACAGCTGAGTAGAATTTTTTCAGGTTTCTTTGACGAATAGAAAGTTCAGAAGAATAGCATTTATCTGAAATAGAAACCTTTTGTAACATTATGTCTTTATCGTCACTTTTGATCAATTTAAATTAACCTTGCTAAATGAAAGTATTAATTTCTATAATTTCTTTCCCCAAAAAGAAAAAATATATATATACTGACTCCAAGCTTTTGAACGGTACAGTGTATAATGTTACAAAAGCTTTTTATTTCAGATAAATGCTGATCTTTGGATCTTTCTATTCATCAAAGGATCCAGAAAAAAAATGTACTCAGCTGTTCTAAATATTGATGATAAAAAATTAAAATAAATAAATAAATAAATAATAATAATAATAATAATAATAAAATGTTTCTTGAACAGCAAATCAGCATATTAGAATGATTTCTGAAGGATCACGTGACACTGAAGACTGGAGTAATGATGCTGAAAATTCAGCTTTGATCACAGGAATAAATTACATTTTAAAATATATTCAAATAGAAAACAGTTATTTTAAATAGTAAAAATATTTATATTATATTATGCCATTTCAGAGGAGAAATAAATAGTATATTAATATAGTAATAATTTTTTTTTTTTTTTTACTGTTGTTGTTGTACTTTGGATCAAATAAATGCAGAAGAGACTTCTTTAAAAACATTAAAATCTTACTGTTCAAATACTTTTGACTGGTAGTGTGTATATATATATTTGGCTTATAAAGCAAATTGGAAACTGCAATTACAGTTTAAGAGATAAAAATGCATCTTCATAGAAAAATGTTAATTTTTTGAATATTACCACATAATAAAAGTTTGCATCAGCTATTTATTGTTATAGTCCATATTTACACATGTATATGAGGGACAGTGGCACTCGTTTTGTATAATAACAAAAATCAACAAAAAAAAAAACAATTGTTTTATTTGGTCTCACTGTAAGATGTATTTTTTTCTGCATATAAAAGTTATTTACAGTATTGTGTAGCCGACTGATGATGTGGATTATAAAAGAATGTAATCTATTTACAGATGTCAGCTGTGATGTTTGCTAATGCTAATGCAAGCAGTCCAGTGAGCCAAGTTTCTCTACAATAGATCTTATGACACACATTTTCACCATGTGTTTGCTATAATTGTTATCAGCATAAGAAAATGACATGCATTTCAGAATGACTCAATATTTGGTTTGTCTCCCTTTTGTTTTAATGACAGCAGCATGAGAGATGACATGATCTTTCAATAGAAGCAAGAAAAGTCACTTGATCAATGACACTAATTTACTTATTTGATTAGCGACCATGAAATACTGCAGAAAATGAAATATTTCTCCATTTCATGTCATTTCTTATGTGATTTCAAAACAGCTTATCTTTCTTTTGTTAAAACATCCCAGGATTAAAGGAGTAGTTCACACAAAAATCAATTTGCTGAAGATGTCCTCACCCTCAGGTCATCCAAGATGTAGATGAGTTTGTTTCTTCATCAGAGCAGATTTGGAGAAATGTAGCATTACATCACTTGCTCACTAATGGATCCTCTACAGTGAATGGGTGCCGTCAGAATGAGAGTCCAAACAGCTGAAAAAAACATCACAATGATCCACAAGTAATCCACACCACTCCAGTCCATCAATTAACATCTTGTGAAGCTAAAAGCTGCATGTTTGTAAGAAACAAATCCATCATTAAGACGTTTTCACCTCAAAACCGCTGCTTTTGGCTAAATATGAGTCCTCTATCCATAAAATTGTTTTCTCCAGTGAAAAAGCCATCTCATCTGAATCATGAGAGAAATATACACAGATCAAGCACCATTTGCAAGTGAAAACAGTCCAAAACAGTTCTAAACAATTATGTTGGTGGATTTTGATTTGAGAGGACAACAGGAGATGGACTTTTGAGATGTTGATTTGTGGATTATTGTGATGTTTTTATCAGCTGTTTGGACTCTCATTCTGACGGCACCCATTCACTGCAGAGGATCCATTGGTGATCAACTGATGTAATGCTAAATTTATACACTACATTTTCGACAATTTTTCATTTTTGGGTGAAATATTCCTTTAAATGGAAATGGATCCAGATTTTTAATCTGGTCTCAGACTTTTGGACCCCACTAGCTACACAGATAGACGATAACAAAAAATTGCTTCATTAATCGGTTCTGTAATGATATAAACAAATTGATTCCTATCCCCTTGATTTTTTAAAAAGCTCTCCTGATATAAAGCATGCTGTGATTTCGACTGAGTGAGAAAGGCTGAAAACCCTGACGGTATTTTTTAAAATGGCTCATATGCCCCTGTGGCAATGAAACCTTGACATTCCCAAAATGTATTTTAAGGAAAAATGCATATCTCCCCGCTTAGCAAATCACAGTCACTATCTCAGCACATGTGTGTGTGTGTAGGCCTTGACCCGGAGTAATGAGCAAAGCAGGTGGATCATTTAAAATGTGTTTCACAGCTATCTCAGATCTGCAGAGCAAGCGTGGCGGTGCATATGCACATGGAGATCAATTACTCGAAAGCACTGTAGTATAATCTAAATCAATGGTTCCCAACCTCGTTCCTGAAGGCCCCCAACACTGCATATTTTGCATCTCACCTTTGTCTGACACACCCAGTTCAGGTCTTGGAGTCTCTAATAATGAGCTGATGATCTGAATCAGGTGTGTTTGATTAAGGTGACATGGAAAACATGCAGTGTTGGGGGGCCTCCAGGAACGTGGTTGGGAACCACTGATCTAAATAACTGTGTGTGAATGAACATCCCCTCTGCCATTGTATAAACAGACCTTGACTCGATGTTTAATGGTGTCCCAAAGGATTTCCAGGGTGTCTGTGTAAATTATTCAATCAATGGTGTTTGTTGCGTAAATGACAGCTCCAATTTGTGAAGGCATGCTGATGTTTTCTATTGTTTGAGAGCTGTGGTTACAACTGCCCTCAGTATTTTATCCTTGTTTGGACAGTTGATTTGACGTGAGCGTGCATATTCCTTGAATACCATAATCGCTGGTGGTGGATATCCTATTACAAGCCTGCTTTCAGAGGAAGTGATGTCATAATCATGTTTAGAGAAGTGAAATGCACAATAAACACACCTGCCCGCAGGACTCCAGGCCTCATCCTTCCTGACACAAGTGTGACGATCAGCTTAGGTCGAATGGCCAGACAATAAACAAACCCCGCTGCTAAAAGAAACAAGGCGGAACATCATGAAGCTGTCGGGATACAAGTGTTTATTGGGCTTCATTGATTTTTTCCGTTTTATTTCATTGCTGAATTATAGAACTAATCCTGTAAACACAAGAGACGGATGAGCAACACACAACGTTTTAGCACTGTGAGTGTTTCACAGTTCATAATGGAGCTCTTCGCAATATTCTGATACTTAATATTGTTTAGGCATTTTAAAGTTCGACCGTATTTTCCTCCAGCACATTTAAAGGAATACAATAGTTTACCCCCAAATATATTATATATTATTATATTATGATATTATATATATCTGTCATTATTTAATCACTCTCATGACATTCCAAACCCACATGGTTTTTTTCAGTGCAGAAATTTATGAAAAATATTTGCACGACTCTACATACATTAATAACAAACAGACCAAGTAAAAAAAATATATATATATATATATATATATATATATATATATATATATATATATAGTCCATGCATTTTTGTACATGACCAGATTACAAAAATGGCACATTGTTGATTCCCAAAAGGCACCAATTCTGAATGAGCAAAAAAGGCAAAACAAAACTGAATGTTTTGTTTTTAATTTTTAATAATTTCTTTTTTAATTTTCAATTATATGGTTTCAGACAAAAAAGTCCATATAAAATATAGTCATACGGATTACTTTTGTAACACTTTTAGAAAGCATAATGCATATATTATTATGTATGGCTGCATGAGTCATCGAAATAAAACTGAAATTGCGATATGGCTTAGTGTGATTATTAAATCGTAAAAGCTGTGATTCAATTAAATAAATATGTCCACTGCATGTTTCAGAGTTACTTTATTTCAGTAAAACTAAAAGTTTGGTGGTTTAACATTTTAAAATGAATAAATTAACAGCCATAGATATTAGTATTGTAATTTTACAGTGGTAAATGATTATATAATTTTTCTTAAATACTTGATTTCTTTACGATAGTAATATTTCTTATTTTAAAATATGTATATATTATTATTATTATTATTATTATTATTATTATTATTATTATTATTATTATATAGTCATATTTATATATAATCACAAAATTTGGGGCCAAATTGTGCAACCCTACAAACAAACAAAGCAAAACTGGAATTTTTTTTTAAACTGAAATTGCAATTTTTATCAGAGAAATCTCAATTTGATTTTTTTCCCCAAACCGTGCAGCCCTGTTATAATGGTTTATAATTCATTTATAAATTTAATAATTTAATTTGCTTATTTAATTTGATTATAGACCGCTATAGTCACTATGAACTGCTGTTATATGCAGAAGAGGTGCATAAAGATTTTTAAACAAATGTCTAAAAAAATAATAATAATAATAAATAATGACAATTTTCATTTTTGGGAGAGCTACGAAAAGCATTTAAAAGAAAAACTATAGATAAATAAACTAACCACTAGATGGCAATAATAATGACCCAGTGTTATTTCTTATTGCATTATTATTTTTCAAGCTACATTCTTTAAGAATTCCTGTGCAGAAGATCAACCAACAGCTTTGTGACAGCATGCGCATAACAAGTCCAGCCCGTTAGAGTCAGTACAGTAAGCACGAGTCCCAAAGGTAAATCAGATCTCCACCTGTACGCCCCACTTGAGCTCTACATTGCTCTGACAGCACGGAGCACTAAAACAGACCTTTTCAGGGTCATACAACATGTAATAAGGGACATAACTCAGGCTGTAATTGAAGCCGCTAGTATTGTAATAGTGCAGCGGGGCTTGTGTTATATTGTGATCGATGGCCGGAGCGCATGCAGGGAGTCATCACACACCTGCTGCTGCCTCCAGAGATGGAGCTGGGGCTCTGGTAAGAACATCACCCTGGATGGGGGAGTCAGCCAAATACATAAATGAAGTCAATACCAATCTCCAAAGACTCTGACTGCAATGCTACGGCCTTAAGAATCCATTCAACTCCAACTCCAGCAGTTATGGAGCAGCTCTGAGGATCTGTGTGAAAATGACACACATTCTTAACTATAAAGGTTCTTTGGAATCTTTGGTTTCATGAAGAAACTTTAACATCCATGGAAACTTTCCGTACTTTATAGTGAAAAAAGGTTCTTTAGATTATTAAAGAGATGGAAATTCTGTCATTATTTACTCCCTCTCAAACCTATGAGTTTCTTTCTTCGGTTGAACACAAAAGAAGATATTTTGAAGAATGCTGGTAAACAGTTGACGGTAGCCATTGACTTGAAGTCAATGACTACCGTCAACTGTTCTGTTGTTGTGTTCAAAAGAAAGAAACTCATACAGGTTTTAAACAACTTAAGGAGAAGTAAATGATAGCTAATGAAAAAATGGCTATTTATATCTTTGGGGACCAAAAATGGTTATTCTTTGGCATCACAGCGAAAACCCCCTTTTGGAACCTTTATTTTTAAGAGTGCAGGTGAAGTTACACAGGAACCGAATCCATAAGGACCACCACTCTTTTACTGTATCTGTATGTCTGAGGCCAGACGTTCAGGGGGTTAAAACCTGCCCGAGAGACTGAGACTATAATTAACTTCCCATAGCACAAAACGCTCCAGTTTAATTATATCCACCGAGGGCCATTAGCAGTGGAGAAATGGCACTTGCAAAGACTTAAAGATGTATTTTACACGCCTCACCTGAAGGGTAAACGTGCTGGATGTTTCACTCCTGCTAGCTTTTTCTCAGAGAATCTGCTCCGCTCGTCTCTTATCCAAACGGCATCATGCGTGCGCTCCTATAATAGTGGCGTTCTGTTTGTAAGTGACTACAGTTTGAGGGTTCCCTCGAGTGGCTTTTAAAACAAAGGGGAAATGGCTAAAACAAATGTGGCCTCTTAGTAGGGGACTGTTGGGAAGAAAAATTCAGTGTTACACTCTCAGAAAAAAGGTACAAAATCTGTCACTAGAGCGGTACCCTTTCAAAATATCTACCATTTAGGTACTGTTATGTACATTTTAAGTACCTTTAGGGGTACACAATGCATGAAATTTTACCTTTTGGAAAGGTAGTGCCTCAGTGACAGCTTTTGTATCTTTTTATATATTTTATATTTAGCTGTATTTAGCATGTGCAAGTTAGAAGGATGATGCATCAGCTAATGTGTTACATGAATTAAATAATCATTTGCTAAATTACTTATCATAGCACAAAATGTAAAATTATTCAAAGAGGCCATCTTCTCCTAATATTAGACTTTTAATATCATTCTTATTAATATTTGTGTATTTTAAAGTGTCAGTAATGTAAAATACTAAAATCAGCTATTCTATATGACAATTTATTTGAATACTTGAAAAATAGATGACAGACAAATTAGAATCCCAGTAAAAGAGATTCATCTGAAAGGTAAATTTATGATTTTATATGCAGGCATACAAATATTTACATATTTATTTGCCCATATTTGAACTGAAGATGTCATGATAACAATACTGTGAATTCAAATGAAATGATTTCACTTAGGTTTTAATAAGAAGCAAAAAAAAAAAAAAGCCTCTAATTCATGGAAATATTTAATAATGACCCCATTAATTACAATAAATATTACATTTTAAAATAATAATATTATTAACAACATGCCACTCAGGGCCTTTTGTGGCAATTCTGGGGGCTCATCTTACCTCAAGCATCTAATTTTAACTTTTTACTTAAAAATAAGACAGACCCATAAATCCTACTTTAACAAATAGACACAAAACAAACTACATAAACATACATAAAATAATACAGTAGATAGACAAAGATCAGATATTTTCCAGAGACACAAAATTAGATCATTTAACCTCAAAACTGTTTCGACTGACTAAATCTCGCAAATGTTGATATTCAGATGAAACGATATTTAAAAGTGTCGAGATCTTGCCCTATATTGTACAGTAAATGTATGTTTGTCCTGATGTGATTAAACATGGCAAATAAAGGTATCTAAAAATGTCCTCTTAAATCACTTTTAAATCAAACAGTAATTAAAAGTCAAGCATTTTATATATTTTTATTTATGCAAATTTTTACAAATATTTTTTATTCATGTTTTTTTAAATAAATAATCATATAAAATTCAGTCACACAAAGTTAAAAAAAGACCAAAAAAGAATATTTATAATAAATAAAAAAATAAATTAACAAATAAATATTGTTGCGATAAAATTATTTCACTGTCACTGTTCTAAATCTGAATGCGGTTGTCAGGCACATTGCCAGGCCAAACCCTTTCGATCTGCTTTCAACAGTGAAGCACAAATTCGAACTGCCACACTTTTGCCATTCTCTCATCTTGCACACAGGCACAAGTGCCACGGCTTTGTCCCGATAAGGCCTCATTCACAACAAACAACGCACGTCTGGATGAGCAAAAGGGGGCCTGATTCTAACCCACAACTAATTAGAATATAAAAAGTGTCCTGAGTGCCAGGAGGTGTAACGCGGTGAGAAGTCTGCAGATGTCGCGCAGTCATCGTGCCATGGCACCATTGAAGAGGAGCGTGAGAAAGGAGGGAGAGGGGGCATCTCTCTTCACGGCCCACGCCGCAGTTAATCCCACTTTATCCAAGAGAGCCGTGCTGTCAGATCTGGAGTTGGAGAGCACAAAAGCAGAGCAAACATGAGGCTTTAGATACATTTTAATGACCATTTAACAAGTCGCTGGTCTAAGGCTAACAAAGGCACACTTATTCATTAATACCCTCCCCCTTGAAGAGCTGGAACCCTGGGATGTGGTTAACTGAAGTACACAGCTCCCTTTCAGCTCAGTCAAAATACTTGTGTCTTAGAATAGGAAGTTTTTGAAAATGGATTGGACAGCTGGGAATAAACTGCACAGTCAGACATAAGCCCTGCTGAGGACCTATTTGCATATGCACTCCTAATAAACAAGCCATTTACCTCAAATGCCCCGCAAACAAGGGGAAGGAAACATTTGTGTGCGTGTGGATAAATATCCAATCTGTTCCCAATACTTCAAAATGCTGGTTTAAATGAATAAAATTCCTGCAATGACACTAAGACAGCACAAATGTTTGATCTAATTTTCCTGTCATGTTTTAAAAATTATCAAAGATATTTTTCTAAACCAGTGAGGGATTAAATGATTTAGTTTATGTTTATTTGTTGTTGTTTTTTTTCTTTTGGATACTGGAATGAATTATTTGATTTGCAAAAAAAAAGAAAAAAAAGTGTTTTACATTTGTATGTATCTTCATCTGTATTTTAAACTGCAAATGAGCTACAGTTATGAGGCATTTTACCTTTATTATATATATAAAATAAATTGCTTATATATATTATAAAGGATATTTTCAATAATAATTTTATATTTTAATTACTTAAAACATATATATATATATATATATATATATATATATATATATATATATATATATATTTATTTGATTCACTAAAACAAACCGGTTCATAATGTTCGGGAAGCAGACTACACTCTTTCCTTCATATGTATTTGATTCACTAAGGAGTTCTTACAAGTGAATTAGATTACCCTGTTCACGTTATGAGTAACAGGTTTCTGAAAACAAAGCCTGTTCACAAGAGTCATTCGTTTGGGAATCGAATTAGACTGCTCGGGCTGTTTGATTCAAGAATCAGTTAATACGAGTCATTCGTTCGGCAATTAGACTACACTGTTCGCACTGTATATTTTTGATTCAAAGAACCGGTTCATAGGAGTCGTTCCGTTTGCGCTTTTGTAATTTATATTAAATTTTAAATGCTTCTTTTAATTTTTTTAATTCTTTACATATTCTTTAATATTTAAATAAATGAAATTAGAAAACAATAACCTCTTATTCTTTTCAATAGAATGATCTCAAACTGTGGCCAACATTTTAGGCCTACACTGTGAAAAAGATTTTCAAAGCTGTAAATAAAACAAAGATTTTTGGAGAAGGCCTATGTTTTACAAGAAAATACAATTTTCATATTTCTACTTCAAAACGTCATGTTTAATTCAGTGAGTTACTTGTCTTTTCGTTGTAATTAATTATAAAATTTACTAGCAATTTCTGAGTGAAAGTTGTTTCTACGCCATTTTTCCCTCTACATATGTTTTACTGTCATCTTACCGCTTGTGTTCCAGATGGCATTGGTCTGATTCTTATAGCCGTTCTTCATGCATTCATCCACATATGACTTGGGGTCACAGCCTGACATGAGGATTTCCCTAAGCAGGGCGATGTAAGCGATGGCCAGTCTTAAGGTGTCTATTTTGGAGAGTCTTTTCTCGTAGGGGAAGGTGGGCACGTGGCAGCGCAGCTCCTCAAACGCAGAGTTGATGCTGAGCATCCTCTTCCTCTCCCGGATGTTGGCGGCGTTGCGCTGCACCTTGTACGGATGATGGGCCGTCAAGCGCCGCTGCTGCTGCTGTCTGCGCTTGCCCATCTCATGGGGCTCGTCCACTAAGGAGCTGTCCACTTCAGCACCGACCTCCAGCTGCGGAGACTGCGAGTCTAAGTCCGTGAAGGTCAGCTGAGCCTCGGGGAACACGGACTGGCACCCGAAAGAGGACCAGGGCGACAGCTGACCTGCCATTGCGCTGCAGTCCAACAACAACGTGTCCAGCTGAGACTGGAACTGGAAGTTGGGGTCCATTTGGCCCCAGAAGGCAAAGTCTGTGGCAGAATCTTGAGCATCGAAATCAAAAAATATGTCTTCCATTTTTCTTCAAATGTCACTAAAATCGCGCTTGTGAGGTCTGAGCTCTAACTACCGTGCGTAAACTGGGCAGCGCTGTGCGTAATGGCCATTAAATAGCTCCAGGTCTCGCCGCAGGGTGCTTGTCTCTATTCAACAGGTTTGAAAAGGAGCTCATTAGGACGCGTGCCTCCTCCTAATGACTCTCTGTCATTTCAAAAGCACTGGACGGCATCGGTTGATGCTCAGAGCACGTGTCCAATCATAAAGTTATCTTAAGCTGTTTCCTATTCGGTTTAAGCAGTGGACTAATATTTACTGCAGCAACTGGACGATCTGAAGTATTTGCTTCATGTCATTAAATTGTTAGTTTAGTCGTCTGGAACATGGGTGGCCAAAGTCCTAAACACCTGTCTTAGCTACGGTCATACTTCACCATCTGATGCAGAAATTATTTTGATTATATACTTCAAAAACATAACCACGCTTTTTTATATGAGATTTATTATTATTTTGAGATGCAAGAACGTAGTAGCAAATGTTGCATAAGTACTTTTTTAACTTTCGTAAGCAGTGTTTAATTCTGTCATAAACAAAAATACAATTAGATAAATAGGCCACACTGAACAAGAATCATAACATTTTCACAATGTGTATTCGGGACCAAATTTTCTATGACATTTTTACATTCAGTTGTCAACAGTTCGGCTAACTGAAAACATTCATCCCGAACTCACATTTTACATAGTGCTGTGCTGGACTCGGGCTAATTCTGCAGATAATTTAACTGATTACTATAACACAAGCAAACCCCGTTTTTGTCTCTTTATATCTTAAAATTGTATTGTTTACATCAGGCGAGTCCTAAAACTCATGCGATGAATGTTATTTCATAAATGTTTTTTCTTAGAAGAAATGATTGTAACCAGAGTTGGGTGTAACGCGTTACTGTAATCTAATTACTTTCCCTGGTAACACAGTAATGAGTTACATTTTAAATTTATGTAATTTGATTACAGTTACTTATGTCAATAAAATTACGTTACTTAAGTTACAAATGCAGTGTTAAAAAAAATATGAAGTAAAAATCCTGTTTTGCGCGTCAGTATTCCCTTTAATAAATCACCGGAGAATGCGAGCTAAAATGAGAGTCCTACAAGGTTTAGATGCAATGAAAGGTTGCCTATCATATTTCAAAATGTTGCACTGGACATATTTTAATCTGGAATTATAGTTTGGGAAAGGTTCAACAAGTGAATGTGTACAAGTTTATGTCACAGTAACACTAATAAAGTAAAAAATAAATGACTCATCAGAATGAGATCAACCGCTGGATTAAACTGCGTCGGCATCACAAGTCAAGGCTTATTCCTCACAGTGCATCTTCTTCCAAAAACGAAACGTAGCCGAGATGAACTTGAATCTTTCTACAGAGGTGACATGAGCGTTTACATGTTCACACGTCTCAAGCCTGGTTTCTCGTGGATGATTATCTTATCTTAAAGAGCGCGATGTGCGTGGGCATGATCACATTATAGGTGAGCTCAGACTGGAAAGACTGTACCTCGCGTTGCTTTCATACAGATTATTTTATCAGAGAATATTTATTTTCGACATGACTTCATTTAATAATAGACACTTCAAGATTTCTTTAGATATACTGTAGGCTATTTCTCATGTTATTTTCTTTCATTCTAGTGACTTGTTTCAGGAAGATATTCACGGAGACTGAGAATGCAGAAAGCCACCCTATTTGTTTTCTTTATTTTACAAAACCAAAAAAAAAAAAAAAAAAGTTTTGTTGATATTGAGAGTGAATCAGAGTATACCACAGACTGTATAAAAACATGGACGTAGTGTCCTTGACATCACCCGTAGGTTTATGAAGAGCATTTTTGAAGCTCAAAGTGGGCGGAGTCGGCGTCAAAGTGGGCGTCACCGCGCATCACTCCCGGATAATCGAAAATGGGCAAAGAGGCGGGAGTTGGTTGCTGAAACCACGCCCACTTAGGTCGACGGTGGTGACAGCAGCGGCAATCCACCTGTCACTCAAGTGGCCACGCCCTTATTTATGCAGAACTTTAAGGCTTAATATAATTTAAACGGATGACTTATAAAAAAAAAATTTCACCCCCACTCACAGCTGTCATGAAGGGCAAAATTAGTTATATAGACCAAAACCACTTTTTGTACCAGGCTGTAAACATGTTTTTTTCTGCTGTAAAGTTGGGCATTTTAACATGGGGAGTCTATGGGACTGACTCCCTTTTGGAGCCAGCCTCTAGCGGCCAGTCGATGAAGTGCAGTTTTAGTCACTTTCGTGTTGGTTTCACGAGAGAGAGCGGGAGGTTGCCGCTTGGAGTATACAAATAATAGGCCTACTTATGTAGGCTATTTTTTTCAGTCAATATGAAATTAATTAAAGAACTATGAGTTTCTCTTTGTAGTGTATTTTTTAGGTTTGATAACTTGAAAAGTAAAGTAAACGTAAGTAATTTGAAAGTAAAGTAATTAGTAATCTGATTACTTTTTAAATGCAGTAATCAGTAATGTAATCAAATTACAATTTTAAAGAAGTAATTAGTAATTTGTAGTGGATTACTTTTTTTTTAGTAACACTGATTGTAACTTATTTTACCTGATTTTTTTTCTTCACTTTTTGTTTGTTTGTTTGTTTGTTAAATTTGTCCCGCCGCTCAGTTCACTACAGTAACACATTAACCTGACATTTTATCGTTATTTTTGCTGTATAGGAAACATTGCAAATAATTATTTTTAAATTAAAATATTTAAATAAATTTTTTAAAATTGTCATTATATTTAAATATTTTATTTGATGCATTTAGCAAGCGAAATGGTTTACATTTAATGACTGCATTGTTGAATTACATATTGTAAGTAATTATTCATAATTTGTAAATTATATTTTTCGAATAATTTTTATTGACGTAATTGACACTTATAATGTTTATTTTAAAATGACAATAAATTTAATAAACAACCATTTATGTTTTCATATTGAGGGCACAGAAAAGAATGAAATAAAAAATATTTTTTTTTCTTCGTTTCATTTTCAACATCTCTTAATAAATGTTTAATGGGGTTTTCAATCTGCTGATTTTTTAAATTTATTTCTTTTTAAAGCTGCGCCATGCCAAATTTAATAAAGTAGTACTCCATAATACGAAAGCACAACCATTTTGTTTGTAATTAAAATCTATTGTATAATGCTTTTTGTTCTCGATTAAACATTAGATTTTAATTGTCTGATATTGAATCTCATGAGTGATTTATAAAGGAATAGTGCTTAAACCTGAAGTGGATTCTGAGGAAAGGCTTGTCAGAACCTTCTGCTCTGCAGACAGCAGGCAGCCTGACACTGAAGAATACTGCTGTCAGACGCAGAGATCCAGCCATTCTCCACATCACTACAAAACACTCAACTATTTAGACTTGGAAAGACCACAGAGACCTTCAGAGAGCCTGTAAATCTACAAATCTGTGTGCAAAATTAAAATGGTCAGTCAAGAATGAAATCTGCTGATTTAATACAAGACACTGAATTGGCTCATGTGGCCCTTGAGTCCAATACACCAAACCATCTGCTTATGATTAGTCTCTGTTTCAAGTTGTCATCTTGGAAGTTGTTTGCAGGATAAGACGACATCGTTTTTGCGATTAAAACCACAACATGTTCGTCCACACCCGGTTTTCAATGCATCCAGTGACACAGGTGGAAGCTTGTGCTTTATCAATACCTGTCATAAATAATATGGCAGGTGCAGAACAGAGGTTCAGACAGACCTTCAACGAATGATAGTAAAATACTTAGAAACCAGAAGTTTGATCTACAAAAAAAGTTTGATCTTTATTATTATTATTATTATTATTAATTATATGAGGCTATTTAATCTTTCACCAGTACAACGAAAAGAGCATTTTACAAAGAGCAGCAGTCAGTTGAAGGAATGGCAAACATTAAATGGAACACAGAACAGAACATGGTTGCTATTAAAAAAATGTACACACCATATTATATTTTAAATTAACTATATTATTTATAAATAAATAAATAACTCCGAGTAGGCCTACTCGGTAAACCAGACGCATAGTTAAAGAAGGGCAGTTCAAATCTTAGTTTTTAATCGCTGAAAACCTCAGTGAATGCAGTCATTCAAAAAAGACAAATCGGAACTTTAGCACTGGCGCGAGCCAATGGAATTTCAAATCAAAGCTGACTTCTTGGCAACTTTCGAATGTGTTCGGGATTTTAGCATTACCTAATACCTCGGAAGATCATGGAAGAAGGTCAAATTCGCGTCTGTTCTCTCTTATGCCCAATGTAATCAATCTCTCCATATTTTTTCCTATTTAGTAAAGTCATAGAAACTCTATCTTTTTGTTGTAGTTGTTTTGTTTTTCAAATGGGAGCAAATAAGAACGCAATAGGCTAATTATATTTGTTGTAGGTTAGTTTCCGTTGACCACTATCTCTCCACCTTATTTTTTAACGTAAGATAAGTTGTAAATTGAATGTGCGGGGCTTCCGTTGATATTCGCTTTCAGTTATTTTTAGCTGTACAAAACATCTAGTTATTCTCCAAGATGTTTCAAAATTGTATTTTTAATATTATTTTAATCTATTGTTGTAGCGCAAATAGTTTTAGCCTGCAGTTTACAGCGGCTAATGAGGAGTAAGTCGCTTAGGAAAATCGCTTACTTCCGCGTTGCAAAATAACGTAGATGAAAGTTGGTTGTGGCTAGAAGGGATACAGCTACGAACGGAAATGAACAATAAATTAAATTTCCCACCTATAAGATTGTGTTTTAACGTCTGCGCCTACCCCAGCCTACCCCTTACAATAATGCAAAAACAGCAATTATTTTTGTACAGTGTGACAGAAATTAGGCTATATTGATGTGCGCATGTCCAATAGCCGCAGCTGTAACCCTTCCAGCCTTAACCATGGAAGTTTACCAAACTATGATGACTTCCGCTTCTGAAAACCCCGGAAATGTAAAAAGAGTCAACTGAGACACAAAATTTAGATGGATATGCAGCAGATGCCTTGTCAGTGAGAACGGGTTGTCTGATTATATTTTCTGTTGAGAAAAAGTGCACAGAATACATTAAGAATGTTGTCAGTCTCTTTGTTTGGCTTATTGGAAAGTTGTGGTAATCCTTCCAGATAACTAGAGTATCAAAAACAACCTTTTGTGCTGAAATAATGGTGTTTGTTCCACTGAAGCTATTAGAGCTCTTATCTGCGGTTAGTGCAGTCATATGTCAGACATGCTCTGCTGTGTTGAGACGGTGATTGTTCTGCGCTGTTTACTTCTACACACTTGGACCACAATCAGTTTTATCAGTACAGGGTGATTATATACTTTGAACTCTCCTCTAAGAGTGACTGGGGTCACAGTCAACTTAGGTTAGTAAAATGCATTTGTTTACTCCACTTGTTTGTACTCTCACTGTTTTTGTTTCTCATTGCATTGCTTTGCAAAGGTCGCAGTGCCCTTGCTAATAAGCCATGTTGTTTGGTTATGCCAGCACACAGACCAGAATGGCTGAATGTGTTGACACAAATCTCTGGTCTGCTGAACACTTACCGATTGGGCTTGAGCAAGAGAAAATCAAATGCAAATGATGCTGTTCAATCAGGTGGGTGTACCGCCTTACGTATCATGATCATTGTGTCCGGCCAAAACGGACTGCAGAATGGCGTCAGTGTTAAGTAGTGCTTAGGTGGTGCTGCAGATTTAACATGACTGCTCCAGGACATTACTGAATCTTACTGTGAACAGCCAAGAAGCTAGACAACTGTGTATATTAAAGGAATAGCTGACCCAAAAATGAACATTTACTGAAATTTACTCACCCTCAGGCTATCCAAGATGTAGATGAGATTGTTTCTTTATCTGAACAGATTTGAAGTTTAGCATTACATCATTTGCTCACCAATAGATCCTCTGCAGTGAATGGGTGCCATCAGAATGAGAGTCCAAACAGCTGATAAAAACATCACAATAATCCACAAGACACCATCCAGCAATTAATGTCTTATGAAGTGAAAAGCTGCATGTTCCGATCCATTCCGATGAAGAAACAAACTCATCTACATCTTGGATTTCTACTACATTTGAAGGCATCACTATAACAAAAATTATTTTGATTCACGCTATAGATGTCAAAAGTTTGAATACACCTACTCAATAAGTGCATCTTGAGATGCTGCACGCTTTCTGACTTCTTTTCTTTCACTATCCGCTCCAATTCATCCACTACAAAAGGAAAAAAAAAATAATAATAATTATATAATTCAAGTTTTGTATAGAAATGAAAGTACAGACAATTTATATTTGTCTACAAAATTAATTAGAATTTAAGCAAAAGTCTTTCGATCAACAGGGTTTTAATATCATGACAAACAAATACACCGAAGTGTGTCCAAACTTTTGACTCGCCTTGTTTTCCGTTAGCACTGTTTGGTCTTTTGTTGCACTTGTTGGAATTAATTCTGTCTCATCACATTAGCAATGCAAACTAGCTGATTGTCCAAGTCATTTGTTTGTGCCGCATATGTGTGTTTGGCCTGTTGGATCAGCGCCTTGATCTGCCCAAATAAACAAAATGTCTAAACAATCAGTGCGCCTCCTCACATTCCAGGTGCACATTTCAGTTAATTGGGTTCAGAGAGGGAGAGAAAAGAAACAACATCCTTGTATTACAGTCTGCAGAACCTTGATATCCTTGATCCTTGATGCTTTCAGGTTTGGTTTAGCATGTTAGAGGCCTGTGAAATGCTCATCAGTTTCAATTCAATTGTCACCAAGTAACAGACTGGCTGTTGCATTAGAAAATTAAAATTTTATTTAAGCAACATACAGAATAATCTTGCCATTCGACGACCCATAACTACTGAGACACTATTTAGAAATTATTGAGACTGCTTTTGTCCATCCTGCAGTGTTGGCGAACAGGGCCGCATCAATGCACGGGCTTACCTGGGCTTAAGCCCAGGGCCCCGGGCTGAGGGGGGTGCCCGGTGATGCCGGAAAATATTGTTACCGCATTTTATAATGAGTTCACTGTTCCCTTAAAATTACGCGTTAACGGTTTGCTTTGAATGCACGCGGGGGCGTTGCAAGTCCTGTGCGAGAAGTGTCAGCCCGTCAGACAAGAGAAAAACTGCCAAAATTCCGAAGCTGCTCATGGCATATTAACGCGGGGCTAGAAGATGCCGATGCAGATCAGAGCAAGTAGGTAATATTCTGTCAGTCAGGCACGTGCACAGGTAGGGCCCAACCTGTGCAGAGCACATGCCCTTTTTCCCCTTACACTCCGAAGTGCCCTTTTTTGGTGGTGGGTTTTTTTTATTTTTTTTGGCTTCCATAAATCAGTGCTATTAATCACCCTTTACATCTGTCTGTCTGTTTTACAAATATTTAGTCAATGAAACGTATTAAATAGAGCTTGTGACTAAAATCTTGTTGGATCCGCTCAAATTGTCAGTAAAACCTCATAACTCCACCCCCTCCATCTGGACTGAATGAACTGAAGTTCCACAGCAGCAGTGTTGCCAAGTCCGCGGGTTGAAGCGACCACAATAACGTGATATTTAGCCCCTGGAATGCGAATTTACCAGGCGAACCTCGCCAAAAAAAAAAAAAAAAAACATGCATTTTAAACGTGATTTTTAATGGGGAACCCCTCGAAACGCGATTGGGCTAGTTTTTGCTTGCAACGGTAAATTGCAAGGCAGTGACTAAGGGGAAGTCGTGGAGAGAGTTAGAGAGTTGGACTTGTAACCTAAAGGTTGCGGGTTCGAGTCTCGGGCTGGCAGGAATTGTAGGTGGGGGGAGTGAGTGTACAGCGCTCTCTCCACCCTCAATACCACGACTGAGGTGCCCTTGAGCAAGGCACCGAACCCCCAACTGCTCCCCGGGCGCCGCAGCATAAATGGCTGCCCACTGCTCCGGGTGTGTGTTCACGGTGTGTGTGTGTGTCCACTGCTGTATGTGTGCACTTTGGATGGGTTAATTGCAGAGCACAAATTCCGAGTATGGGTCACCATACTTGGCCACATGTCACTTCACTTCTTCTTCTTCTTCTTCTTCTAAATACCTTGTTTGAATAAGTACAGCGTTTTCTTTACGCAAGAAACACTATGTCTATAAAGGTTGATATTTTATGTATTTGAGGTCTGAGACACGTGGGACCAGAGGCTAGCATTTGCCATCTTAGTCATAGCTAATTTTTGAATCTAGCTCGTCGTCTTCACATGTATAAACGCAGTAAAACATGGTTTTACTACAGTAATGTTGTAGTAACTAAAAAAAAAAAAAAAAAAAAAAAAACCTTACAGAATCAGATCACTGTGAAATCTTTGTATTTTACCATGCAGATATATAGGATTAGGAGGGGAGAGCCTTCTTACAATTCAAACTTTTCAGGGCATCTGTACTTTTCACAGTATTTTATTAATTTTTTCACTGCTGGCTTATTTTAGGAAAAGTGTAGTGAATAAGAGACCTTTAAAAGACCAACATCCCTGGTCCTCCACAGTATCAAGTTTTTGCCAGGTATGTGGAAACATGCTATAGTTTCTTATAATCTCCTATTTTGACTGGAATTGTGTTAGACATAATTATTTAAATTATATTTCAAAATAGTTAGGCAAAAATACTGATTAAAAAAATACTCATTGCTTTACCTTCCCCTCTTCTCAATGACATACATAAACATGTTAACCAAATAATGCAAATTAACTTATAAAACCAAACAGAATAGCTTAAAAAAATAAATAAATAAATTCTTCAAACATATTTTTATTGAACTTTATGTGTAGAGAGGGACATCCCAGTGGAGTCATAAACATCTTCACAGAAGATTGCTGTTGTATTAGGTTTAAAGAAGCCCTGCAACCCTGTATATCTACTGTATATTATCTATTTTATTATTATGATTGTTATTAATAGGAAATAAATCTAAATCTTTTGAGACTATTATTTTGTGTTATTTAATTTGCCATTAAGATGTGACCAATTACAAAAGGGGTGCCCTTTTTTCAGTTTCAGCACATTCCCCATGTCTGTGCACGGCCCTGCTATCAGTATTCAGTAGTTAGATACATATAGGCTATAATTAGTCAAATACTTTTCCATCTTAACATAGTTAGTTAGCCACTACACTACAGCTGTGGAATATAATCATTTTTATGACGCATCGCGATGCTGATGTGGACGATTCTGCATAAATGTAATTAAATAGTCGTATCATATAGCTAACGCACTGTTTTATTATAAGAAAGTATAGACTATATTAATAAAGAAAAGTCGAGTAAGCCTTTGGAAGCAAAGCATAAACTTCTCATAAAGCAAGATATTTGGGCACATTTCGTTTTTTACGAAAATTATATGTATGAATGAGAAAATAATGCGGGAAGTGCTTGATGTTAAAGCAGCACTATGCAACTTTTTCTGTGTTCAAAATTTGCAAAATATATAATGAGCGAGTATATCATGAATTCATCTTCTAAACCGCCTTTTTGTCTTATCCCGAATCACTACGGTACACTTATGATAAGTACTTATATTTGAACTACTGTAGCCTGTTCAGGTCGTCACCGCTGCGGAGTAACACATACCTGCGTGAATCGCCATAAGAATAAACTTAGAGAAGTAGCTCCGGTTAGAATGTTCTTCCGCGCGATGCGTGCAGTTCTGTGTATTAACCGCTAGAGCGCCAAAAGTTAATAGTGAGATTAATGTAAACAGCCCACTGTGAACACTCTTGTAATTCGCTTCAACCTTTTCAAACTCTATGAATGATTATTTTATGTTCAAGTCAAGTGGTGTATGTCTAAGGAACTGGAAGCAAGCAGAATATGGCTGTATCTAAAGCACACAGGGCCATCTGCTGTTAAAAAATAAGCCCAGAATCGATTCCAGAGAGAATCACGATGCGTTCGGAAAATTGCAGAATCGATGCAGAATCATTTCTTGAATTGTCGCAGCCCTACATATTAGATTAGATTACTGTTTTAGATCTTAATATAATACACCTCAAACAACGAAAGAAAAGAGGGAATTACTCACTGCTCTTGACTGAATAGCCTAACGTTTGTAGCTTTATTAATTGTAATTAATACACTAAAGACTATATGATTATAATTACATTTCACTATTACATTTTTGTATTATTCTTACTTAAATGCTTCTGTAAATTAGATGTAAAATGAAAAAAAAAAAATTAAAGCACTGTTAATTACATTTTTTTCATAGGCCTATTTTGTATTTGCTCTACTGTTTTTTAATTTGCCTCTGAATTTTTTTAATAAAAGTAAAATAACAAAAATATTTGATGATTCATTTGCTGGTGATTTAAATAGCCTAATTGAAGGAAAAGATGCATTGTGATGCATAATCATAATCAAATCAAATCAAATCGTGAGGCAACTGAAGATTCACATATGTGATTTGGCCATAAGGGCTCAACAGTGCTTTAAATTTGTTACTGGCCCTGCCACAAAAAAAAAAATAAAAATAAATAAATAATAAAAAAAATAAAACAGTTTTATCACTGTTTTTGATACCAAAATGATAGATACCAGTTCAATTTTACAATTCTTGATTCAAAATGAAGACAAGTGAACAGTTAGTAAGAATTTATTTATTTATTTATTTATTTATTTAATATTGACGGCTTGCAATTTGTGATTATCAAGATTGAGTGAATATAGACGGTAGTTCTTGTTGATGAAGGGCCCCTCAAGAGGTAAAGCCCAAGGGCCCCTTACAGTGTTAATGCGGTGAATTGTCCGCAGTGTGAATGTTGGTAAATGTCAATTTTAAAGTAGCACATTATGTTACATTAATAGCCACTAATCAGGTTATTTGGAAATGCATTTAAAATAGAAATGCAACATTTTTTCTGTAGTGTTTATTGATATGACATAGTATGTATGCAATGACATTAACGTCTACTATTGCACTATTGTTTTTTTAGTTCACCCTCAGTTGGTCCCCATTGACTTGCAAAGTGTTTTTTTTTTTTTCCATACTATATAGCAGGGTTCCTCAAATCTTACCCTGGAGGTTCAATCCACAGCAGAGTTTCGCTCCAACCCTGATCAAACTCACCTGTCTGTGATTTTCTAATGATCCTGAAGACATTGATTAGCATGTTCAGGTGTGTTTGATTAGGGTTACAGCTAAACTCTGCAGCAAAGTGGATCTCGAGGTCCAGATTTGAGGAGCCCTGCTATATAGTATGGAAGTAAATGGGGACCCGCAACTGAAGGTGAACTATCCCTTTAAATTGATCAAAATAGACAGTAAAGACATTTATAATGTTACAAAAGATTTCCATTTTTAATAAATTCAGTTCCTTTGAACTTTGTATTCACTAAAGAAACAACAAAATGGTCATGGTTTTCACAAAAATACAAAGATAAGAGCATTCTTGAGCAGAATGATTTTGCCACTACATTTTAAAATATATTCAAATAGAAATCTGTTATTTTAATTCATATTAATAACATTATATGCATAATATGTGTAATAATATTTTACAATATTTTTGTTTTTACTTTATTTTTGACCAAACCTTGGTGAGAGGTTTTCAGTTGTATTTGTCTGTAAGTTAAATACATTTACAGACAAAAAGAAAAGAAGTAATCAAAGTAGGCTATTTAACTTGTAACGTGTTACCCTCAACACTACAGCAGCAGCTAGATTTCCCATGAGATGTTCGTAGAGGAAGCCTGTGATACTGCACCACAGACTCTTCCTCTCATTAAAACTATGGGACACTTTCCCCTCTTTTCCGGCCCTTTCCATCACTCAGTCCTGTCTGGAAAAGGCATCAGGCTCATAAAATCTTCTTGCATAAACAGTTCTCCCGTGGGCTGGGCAGGGACACCACAGGAGAGACTGCAAAGCGTCAGCCGCCGCCTTTAGAATCAACATATAGACTATTCTGACAACCTCTGGCTCTGTAACAAAACCTGTAGTGAGGGTAGAACTATATTATAGAGGTGCGGTCACATTTACTGTTGTTCGGTGAATTTTCACGAGTGAAATCCAGTCATTTCAACAGGAATCCACGCGATTACTGTTTCAAGTTTGTCACGCGGAATCGCCTCGCTGACGAACAGAAAACTGCTTGAACTTTGAACTTTTAGAGTGAGTTCTCTGTCAAACTGTACATTACTACATTATAGACGGACCTTTTTTGGCTGCGAAATTTCACTAATGTGACTACATCTAGCCTATAGACAGTATTTTAAGACAAGCACATAAAGTCTGTTCAAAAAGGGCAGCAGGTCTTAATCTTAGCACTCAGCATACCCGGTTAAAAAAGTCACCGCTCGCCACTGATTCATATATATATATATATATATATTAATTAAGGTATTGTTTTTAGTTTATTTTTAGTTGTTTTAATTTTTAAGCTGAAGCAAAAATGTGAAATGTTGCCTTCACAACTAAAATGGTTATTTTCAGTTAATGTTTATTTCAATAATGCAATTTTTAATGGTTTTAGTTAACAATAACCATGGGACAAAGAAAGGAAAATGTTGCAATACATACATTTAATAACATTTCATGCGGTAAAAGTTTAAATGTAGGCCTAATAAAAAATTACTCAGTATTTGTGTGTGCTTTGTCAGCGCTATTAAAAAATGATTGCATTGACAGCTTAGCTGGCTGAAAGTTAGCCTTAACCCTTTAACCTTCACTCCTAAAAGGAGCTAATGAAAAAATTATTTAACTTCAAATTCTTATTAGTAGACATCTAATAAATAGCCCCAAGCACTTTTTTTTTTAAATTTATGTTTTATATAAAACTCTACCGTACGGTTGAGCTGTCAGTCCATGGTAAATCTCGATTTAAATTCAGAGAACTATTTCAGGAGTTATTTTCCAATAATAAACATTCCTTTAACTTTATTAGTATCTTGGATACATTTCATAACCTACAGGGTCCACAAAGATAAAAAATTATATTTAAGCATCTGTATAATAGGCCTACTATATATAGCCGTATGGCAATATATATGCCATATGATGTCTTTTACAGACATATCAACCGTACGGTCACGCATGATTTTGGATAATTATGGTAAATAAACATTTTTGCATTTCTCATATATTTTGCTATATTTCTGTTCTTTACCCCCTACCCTATTTACAACAACATTATGGTTTCATCCCTACTTCCTTGATTGCTTGTTTGACCGTATTATCTGATGACTGACCAGCACCGTTCTCTCTTCAGTGTGACTGAATGAAGTTTGTAAACTGCTGCTGTCACTTGAAAACTGGATATACCCAAACCCCCCCATGGCTACAGCAGACACAGTGATGGGGCAGTACAGCTGTGGAAAGACTGCTCTCATCTCTTCCTTTTGATAGATTTATTCTCTATCAAAGTAAGCTCAACCACACGGTAGCGATATCAGTTAAAGGGTGATTATTTTTCCATTCTTTTTTTTTTTTTTTTTAGTCATTTGTGATTATTGGATTAGAATCAAAACATTCTGATTCAGATCAGTTTGCTGAAGAATAATTCACACACACCAATGAGACATCACCATGCCTTGCAAAGTATACAAGGAATAATATTTTACTGAACAAATAATTAAGAGCAGAGAATCACTAGAAAAAATGTATATTACAGTAATTTCCATGAATTCCTATGACTGTAGGAACACTTTTTATAAGACATTTGGATTCCTGCCTATGCAAATACTGCATATCAGTTGCTTATGAGATTGCATTTGAGTTATTATAATGCCGACTTAGAAGATAGCATGTAGTGCTAAGCAAGCTCACTGGGTTTTGGATTAGATTCACTTTTCCAGATCTCGAGTCCCTGTTAAAAGACAAATCTCTTTATCTCCCCCGTCTCAGAGAGAGTTTATGGAAGGGGGTGTTAATTGTTCCAGCAGATCTCAAACTCTTGCAACTGAGCTGCTGAATGGCCTTGAGGTTCAGGGGGTCAAAGCTCTCCGGCTCTTGAGTATGTGTGGCTGAAGAAAGAGACGGCCCAGATACCCAGCTCTTTCGGCCCGTGCTAAAAGACTGAGGTGCTCTTCTGCAAGGATGATCATGTTGACAGGTCATCTGTGAATGGTTAGATTCCTCTTTTATCATCACCCGATAGGATAAAGACCATAGGGCTCTTGTGCCCTGCACAGGTGCGGCCCATATACTGGTTGTAGCTTGAGCAGTCCTGAGGCCACAATCTGGAAACAAGTTACACAAGGAACCTGCTCAGAAAGGGTCATCATGCACTTATTCATTTTAGATAAAGACATGACAAAAAAAAAAAAAAACAAGAAAAATAATTTAATATTAACAGAAAACAATATGCAACATAAAACATGTAAAGCATTACAAGCTAAATAAAAATCGAACATTAATACACTAACCAAATGTAATAATACAATAACCACCATAAAATATAAATACATATTTAATTTAATACATTTCATGTAACATATATATATATATTTACATATGTATTAATGCAACTGAGCTTGGCGAATGAAAACAAGCTACAGTATATTATTATTGTATATAGAAAATATAACCATAGTGTATATAATGCGTTTTAAAAAGGTGGGGAAAAAATCATTTTAAGTGAAATAAAAACAAATGATCTATAGAAAATATAAAGACTGGACTGACTAAATTTTAAAAATCAGAAAGAAAAAATTCCCTTGCAAAACTTTATCAGCAAACCAATCTTTTATTAGAAGTTGCGAAATCAAAATCAGCTTGGCATATTGAGCTGGATAACATAAAGCCCTTTAGAAAGCTCCTTAGAGTGATAAATGACATTAGGGAGGTCAGTGAAAACCACAGATGATGAGAACAAAATCATTGTGCCATGATCCTGGAGCCTTAGAGACTGGGTCACTATAACAGCAACATTAATAAAATGACTCAGTCCATGAAGAACAGCTTATTTCATCCTGAAAACATTGATTAAATGACTCATGTCAGTGTTTAAAATATCTTTCTCATGAATAATCACTGAATGAGTAAAGCCCTCGTGAGTCAGTGTGACTACGTTTGGTAAATCATGGATCGGAGGACGCTATTATTAGTATTGCTCATCTGTTTCAGGTGAAACATAACCAACAAAAGAGATGCATTATTGGCTCATTATCAGACAGTTTTGCTTGATAATAGATGAAACAAAAACTTCATGAAGAGTACACTGTAAAACACAGGGCATTTATTTAGACGCTTTATTTCAACAGTTTATTTGGTTAATTTTATTTGTGCATTAAAAGTTCATTTAGGGGTAAAAATGGGGAAAATATGGTGGTTTTAAGTAATATAAACAATAATCCAATAAGTATCAATGAGAAAGTCATTAAACTCCAGAGGTAAATAAACTCTAGGTTAGAGTAATGTGTCCATCAGCTGGCGTTTAAGAAAAGTTAAGCACTTATATTTTTTGAAAAGTAATCTGTGGTTTTGGAGGAGCTGTATAAAGCAGAAAGATGAGGTGGACACATCTCATCTAAAAGAGTAATGACTTCTCTTTACAGCTTCCTTCATAAGGCTTCCCAATACCAGGAGGCATTGTGAAATGCTAGATATTTCTTTAGTTAGTTTGTTATATGAGGCCAATTTTTAGTTGTTGTTGTCATTTAAAAATATCTGTCTCATACAAGTTTTTATGTACAGCTAATGTCAAATTATTCAACAAGTGTTTATGTATTTGTAATATATAAAATGTCCACCATATTACAATATTATTTTATATTATAAAATAGACAACATTTATGAAAATAAATAAATATATCATCAATAAATTTTAATTTATGTTTGGCTCCTTGTTGAAAACTTTGGATTTAGTTAGTACAATCAATTGTTCTCATGCCATTGTCAAATGTATGTTTATTAAACTTAAATGACCTGTGAGACATTCCGCTGCTTCAGACAAAATTTTATGGGGGGAAAAAAAAAAAATTTCAAGCATCAGTAAACTATTATACAAAGTCTATTAATACAGATTTGAGTGATTCTGAGAACGTGGTGAAAAAAATCGAATTTATGTGCAAAATTATTAACCTCCCAAAAACCATAATTTTGATTGCAATTATTGGTTAATTAAATTCAAATTCAATTCAAATACAGGGAACAAACTAACATATAATAAAGTTATTTATTTATTTTTTTTAAACAGGAGCACCTGTAATGAGCACCTGTAATGTCTATTAAAAGTACGATGCAACAATGCATGCATTAAATCTACACTGAAGAAGATTCTTTTTAATGAATTCCAATGAATAATTCATCCCAGAGGAAAAACCACACTTTTTTTATATATATACCAGGCTGACATCTGAGAGCAATTTGGAGGTCTGCATGGTTTCAGTGGAAAGGATAAGTTAGCGGAAGTGGCAGGTCTCAGAGTGGGGTCTGGAGCACCAGGGCACTGTGCCAGCTTGTTTGCACTTGCATGCCTAAGATATGGCGAGGCATTTGCATGAAAGGCACAGATGCAGTAAAGCGAAAAAAGCCAAACATTGTGTAAACCTAACAGTGTTTCTGCAACACTGCACCACAACATCAATTCAACCAGCACATATAGTGGAGAGTGTGGTAAGCTGTGCCACTTTTACTTAAGTTGTTTTCCAGACAAAGAAAAAAGAGATATGGGCAAAACTAACAATCAAAGTTGAGTTATTTGTATAGCACTTTTCACAATATGCATTATTTTAAAGCAGCTTTACAGAAACTCATACTGTTATGTCAATAATTACCATGGAGAAAGTTTTAGGGCTGGGCGATATGGCAATATAAAACAATGATACAGGTGAGCCTCTGGATTTAGATCTAGCTATATTGTATTTATAGTGTTGTCTAACACATATCATATATATGGCATATATATCTGAGCGTTCAAATGCAATTAAGATATTTAAACATTGGTCACTATTACTCTATTAAGAGATTTAAATATGATGGTTTTGTTCGAAGGAGGAGTAAGCGATTCTCAAAAAGTAAAAAATAAGAATCGGATGTCACGTGCTCTGAATAGCCTGATGCGCAATAATTATCAAAAATTATAATTTGCATCATGTAAAGTTGTATCATGGTGTAATATGTGAAAAAGATTTACATTTCGAAATAAAATATGAATTAATTAATTAATTAATAAATAAGTAAATAAATAAATACATTTCCCATACTTAATGAATTTCCTTTACATCTCACGGCCATTACAAAAAATAAAAATAAAAAAATAATAATAATAATTTTTGAGATTTCATGATTGTGGCCTGTGGGAAGCATATTAGTCGAGGCACTGGCACAGCTTTCTCCACACTCCCTTACACATGAAAAGTATAAAATAATATTAATCATCATCATATGGTCATTTCAAATTCCCCTGCTGCCCTTAGCGCCTTAGTGTTAAACCAGACTACAGTTTGCATGCTCATATAATTTGCATTGTTGTTAGGACAAGTAATTTTGCTTGAAATATGCTGCAGTCTCCACAGACTCTTTCTGCAAGACCAACACAAAGAAGCGTCCTTAACAGAAGCCAAACGACCATAATTGCTCATAGCCACAACCCTCAAGATCTGGGAAAAGGTCACGTCTATTGTGGTAAAACTTTAATTTAACTTGGTGAGAAGGAGTTGTATAAGAAACAGACTACAAACATGACAAAATGAGCTGCTGTTTTGTGCAGCATTAGATCACTGCAGGAGAAATCAAGAGTGGATGATCGTCATTATACAGAAGAAATCAAATTAAGGCCAGGTTTGGCCACAGTTGTGCTGTCTGACAAAAAGTTTGTTTAAGGTTTACATACTCACCGATCAATTGCCTTTATGATGAATCTCAATACTGACTGTCGTCTAATGAAGAACCAACAGAAGCACAGCAATTATTGACATATTTGTAGAAAAGAAAAAGGAGAATGTTCCGTTAAAATGTTTATACTGAGCTATATAATAAATATATTAATAATTAGTTCACATTGTACACTAAAAATTGTTTGAAATTAAACAGTAAAACACTGTAAAAATGCTGATTACCAATAAGCTCCCTTTTACTATATAGTGGAAAAACTGTAATAAAATGAGACATTTTTTGCAATTTTAGAGTAAAATACTGTTTTATTTTTGGAAGTGAAAAAGTACAATTCATCTTGTAATTTACAGTGAAAAAATGTAAATTGACATTCCGAGAATTTTCTTATCAGTTATGCTCATTAGGGTTTTGTTACATCTTATGTTGTTAAATTAATGTTTATTGCATTATTTTAATATCACGATAATGATGGTGTTTTGTATTTGTGTATATGACACTGTAAACCTTCTAAAAAAACTGATTTGGTAACACTTTATTTAAGGCCTTTATGTATAATGCATTATAAAAGTAGTTTTAATGCATTAATTATGGCTTGTAATGCACCTTATAATGCATTGTACAATCTCATAAATAATTGTAACCACAGTTAATATATTATAACTTCAATTCATATTATAATCAATTCATTGTTACACTATGCATTTTAAATTCAGTTATAATTATTTATGACAAGATATAATGTATTACATAAAGGCTTTAAATAAAGTGTTACCACAGATTTTAGTAATTTGGTATATTAACATTATTTCTTTGAATTAAATGTTTTTACTGTATAGTTATGGTCAAACTGTAAAACTTAAACTTTAAATGTTCCTACCACATTTTTTAAATAAAGTTTTTATAAAGTTGTAAAATTCTAGCAACCACAGCTTCCACTTTTTACCATAAATTTCATGGATTTTGATCAAATACACCATGTTTGCTCTGAAGAATGCAGAATTCTCTGTTATTCACCTAGTCATGACAGACTCCAGACACTCTAAATATTTCCAACATTAGCACAATGCTTTCTTGAGTTTGTGCTGTTATATTTCAGTCTTGCGTGTCAAAATGAGAATGTCAGAAAGCCAAGTCGGTGCTGTCAGTCATGAAAGCCTTACATCATACAGTCTGATATAAAAGTTAATGTTGCACAATCTGACCTTTACTCAAGATCTCACTGGAATCATGAACTTTTTGACAAGTAACATCGTAAAAGATGGAAAAAAAAAACCCAGTGTACACCCAGCGTTAGATGACTTAAGACTTGTTTTATATTTAAATCAACAGCAGTCTGTGGAAGCATCAGTGGTGGAAACATCATAAACTTATTACAGGGTTTAAGGTCTTCTGTTCATGTACTACACAGACCTTCACACATGATCAGGTCTTCTACTCTGAGACTCACAATCTGTTCAGAAGGTGTTTCTTTTCCTGTGTTTCAGTTGTTGCCAACAATTTCAGGCTTTAATCCCACTGCAAAAAAGTAAATAGATTATAAGAAACAGATCGCAAAAGGTAAACATGAATCAAAAAGAATGAGTCATTTCACATGATGCTCAGATTGTGAGCCAGCTGAACAGACACAAGTCTTGCATAGACAGATTTTTAACATGGCATAAAGCCTGGTCCACATTGCCGCTTATTCTGTCCCAGAAACAACTACTTAATCAGGAAAAGACTGTTTGATTGACATCTAAAGCGATCAACCACAGTCGTTTTTGTGTTTTGTTTAGAGGCGGTTTAATCAGAAATTGATAGCACAATAATAGACCAATGTGAACCTCTTCCAATAATGCAAAGCTGTGTTAGTTTCCGATTAGTTCTAGAAAACATAAAACCGACTGTCACCTTCCACCCATTTCCATTTGCCGCAGGGCACAGGTTAAACTCAACAGCGAATCCAAGTACTTTCTGTACATCTGTGGGTGATTTTACATGGCAGCAGGCCTAAGAGTTTACATCTTGCCAAAAACCTGCATGAATTTCAGCGAAGAGCGAACAGTAAGTGAAGGTGAGCTTGAGTGTCGATGTGCTATGAGATATTGTAATAAAATGCTAATCGTGTGTTGGCTGTAGACTCATCGGGATCATGGCAACAGCGCTTTTTTCCACCGCCCGACATGCTCTGCTGACTGGTCAAAGGGGAATGTATGTGAGTAACTTACTTTAATGGTGACATTTATGTGAAGTCTATAATAATTCAGTTTCAAGAAAATGGAAGGAAAACAAACTCTTCAAAAGAAACCGCAAGAGCAAAGAATGCTGCCGAAATGACACTTCGGGATTATTTGCAGTCACATTATGACAGAAACGACAGTTTACGTGGACACAACAGAAAGAAAACCAACTACAAAGGAATAATATTGCACTTTATAATGCTCAAAAATCGTCTGAGACATAAAATTTAAAAATAGTTTGCTTGGAATTCTGACTTTTTTTCTCAGAATTGTGAAATTTAAACTCTCAATTGTGAGAAATAAAGTCAGAATTGTGAGATATAACTCCAGTTCTGAGGAGAAAAAAAAAGACATATACGTTCTCAGAATTGCGAGTTTATATCTCATAATTGTGACTTAACTCGCAATTGCAAGTTTATATCACATAATTCTGACTTAATTTCTCAGAATTGTGAGTTTATATCATGCAATTCTGAGAAAAAAAGTCAGAATTGCCAGTTTATATCTTGCAATTCTGACTTCATTTCTTACAATTTCGAGTTTACATCTAAAAAATTCTGAGAAAAAAAGTCAGAATTGTGAGATGTAAATTTGCAATTGTGAGGAAAAAAAAGTCAGAATTGTGAGATAAAAAGTTGCAATTACCTTTTTTATTATTTTTTATTCAGTGGCGGAAACGGGCTTCCATAGTTTTGGTCTGTGTGTTAGTGGTGTTTTTATTTATTTATTTATTTTTTTTTTCAGCGATATTTTCTGCGGATCACATGGGTACATAGGTCAGTAGGTGGCGACAAGTGCTGACTTTATGAGTGAATGACTGAATCATTCATCAAATGATTCGTTCAAAACACTGATTCATACTGGAATGAATCAAGTAATGCCTTTTTGAGTGAGTCATTGATTCAGTCATTCAGCCAGGAGATGCTAAATGGTTTTGCTGGAACTATTTGTTTGAAGGAGCGAAAAAAAAAAAACAGACAAAAGTAAACAACAATTACAAGTGAAATGTAAGTTACTCAATATTAACTCCCTGCTTACTGAATTATTGCATAAATATAACACTCGCAATCGAGTTTTTTTTTTTTTTTTTTTTTTTAACTCTTGCTCATGTCATATTGCTTAAACTTTTGAAACTACAAGTTATAGCCTATTATATATGGATGCAACAAAACGTGTTGAGGTGACAAATTAGTGAGGTCATGTGACCATAATGTAGAATATTGCACCTTGCAAAGGAAAAAAAATGCAGAGCAGACAGATTTGTCAGAGCTGACTTATGACTGAAATCGAGTCTCTTTAATATTAATAGACTAGTCAGGTTAGATGCCATATTGTATTTAACAATATGAAACGCGGATTGGTTGTGAGAGAATAAATAACACTAACAGCCAACAGGCATGTGACTTAAAAGTGAGTGCTGCGAGAACGTAACGTAACTTTTATTTTTCCCGTTTTAGTAGTTGTGTTTTGTCTTTGTAGTGCGGTACATTTTGTAAAGGTAAACATCAATCAAAAACATTTTTGTTGCAATGCAGTTTCATATAGGCCACTGAAACTTCATTTGTTATGGTGGGTGCAGGTGTGTGAATTTAATTCTCGTTAAAGATCAGAACTCACTTCAGTTGTGTCTCGGCAGGGTTAAAGGAAGCCTTCGGCATGCCTGAGGGAGTGAAGGAGAGAGGACTTGGCATCACACCGGCAGAACGTAGAGCAACACCGCTTGGCAAGGCACTGCTCTTTCGGGGGCAATGAAAAATAATTTCCTCCTGAAAAAGCAGCACGAGGGAAGACTTCTTGGACTGGACACGAAGAATATGAGCCATGCCGAAAGAATGCACGCATAACTGTGACCGCCAGACTTAAATGTCAAAGACAGACGGCAATACTGCACATGCATGCCATGAAATGTTTACTCAACCTTGATTAGCATATGAAGCATTCCTCTGCACCAGCCTGCACAGAGAGTCGGTGCATCTCAATGTCTGTCAGCCTGACATGCTGGAAAAATATTAAAAACCTCAGAAATATACCATATATTTACACATATTTAACCTGTGACCTTCCCTAGAGCCCAAAAGAGAGTGAATGGGTAAATATATTTGGGTTCATACTAGGAATATGCCGGTATCAAATTTTCATGTTCAGATTAATTACTAATGCTTTTATCACGGTATACGGTATTATCACGATATTGAAATTTAGTTGCAAAAAAGTGTCGTCATAATACAATATAACAGGTTTAATATCTTTTTTCTTATAAACAAAAATAACTGAACATTTAAATACAATAAAGCAATACAGAAAAAAAATTATAAAGTTAAAAAATTTTACACAGATTAAAGTGCAAAAGAATTATAAAGACCAATACGTAGCCTATCAATTTACAATAAGATCTCATTAGTTAGCTTTAGTTAATGCATTAACATTAACAATGAGCAATAGATTTGCTACAGAAGTTATTAATCTTTGTTAAGCTCGGGTTCATTAAAAAAAAAAAAAACTGTGGCAACTTTTGGTTTTTACAACGGATTATTAAATATTGGAATTACCTAAGATTCATGAATGTTTATAAGAATTTTTCATTGGGAGTTTATGTTAACTAATGAATTAAATCATGTTAACTAATGAAGCTCTAATATAAAGTGTGACCGAACAATAAAGAATCAAAACACTTTCGAACAATATCTAGGGCATGTTGTAGTCCAGATTAAAATGTAAAAAAGATTTAAAATAAATAGCCTATTAAGTCTAAATATTTAAGTATTTGGCGCTGTGATGAACACCATAGCGAACATAGAAATCTGAAAGGCTATTTAAATCATTTAAATTCGTTTCAGAAACAGAAAGTAGCGCAGCTGGTTTGTTCAAGGGGTTTCCGGGGTAACGGCCGCAGTTTTGCTGTTTAGCGCCACCTGCTGTCAGAGAGTGAATGTGCGCTTTCATTCAGCGCGGCTCCTTCACGTGTTCCGCCACGCGCTTCTCATCAGTGTTTGATTACATCAGAGTGCACACGCATCTTTGACAGCGGTGTTGTGCATTTAACCAGTTGATGGGAAAAGTACTCTTAAAATGCATTCAAAATTCTGATTAATTTGTAATAAATTATTATTCTCGGTATTTTGAAGTGCCCAGATAACAATATCGTGCATATTCATTATCGTGATATATCGCATTACCGAATACCAGCACGTCTAGTTCATACAAACGTATTTTGTTTCCAAACATCTTACTTTTTTCTCAAGCAACCATAAGGGTCAGTCTAGAGGCAGGTGAGAAAGGACTGTCTGATCTTAAAGGGATAGTCCACCCAAAAAATGACAATTTTGTTGATTTTTATTTTCTCCTATAGAACAAAAAATACATTTTTTAATTTATTTATTTATTTATTTATTTTACAATGGAAGGCAATTTTTTTCACCATGGGGTAAAAAAAAAGTAATTGCTTTTTATCTCACAATTCTAATTTTTTTCTTAAAATTCTGAGGAAAACAAAAGTCAGAATGGCTAGATATCAACTCAGAATTATGGAGAAAAAAAAAGTCAGAATTGCAAGACATGCACTCTGATTTCTGACATTTTTCTCACAATTCTGAATGTTTTTCTCAGAATTCTTGCTATTCTGCTTTTTTCCCCATCATGGAATAAAAAAGCTAATTGCAACTTCTTACTTTTTATCTCACAATTCCAACTTTACTTCCCAAGACATTTGAGTTTATAGAAACTCTTGAATTAACATCATAATATTCTGACTTTATATCTCAGAATTGCGAGGAAAAAAATCCAAATTGTGAGAAAAAAGTCTGAATTGTCAGATAAAAAGTCCCAATTACCTTTTTTCCATGGTGAAAACAAACCTTTGAAATAGTGCAAGTCATCCAAACTTCGAGAGAAAAAAAAAAAAACCTCCTCCACATATACTTTCGTTCTAGTGTCTCTATTCTTTGTCTGGTCTTATATGTAAACGCTAACGGTTAACTTTAATGTCTTTGGTAATAGTATCTTAGTTTATGTTTCTGAGTTATGCTAGATTATCCTAGTGTTCAGCAATTGTTTTGTTATATAAAACCGCTGCACTTGGGTTCTCCATCTCTGTGCTGGAGCATTACATTACAATCATGTCATCCGTTGTTATTAAGTCAGAGTTGGATCAAAGTCTTTATATCTTGTCAAGACTAAAAGTTTTTGATGTGAACCATAGGCTTTGCTGCAATCAGCCAATTCAGAGAAAAGAAGGCACACATTTAAGACAAACACACACATACACACTCCACCTGAAGTTGTCATTTGAGAGTCTTCTGGGAGCTCAGCTGCCCTTACCCACATACAGAAGATAATTAAAAGCATTGACCTCCGCCTGCCCTCCCTTCCCCTAAACATTCACCAAACTTTGCTCTCTCTCTCATGTCCTGGGCTGCTTTTGAGGACCGTATTTCTAACCTAAATGATCTTGTATGGAAATACGTCTGTCTGAAGTAGCAGACCTGTCTGTGACGGTAACTAGCTTTGACAGAGCAGATTCGAACGCCTGGTAGAGTCTCAAAGTTTGCTGCAGTTAAATCAGATGGACACTTTAATGCTGGAAAATCAAGGAAAGATATTCCGCAACATTTTCTAAGAGACTCATCCGTGCTCCCTGGAAGGACAGCGGTGTGTCACCAGAGCATGACTTTGGCAAGCAGTTGGGAAATGGGATAGCAGATTGTCCTTGCTGATCATGAAAGAACGCAGTTATCTTTTCGGACCACGTACAAGGTTTGGTCCGAAATGACCCTGACCCTAGAAACCAACGCTCTTTCTCAGAGCCTGTATAACCACGGCAACATTCCCAGATGCTCAAAGCCCATATAATGTCACAGACTTCAAAAGCGACATGAAAGGTGTAGATATCTTCTCAACTACAGTCCCTGCCAGGCTAGAAGGTAAACTGCGCAATCTGGTTCGTATTATTTGATAAGCATCCCATTTTCAGAGGTATTTTAATAGCTGAGAACTATTTCTTTTCAAGGCTGGGATGTTAACTCCATATGGCCGCAAAGGGGGCCCCGGCACGGCAAAGTTTGCAGGGATCACTGTATCTTTTATTATGTAAGGACACCACTCAGCAGGAAACCTGGTTGACGCTTTATGCCACTGCCATGGCTAGGCAGGATCAGCTTTTCCCCTTCCATCGTACTGCTGTTGTTCATTACACCGTCTCCTTTCAGCACTCTGTATGGGGGTCAGAGACAAATACACATGCCTGAAATGATGAAAAGGTGCATTATTTATTTATTTATTCATTCATTTTTTAAATGTAGTTAAATGTAGTCAATGTAATGCAATACACCCAGCGTCCCATTCGGAAGGGCTCATCCCTATGCCCTAATCCCTTCAGAGGGGTTTACCCTCCGGAGTGATAGCTTTGAAGGGTTGAAGGGTGTAGGAGACCAAACAACTGTTTCTTGAAGTGCCCTTCTGCGTCATCAAACGGAAGCGCCGTCTTCATGCAAAGAATCTGTGCAAAGGATCATGGGAGCCCGAAGTGTCCATCAGTTGTACTCTTCGAAATCCCTCATTCCGAAGGGCCCTTTGTAGTGGCTAGTTTTGAGCACTTCGGTTTGGAACGACCCTTCAATATGGCGGCCATGATTGTTTTCACTCCGAAGTGCCCTTCGGAGGGCGATATATCCTGTTTGGAACGCACCGACAATCTCTATGAGTTCCGGGAGGGCTAGCACTAACGTGCTTTCGTCATCATGCTTAACTACTGCAGTGATTGGTCGGAACAAACATGCCGCTAAAAAGAAGAAATATGAAGTCAGAACTAGTCTGTATGGGCTGAATAAAGCAAGCCAGTATCTTGCCAGTGAAGTTTTGATGGGTAACGATTGTAATGGAGGTAATGATAATTACAGTCAGTGACATACATGAATCGTAACTTACATTATTAGACGCGCTCGAGTCCGTTATTATTAGTGTGCAAATAAACAAACCGTGTATGTGCGCTCTCTGATAGCTTTATGAACACATTTCAGTATGATCGCATGTCTGGCAAGTGTTTTATAATGGACACTCTCTGAAGAAGCGTGTTTTTATAGAAGTTTGCTATGTACAGTGGTGTATTGGCATCAACATTCACTCTGACAGAGGAACTGTTCACTGGTCATGTTGAGCTGCCTTCAGATCACCACACTTAAATTCATAATGTTTTTAATTACTTTTTTTATTTGTGTTTTGCTCTGTTTAATAATTCTGAATACAGATCCGTGTATTTTAATATAACTTTAAGGAAACTGGTATAGTGGTCTGTTGGCGTCTCCGTGTGGTCCTGCTTGGTACTCATTCAAATATATATATATATATATATATATATATATATATATATATATATATATATATATTTAAAAATGTTAAAATGTAAAGTTTAAAAAGTAAAAAAAAAAAAAAAAGTTAAAATAAGTTTTCAAAATATATTTTAAACATGAATATGAACATGAATATCATTACATTTTTGGGAGTTTATTCAACATTTGAGAAAATTGTCAAATTTTCTGGAAAAAAAAAAACTGACCTTGACACAAATTTAAGAGGGTCTTCTTAGTGATGTCATTTCCTGTTTTATGGTTTTATTAACACATTACAACAAAAAGGCTTCCTGCACATTGGAATTTGTTTATTTTTTATATAAAATAATATAAAAATATCACACACACACACACACACACACACATATATATATATATATATATACACATATATATATATATACATATATATATATATATATATATATATATATATATATATATATATATATATATATATATATATATATATATATATATATATATTTTAAGGGTTGCACAGACTAGTTGACTAGTCCCAACCACGATCCTGGAGGCCCCCCACACTGCATGTTTTCCATGTTTCCTTAATCAAACACACCTGATTCAGATCATCAGCTCAATAGTAGAGACTCCAAGACCTGAAATGGGTGTGTCAGACAAAGGAGAGATGCAAAATGTGCAGTGCTGGGGGGCCTCCAGGAATGTGGTTGGGAACCACTGGACTAGTCGACTTCAATGCTCTGCCATGACACTTTAAGCTTGACGTCAACTAGTCGCTGGTCCTATAGAGGGCGCAACAGGATAAGAAAGATGTCCATATTTTCGCTCCATTTCCAAACAGTAAAAAAGACAAATACATGCATACATACTCCGAAAGCGCTCCACAAGACGTGTGATTATACCATCGGGATGCTCGAAATAGAACGGGAGAATGCAGGTTTTAAACACCTTATTGTAGCTACAGGTAAATTAATCGTCTATCTAATCTAATGCGCTGCTGCATTGTAACACACATATATAGGCAACAGACAGCTCAGATCGCGAGCACACAGAATCATTTAGTGGCACGGAAATGTATTGTCAACACTGTTTTGTAATTTCTCAGTAATGTAGCTTAGAAACTGAAAAGTTCTTGCATATACAGGTGCATCTCAATAAATTAGAATGTCGTGGAAAAGTTCATTTATTTCAGTAATTCAACTCAAATTGTGAAACTCGTGTATTAAATAAATTCAATGCACACAGACTGAAGTAGTTTAAGTCTTTGGTTCTTTTAATTGTGATGATTTTGGCTCACATTTAACAAAAACCCACCAATTCACTATCTCAACAAATTAGAACATGGTGACATGCCAATCAGCTAATCAACTCAAAACACCTGCAAAGGTTTCCTGAGCCTTCAAAATGGTCTCTCAGTTTGGTTCACCAAGCTACACAATCATGGGGAAGACTGCTGATCTGACAGTTGTCCAGAAGACAATCATTGACACCCTTCACAAGGAGGGTAAGCCACAAACATTCATTGCCAAAGAAGCTGGCTGTTCACAGAGTGCTGTATCCAAGCATGTTAACAGAAAGTTGAGTGGAAGGGAAAAGTGTGGAAGAAAAAGATGCACAACCAACCGAGAGAAGCGCAGCCTTATGAGGATTGTCAAGCAAAATCGATTCAAGAATTTGGGTGAACTTCACAAGGAATGGACTGAGGCTGGGGTCAAGGCATCAAGAGCCACCACACACAGACGTGTCAAAGAATTTGGCTACAGTTGTCGTATTCCTCTTGTTAAGCCACTCCTGAACCACAGACAACGTCAGAGGCGTCTTACCTGGGCTAAGGAGAAGAAGAACTGGACTGTTGCCCAGTGGTCCAAAGTCCTCTTTTCAGATGGTTTTGTATTTCATTTGGAAACCAAGGTCCTAGAGTCTGGAGGAAGGGTGGAGAAGCTCATAGCCCAAGTTGCTTGAAGTTCAGTGTTAAGTTTCCACAGTCTGTGATGATTTGGGGTGCAATGTCATCTGCTGGTGTTGGTCCATTGTGTTTTTTGAAAACCAAAGTCACTGCACCCGTTTACCAAGAAATTTTGGAGCACTTCATGCTTCCTTCTGCTGACCAGCTTTTTAAAGATGCTGATTTCATTTTCCAGCAGGATTTGGCACCTGCCCACACTGCCAAAAGCACCAAAGGTTGGTTAAATGACCATGGTGTTGGTGTGCTTGACTGGCCAGCAAACTCACCAGACCTGAACCCCATAGAGAATCTATGGGGTATTGTCAAGAGGAAAATGAGAAACAAGAGACCAAAAAATGCAGATGAGCTGAAGGCCACTGTCAAAGAAACCTGGGCTTCCATACCACCTCAGCAGTGCCACAAACTGATCACCTCCATGCCACGCCAAACTGAGGCAGTAATTAAAGCAAAAGAAGCCCCTACCAAGTATTGAGTACATGTACAGTAAATGAACATACTTTCCAGAAGGCCAACAATTCACTAAAAATGTTTTTTTTTTAAATTTATTTATTTTTTTATTGGTCTTATGAAGTATTCTAATTTGTTGAGATAGTGAATTGGTGGGTTTTTGTTAAATATGAGCCAAAATCATCACAATTAAAAGAACCAAAGACTTAAACTACTTCAGTCTGTGTGCATTGAATTTATTTAATACACGAGTTTCACAATTTGAGTTGAATTACTGAAATAAATGAACTTTTCCACGGCATTCTAATTTATTGAGATGCACCTGTATTTCTAAGTAACTAAACCCACAGGTTCCCTATTAGTAGAGAGACGCTGCCAGGTAGAATTAATTCACACGCAATCGCTCTCTCACTAATTCATTCATATAAATGCAATCTTTACTGTGCTACTTTATCTGTATCTGATTTAGAACAAGCAGAAATCTGTTAGAAATGTAACGACCCAAAGACGAAACAACTGATAAAAATGAGCTGTTATAGGAGCAATAGCCACGTGTGCAGCGCTGTGTCATATGCCAGTTGTGCACAAGGTGTTCGGGTCTCAGCTCAAGGTTCAGGCTTATTTGTTCATTAATGACGTCATCAGCGACTAGTCGACGTTGACTCGACTTTCATCACATAAATGTCGACTTCAAACAATCTGAAGTCGTTCAACCCCTAATAAATATACACACATATATATATATATATATATATATATATATATATATATATATATATATATATATATGACATGCTAAATTTAACACAAAATTAGGTAATATTACAATTTAGAATAATTGTTTTCTATTTGAATATATTTTAAAATCTAATTTATTTCTGTGATGTACAGCTGAATTTTCAGAATCATTATTCTAGTCTTCAGTGAATTCTTCAGAAAATAGTTTTTTTAAAATTGTAATAATTTTTCACAGTTTTTCAGTTTTTAACTGTATGATCAAATAAATGCATCCTTGGGGAGCATAAGAGAATGTTTCTTTCAAAAATACTAAAAAAGAATTTCCAGTTTTTTTCATGTAATATGATGAGGTCATAGTGAGATCATGTGACAAAGTAGCATATAGCAAACTAGCATAATAATGCCTATTGCTTTTACCATTTAAAACATATAGTGCAGAGTCTTCAGTAAATAGTGTAAAAATCAAAATGTGAACCCCTGCACTCTGTCTGTTGGGTCAATGAAGGATCTGTACAAGCAGGATCCATCATCACACTGTGGCGGCAGTGATCAAAATATATCAGCATCAACCACGCCACTCCGACAACGGACCATCTTCATTACCGACCCATTCTTACAATGAAATGCCTGGCTTTTCTCATCAGCTTTGATGCACAAGGCCTCTTTCAGCATAAACTGACTGTCACAACAGGCCAGAGGATCAGTATACGGCGCTGTTGTGCTCAGGGACAAACCACAAACCAAACGTCAGTTTTATTTTGTGCACCAAATCATAAGTCTTTGGATCATTTACCGACATCAGAGTTTGTTTGCCGGATGAGTTATCGACTTAACCCACGGGTATGTCCTTTGTGGTAATTTCAAAGAGTTTGTGTGTGGAAAATGTCGCACAGTACCTCTTTTGTGTTTAGGCAGGAATCGAGAGCTTGGAAAATAAACTTGTGTCAATTCTCAGCTCGTACGAAGTCAAACAATCAGTTGAGTTTACAATACGACAACTCTGGAATATGTATTGCCCATTACGTTAATGTGTTTTTGTTGAACGGAGGGTTCGAAGATTCATTGTCCTCTTTGGGGAAAGTTAGTCATCGTGCGGTTTGCGCAGAAAAAAAATAAAAACCTGATATCTTTGATCCGGTGTAAAATAAATCTAAAACTATCCGTGTCTAGCTTCGCTTAATCTGTCGGATTTTCACTTTTTCTTCTTTTACAAAGACGATCTGTTGTGAAACTCTGTCAATCGAGTGTAAAACGACAGCATTTGCGAATTACGAGCACAGATGCATCACTCTGCAAGTATGCGCTGCGTGCAAAGTGGAGCTCCGGTCCAGATTTACCCAGAATCCTCTGACGACGCGTGGCGGATGTCTATGTGATGGAAAAGACCTCACCCTTCAGTAGGATAACGCCTGTCTGCTCAGCTGTGAGGCTAAATGAAGCAGGTTATGTCAGTCCCTCGCAGCTGTGTGGAAGGCTATCTTCGCAATGGTCACCAAATGTTCCTGCCCAGGCCTCGACGCCTTGAGAGCATTACTGACTTCCTGGTGGCCTGCGCTTTATAATCGTTTATACGTCCGTGCCAACATCTGTCTTCGAGACCCCCATCTATACATGCATAAACACACACATACGTATTTCCCCAAAGGCTTGATAACAGCGAGTTATGAAAACGGCCCCATGCCCGTTCGCTCCATAGAAAAGAGCGCAGAGGCGCGAGGCGAGGCCTGCCAGCAGCGTCCACTCCATCAATCCGGCGCAGGCACGCGTTTGCCAGTGATCCGTTCCATGAGATATGTAGTCGGGATGTGGGATTTCTTTTCTTTTTTTTCCCTCTCTTTTTTTTTTTTTTTTTTTTTTTTTATGAAAGGCTCTTTACCCAGAAGGAATGGATTTGCAGGCCTGCTTTGATCCCTCCTTTATGATTCTTTTATTTGTTTAAGCCACATCCCCTCTCAAAGCCACACTTGGTGAAATGTGCTTTGAATTAGGAGTTGAGGGAAGCGGGCCGTGCAGCATTTTCACTCCGCCGCAGGAGGCAATGTGGTGGGCCGGGGTGCAACTGATCGCCACGCTAGACTGATAAATATATATATAGAGAGAGAGATATATATATATAAAGCTGAATTAATATGTGATATTTTAATGCTAGCTCTATGTTTACATATTAAATAATTATTTTATATATTTTTATATTATTTACATGTGCTGTATTTAAAAAATATACATTAAAACATCTAAAATAATCTAAAATATTTATTTTAGATTCTCATACAGTGGTATATACTTGGAATGATTAAGATTTTTGGTTTGTTAAACCATAAAGTGCATAAAATAAAAATAAAAACTTGATAAGTAATGCACTTAAAATAAAAATTGATTGCAAGTGTACTGAACACTAAAACTGTTAACATTGCAATGCAAAAATAAAATCCATCCTAATCCATCTTGGGCTATCTATGATAAAATTAGCAGCATAGAGGTTAGTGTACAAGAGTTAGGACATGGGTTGCAACATCTCCTGTGTGTTGAAACCCAGGATCTGAACCCTTTTTCCTACAATTTTGTTCTATCTATGCTATGCTGTAAATAAAAAAAAATAAAAAAAACTTCTTTCTTTTTTTTTACAGTATTTCCCAGGTTGTCCAGTGAAAATATGTTTGTAAATATATAAAATATACATTTTAAATTTTACCATTGAATTTTCTTGTATTATTATAACAAGAATATATATCTTTTTTTATTAATAAATTATACTTTATTTTAAGTGTGTGTATATATATATGTATATGTGTATATATATATATATATATATATATATATATATATATATATATATATATATATATATATATATATATATATATATATATATATATATATACACACACACATTATGTATATATATATTTAGAATATATTTCTCAGAAATATTTCTCTATATATCTCAGTTTTTGACTCAAATAAACCTGGCTATATGACTTTCATGTGACTATGCTTTCATAGTCATATGTGACTAACCAATAATAGCTTCAATATTCATTTGATTTACTCTTTGGTGATCTGTTGTCTGTCAACCAATGGTATGCGTACACCAGGATGTACTAGAGAATATTAAGATTTTGGTTTATTAAACACATAAAAAATGCACACATACGTACGATATGATGTAGGAAATCTCAGCTCCCTGATTTTTTAAAATTTTTATTTTTTTTTGTCACATTATGTAACAATATATTGCCCAGCTCTTTATGTAAAGTTGCATACATATGTCCAACATACAGTATACAGAGTACACTTGCATAGGGCCATATACAGTATCTCACAAAAGTGAGTACACCCCTCACGTTTCGGCAACTATTTTTGTATATCTTCTCAAGGGACAATACAATACTATAAAAATGAAACTTGGATATATTTTAGAGTAGTCAATGTGCAGCTTGTATAGCAGTGTAGATTTACTGTCCTCTGAAAATAACTCAACACACAGCCATTATTGTTAAAATAGCTGGCAACAAAAGTGAGTACACCCTAAGTGATGACAGCTATACGTTGTTTAACCATGCAAAGCCACATGTCCTATTCATCATGTTCATGTTTTTGTCTGCTTGACAGGACTATACAAATGTGTGTATCTTGTATTAGAGCAGTTAAAATTAGGTGCTTTGAGTACAATTCTCTCATACTGACCACTGGATGTTCAACATGGCACCTCATGGCAAAGAACACTCTGAGGATTTGAGAATTAGATTTGCTGCTCTCCACAAAGATGGCCTAGGCTATAAGAAGATCAGTAACACCCTGAAACTGAGTTACAGTACAGTGGCCAGTGTCACACAGAGGTTTTCCAAGACGGGTTCCACTCGGATCAGGTCTCGCAAGGGTCGATCAAAGAAGTTGAGTCCTCGTGGTGTGCGTCAGGTGCAGAAGCTGGCTTCAAAAAACATACGCATGAGTGCTGCCAGCATTGCTTTAGAGGTTGCAGAAGCGGAAGGTCAGCTTGTCAGTGCTCAGACCATACGCCACACACTGCAACAAGTCGGTTTGCATGGCCGTCGTCCCAGAAGGAAGCCTCTTCTGAAACTGGCTCAAAAGAAAGCCTGCAAACAGTTTGCTGAAGAAAACCTGTCCAAGAGCATGAATTACTGCAACCATGTCCTGTGGTCTGATGAGACTCAGATAAACTTGTTTGGCTCAGATGGTGTCCAGCATGTGTGGTGACGGCCTGGTGAGGAGTACCAAGAAAATTGTGTCTTGCCTACAGTCAAGCACGGTGGTGGTAGCATCATGGTCTGGGGCTGCATGAGTGCTGCTGGTACTGGGGAGCTGCGGTTCATTGAGAGAAACATGGATGCCAACATGTACTGTGACATTCTGAAGCAGAACATGATGCTCTCCCTTCAGAAACTGGGTTTTCCAACATGATAATGACCCCAAACACACGGCCAAGATGACAACTGCCTTGCTGATGAAGCTGAAGGTGAAGGTGATGGAGTGGCCAAGTATGTCTCCAGACCTGAACCCTATTGAGCCCATGAGGGTCATCCTCAAGCAGAAGGTGGAGTAGCGTCATGTGTCTAACATCCAGCAGCTCCGTGATGTCATTATGGAGGAGAGGAAGAGGATGCCAGCAACAACCTGTGCAGCTCTGGTCAATTCCAAGCCCAGGAGGATTAAGGCAATGCTAGATAACAGTGGTGCTCACACAAAATATTGACACTTTGGACACAGTTTTGACATGTTCACTTAGAGTGTACTCACTTTTGTTGCCAGCTATTTGGACAATAATGGCTATATGTTGAGTTATTTTTAGAGGACAGTAAATTCGTGCTTCTATACAAGCTGCACATTGACAAATATATCCAAGGTTCATTTGTGTAGTATTGTCCCTTGAGAAGATATACTAAAATTGTTGCTGAAATGTGAGGGGTGTACTCACTTTTGTGAGATACTGTATACTATATAGAATACCTCAACTAACTCATGAAGCTATTAAGATAATATAATTATGATTTTCTGTAAAACTGCTTTGAAACAAAGTGCATTGTAAAAAGCACTATATATAAATGAACTTGAAAATAAAAATAAAATCTTGTTTGCAATTAAACACTTTTTTGTAACACTTCAACACTGTTCCTAAGTTAAAAAGGAACACATTTCAAGTTTGTTATTGATGAATTTGTACTTGAGCCACACTGATGGATCTGTGGGTGTACATGACCAAATAGTTGGAAAACACTTAATTAAAAAAAAGAAGCCTAGTTGGTGTTCAGTTCATGCCCCTGTTTGACACGTGTCAGGCCTTTCTATAATTGCTCTCATCTTAGGAAGTGGTTTGCCATCACAGAGAGTGGCGTGTTTGCCTGCGCATGTGTGTTTACTTCAAAATTGCCCTGTAAACAAAATCATTTCTCAGCGGAAGTGAGCCTCTGGTGGATACTGTACAGACTAAAGAAGTAAATAAACAAACTGCGTGTATACACAGACCAAGAAAATAAACCTTATCAAAGAAACACACCGCATCACAACATCTGCCCTTTGTCCGCGGCTGGCGTCCAGACTGTTGGAGAAGGGTAAATGGGAGCATCTGGGAAAGAGCCAAGGCCTCGATTGTTCATCTTCGGTTTCCACCGTCTACACCAGGAGAGCTATGAAGTCAGAAAAAGATAAAATGCCATGAGATGATGCTTTTATCATGGCCTGCTGGGCTTCCAGGCTTTGATGAAGCTGTGCTTTATGATACTGTCATGCGCCACATTCTCCAGTGACTAAAATGAAAGAGTTTTAAAACTTGAGGTAAAGCACTTCAGTGGCTCTTGGCAGGGCGTAAATAAAAGTTTAAATAGGTACTGTTATCCTGAGTGGCTCAAACTTTGTGGCTCTACGATCAGCGGTACATAAGTGGTGACGTCAGTTCAATAAAGACAAAGTATGGCAAGTTCAAATGACGTTATTCAATGTTATGTAACATGAAATTAAATACATTTAAATTCGTCCTGATCATATCAGCAGGTAAACTGTAAATAAGTATATATAAATATATATAAATAAGTATATATAACTGTATAATAACTATAACCTTAACCATCTATATTCAAGATACCCTGAAGCATTCAATTTAAAGAACAGTCTGATATATGATATATAAGTAAAAAAAATCTAATAATTAAAGCCTTACCTCATGATGCTCCTGATGGAAGTGAATGGAAAAAAGCAGCAGCAGCAATTATTCCATTAAGCTGAAATGATGATCTCTTAATTTGAGAAGTCTGCATGTGTAAACATTGAGATAATTTAAAACTTGGAAAATTCTAGAGAAGAGTGGCTTATTCATGGCTTCAAAACCTAAAATGAACTACAGTATTATCCACGTAAAATGAATGTTCATCAGGTGTTCATCAAGGCTGCATTTATTTGACCAAGCGAAAACAGAAAAATTGTGAAATTATTACAGTTCAAAATAACTGATTTCTATTTGAATATATTTTAAACTGTAATTTATTCATGTGATCTAAGCTGAATTTTCAGCATCATTACTCCAGTCTTCAGTGTCACATGATCCTTCAGAAATCATTCTAATATGCTGATTTGCTGCTCAAGAAACATTTCTTATTATCAATGTTGAAAAAGTTGTGCTTTTTATGGAAATCATGATTTATTTTTTTTCAGGAGTCTTTGATGAATCAGAAATTCCAATTTATAGAAGCCAGTTTTTATATATATGTTTTAATGATCTTTTTAATGTACTGTTCAATAGTCAGAAAGATTTTTTTTTTTATTTTACTTATTTTTTGAAAGAAATCATTTATCAATTTATGTGATATATACACACACACACACACATATATATATATATATATATACACATATATACACATACATACATACATATGTATGTATGTATATATGTATATATGTGTGTGTGTATATATATGTGTGTGTGTGTGTGTGTGTGTGTATATATATATATATATAAATAAAATCACATAAATTGATAAATGATTTATTTAAAAAAATAAGTAAAATAAATAAAAAAATCTTTCTGACTATTGAACAGTACATTAAAAAGATCATTTAAAAAAAGGATGAATCACTTGTGCATTCAAGTTGCTATTAAATGAATGTAAATATAAATAAAACTTATAAATGCATTAAAAATAAAAATAGCATAATTTAGTATAGTAAATGAGTCAGTTAACCTTTTTGGGCAATTGACTAAATGAACAGTGTGGGTTTAAAACAGCATGAGGGAGCGTAAATAATAACAGAATTTTCATTTATGGATGAATTATTCCTTTAAAATCTGTCAATTCCAACCTGATCTCATGACGAAAACGTACCTCTGGGAACTTTTTTGCAAGACGCGAAATAGTACTGTAGGGTGCTTTTCGTTACACATTCGATGTGCAATGTCCACTGGGTGGCGCTAAAAGAGTGTTTTTTTCCCCCAGGAACAGATGAACGTACATACGATACATTTTATGTGATGTTGGTTTTGTATTTGTCACTGCAGTTCTGAGTTTAAATGTCCATTGAGTGGCGCTATAAGTCTAATGCTCCATGATGTTTTAAAATAACGTACCATCTGCACTACACCTAAACCTACCCGATAATATGAACAAAAGCAAATGTGACGTAAAAATGCAATCGCAAGCATGCTGTTTTAGCTTGTTTTTCGATCTCTCATCTTTCGAGAAGGGTATAACTGCAGCCTGGAGATCTCCAAATGGGGGCGGGAACTCCAAAATAGGGCGTGGCTTCCTCCCATTGACAGACAGGCACATTAGATGCATGCGCAATTTTTTCTCTCAATCCACTTCAGCGCAAACTCCACCCCACAGCTGATTCTAAAGACTTTATTGGTTGTGTCAATCACAATGTTGATTTCCTTCACTATGCAACAAAAAATGCTAACCCCTAAACCTATACCCCACACCCGACCCTACCCTTAACCAGTGAATTTGGCTGCATGGCAGGATTGGTGCTGAATAGCATGGTAAAGAAAGTTGCAGTTCAGGAGATAAGCAGTTAATTATTTATTAATTATTAAGGCCAAGCCGGCCATTCCGTAACTCCCCAACTAGACCTCATCGGACAATAGCACCTTTTTAGTTACACCCAGCGTCACTACCCCCTCCTACCCTGTGACTTTCGAGCCCCTGGACGCCCCCATTGTGGAAAACAAAGCGATAGAGTAAAATCTTTCACCTGGGCTGCGGGAGAGCTCGCGGGTGATTCCCGTTTATATCATGAAGCAGAGGTTCAGACTCCGGTCCGAACACTACTGGCCACGAGCTTTGGGCTCTGCTCTCACGGAGAATATTTATTTATATAGCATATTTTATTTTAGATCAACTAGAAACCATGCTTAATTTATAAAGTTTTATTTTGAAATGTAACAATTGGCTGAAGCCAGAGCCAATGGTGAAAGTCTTTGCGCGAAGAGACCCCATCCCATTTTGGAGGTTCTGCCCACTTTTGGAGTTCACGCCCCATATTGGAGATCTCCGGTCTGCAGTTATACCTACTTGCATCTTTCAGCTCTTTCATCACGAGTCGTGTTTTTGACAGGATTCGTACCCAAAGATTCCGCATACTAAGTCCAATTCCATTTCGGCTGAGCTACTGAGCAAGGTTGTTACGTCCGGAAAGAGAAACATATGGAGCTGTAATCATAACTGTGTACGGAAACAATTACAAGTGCTCACTGTTTTACCGCTTCTAGTGTTCATTTCTGTTGGAAACTGCAGTAATATGTACTTATTGGTACGTATTTCGTGTCTTGCAAAAAAGTTCCCACAGGTACGTTTTTGTCATGAGATCAGTTAGGTCAATTCTACATTTAAAGCATTTGTGACCCTGGACCACAAAACCAGTCATAAGTAGCATGAATATATTTGTAGCAATAGCCAAAAAAACATTGTATGGGTCAAAATTATCAATTTTTCTTTTATGCCAAAAATCATTAGGATATTAAGTAAAGATCATGTTCCATGAAGATATTTTGTAAATTTCCTACCGTAAATATATCAAAACTTAATTTTTGATTAGTAATATGTATTGCTAAGAACTTCATTTGGACAGCTTTAAAGGCGATTTTCTTAGCATTTAGATTTTTTTTGCACCCTCAGATTCCAGATTTTCAATGGAAAGCTTATATATTCAGCTTTCAGATGATGTATAATTCTCAATTTCAAAAGATTGACCCTTATGACTGGTTTTGTGGTCCAGGGTCACATATTATTTCATTGTTAGGTATGGCAGCTGCTGTACACAACTGATGCCCCTGTACACAAGCCCACTTTACCTTAAAATAGCACTACCACCACCAAAACAGATGATGCATGAATTTCCCTACAGCCTGTCCATATAAATCACACTGGAATCCACCCTACTCCATTAGCTCTCTGGCACAGAGCTGTCCACTTAGCTTTTGTGTCTCAAAATAAATCCATACTGAACTAATGAATGAAAGCCGGTTGGAAATGGTCTGTAAAAGTACTTGAGCACCACAAAGCAGGTGCACCGCATGGCGAGGCGGAGGAAGACAGGCTGATTACTCCTGTCTGCCATCAGGATGCTCTCCGAGAGAGAGAGAGAGAGAGAGAGAGACGGGGCCGAACCAGACCTGAGCTTACATGTGGTACGCATTTGACACTATAAACACACACACACACACGAGCACTCTGGCAAACCTTCCACCCATCAAACACCGAGAGAAGAATAACAGTGTGGAGTGGCCTGTTGCATGCAAAGCACACCCCACCTACACCCCGGCCCTCTTCCTCGCCCACTCGCTTTTATCAAAGCAACATGCCGCCCGTTCGCCGAGGATGTGGAAGTGCGCTGCGATAAATAAAACGGCATCAAAGGTTGAAATGTTTATGCACAGAGTTTGGCTAGTTTAGTTGGGCCAGACCACAGCTAACGCTTCACCAAACTGTCAGTGCTGACAAAAAAAGAAACAACGCACATACTCAAATGCACAAATAGGTCAAGAAAATGAACACAAAGCTCTACAGCTCTATTATATAGGAATAATGGAATAATATCTTAATACTTGTGCATTAATAATGTGCATTAGACACACTACCACACAGTACCTGCTACTGTTTTTAAAAATAATATGTGAAACGAAATGCATTAAGCAGTGATCAACATTCAACAATAATATGCTATATCACGTTGAATCTTAGAAGTTTAAAAATGCGTACAAATGTCTTAATTCTTGCAATGTTATTTTAGTATATTTCAGATACTATTATAGTTTTTATTCATATTTCAAATCAGTGTTATTTATTTATTTTTATTAAAGTTTTTATTTATTTGAATATTAACAGTATAAAACAGTACACAAATACTTCATTAATTTTTATTAATTTAACTTTTTAATAACAATAAACAAATTATAAAAATATATCAAAATATTAAATACATTATTGTGCATAATATAAATTAACCATTATATATATATATATATATATATATATATATATATATATATATATATATATATATATATATATATATATATATATATATACTGTATGTAAAACAAACTAATAAACACATTAAAATATATTTATTTGAATGTTTATTTAAATTAATATAACATTTATTTAATATATTTAGTTTCGTAATTTTAGTGTGCTTGTCATTTTTAGTAGTTTTTGTTATTTTAACAAAATATAGTTTATATAGTTTAATATATATATATTTTTTTTAAAAAATAGATTTTATTTATACACATTTTCAGTTAACATTTATTTTATTTCAAGAAACAAAAATGTTTTTTTAATTTTCATTTTAGTAACACTTTTAGTTTTAGTTAACTATAATAACCCTACTTGGCAGTCTGATCAAATGATGAAATATTTATTTATTAGATTGGAAATTGATAATCAAGTTCATAATGCATTGTGGGATACAGCAAGTTTTTCATACTTCGATCCCATTGAGAGGGACCTCCTTCCAAAAATATAAACTAAGTAATATATTTTCATGTATAAATCCATTTATATAAATAAATAAATAATAAATTACATGAACAATACATATAAAATAAATGAATAAAATGTAAAATATATATTATAAATATTTGCAAAACATTTCTATTAAGTTGAAATTATATCTTATTTCTAGCCCACCATTAGAATACTCTTTAGACGTATAAAACTAAAAACATAAAACTCTCAATAGAATAAAATGTTCATTCATCTATTTTTTACATTTTTATATATACTTTTTTTTAATACTTTTCTGCAGACCCCATTTTGAAAGCCCCATTACCTCAGCATAATGTGCTCTTTTGTATACCACATATGAGTTATAATATTGTTTTGTCCACTAAATGGCTCTCCGCTCTCCCATACCACATAAAGCAGCTCTGCAAATACACAAAGACACATAAAGTCAAGCTTGAGTGGATACAACTTTATAAAATGTCTGCATGATGTGAGCAGTTTGGACTTGCTCCTGATCATCAGCTTGATTTAGCGATGAGCGAAAAGTCAGATGCTGTTTGGCCACGTCGAGGGACGTCCATCGTGCGAATGAGATCACAGGCCTGGGGACCACGCACAGTCCAGGCCTGTGAGCAGCTGTTTCTCTAGTTCCTGAAGAGCTGTCCTCCACTTCCTGCTGCAGCCTGTAATGCACTGAGCAGACAGTGTGCAGCTTTAGCGAGGCTGCCCTGAAAACAAGCAAACAAACACATCAAATATCACATCCTCCTGAGGGCTAATCAGAGGAAGTCCCGTCAATCATTTCACATTTGCTGCAAAATGCTGACATCCTCCTGCCGCTCAGGCCATCACTCACCCTCAAAGACTGACAGTAAGAAATTCATGGTCTGAAACAATTACTTTTGAGAATGTGGACACTATTTTTGCTCACAAAAATGCTGGTTCTTCATTGGTAGAAGTGTTTTTTTTTTTTTTTTTTTTTTTTACTTGCTTCTAGACAAGAAAACAACAACAACAAAAAAGTTCTCATTTAACAGTTCTCATGAAAAATACTTTAATTACAATTTAGGCAAACATATTTATTAATTTATTATAGAATTCATACATTTAATAATACCAAACAAATTTTAATATACAATTCATCAAAAATTTAAATTATAATATATATATATATATATATATATATATATATATATAGTATGTATATAAACACACCAAACTAATACATAAACAAACAATTTATATTTATTTGATTATTAACAGTATAAAACAGTATAAAATTACTTTATTAATTTAACTATTTTAATAACTATATATATATATATATATATATATATATATATATATATATATATATATATATATGGTTAATAAATTACTGTATGTAAACCAAAATAATAAACAAACAAACACAAATTTCATAATATATATTTATTTGAATATTAACAATATAAAACAGTATAAAAATATTTTATTAATTTTATTAATGTCACTTTTTTAATAATAATAAACAAATACAAAAAATTATAATATCAAAATATTTTAGATATTATTGTACATAAAATAAATTAACCTTATATATACTGGATGTAAACCAAACTAATAAATAAACAAACAAACACAAATTTCATAATTTATATTTATTTGAATTTAACAATACAAAACAGCATAAAAATACTTTATTAATTTTATTAACTTAAGTTTTTAATAACAATAAACAAATGATAAAAAATACAATCAAAATATTTTATATATTACTGTACATAATATAAATTAACCATATATACATATACATATATATATTCACACACACACACACTGTATGTAATAAATAATAAAGTAATAAAACAAAAATGTTTATTTGAATGTTTATTTAAATTAATAAAACATTATATGTATTTATTTATTTACTCAAGAGTGTGAGAGAGAAACCAAACTAATAAATACATACATACATAAATTTTTTTAAAATGTATATTTATTTGAATATTTATATTATTAACAGTATATTTTGTTAATAACTTCTGGATTCCAAAGGAAAAAAGTAGTGCAGGTTTTAATGTTCATGATAGCCGGCAGTTTTCAGTTTTTCGCAAATGACTTATTGAACTGACAATAATCATTCAACTGTAATTATAAAGGATAAAAATAGTTTCTGAAAGTTGCAATCAAAATTTTGAAAAGGCATGAATCCACTGGATGAGAGTGGGTTGGTTTATAGTTCTAATCTTAGATGAGGTCATTTTGAGGCCATCCCAACACCTGACAACTTCTTTTGCTGAAGGTTCAGAGAGTTTATGCACATTGCCAAAAAAATATAAGCCAGAAGATGACAAGCAAAACCAGCTCAGTAAACTGGGGATGCTGCCCTCTTGATGAGTAAATTACAGAGGATGTGGATACTAATGAGCGTATGAGTTTTTGACGAGAGGGAGGTGCATATCAGGGATGAAACATTAGAGGTTTGGCGCAACCGAGTCATAAAAAGCGTTTGTTTGTGTCTCCATGTGCAATTGCCCAGGGCATACAGCGAGATACTCATCCACAACCAATCAGGGTGAGTCGGCCCTTCATTAATCATACGCTACGGAGTTTCCCTCGCCTCCTTTGGCCCAAGCATGCTGCCAGATACAACACGAGATGACACTGAATTAAAGTCAAATTCTGCTGTGATTAGAAGAGCCTTTATAGCACGTGCCTTCACCAACCCCAAGACTCAATGCGCCCATTTCTACAGTAAGCATTCATGTCGAATGGGCTTGGAACACAGGGTCTGTCTCAGCGGAGAGTCATTGTGAAGAATGACATCTGAGATTATAAATCAACAAGCCTCGCCATGACTTCAGAAACCGTCTGAAACCACAAGAGCAATATACTTCATGATGGAATTCACCAAGGACCGGATCTTCACTCCGCTGTCACGCAATGCTGACGAGATCCAGCGAGAGATTGCGAGCTTTCTCAACACACCTAGCAATCATTGCTCCAAATAAACATTCCATGGAAATTCATGCAACTGCTACATTCAACCGTCACGGGCTCTGCACTTCGTATTTTAGTGCAGCCACCCAAGATAAATGTACCCTGCACTGTTTCAAAACAGGAATGTCAGGTATCTCTTGATTAAACTGGATGCAGTTAGCCAAAAAATGAGCCTTGTAATAATATTTGGGTGTCAGGTAGAGGTGGCATCAGGCACACACCTGTCTCTCCTACTTAATGTCAGAAAAACAAGGAAATGCGTGAACCTGACAGGAAGCTGAAGGGGTAAGGGCAGTCAGAGCCCTTTAGAGATGGAGCCGAGGTAAACGAGTACGCTTGAACCGGGCCTCCGCTCCGCTCAGGGAGTATCAGGTTCTGCCACACGGGTCAGCTGAGTCGAGTTGTGTGTACCTTTCTTTTCATGTGCTGACTCTTCACATTTAGAGCCTCGTCACGGCCATCGATCCGATCCATCTGGGTTTCCTCGCAGGCTTCTGGGTCTTAGGATGCCTCCAGTTCTGTCTCTGCAAACAGGGAGTGCATCTGCTTAAAAAACAAGCACACACGAGACATACACTCTTAAAAATAAAGGTTCCAAAAGAGGGTTTTTGCAGTGAAGCCAATGGAGAACCATTTTTGGTTGCCCAAAGAACCTTTCAGTCAACAGTTCTTAAAAATTACCATTTTTTTCTTGGTGTGAAGAACATTTGAATAATCTAAAGAACCTTTTGTGGAATGGAAAGATTCAATGAATGTTAAAGGTTCTTCATGGAACCTTAGATGCTAATAAAGAACCTTTCTTTTTAAGAGCATACATTGGATTTTGGACTGCTTTTGATTTCCAATTTACATGATTTCTTTTGAAGGCTACTTTTGCATCTTCAGCACCAATGCAAAAGAAATCGTATTTTGCCCGCAATGTGAATTTGAATTTGTAGTCTGTTTTTAATGCTGTGCAACAAAGTGCTGAAAAGATGATGTCATTATGTAGGCCAAAACCCAGAAACAAGTTAGGATTATAGCACTTATGGTTCCATCATCCTGAAGTCAATGGTTTTTTTTTTTTTAAATGGGGTTTTGGTTAAATGGCTGAAATAAGGTCTGTGGTTAACACAAACTGAAGATATTTTCACATTTCATTCTAAGACATAAAATGCATCAGTAACACCCTCTTATTTTTAAAAGCTTTTACTTTATTTATTTATTTATGCATTTAGCAGACGCTTTTATCCAAAGCGACTTACATTGTATTCAAGTTACAGTTTTTACATTTTATCAGCTCTTGCTTTCCCTGGGAATCGAACCCATGATCTTGGCGTTGCTAGCGCCATGCTCTACTATTTGAGCTACAGGAAAGCTTGTCTTGAAAAAGGTGGTTACAAGTTGCTAAATGGGACTGCAGAGGTTATTGGGGACATTATATGTCATCACAGCGAACAGGTAAACTCACTAATCACTAACTTTCAAAGCCTTGTTGAGATTATAATCATGCTCTTGCAAACTGTTCTAACTGAAACTTTAAGCAAAAATGTTTTAAACACTGAAATAGTTGTCAGAAGCTTAAAGAGATAGTTCACCCAAAAATTAAAATTCTGTCATTAATTACTCACCCTTATGTCGTTTCAAACACGTAAGACCTTCATTCATCTTCGGAACGCAAATTCAGATATTTTTGATGAAATCCGAGAGCTTTCTGACCCTCCATAGACAGCAATGTAACTGAAATGTTCCTAGACCCAGAAACATAGTAAGGACATTGGTAAAATACTCCATGGGACATCAGTGGTTCAACCCTAATTTTATGAAGATATGAGAATACTCTTTGTGCGCAAAGAAAACAAAAACAATGACTTTATTCAACAATTCTTTGCCCCTGCACACCGTCTGCCACCATTATGGAGAGTACCACGACATATTTTACAAGTTGGCTAATTCATACAAATTTGTACGACCTCACTTGTATGATTTTGTACATTTTCCCTGAGGGGTAGGTTTAGGTGTGGGGTTAGGGGTTGTCATTCATACATTCCTATGAATATGCCACCTCGTAAAATACGTACATTTTCTTAACAAAAGTACAAATTCGTACGAGCCAGGTCAAATGAATTATTACGAATTAGCCACCTTGTAAAATATGTATGAATTGCCATGAGATCAGGCTGGTTGAAACACTGATGTCACAAGGACTATTTTCCCGATGTCCATACTACGTTTCTGGATTTGGAAACATTACAGTTACATTGCCGTTTATGGAGGGTCAGAAAGCTCTCGGATTTCATCAAAAATATCCCTGGTCCGAAGATGAACGGAGGTCTTAGGGGTTTGGTACGACATGTGGGTGAGTGATTAATGACAGAATTTTCATTTTTGGGTGAACTATGCCTTTAAGTGAAGTTGAAGTTATGCAATGGTGGTGTAGTTTGTTTATAGCCTATGTTTAGCTTTTACTTCTGGTAATTGTATTTAGGCTTCAAAATTCATAAAAGTGTTAATTTGTGAAGATTATCATGATGGACAAAATGTGTAAGGTCACAGAGTTTATTTTCTGCAATAATGCAAAATCCAGTGGAAAAATCCTATCAGGTTTTGTTGAGGGAACCAGGGTGATGCTAACTTATGGGTTGGCATATGATTCAATTCTTTTTTGTCAATCAAAAACATGCAGTGTCACCAAAGTTGCCCAAATCCCAGCCAGTTAATTTCATCAATAACAAAGTGGACATTATAACTGAAATACACCAAATCGAATTTGTAAAAATATTAAATCTAGAAATATATTCCCAGAAAAGTCAAAGTCCATTGTTGGAAATAAATATAGCTGAGGCATTTGTGTCAGTAAGTCTTTATTCAGAACAATGTGAGATTGAGGAGAACATCTCTCGATGCTTAAGAAGAAAAATGAGAGGCTTTAGTGGTAAGGAGCAACAATGGCCAAAATCATCCTCCACCAGGATTGATCCTCTAAACATCTCTTTTCCTCCTTATTGGAGATCTGGGAAGCTCGTCTGAGCCATCCTATCATGGGAGGAAATGGTTGATTTGATGTGGCGTCGGGCCGTGGGCTTGGATCCTTTCCCACCCTCTGTCAGAAGGGTCATACTAGGAGGAAGAGCCAAGGGAATCGCTGCAAGGCCCCCATCCAAATGAGACAACCCATATCCTCCTTCCACGCTGTCCACGGTTCCACTTCGGGGTCACTCGATCCGAATCACAGAAATGACACCCCTTTTGGAGTCTGCGAATGTGCTCAGAGTTACGTAATAGCATGATTCAGAAATCTAAAGGCATGCAGTGGATTTGGTGTCAGGGTGATGCAATCCTGTGACCCATTCTCGCACGCATGGTGTTCACAGGCCTCTGGGAAGGCCGCTTTCCACCCGTTTCTGTGCCTGCAGGTTTAACTGTGGGATTCCAGACTGCAGGAAAACACATTTTACTGCATAGTGGTCGTGGAATTGTTATTTTCCTCTTCTTTTCCAGGGTTCCTGCTGATGCTGTTGTCTGATGGCGGTTTGTCAACCGAGTGACAATTCCTGCTTAATTTCTAGAGGAAGCCCGAATGCCCTCAAACATGTCTGCTGATAGCTTTGTTCCTTGGCCAAGAGCAAACCGTTCAGCTCAGCTGTGGAGCTGCTCCCCAGAGCCAAAGCTTCACAGAAGCAATTAACCATGGGTAGTTTGGCTTAATGAATACTATCAATTACAAAGCCTCTGTACTTACAGAGCTGGAAAAACTCTGGGAGTGTGTGGTATTTCAGAGGAGGGAAAAAAAAACGTACGTAAAACAGTCATATCGAGATTATTTTTAGCAGTTTTGTGTTACTCGAGATTGATGTTTAGTAATAAAACTGCAATCTACAGCTAATCTACATGATCTCTAAATCGACTAAGGTTAATGAGCACAAACCCAAGGCTACAAAGGCTGTCGACCTGCAATACGAGATGGCGAATGTTCTCAAAGATGTTTTTTGTTTGTTTAGTTTGCTTTTTGATTAGTTTCAGATCTTGAACACTTCATAGGGCAGGATCTGAGAGTCTGGAACATTCATTTGCGATTCTATCTTCCACTGTTCGCTGCAATTCACAACTGCCGGTGCTGTTGGAAAAAAGTCAAATTAAGTGGCATTAAGCAATTTTTGTTTCCTAATCAAAACAGATTTATTGGTAAATTTTCCCCATTCAATATTTCCTGTCTTAAACCAAGCCACGGATTTAAGCGTCGACTTCCTTTACTGTTAACAGCACAGTCATGCTCTGAGATCAGACACGCAAACGGACGTTTGAGAGAAGAACTGCACCGGAAATACTTTTGTAATTGATTTTGCATGTGTATGACACAGAAATGAAAAATTACCAATATTTATTTAATCGCTACCCTTCCTGTTATATTGACCTGACACAAAACAAGCAAAAATACTGTTTTACTTGGACTGTATATCAATAGTGTTTAATTTCTTGAAGTCTAACGTGTTTTTCTGGCAGGAACGGCACGGCTTAAATAATACCTGATCTAAATCACATGTGATATACAAATCACAAAAGAAAAAATGTGTACTTTCTTTTCTTAATGTGAAATACCCTGCAGTATGAGGGAGAAAAAAAAAAACGACAACAAAAAAAAGCTAGTCAAAGGTATGAGATCACTGTTCCAAAAAAAATGCAATTAAAGAGGGAAAATAAAATAAGAGTGCAAGTGCAAATTAGTCTGATAGAAGGGGAGATGCAAGATTAAAATGAACTAAACAACATGCAGCTGTTACTCAATTTTAACAAAAAGGGAAAAAAGTAATTTTATACCCGACACAAGCACACATGCACTTTTATAAGCTCATATAAAATCTTAAGATGCAGTTAATTGCATTTCCGTTAAAACCAAAATTAAATGCATGAGGAAATTGTCTGTTTGGTTGGAAACTTGAGATGTTTTTTCTAATACATTTATAAGACAAGAACGCAATTAGTGGCATCATAAAACAACAGAAAAACTACAACTACAGCTGATCGGTTCAGAGAAAAACAATTAAAAATAACAGGAAAAATAAATGAAACCACACTTTCATCAATATATCTGACTGAAACAGAATCCCTGTTCTGGGAATCTGAAGGCAGCTAATGTACAAAACTCTGAAACAGACAAACAACAAATGTAAATTTCACTAGTTTGTTATAATATCAGCAAAGAAACCTACATTTGGAAATGGTGAATGCAAAAGAGAGCATAAGTATTGATAAAGACAAAGAAAAAAAAAAAAAAAGAAACCTTAATAACCCCAAAAATGACTAAATATATGGCTAAATTAAAAGTTAAACAACTAAATATGTCAGCAAATAAGCAAATAAATAAATACAATCAATGCCCAAGAGTAAATGTTTGTTGTAAATTCTTTTTGGTCTCTGTGGAGAGAAAGACGTCATGAGATGGTGAGGCTTCACATGAAGATAGTGCCATCTAGAGCCATCCTTCAGACAGCACCGAATCAATATAAACCCATTAAACTGAAACAAGTACATCCAAAATAGAGCAGAGATCAAATCTAGGACAAAGTTAAATGCACAAACCATCATCTACAGTGAAGTTTATCTTGACTAAATAAATAAGAAGTCTTGATTTAACATCACAATACACCATATAGTTCTACACAGATAGTTTTACTGATATTTGTTTTTGTGTCAAAGAGTTGCCACTTTGCCAAACCTGAATTCTGTAAAAACTGAGGGGTTAAACTGATGTAGGACATGCCAATCCCAGGGTACCAAAAGACAAAGTTGAAACATGCAGCAAATTATCATTACCTAGATACTACAAGACAACTTGGCGATGTCTATGAAGGTCACTGTTTGCTGGGATACAGCTCAGTTGTGAGTGACTAGGATGTCATGGAAATGTTTGTACACAGCATTGAAGATGTTTGAAGTTATTTACTGTGACTGTTTTGCTAACCTCAACCATCAGCAAACTCAAATGTGCAAAATAAAGTGTTTAAGCCAAACCTTTTTTGCTTTAAAAAGGAAAAAAATGCAGGCCGCTCCCATGACCCATTTTTTTTTTTTTTTTTTTTAATGCAACTATTATATTCAGTTCAGTATACGTAGCCTAGGGCTGATTATGTTGTCAAGGAATAGTTCACACAAAACGAAAATTTGCTGACAATTTACTCTCAGGCCATTCAAGATGATGCTTTTTCATCTAAACAGATTTGGAAAAATTTTGCATTAAATCACTCGCTCACCAATGGATCCTCTGCAGTGATTGGGTGCCGTCAGAATGAGAGTCCAAACAGCTGATAAAAACATCACAATTATCTAGAAGTAATCCACATGACTCCAGTCCATCAGTTAATGTCTTGTGAGGTGAAAAGCTGTGTGTTTGTAAGAAACAAATCCTTCATTAAGCTGTTTTAAACTTCAAACCGTTGCTTCTGGCCAAAATCCATAATAATGCTTCTTGCAATGAAAAAGTCCATTGACTGTTGTCCCCTCCCATCAAAATACACCAACATATTTGTTTAGAACTGTTTTGGGCTGTTTTTACTTGTAAACAGTGCTTGATCTGTGCATTTTTCTCTCCTGATAAACAACGTTTTCATTGGGAAAAGCAATATTATGAATTTTAGCTGGAAGCAACAGTTTGAAGTTAAAATGTCTTGATGAACTCGTTTCTTACAAACATGTAGCCTGTCGCTTCAAAAGGCATTGTTGATCGACGGACAGGAGTGGTGTGGATTACTTGTGGATTATTGTGATGTTTTTATCAGCTGTTTGGGACTCTCATTCTGACGGCACCCATTCACTGCAGAGGATCCACTAGTGAGAGAGTGATGCAATGCTAAATTCATCAGACAAACTCATCTACATCTTGGATGGCCTGAGAGTAAGCAAATTTTAAGCAAATATTCATTCTTAAGTGAACTCCTCCTTTAACTTACACAAAAAGTAATTAAATTTAAAAAAGTAAACAAAAATGGTTCTTGTAAGAACTGTTCACTAAACAGCTCTCAGGGGAAGCAAAATGATTCTACTATGACATCACTGTGAAAAACTCCTTTTGGAACTATTTCTAAAAGGGTTGGGTGCTGGAAACGGGCTGCACTAGGGACAAAAGAAACTGTTATTTGTAGGCTATATCATAAAGTGTACTTATTTATTTTGGATGGAAAATATCCAAATGAGTCTGTCATTTCTTGACACAGTTTCCCACTCCAGTTCAAACCAAGGTGGTCATATTGGGTTTTAAAGAGTGTCTCACCTCTTCCTTGGGAGATGGCCAATCACAGATTAGAATTCTGAGATGACGCCTGGGCTGGCCAATCAAGCTTTAGGGATGTAGGGCCCACCCATCTGGACACGCATCCTACTTTTGGAGTTTTGGGGTTGCTAAGTGGCCTCCTTCCAGATCCGCTGTTGAAAACAATCGGAAAAAGATGACAGTCACTCAAGATCTGCTGCTGACATATTGACATTAAACATAGGGAGCTTTGATCACGATTTTGATGGCAGCGAAACAGCAAAAATGCACCGAGGGGAGATTATTACAGGGTACCCACGAACAAGAGTGCACTTAATAGTGTGTGAACCCACCTTTCCCCCAGATGCAGATAGAGGGACTGCAGTTCTCTACGAGTCCACTGGTGATTCGTTGGCAGAGTCCGGCCTTTCCCAGGCTTTGTTTTTTCCAGTTTGTGGTTTTCAACAAGATGTGGTTTTAATGTCACAGCACACTAAAGTTATAGTCTGACAAGGAAAAAAGGCAGTTGTACCCAGAGAGTGATCCTGATGGATGAAGCCTGGGAAATCTGCGATATGGTTGAAAACCTCAGTGGAATCAGTGCACATCAGGGGCTATTATATGATGGTGGGATATGATAGCTTAACATGATATCTACTAAGATCCCTGAGAAACTTGTGGGCAGGGCCTCTGTGAAGACAGACTCGCTCTTACAGGAAGTATAAATCACTTCCTGTGCTGAATGATAATTAGGTTTTTAATCAAGAGACTTAGCAATAATTTAAGTGCTTGAGAGTGAAGAACAATAATGACCCCTTAGGGTAAAGAAAAAAAAAAAACATACAGCTAAATACAAACAACAAAAAAGCCAATGGGAACATAAAGCTGTGTGCAATAGGTTTTCCCATATCAGTGTTATAAAAAAAATATACCACATCAATAAATTATGATATATTAAGATATATTTAAGATAAATTAAGATATATTTTAATGCATAACTTTTACTTAAGTAAAACATAATGAGACAATATAATAATAATATAATAATGAAATTGCATATCATTGTAAAACATTTAAAATGTAAAATATTTCTATTTATCCACTCCACACTTTTAAATAATGAAATAAACATTTTAATCAGGGTAATGAATGATGAGACAATCAGACTCATTCAAAGTAAAAAATATTTATCTGGGAATCAAATGTAGTAAGGTAAACAAAAAAGTCGCAACAAACTGAAATATTCAAGGAAAGTAGAATCTACTTCAATAAAGTACAGAAATATGCATTCTTTACATTACCAATATTGCAAAAAATACAGAGAATATGTAAGGCAACTTTCAGCAATATAATCAAATGTAGGTGAACATATCACCAATATTATAATTCCAATAATATTCAATAGACATTACTGAAATGCTGTAACAGCTGTTACACTCATCTCAGTATGATTTTCTCTCATCAGTGGTTTTCAATATTGTCCTACATTAAAGCAATAAGCCACAAAAGGCAGTGCGTTACAGTGACTTTACTACAGGTAATCGTGTTCTTTGGCACAGTGCAAAGAAGAGTATCTAAAACTCTCTTAAAATGGCAGTAGCAGCGCATATGTTAAATATTTTTGCTAATATGCTTATGCATTCTACTCACAATAAGAGTACAGTACTTTCAGCTCCATTTAACACATTTTTACCAGGACTCCATTCCACAGATTTCCCCCCAAATTCAACACAGAAAAAAGCGATTTACCTTGCCATTACAGCTGCCAGTCTTGTGGAAGTCATTGGTTTCCATGTATGTAGTGTTAGAGAACGAGAGGTCACTTGCACCCTTGAGTTAATCGACCATCTACATGGTCAGTCCTTGTGAAACATAAATTTTATGACCGTTTCAGGTAGCGGAAGGGAAGAGATACAAGGTAGACGCTTCTTGCCCATGATCTCCCGGATAGTAATGCGGCACAGGTTCATCAGTCTCCTCGGGTTTCCTGTGTTGAAAAGCAATATTAGCAAGTCAGGCCTCAAAAACCTTTAGAAATCAAACTGTAATATTACAGTCAAGAAAAGAATCATTTTTGAAGTTATACTCTTAAATAAAACAATCAATTTTAAATCTTTGAATTTTGATTTCCTGCACTGCCTTTTTCAAGTTCACACTTTTACATGTTTTTATCCTATTAAAAACAACATTGTGTGTATGCCATAAAGTGCAAATCGCAATAAAAAAAATTAGGTTAATTTGTCTGTTTTCATTAATTCATTAAATCCATTGCTAATACTCACTAATGTTTGAGCTGTTGTTTTTCCCTTCAAAATGATGTCACTTCCTAGAGGATGACGTCATTAAGGAAGTGACTATTGTTAGTTGAAAGGATTTCACAAAAGTCTAGCAGATGAACAGTGATGTTGAAGACACGTGGAAAAAATATTATGACAATTGAGAAAAATATTGCCAAAGAAAACATTTTCATTTAAAGCCATATACTATTATAGTATTTATTAATATTCTGAATTAGTTTTTTATAATTATAATTTATAAATATAATTATAAATGTCATTTTTAGATTTTCAGTTTCCATTTTAATTTTAGTTTAAACTTTACTAATTTAATGTGCTTTTGCCATTTGTTTTTATAGCTCTATATGGCTTTGATTTTTTTATTTCAGTTTTTTTTTGTAATTTTATTTCAACTTTTTTTCTATTTCAACTAGTTAAAGTTTTTTTTAAAATTTATTTTATTGTAGCTTTATTTTAATTACCAAAAACAATTTCTACAGTTTTAGTTAACATCAACATTGGTTGAATTTAAATGAAGAAATAAAAAAACCAAAAGAAATATCTAAAATATTCTTTAATAAACTGCCGTTTTTTTCATGTTAAAAGTGCATAGCATATGACTAAAATCCACTGAAAATTTAAAATGTTCCTGTTCCTGTGATACTGAAAAAAGAACTTTCCATATTCAAAAACTGTAAGCAGATTGTTCATTTTACAACTTTTTTTTTTTTTTTTTTTTTTGCTATAAAATTTTCATAATCCTAAAACTTTCTATTTATTTCCAGGTTTTAATGAAAAAAATCCATGGTTTTGGACCTCACTGTATAAAAAAAAAAAGCACAACACAGCAAAAATATACTGCATAATAGAAATGGCCCAATAATAACATGACATCCAGAACATATCTTACTTTTGGATTCCTGGTAGATGCGAAGGGCTTCAGCATTGACTTTTAAGCGAACCATGGTGTGAGGATCGAGCTCGTCCCAGGGGACTAGACACGGGTCAGCGCCGTGGTCCAGCAGCAAGCTAACGAAGGCTGGTTCACATCCGAGTTTCAGAACTGCATCCAGCATACAGGAGGCCCGGCCCCTGTCCAGCGCGTCCCTGCTCACGGGGCCATTATAGTTGTAGTTGGGGTTGGCACCGGCATTCAAAAGCATCCGGAAGCAGGGGAGATGATTGTAAGCAGCGGTGATGTACAGCGGACAGGCTGCCAGAGTTGTCAAAGTGCGCATGCCGAACATAGACCTCTGATCCAGCCGGTGGTCAATATCAACATCAGCATTGAACCTGTGAGTATTTCAGGGCAATCAGCTTTATCATAATTCACACTTAAATAATCCATGAGAACATACACAGGCAGGCAAAAGTCTGGATTTTTGAAAGAAGTCTGTTCTGCTCAACAAAGCTGCATTTATTTGATCAAAGCACAGTAAAAACTGTAATATTGTTAAATATTATTACAATTTAAAATAACTGTTTTCTATTTTAATATATTTTAAAATTAATGTATTTCTGTGATGCAAAGCTGAATTTTCAGCATCGTTACGCCAGTCTTCAGTGTCACATAATCCTTCAGAAATCACTCTAACATGCTGATTTGCTGCTCAGGAAACATTTCTTACTTTTATCACTGTTGAAAACAGTTGTGCTGCTTAATATATATTTATGGAAACTGTAATACACTACCATTCAAAAGTTTGGGCTATGAACAATTTAAAAAAAAAAAGAAATTGATACATTTATTCAGCAAGGATGCATTAAATTGATCAAAATTGACAGTAAAGACATTTCTCATGTTACAAAAATACTATATTTCAAATAAATGCTGTTCATTGAACTTTCTATTCATCCACGAATCCTGAAAAAAATGTATCATGGTTTCCACAAAAATATTAGGCAGCAAAGACATTTTCAAAAGCACCAATAATAACCGAGCACCAAACCAACATATTAGAATGATTTCTGAAAGATTATGTGACACTGAAGACAGTAATGATGCTGAAACCTCAGCTTCGCATCACAGGAATAAATTATATTCCAAAATATACTAAAAAACAAAACAGTTCTTTTAAATTGTAATATTTCACAATCTAATACTGTTTTTACTGTATTTTTGATGCAGCCTTGGTGAGCATTATTCCAAACTTTTGGCTGCCAATATAGTCGTAACTGAATTCCACTTTCAATATAGCAGTTATAGAATTTGCAAGATACAGGTGCATCTCAATAAATTAGAATATCGTAAATATTTATTTCAGTAATTCAACTCAAATTGTGAAACTCGTGTATTAAATAAATTCAGTGCACACAGACTGAAGTAGTTTAAGTCTTTGGTTCTTTTAATTGTGATGATTTTGGCTCACATTTAACAAAAACCCACCAATTTACTATCTCAACAAATTAGAATATGGTGACATGCCAATCAGCTAATCAACTCAAAACACCTGCAAAGGTTTCCTGAGCCTTCAAAATGGTCTCTCAGTTTGGTTCACTAGGCTACACAATCATGGGGAAGACTGCTGATCTGACAGTTGTCCAGAAGACAATCATTGACACCCTTCACAAGGAGGGTAAGCCACAAACATTCATTGCCAAAGAAGCTGGCTGTTCACAGAGTGCTGTATCCAAGCATGTTAACAGAAAGTTGAGTGGAAGGAAAAAGTGTGGAAGAAAAAGATGCACAACCAACCGAGAGAACCGCAGGCTTATGAGGATTGTCAAGCAAAATCGATTCAAGAATTTGTGTGAACTTCACAAGGAATGGACTGAGGCTGGGGTCAAGGCATCAAGAGCCACCACACACAGACGTGTCAAGGTATTTGGCTACAGTTGTCATATTCCTCTTGTTAAGCCACTCCTGAACCACAGACAACGTCAGAGGCGTCTTACCTGGGCTAAGGAGAAGAAGAACTGGACTGTTGCCCAGTGGTCCAAAGTCCTCTTTTCAGATGAGAGCGAGTTTTGTATTTCATTTGGAAACCAAGGTCCTAGAGTCTGGAGGAAGGGTGGAGAAGCTCATAGCCCAAGTTGCTTGAAGTCCAGTGTTAAGTTTCCACAGTCTGTGATGATTTGGGGTGCAATGTCATCTGCTGGTGTTGGTCCATTGTGTTTTTTGAAAACCAAAGTCACTGCACCCGTTTACCAAGAAATTTTGGAGCACTTCATGCTTCCTTCTGCTGACCAGCTTTTTAAAGATGCTGATTTCATTTTCCAGCAGGATCTGGCACCTGCCCACACTGCCAAAAGCACCAAAAGTTGGTTAAATGACCATGGTGTTGGTGTGCTTGACTGGCCAGCAAACTCACCAGACCTGAACCCCATAGAGAATCTATGGGGTATTGTCAAGAGGAAAATTAGAAACAAGAGACCAAAAAATGCAGATGAGCTGAAGGCCACTGTCAAAGAAACCTGGGCTTCCATACCACCTCAGCAGTGCCACAAACTGATCACCTCCATGCCACGCCGAATTGAGGCAGTAATTAAAGCAAAAGGAGCCCCTACCAAGTATTGAGTACATATACAGTAAATGAACATACTTTCCAGAAGGCCAACAATTCACTAAAAATGTTTTTTTTTATTGGTCTTATGAAGTATTCTAATTTGTTGAGATGGTGAATTGGTGGGTTTTTGTTAAATGTGAACCAAAATCATCACAATTAAAAGAACCAAAGACTTAAACTACTTCAGTCTGTGTGCATTGAATTTATTTAATACACGAGTTTCACAATTTGAGTTGAATTACTGAAATAAATTAATTTTACCACGACATTCTAATTTATTGAGATGCACCTGTATATCCCCACCTGATGAGCTCTAGCAGAATGTCCACTCGGCCCACTTGTGCAGCGTGGTATATTGGGGTGCTCCTGTGATGAATGCTGCCATTTGGATCAGCACCAGCTTTCAGAAGGATCTTCACACAGTCCAGGTGTCCATTAACCACAGCCATGTACAGAGCAGTCTGACCCTTCACATCCACCAGGTCCACTGCAGCTCCCTGAGAGATCAGGAACTCCACACACTCGCTGTGACCCATCATGGCAGCAATACGCAGTGGCGTGCAGGGCAGCCAACCACAGGACCAAATCAACTTCTCATTGATCCGCCTAAAAATAATTCAATGTTACACACTGAAAAAAACAATCTTATAATCTGTTAGGAATATAACATCTGAATTGCACTTGAAATTAGGGTTGTGAGTTTTGTCTAATGTAAAACGTGGGTCCTATAGCAAAACCAGTGGTGTGTAGACGCCTGTAAAGGAATGGTTGACCAAAAACAGAAAATTGCTGAAAATTTACTCACCCTTAGGCCATCCAAGATGAGTTTAATGAGTTTGTGAAACAGTGTGAATTACTTGTGGATTATTGAGATGTTTTTATCAGCTGTTTGGACTCTCATTCTGACGGCACCCATTCACTGCAGAGGATCCACTGTGATGTGATGCTAGATTTCTACAAATCTGTTCTGAAGACACAAACTCATCTACATCTTGAGTGGCCTGAGGGTGAGTGAAATTACAGCAAGATCCATTTATGATATTTTTATTGAACATTACGAGGTAAAAAAAAAAAAACATACATGGATGAATGGGTTACAATAAGATCTACATGCATTTAGAAAACAGATGGGGTACTATGGAGTCAAATCAGTGCTGCATATACTTGCAAAAGAATTGAATTATTGCAAAAGAAAAAAGTTTGTAAACGGAAATTCAAGTATTGAGAAAAAATAAATGTGCTTTTTGCAAACAAAACAAAGAATTGCAAAAGGAAATTAAGTATTGCGGGAAAAAAAGAAGTTTTGCAAACGAAAATAAAAAAATGCAAAATATAAATGAAACAGCAAAACTAATGATTTTGCAACTCATATTATCCATGGCCATAGCTACTAATTTATTTGCAAAGCTGCTTTTATTTTGCATTACAGTCAAGTGTGAGCTTGTGATACTGTTTTTTCCCTTTGTGCGTCACGTTTCTGCGCGTTTCACTTTCTGCCATTAGGTGTGTTTGACTTCATGCGGCTCTGCACAGACCGAACATTCTTTATTTTTGTTTACAAAAAGCACATTTATTTTTCTCAATACTTTCATTTTCCCTTGCAAAACTTTATTTTCTTTTGCAATACTTCTACTTCTGCAATAATTCTTTTGCAAGTATATGTGGCACTGATTTGACTCCACAGAGGGGTACATTTCCACTTTATGCCAACTTTAATGAATCATTTAGAGAAAAAGCCTCACTGTTTGAAGCTGTCTTCTTCTAAAAGGGTCTTGAGAGTGTCCAGGTCTCCTACATGGGCAGCGTTATGTAGACTCATGTCCTCACACTGTTCCAGAGACCTGTCACCAAATTGCTCCTGAAGCCATCCTCTCAGGTTACGACCTAACAGAGACACAGAGGCCAGATCAGGTCAATTACATAATCAATACTGGATTCAAACTGCTCGTAAAACTTTTGTAAGATAAGCCTACTTTCAGCTTCAAATATGTAAATTTAGTGGTAGCAATGTAAGTGTTTTGAATATAAATATATCGCTAGTGTTTGTTTGTTAGAGGCTTTTCAGCAGTTATGGGCTGAACTCTCCCTAATCGATCTGCATTGAGCATAATGCATTATGGCTCTGAAACCTTTGTTCGTTCGTTCTGATATAAATGTTTTTCGGATCAGAGGTATAATAACATACCAGCTGCTGTAGTGTTTGGGAGCTGAGACTCAGGGACCGGTGGGACCTCACCATCAGCCATCATGTCTTGTAAGTCTACAACTGTCTGCTCCAAGTGTCAGAAACCACAATAAATATCCAAAACTACTACAGAAAGTGTCTGCTTTTTTTTTTTCTTTAATGCTGTTTTTAGCAGCGGCATGGACTCTCGGCTGCACGAGCCGCTCTGATTGGCTGACTAGCAGTCGTCTGTCACAGGCTCATCTGGATTTAAGGTGGACTGTGTACAACACTCCAGTAGTTTTCTAAGTGTGGATATCTGCATTCTGATTTGATTCTTTGATCCCAAGTGACTTACAAATTACAATAAAACAACCAGAAACAACTAGTTCTCTGAGGTCTTTATAATGTACATCACTTATAAATCACTGAATGAATAAATGTGCATGTAGCAATGTTGTGCGACTAGTTGCACTATGTTGCTACGTGCACATTTGTTCATTTAGTAATTTATTAGTGAGAATAATACAATCAAGAGCATTTTATCCAAGAGAAACAATATAAATAGTGCTACTATATCATTTCCATAAGAGTAAATGCTAGTACAGTAAAAATGTTTATTTGATTGTACCTTTCTAAGCAATCTTGTGTCTCATAAACCTGCAATATATATACACACAGTGCCACTTGAAAGTTTGTGAACCCCTTGCAGAATCTGTGAAAATAGGAGTAATTTTAACAAAATAAGAGAAATCATACAAAATGCGTTTTTTTTTAGTACTGTCCAAGATGTCCAAGAAATAGCTGAAATTATTAAAATAGCCCCATGCAAAAGTTTGTGAACCCTTGTTTCTTAATACTGTGTGTGGTTACCTGGATGATCCACGACTGTTTTTTTGTTTTGTGATGGTTGTTCATGAGTCCCTTGTTTCTCCTGAACAGTTAAACTGAGCACTGTTCTTCAGAAAAATCCTACATGTCCAGCAGATTCTTCAGTTTTCCAGCATCTTTTGAGCAGGACCCTTTCCAGCAGTAACTGTATGATTTTGAGATCCATCTTTTCACACTGAGGACAACTGAGGGACTCAAACACAACTATTAAAAAAGGTTCAAACATTCACTGATGCTCCTGAAGGAAATACAATGCATTAAGAGCCGGGGGGTGAAAACTTTTGGAATTTGAAGATCAAGGTAAATTGTACTTAATTTGTTTTCCGAGAAAGATGCAAGTATCTTCTGTTGTTTCCGAAGTGCAGTACTAAATGCAAAAAAATATATATTTCTACAAAATAAGAAAAATTTGGACATCTTCATCCTGTTCAAAAAATTTTCACCCCCCGGCTCTTAATGCATCATGTTTTCTTCAGGAGCATCAGTGAATGTTTGAACCTTTTTTAATAGTTGTGTTTGAGACCCTCAGTTGTCCTCTGTGTGAAAATATGGATCTCAAAATCATACAGTCACTGCTGGAAAGGGTTCAAATATGCAAAAGATGCTGGAAACCTGAAGAATCTGCTGGACATGTAGGATTTTTCTGAAGAACAGTGCTCAGTTTAACTGTTCAGAACAAACAAGGGACTCATGAACAACCATCACAAAACAAAAAACAGTCGTGAATCATCCAGGTAACCACACACAGTATTAAGAACCAAGGGTTCACAAACTTTTGCATGGGGTTTTAATAATTTCAGCTATTTTTTGGTCTTGTGGACTAAATGTAAACATCTTCAATGTAAAATATCTTACTCAGGACAGCACTAAATAAAAAATAACATGCATTTTGTATGATCTCTCTTATTTTGTTAAAATTACTCACATTTTCACAGATTCTGCAAGGGGTTCACAAACTTTCAAGTGGCACTGTATATAGTAATTATTAGTTATTACAAATACCATTTTAATAATGAATTATTACAATTTAACACTTACATTATTAAATATATATATATATTCTTTTTTTAATTATGCTTTTTAGCTTTTTGAGTGGGAGACCTGAACATGGAACATCAACATTTTTGAGTTTTCCTGGGATGCATCCATATACTCACAGACCTTCTGCTCGTTCATTCAGAGACATGATGGGACCCAGAGCAGAGGAGGTGAGTGTAGATCTCAGTACAGTCTCCTGGGGTCGAAGACAAAGCTTGAATGTCTTTAACTGTGGTAGGTGACTTGAGTCTGTCATTGTTGAAAGTTTATATTGAAGAGCCGCAGACGCATGCCGTATTGCTGCCTGACGACAGCTGAACCATGAACACTGGCCTACAGGCCTGAAAAATAAACAGCCAGCCTGACAGAGAACTTGACCGCAGGGAGATACAACATTCAACTCTCTAAAAAGTGTTCGGAGTGATTTCTTTTTAGGATTGTTATGCAGTTGCTTGTGCACTGCTACAGTGTTCTGGGTAGTTACTAGGTGGTTTTTAGATCAGGCTCTGCTTTATGGTCAAAAGTGAACACTTAAAAGTAACATCACACCTCTTTTAAACATGCGTACGATTTGAGAACATGCTGAATTACATGCCTAAGTTTAATACTTATGGTTAGTGGTTTGTTTAAACCCCTAACCCTAAATATGAGAAACAGCACTAACGAATTGAGGTTTGCTTTTCAGAAAGATCCTTTGTTAATAGCATTTTAATGATGGACTGGCTCTTCCTTGAGGTCACACACTAAAGCGTTTTCCTTGTTGTTATGGTGCATTGAGTTCCTTTTGACCATAAGTCCCATTAATAAGGCATAAAATGAAAAAACTGATTTATTTCAATGTAGGAAACCGAAAAACACAAGTTCCACCTGTTCACTGTTCTTCTTGCTAAAGCAGCACATTCATTTCTGACAGTCCCAAGGACCCTCGGACTGGGGTTTTCTCCAGGGCCCACAGCAGGAGAACGCTCAGACAAAAGAGCCCCGCAGGGCACGCGGCCTGTTCACTCTGACCTAATCCAAACGCTCGCTCAGGGATCTCAGGCAGGTGCCCAGGTTTTCAAGGGCCTCCAAATCCTGATCTTAAACGGCCCGGTCAACTGTTACTCAATAGTGCTCCTGCAGTATGTGCGTGTGAGCCTGTTTCAAACTCTGCCAGAATAAAAATCAAAACTGATGTGCTGATACAGGCTTTTAAAATGTTATTCAATGTTTTCGCTGCGTCTCACCGGGTCAGATTTCCAGAGTGCGGTGTGTGACACGTTAAACACGTCCAGGCCTTTTTGTGAACTTATCAGAAACATTCACTTGGCATGTTTACCGCTGCTCTGAAATGCAATTCAAAACAGTCATTAAAATGTCGCAATGTTTACTTAACGGTGACGTGTGTAATTTTTGTGTCACTGGCGCCACCAAACAGAATTGGAAAAATAATGACTATATTCTACGAACCGCATGCATTGTAAAATGGTCACAATTTACACTTTTAACAGAAATGTAAGTGTTTATTAGACTTCACTACAAAATTAATATTCATTTGTGGACTATGATACAAACAACATATACACAAAATGTACAGCAAATGGTAAAAATCGTATACAGTGTAAATGGTCGGCTCGTTTACAAAGTAAATGGAAACGCAAATATATTTTAGTGACATTTAAGAAGTTGATTTTACTTAAATAGCAAACTGTATTTTGTGTCATGGTGCACAGCTGATAATACTGATGTAGTATATAATCTGTATATTGAAGTCTGATTCTACTGACATTCACGCTGTGTGGTTTAGATGTAAAATTCATCTAGACACTGGTACAGTACCACAGTATCCATAAAGTGTGACTGGATATATACATGCTGAAGATTTTCTAAATGTTTGACCAGCGGATCAACTTTGACAGATTGGACCTGTTATTGCTTCATCTAACACAGTTTTTCCTGTCCTTATCAAAATAGAATCAGTTTGCAGTAGAAAACGCTCACAACAGCCCTCTTAAAAAAGGATTTCAGTCATGTTTTCTCAAATGAAATATCATTATTGATGTGAATTTGAAACATACACATACAGTTGATCAAGGTACATTTCTTGAGTTATATGATAAATTGACTTAAAAGACATTTAAGCAATCTCATCTCGTTTCTTTGAACATATATTAAGCTAACTGAGAGGTTTTGGATGTGTACAGGTAAATGATGTGCTGTGTTACAGTCTCATTCATCAAAGTGCAGAGGTGCGCGTGTAGTGTGTCTTCCAAATTCTATTGCTTATTAACAGCTTTAGAAAGTTATATTAAAATATCTATACATATGTCATATTTCCATGAACGCTTGTTTCAGCCACAGTATAAATAAATAAATTAAAAAAAGATGTGAATTTTTATCTCACAATTTGGACTTTTTTCCCCCTCACAATTTTGAGAATTGTAAAATATAATCTCAGAATTCTGAATTACTTTTTCGCTATTCCGAGTTTACATCTCACAATTCTGACTTTTTATCTACTAAATTTACATCTCGCAACTGTTTTTTTTTTTCACACTAAATAAAAAATAAAGAAAATCATGACTTTATCTCATTCATTTTTCTTGCCATTGCAAGTTTCTCTCTCACATTCTGATTTTCCTTCTCAGAATTTCATCAAAAAAGTCCAAACTGTGACATAAAAACTCATAATTTTATCACTTAATCCCAGAAATAAAAAATGGCAGAAACAAGCTTTCATAGTTTTCTATGCACACATATACATATATAAATAATTATATATACACATATATTGCCAATGTTCTACTGAGACAAAACCACCTGTCAGTGTGAATGTAAAAAAGCAAAATAAAAATAAAATAAAATAAACCAGTCAGTCTGTTTTCCTAAGAGAACATGGATATCAACTGAAGTCCTATTTAAAAAATACAGGACACATCAGTATGGTGACCACACACATTTATCTTTCAAGCAAGTGACGAGTGCAAATCTACTGCAGACGTGTGAGTGTGAGTGTTTGAGAATCCCAATGGACCAGTGCAAACAGATCCTGGGTCTAACAGAAGGCACCTTACATGAAGGGTTTGAGGAGAGTGACTCCTGACTTTACCTGCACCTTCTGAACTCTCTCCAGTGCGGCTGAAAGACATCGGGTCTATTAACAGGAGCTCTCCCTGCTGCTCAGTGCTTCAGGTTTCTTTTGGGATGTGCTGATATTCACGTTTGTGAGGAGACGCTAATGCTGGATACCATCTTCTGGATCTTCTCCTCGTTCTTCAGGATGTTGGACTTGACTGCGCAGATCTTGTCCTGCTGGTCTTTGATTACCTGCTCTAGTTCAGTAAGTTCGGCCTTCAGAGGTTCCACAACGCTGTCTGTGATTCTGGGATATAGACAGAAACTGGTTAACGCAGGGTTATTATGGCTTATCCTAACAATTATTTTTATCTATATCTATCTTTTTATCTTTTACCTATTATTGGCCTCATCCAACCAACAAGTAAAAAATAAATAAATATATAAATTCTCTGATACAAATACAGTCATTAACATACTGTGCATCCTAAATAAAAGTGTTTATACTGCGCTTGTATGCTGCTACATGAAAGTGTGTTTCAAAAGGAGGATGAAAAACGTCCTAGTGAGAGAAATTGATTATAATAAATTCATTCAGTACATACAAGTAATGGTATAAAATAGTTCAATAAACAATCAAAATTGACTACCCAAAATGTAAATGTTATGTAATTTTAAGCATATTAGAATACTGCATGTTGAATATTGCATGACTTAAGTTGAGCTTATGCAGAGTGTTCCAAATCAATAATTTAAGATGATTCACTTCAGTTAGGATGCTGCCAATTCAGGCAGCAGACAGCATAGGTTAGGGACAGAGCTAATATGCATGTGCACCTTTGTTCCTGTAGCAGAGCCTGTGCGTTCTCCTTGTTCTCTTTGCGCCAGGTCTGCAGTTCATTCTGCATGGAGTCCATATCCTCCTGAATGTAGTCCATGATCTTGCCCAGAGGCAGAGCGCTGCGACACACTGTCTGTATGGATGAACGCAGGCGCTCGATTTCTTTTGCCACCAATTCACGTTCCTTCTTACGAGACGACTCTGACACCAGTGACCGATCCTGCAGAGAGACAGAACCACAGGAAACTCATCAACACTAGCAGTCTCAAAACAATGTCACACCTCCTGACTGTTATTACTGAAATCTCACCCTCTTCTGTCAGACATCTGTCAAGGTCACTTATGAATGGAAAAGGGGTGGCAGGCTATACGACTGCCTAATTTATGTTTAATCCGTTGTCATTTACGGCCCATTTTGGTAGATTTTCAACATGAAAGTATGATTATGTATTTGTAGGATAACCCAATTATCATACACTCTCAGAAAAAAAGGTACAAAAGTCCAGAGTGGAAATTCAAGTAAATAAATGTTAATTGTTGTCTAGACACTGAAAAAAAAAAAAAAAGTACAAATGCTGTCACTGGGATGTCACACTTTTGTACCTTATTTACCCCTAAAGGGTGCATATTAGCGCCTTTTGAAAGGGTACCGCCCCAGTGACAGCTTTTGTACATATTTTCAGTGTTTATACCACAATTAGTCTTTGTATACATGGCTTTGCACTTGGATAAGCATCATATACTCGCCCTCATGTCATTTCAAACCTGTATGACCTTCTTTCTTCTGTAGTACACAAAAGAATATTTAAAAAAAAGTCTGTTTTTTTTGTTTTTTTTTGTCCATACAATGAAAGTCTTTCATTGTTTACAAAACAGCAGTTGAAACGTTCCTCAAAATATCTTTTTTTTTTTTTTTTTTTTTTTTTTACGTCATAAGTCAAATATATGTTTGGAACAACATGAGGGTGAGTGAATGTCAAAATTTTCATTTGTGGATCAACTTTTCCGCTTTTCACTTAGGGGTAAAAAAGTTATTAGAAATACCTGTGTCAATGTCGCTTTCAATTAGAATTACAACTTTATTTCTATTATAAAGCAGCTCTTTAATGCGTTCCTGTTTTTACTCATGTGTGACCTCAACGGAACAAACAAACTAAGTGAACTTGAGAAAATTTCCACGTCAAAGAAGGTGAAGACCGAGAGCACATGGACCAATGGTAGTTTGAAGGTTCTTACCAGTGTGAAACATTTCTGGAAAGTTTGCTTTGGCAATCTGTTTTGAACTCCCGTAACCAACTCCAAACAAACTTCATTTTGGAGATTTGGAGAAGCTGAGGTTACACTTTATTTTAAGGTGTCCTTGTTACAGTGTAATTATATAGTTAAGTATTGAGTAATATTAATTAACTACATGTACTTACTATATGGTTAGGGTTTGGCTTAGGGTTACTTGCATGTAATTAATTATGCATAATTTATTGTTATTATAATAACTACATGTAACGTGTAACAAGGACAAGTTAAAATGAAGTGTTACTGAAGCTGAATTTGTTCAAAATGACATTACGGCAGCTCGTTCTTTAATTTCACTTGAAGTATATCAGGACCATAAGTCTAGAGTTGAATCGCAAGGGCTGTTAATGGCTAATCGTGTCCTCTGATTCTCAAACGACTAAGTAAATGAAGCTTACAACTGAAAAAATGCTGAAAAACGACTAGTGGGAAGTCACTCCCATAAGGGAGCACTTCAGATGAATGCTATAAATGAGGTTAGAGGAAATCTATACCTACCAACAATATACTTTATGGAAAAAAAGCAGCAGGGAGAAGTCTGCATTTAGTGGTTTTCAATGTCAAGGCTACAAATGTTTAGAATTTCAAGGCAGGAATTATACAAACCTTGCAATGTATATAAAGATCAAAACGAAAGAGACATGGGATCCATAATGTGAGTGAATGGTTACTGAAGGCCTTCTCTGTATGCGGTGTGGTTGGGGGGTCCTGGTCTGCCCCAGTCACCCTTTAGCCGAGCGCAAGAAGACCCCCCCGGCACACGGGGCCCGTGTCTATTTACTCAGCTGGGGCCACAGGCTGTGTGTGGCACTAGGCCAAACAGGCTCCGTCCCACTCAGACACACACACACCATCATGCAAGACGTGTCTTTGTTTATTTTAGTAACAGGCTATGGCAGTGAAGTTATTTTACAACAGTATTCGGTAACAACTACTTCACATTTACCTCGTTTCAAGCTGAACTCATGTCATTCTGGCCATAAACACCAACATCTTCCTTTCTAAGGTGGGACCCGTCAAACCTGAGCTACATGACAATACAATAACCAGAAACTTCCTTAGCAAAATAGGCTGTGTTACATGAACTCCACAAACATTGTGTTAGATGTAATTGACACATTTACAACATATTTGCAATGATTTTCTGGCAATACATAACTGAACAACATTGCAAATATATTGATGATTTTATTTGCCAATTAAGCATCATTAGACTTGTATTGCAATCCCTCAATTTGTAAGTATGAGAGCGTTAAGGTTTAATAAACTTCAATAGCAAAAATGGAGTTAAAGATGGAAAGTTCGATTCAAGTTTGATTACGTGATTGAAATTATCCACTTCCATGAATCGATTCATAACCTGATTCTAAATTTCAGTTTATATATATATATATATATATATATATATAAAAAAGAGAAAAATAAATATGTGAAAATATAAATAGGTAAATACTTACATTTATTTCAATGAATAGATATAATGGTGTGTAAAAATCATTATATTATATTAATAATGGTAACAAAGTTCTGTATATGAAAGAGAAAGAGAGATCTGGGTAGTAACTGATTACATATAATGTAGATTACGTAATCAGATTCTAAAAATTAAGTACTAGTAATTAGATTAAAGTACCCCTATTATGGATTTTTGAAAATTACCTTTCATTCAGTGTGTATCACAGCTCTTAAGTGAATGAAAACATCCTGCAAAGTTTTAAATCTGAAAGTGCAGTGTGTAAAGTTGTCTCTCAAAAGAAAGAGTCGACTCTGAATCATGTCAAAGTGAAACATTAGCATATTGTCCGCCCACTTGCGCAGACCTGGGAAAACTTGGATTTTCACGTTGGTCTGAATGAAAATGCAAATTCATTCTTTGCCACTAGGTGCCGCTTTTGTAGCGTTAAAAGCTCACAAACACTGCTTTAAATGAAATCGACCAATCACTGTAGATTAGCGTCACGCAAAGGAGTGGTCTGGAAAAATGAATCGTTGAACGAATCGTTTGGGAGTCGTTGAGCAAATAAGGTAAAAATAAATGCATATTTTTAGAAAATGAAAGTGTTTTTTGACCTTGCATGCATGTCAGCCTGTTGTTGGAGACTCCCAAAAACAAAATATGAACCTTTCATAACCCATAATATGGGCACTTTAAATTACATTTTAAAATACTGTAATGCAGGCATTCCCAAACTTTTCTGTCATCTGAACCTCTTTTACCTAATATATTTAAAAGTCAAAAGTAATCTAAAAGTAATCAAAAAGTTTATTTATAAATCAATCAATCAATCTATCTATCTATCTATCTATCTATCTAGATTACTTACAAATTGTAGTTTGTTACTGATTCCGAATTACATAACAAAAATTGTAGTTTGTAACAATCCATTACATTACACTTTTTAGGTAATATAATCAGACTACTTTTGATTTTATTACCTATAAAAAGTGTATTACTTATTACTTTAACTTTATTACTTATTAATACTACTTTATTTATAAAATATATAAAACTTGCACACCTAGTCCTACATAGATATACTGTTAGTCAAACGCTATTAAGATTTGAAATCTGAAAATATTTTCATAAGGAGTCAGTCTCTAATCATCTGTGTTTTGAAACAAAGTTTATTGTTATAACTTTACAGAGTTCAGTAACTACATTACAAACACTTCAAAGGTTAACTATGCCGCTTCGCTCTAGAACTCTAACAAACATGTGAGAAGAAAGACTAACTTAATTTTTTTCCCCCTCTCTCTGTGGTTTACAAGTGTGTTCGGATTGAAATGTCTAATAGTTGTCTGCAATGTGGGTGGTTTCCCCGGCCCCTAAACACCCTCTCTACACAAACACCGGCCAGCACATTCGGCCCACTGTTCGTGGAGCGCGAAGCCCAGGACGGATTCGCTCTGTTTGCCGTCCTCCTGCACCTCACCCCTTAGTCGAAAAGAAAAGAAAAACTCCAGCTTTCTGTCTCAGAGGACATAAATCAATCGTTTATAGGGGCTCTCATTTTCCCCTCTCTATACTGGACCCAAGATAAATATTTGTTTTGCATGAGGCAGCAGAGGACAGGTTTTCCCATTATCTCAGACAGTGACACAAGCAGGATGTGGAGTCGTTGTGGCTGGGGCAGGTGGCTTCCAGAGACGCTGATGCATTGGGCCGAAGCCTCTTGCACCAGGACGCCTCATTACCTCGCTATGTGGATCTGAGCCTTCAGCTGCAAGCCCAATTTGCTTAATGAAGAAATGCATGCAAAATGCATGATTTATTGAGTGCTAATAAAGAAGTACGAAAAGAAGCAGAACAGCATTGCTCAAATTAGAGCTCTGGCAAGGAAAATCAGAGTCTTACAGTCCTCCTGAGAATGATATACTTGACAAACATCCACTTTGCCGCTGTGGTGTTATGCCACGGTTCTGTGGATCTGAAACGTTCAGTTCAAACATGATTCATGAGATAACCTGGGCTTACATTAATACAAGCGAGGACAGTTTTTCCTTTTTAATTTGTGGTTAGGACAAGTATGGCAAACGTTAAAAATGAATGAGGCACTTATTTGCCAGTAGCAGAATTAAACATAAAAAATAATGTCAAACACTCTGGTCATCTATCACTGTTTGGACAGACAGGTAGTTTTGTCCTTAAACTCCCTGCTTTTTTCAAAAAAAAAAAAACAAAACACCACAGCTTAGTTAGGTACTTCTAGTGGCACAGAAATCACACACTTCATCTTCAAGAAGCGAAAACTGGCATAGTTTGCATCAGGGGTGGGCAATATATTCAAATATTTATACCACAATATTTGTCCAATAACTATATATATATATATATATATATATATATATATATATATATATATATATATATATATATATATTTATTAAATAAATTGATTCATTTGTGTATTTGCATAATATTATAATTTATATTAAAAAAAAAAATATATATATATATATATATATATAAAAATCACAACATATACATTTTTATTCCAAAGAAATGACTATCAAAAGTTTCCTACATTTTGATTTATTTGAATAGTCAAGAACACTGCTAACTGCAATCTTGATAAATAAACAAATACTATACTATTTTATCTGTTCGGTGTAGTTTTTCCCCAATGTAAACAATAAACCTTGTCGTGTAAACATACAACAGGAGCTTAGTGAGGGATCAGCTCTAACATGTCAGAAATGATCTTACGTAAGGTTTCACGTGCCTTCAGTACACAAAAACTGCTTCATTTCGTAACAGACATCACGGAAAGGAACAATAACTTGCAGTTCAGTAAGTGAGTCAGATGATTCAGTAACTGTTGATGAATTCAGTTATTCGTCAGATTGATTTAAACCAGCAACATGAGTGAAAATGAATCATAGTTGCTCAAATTAATCATTTGTTCATGAATCAGACAACAATGGCGGTGCGTTTGCTTTGCATGTAGCCCGTGAGGACAGGACAAATCAGCAGACTGAAACGATATTTAAAAATGAAACATTTCTAATAGTTTATTGTTTTAACTGGTATATCACTCACCCCTAGTTTGCATGCATAAACCTTTTTTGATTACTCTACAGCTGGGAAGGGAATGACTAACTGACCACTTGAAAGTGACATCAATGATCAAAAAAAAAAAAAAAAAAGTGTTACTTTTTGATTGGTTACAATAGCATATTGGGTTAGCATACTACATTCTGGCATACTACATCCTGATTGGCTACAGTCAGTGCATTGGCACTTATTTTTTACACATATTCTACATTTGAACTATTTTGACTTCACATGCTAAAAAATGCTGCTTCATTTATCAGTTGAATACACAAAAAGCCGTTAAAATGTCCAAAATACACATAATTATTCTTTACAGAGAACCTCATTTAAACTACATGGTTAAAGAATTAAACATGGGCTTTGGTCCTTTTTAGACAGCCTGCTACTGGTAAAAAAAAACACCATGGTAGGTCTTTGGGTCCAACACTGACTCAAAGGGTAAAGATGAATTGTTTAGCAATGTTTAGGGGTTTCCTCCTTGGGGAAAACATGGGCTCCATTCAGCAACATCATAAAAATAGCTGGGATGAAGTGAAGTGCAGAGAGGCAGAGTCGTGTACACAGGATGGAAGGGCCAGTTCGGCCCTGTGGGGGTCACCGCTGAGATCACCATCCTGCACTTGCGTGCTAAGCGGATCACCACAGAACCACAGTGTATGACAGTTCGGCTTATGAGAACCAGACAGCGGTAGGACTGAAATAATAAGTTAAAACGCAACCAATTACACTATCAGACTTCAGAGACTCGTACCGTGGTATTTCACCGTAACCTCCAGGGTCATTCCACAGAGATGTCAATCGTCTCTCGGTGAGGGAAAAATGTTGAGGAATGCAACGAGAGTCATTTCCTTAACATTTCCAACAAAAAGGTAGATGTTTACAAAGACACGGGCCTGAAGGGATGGCTATTTATTTTCCTGCCTGTTCTGCAGAGCACGAGCTGGCGTGGTGTTCACTCAACAGTCATCCATTTGTGTGCCATGGGGTTTATTTATACATTGCAAACCTTCATCAGGCTAATTTGATGGCGCAAAAGAGGGAAAAGGAAGGAGGGAAAAAAGCTTATGAAAACGCAGCTGCTGTCAGGGGCCAATACTCTCAAAACAAAAAAGACGCCCTACAAGCAGTATCTTAGAATAATATACACGTGATCTGGAGGGTCACAACAAAGGTCAGCGGCAAAACATACGGCAAAATGAACACTGATGGTGAAATGGCCCTCCGCAGTATTGCATCTGTCAAATGAAAAAATAACGGCCTAGCGTATCTTAATAAATGAGGTTCTGTCGACCCTGGCAAGGTAAATCTTCACTTACGAAGCGGAACGGAAAGCTCAATCTAATAAAGCCACAGAATGAGTCATTGGCACAGTTTCACCTTTGGAATTACTAAATAGTCAAAACTCTAAATTCTTGTGGTCGTTCCGAAGAGATTAAGTCATATGTACTTGATGTGGCGATCTCCGTAAACTCAAAATCCTGGAGAGATCTGAGAGTGAAAGCTCATATTTGTAGAATGAGTTATGAGCGTTGTAACTTCAAATCTGTCGGGGAGGATAAGGAAGCTCAATATTTACATTTTTAACCCTGGATGTTACATCATGATTACAGGAGAGCAGCCGCTTTATTGCAGTGACCTTCACCTCAATTTCAAGTCAGGAAGGAAGTCATTACAGATTTTTTTTCAATACAGCTGACTAGACAGGAGAGGTGCGGTGTACCGGTTAACATGTACTGCCCCGAAAACACACACCCATTTCATGCACCGCAATTAAGGAGGAGAATTTAGAGCGCTGATGAGGCTAAATTAAGTCAATTAGGAAAGCGCGGCCAGGAGCACTCAGATTCCAGCCCGGAGTTGGCTTGCGTTTGATGGGGGAAATCTAATTTGATTATTTGGGATTGAAAGGAAATCCATTCTGATTGTTTTGAAATCAAGAACACAGGAGGGAGAAGCGCTGGCTGTAAGGGCCAGCTGGGAGCAGCTCACTGTGTGCGGCAAAGGTTGAACACCAAACGGGATCACGCCAGTGGCGAAGCACACAGAAGACAGAACTCATGCCTTCTATGAAGAAAATACTGTAACTGAATGAACTAAATTAAAATTTTATGAACTATTACTCACCTTCATGTCATTCCAAATCTGTATCATTTTCTTTCTTCCATGCAACACATAAGGAGAAAAGTTAAAGAACGCTTTTTGACCACTAATGAATTGTAATGGGGACTCCAAAAAGACATGGCACTTCAAACCTACTTGATATTGCTCATTTAAATTTCATTATATGAAGAAGAAATGGCAAATTCATTTTTAAATATAAGAACTTTTAATTCTTATATTTAAGCTTTTGAATTATTATCAGCTAATAAAAACTTCACATCCTGTACACAATCATTGGAAAGTTTGGAGTAAACTTTTCTAATGTTTTTGAAAGACATCTCTTATGCTCACCAAGACTGCATTTCAAAAAATACAGTAAAAACAGTAATATTGTAAAGTAATATTGAAATTTTTTATTTATTTTAAAATGTAATGTATTCCTGTGATAGCAAAGCTGAATTTTCAGCAACCATTACTCAAGTCTTCAGTGTCACATGTTCAAATATCATTCTAATATGCTGATTTGCTGCTCAAGAAACATTTCTTATTAATGAAAACAGTTGTGCTGCTAAATGTTTTTTGTAGAAATTGTCTTTTTTCATGACTTTCATGATAAATAGAAAGTACAAAAGAACAGCATTTATTTGAATTAGAAATCTTTTGTAACATTATACGTGTCAGTCACTTTTCAATTTAAAGCCTGAATAAGTGATTAAAAGTATTCTTTTTTAACTGTAGTGTATATAAGATGAATAACTTGAATTATAAAAAGCTTAAATTATAGCCATTTAGGTCACATCCACATATTCCACTTCAAATGTGTTTATGTGTACATTTTTGCACAATAAAGCCACCTTTAGAATGTTTTTGCTAGATGGAATATATCCAAAATGCCGACTCATTCTTTGAGCATGTGACTAAGGTGGGAAGTCGAGGTGAAAGGGCGGGGGTTTTGCATGAAGGCCACCACCAAACACTGCATCCATCAGGCCTACAGCCAGTGACGGACAGATAGACCGGAGCATCCGTTCCGGCTAGGGTGGACCACCCAGTGCACATGGCCCCTTCCACCTGGGCATGGAAAGGATGCCTTCAAAACTCAAATCACATTGTTCTCATCTTCACTGGCTCACAAACAGCCCAATTCAAGCTAAAATATGGGAAGACATTGATAAAGTGCCACTTTGGATTGACAATCATATTCCAGCAGTCCTGAAAAATCGTTCCACAAATTTTATGGCCAGAGAAGAAAAGTACATAGCCTGAAACAGTGCCCGAAGAGTGAAGTTGGTTTTATTGCTGTTTGGAAATGAAATACTATCTTAGTATTAATCTATATTCCAATGATGAATCTTTATATTCTCATGGGCCAAAGGACAATTCAGATAAAATCCCCCGAAAAACGTTAATCTTAAAACAATTCAGACCTAAAACAAATTCACAAGCAAGCTCCAACTCCAAGCCACCAGCACACTCTGCTTTTCAATTTGCAATTTAGTAACCAAAAGCAACAAAATTCATAAATAAACAGGCCACAATGTTTAACCATGTTAAATATCTAAACAGCATGAATGGTGCCATCATGCTTGTTTTGCCCTAATTATTTAAGCTCCGCTGAAGAAAATAGCACTTCAGTGGCTCAGAGGGACCACAATTACATTTCTCCACTCCATTTGCAAAGTTGCTTTCTTTAGTAAACTGATGGTGCACTGGGTCAGGCATCCCTGAGGTATTGTAGAGCACAAAAATGCTGATTCCCTTGATGAAGAGATTTTGAAATGCATTTACTCATGTTACTGGAATTTTGCTGCGAAAAAACAAAACTTGGACCGTGTAAGATGGAATAACACTGTCACCTAGTGGTATTAATGGGAACAAAAGATAGTATCATACCTGCTCTTTTGACTTTGTGGATGTAGATGATTCATAGTCTTTCTTTGTCTCTAGGATTTTTTTCACAAGTCCACCTATGAACAAATGAAAACCATTCAATGATTTCTGATCTGAAGAGTGCCTTTAAAGGGTTAATTCACATAATTCATCATTTATGGCAGAATTTTAATTTCAGGATGAATAATTATTTCACATGGCTCACCGTGTTTGTCATCCCCTTGCAGTTCAAGTGAATTACGCTGTAATTAAACAAGTCAATTAGTCCAAATCCTTATTTTTTTTATCTGAATACTACATGCACATATAGAGCATCTACACTACCTCAATTTCAGGTAAGTCAGGAGGAGGCGCAGCTGCCTCCTCCACCACAAACTGCCCATCTTCATCATCCTCATCTTCAGAGAGCTTCTTGCCATCCAAAATGACAGTCGCAGGAGTCTTGCCACTTCCCAGCCTGAGAAAAACCCAATTATGCTTAAATACAACTTTTATTCATTTTTTTTTTAACTGAACAATATATTTTATCATGTTACTATTCAAAAGTTTAGAGTCAGTAGGACTTTTATAAAAAAAATAAATTAATACTTTTTACAGTAAAACCAGTAATATTGTGAAATATTATTAAAATTTTAATTTGTTTTAATGTGTAATGTATTCAGTATAAATCCAAAATAATTCAGTATTTTTATTAAAAAAAAGAAATTAATACTTTTATTTGGCAAAGATGCAGCAAAGTGACAGTAAAGACATTTACAATATTACAAAATATTCCTATTTCAAATAAATCCTGTAGTTTTGAAGTTTATGTTCATTAAAGAATCCTGAAAATAAATGTAGCATGGTTCACAAAAATATTAAGCAGCACAACTGTTCTCAACAAGAAATTAAAACAGAAAAAAAAAAAAAATAGAATGATTTCTACAGGAGCATGTGACACTGAAAATTCAGATGTCATCACAGGAATAAATTATATTTTATAATAAATTAAAAATTATATTTTTTTTAAATTGTAATAATATTTCATAATTTTACTCTATTTTTGATCAAATAAATGCAACCTTGGTGAACATTACAGACTTCTTTCAAAAACATAAAACATTTTTACCATGCCCAAACCTTGAATGGTAATGTATATCCCTATCACAAAATGTTAAGGGGGTATTACAGGTAAGAACCCTCCACCTGAAGTAAAATCACTGTAAGGCAAGCCCTCTTGTGGCTTACTTCTTTAATATAAAGTGAGAAACAGAGCCTGATGAGAGAGATCTCTCACCTCTCTGCTGGGGTCACATCAGCGTAGCTCTCCTGTCGTTTGACGCGGGGGGCTGCTGGTCGTGCGCTGCTAGGCCGCGGTAACCGTCTACTCATATTAAAACATACAAACAAAAGAAGAACAAATACGTTCACACAGGAAATACACATGCACTTTTTGTAAAGTATGCATGCGACTTTATGCGTGGGGATTTTAAGTAATAGAAAGTTCCTATATGGCTAAATGCTTACAAAAACAGTCTCGAGAACCAAGATTAATGATCTGGATGAGAGTGATATCTTGTGGTTAGATCTTGCGGTACAGTGCAGCGAAAGCGAGGGATTTGCATCAGTGGCTTCCACTGCCAGACAATCTCTCACGGGGGCATATATGATACACTCCATCCACCCACAAACACCTCAGCACATTATCACACTGGCTTACTTTGTTATCATTGGACAGAAATGTAGCCATTTTATTTTTAAATCAACACACTTACGGGATCATTACCACTAATTAAGAAAGAAAAAAGAAAGAAAGAACAAACCTATGTGTTGTTTGAGGTGGCACAGAATCCGTTGTCTCTCCATTCTCAATGGAGACTGGTTTCTCTGCTGAAGGGGCTTCCCCTTCTGGAAGAAAAAACTATTAGAATAGATGTTTACAGAAAAAGTAAACAATAAATTTTTTGAATCAAGGTTTCAGTGTGTATACAATCTGCACTGTTCATTTACACACAAGTAGTGTGATCAGGTGTCTCAGAGCGGATCGGTCCGCAGAAAGTGCTGCAAGCTTGAGTTGCTTATAATATGTATTTCAAAGTACAACATGCACCATCAATCTTCCCAAATTTGCAAATTAATCTTGTATTTTCTTTTAGAATTTGATTTAAAAAGTATTTTTTATTTACTTAATTTAATTTTAGTAAATGTAATAATTTATTCATCTATTTAATTGGGTTCTATTTATTAGTTGCCTGAGACAACTAAAGTAGAGACATTTTATGAACTATATTACAACAAAAAACTAAATATGAAAAAATAATCACAATATGATTTTAAGGTTAAATCATTTTGGTCGATTTGGACCTTGTAATAGGTGTTCACTGAAGAAAACAACACTCACCTCCTTCACTGTCAGTCTCATCTGAAAGAGATACACAATCCATGTCATCATTTAAGACTAATCACATTAAACAACATCTGATGTGTTGCTGTGCTGCTAGAAACAACTAAACAGATCAAGCTGGACATGCAACAACACATTAATGCACTGTACATCAATAATTAATAGGGTCTGTTAAGAAAGATGTTTAGTACCTTGACCTCCTGTTTTGGGCCACCGTCGCTGTCCTTTAGCCGATGAGGGCCTTGGGATCCGAGAAGGACTCTCAGCCTGAAAGGAATGAGGAAAGACATTAGTTTCCATTCATTTTCACTAGGAGTTCCTCTCCTGTAGAGCACTTAAACTGACATTAGCCAAGTCACGTGAGGCCTCTTACTTTACAAACCCTCTAAGACAAAACAATTTTCTGGGATGTTGTTGCACATGTGAAGTATCATCATAGAGTCGGGCAATAAGAAAATGCAGGAAACAGATTTCACTTGGGACAAACAAATTACCTGGATTTCAGAGAGATCTGTAGGCTGAATAAAGACAAAAAAAATGCAACAAAGTGCCTTAAGACTTAACATTTATGTTTATAGTACACTTGTAGCCAATAGCCAAATCAAAAAAGCACACTTCTCCAAATGAGAAACTACTGAAGCTGCAAAGACACATGGACATGGAGCAACAAAACTACATAGTCAGGAAATAATACATGAAGCTACGATTTCAGTCAAAGGGTATGTAAGGGCACTCGCAAAAGCAAAACACTTAGGTTTAGGGATTTGAACAGAAACCTTTAAACCTACCAAAAAAAAAAAAAAAAAACCTGTGAGAAACTCACCAACCAAAGATGTTCATCTGACTTAAAACTGACAGTTAAAAAAAATAGCAGTATTATGTACGGTATGTGGTTATTTTGTCATTTACAGCGATTTGTGAGTATAAAAATATACATATATAAATACATTAATGTACAGATTCTTCTGCCTCTTGTCTGCCTCAGGTCACATAAAAAAAATCTGTTCAAAGGCTCCTTTTCAATATACTTATTTTATTTTGAGCACTTTGGTCCACTATACACATCAAACATAGCTTCTGTATACAAAAATGCTGGAGGTCCAGATGCTTTGTGAATTTCTACTTTATAATGGTCCTGTGAATAGTTATACTGACACTTTATTTGTCTATAAAATTTAAAAAAAAAAAAAAAAAAAAAAAAATTAAATTTGTCTTGAAACAAATGTCAATGTTTATTTAAAATGTACTTGCTTCTCATATACACTGATTCAAAAGTTTTGGATCAGTAAAAATTAATATTTTTATTCAACAAGAATGTATTACACTGTTCAAAAGTGACACTAAAGATGTTATTATGAACTTTCTATTCATCAAAGAATGCTTAAAAAATGCATCAAGGTGTCCACAAAAATATTAAGCAGCACAATTGTTTACAACATTGATAATAGTAGGAAACATTTCATAAGCACCAAATCAGCAAATTGATTGATTTCTGATGGATCATGTAACACTGAAGAATGGAGTACTGACCCAAAACTCTGGAACAGTAGTGTATATTGACACTTTTAAAAAATTTTAAAATGAAAAAATATTTGATTTTGCCTCAGGACCAGAGAAAATGTCACCACAGCAGGTAAAATTCTTAACTAATGTCTCAACCTGGGCGTCAGAAGGAAATCTTAACTGTTGAGGCCTGATAAGACAACCTCCACCATCAAGACTGTCCTTGCGCAATGCCAAATATGCAAAAAACCCATTATTCTACAGCGAAGCAAAGCAGGCACTGACATCACAACAGATTCGTACCTCCGGCCTCCAATTCAGAGGAACAAAGACAAGAACAATAAACTACAAGGAACGTTACGTCAACAGGCCTTGATTATGGCCCATACCTACAGAACAAATGTAAAGGGCGTAAACAGAGGTTATGAGAGAAATCAATCCTACCTCATCTGCTTCGGCTTCATGTGTTTTAGTTGCAACCTCAGGGTGAGGCTTTGGCTTGCTGGTCTCCTCTGCTGCTTTGATCTATGGAAGAACACAAACTGTTATTGAGTATTGAAAGCTGAGAAAGACTTTAAGGTCTAGAAACAGTGCAGAATGGTAAATATTTCTTAATTTTCACAATTCTAAATCTTAATTTTAAATGCAAGAGAGGTAATTTGATTTCGAAAAAAGGCTGGTAAAACTGGTCATTCATCTGACATTGAAAAAAGCTAGAGAATCATAAAATCATGTGAGCAAACCTTTCTATCGCCTCTGTCCTTTAGCTTCTCGTCGGTCTCTTTGTGTCGTTCTTTTTCTCTCTCTCGTCTTTTCTCACGTTCGCGATCTCTCTCCTTGTCTCGTTCTCTGTCTTTGTGAGATTCTCGTTCCCTTTTCTTATCCCTCTCTTTATCTCGTTCTCTCTCCTTATCTCTGTTGCGGTCCTTCTCCTTCTCCCGTTCCTTCTCTCTGGTCTTGTCTTTGTCCCGATCCCGGCTCTTGTCCTTGTCTCTGTCTCTGTCTTTGTCTTTTGTCCGGTCTCTTTCACGCCCCTTGTCAGACCTCTCGGCAACTCGCTGGCGGCCCTTGTCATCCCTCTTGCTCTCTTGATCTTTCGGTTGATCTGGATCTTTCTGCTCTCGGCTGCCGCTGCTCTCCTTGATGCCCTTCCTCTCCTGGACAACAGCCAGAGACTACATTAAATTTTCACTTTCATAACAATAAACCTAACAGCTCCATCAGCACCCAAAAGGCTTAATAACAGATTTCATGAGTGAAATAAAAAGGCACAATAAAAAAAGCCCAATGGGGACAAGTTGAGGAATGAATAGTTATTTAAGACAACAGAAAATTCTGGTTCGCTGAAAATGTCACTGGGTCAAAAGCTCAAGCAGGTCTCACCTCACGGTCTCGGTGGTGCTCCCTGCCCTCTCTGTTCTCCTTGTCCTGTGACCTGGAGGTGCTGGGCTTCCCTTTCTGATCCACCTTGTCTCCTGCTAACACCCGTCTAACAGCCTCATCACTGGAGAGCTAGAACAAGGACAGGATATGCTGTTTAATAACAGCTTAATAGAATGAGCGCAAGTCTCAAACAACCCTGAGTAAGATCTCACACCAAACAAAACTGGATTCAGAAGAAGATGGGGTAGAATGGTGGTTAATGATCTGGGCTGGTGACCAAAACAAATGTAGGTTGATAATGCAATCTATGAACAATCCATAGGGATTCTCCCTGGAATAAATGGACTATTAGTCACTCTGGATAAAAACATCAGCAAAATGTGTGTGCACAGAGTTTGACTTTCCGTAAAGCTGTTTTGAAACAATGTGTATTGTGAAAAGCACTATACAAATGAATTTGACTTAACTAGCTGACAAATTACTAACAAAATGTTTACATTTTCTGAAGAAAACGTGTGGTGGTGCTTAATACGAATTTACCGATAGAGTATTGATAGTTTTCAGTCACGTGACCGGCTCGAAAACTTGGAGGGCAAAATATCTATAGAACCGCAGCACAAGCGTGTCAATTTTTCATCTGTTTCCCAGCCGCAAATATTTAGATCACCTCTCAAAAGAATAAAACAAAGGTATTTCTGAACAAAATGCAAGTTTTGGCCATTTGCAATCCATATTAAGCACCCGCGGCAGCTAAAAATAGCTGGCGGTCAGTGGAGCAAAGCTTCCTTTTGCCCCCCAGGTGGGCGTTCCTACAAGGGTGTGACGTCACGTGAAAACTATCAATTGTGGGTGATTTATATGTTGTAAAGTGTTATTTTAGTATTATTTAGTTATTTTATTATTTCACTATTATAGTATTATATTAATATTTATTATAGCATAATATTCATATTTCATACTTTCAGTTTTCATTTTAGTTTGTTTTAATCATTTTGTTGTTTTTGCCATTTTTATAGTTTTTAAAATATTTACATTTAACTTAGTGAAGTTTAGTACTTCAAATTAAACTTAATTAAACTTAATTATTTTATTTCAGTCATTTGCCAAGACAACATTTCTAATTTTCATTTGTTTTGTTTATTTTTTTTTTTGTTTTCATCTGTTTATATTTTACTTCATTTCAGCTTTTTTTTTTCAATTGACAAAAATGATTTTTATAGTTTTATATTACAAAAACAATACTGATGTTCCTCTGAATGTGTTGATTTACAGTTGCTAAGGTATTGCTTATTGGCACAAGTCAAATGCAAGTCGGTGGGATGTTTTTTCGCCCATTTTTATTTTATTGCCCTCCAAGTCTAAAACTGAAAATGAATAGCACCTCTCCTCAACAAACCGTAAAATTTATGTATCATTTATGTCCATAGCACATATTAAATTTAAGGGTTTATTTATTTATTTTAATGTTGATGCCAATGCCAAAAATGGTTCAATTATGCTGTTCACAAATGCATATGAGATTTGACAGCTGGGCACATGGAAAGATTGTCAGTGAACAATGACTTCTAGTCTGTTCCTCATAGAAAGCTATCATTTGACTTCTGAAGACTTGGAACAGAGTCATATGGACTATTTTATGATAATTTTATTGACCTTTTTGGAACCTGACAGCTCCTTGTCATTATGTAGGATAAGCGCAACAACGACATTTTTTCAAAATACATTCTTATGAAAGAAAGTGGTGCTACTGTTCAAGGCTACCTACAATCCTCCTGAAGCAATTCAAGGTCAAATGTTTTGCTCAAAGACTCAAAGGTGACAGGGCAGGATTGTCGATTTTCCAGAACATGGGTCACCCCCCCTATAATCATCCAGCAACTTTCACCACTGTAGCGCTCTCATGTCTTTTTCTCTTGCAACCTATAACATATCCCAGTGTGCTGTAGAGCAGCAGAGCTGTCATTCAGCTCAATGTTCACGCCTGTTCTTTGACCTGCAGGCATCAGTGGGTTCCCCTGATAACGCTGCTGGCAATGTTCCATCACTCCTTAACCTTTAGAAAAGCTCAAGGGTGCAATTAAATGAATACATCTATAAATTACCCCCTGCTTGGACATCATTAGTCTTGAGTCGTTCACTAGTTAAATGGCTTTGAGCGAATCCTGTAATATAGAAGTATAGTAGCTGAGTGGTCTTTAATTGCAGGACTGACCTTGTTGAGACAGCACTTAGCAATGACCTGCAGCAGCTCGTTGGTCTTCTCTGGTTCGTGTCCGGCTACGATTCGAGCGGGTTTAGCGGCCAAGGGCTCTCCGCTAACCAGCATCACCACATCGATGGCCTTCTGAAGGAACGCTATTTTTGAGTCTTTGTCCTGAAGGGTACATGAAGAGAATAGAGTAGTTGAAACAAAATTGTAACCATAACGTCTGTTTTCAAACAAGTTTCAAACACTGCCTCAGTCTGCCATTGTTAAAACAAACAGGCAGTCCCGCCCGAAAAGCCAAGGTTGCTACTGCTAGCCCAGTTGAACCACTTCAACAAACAGATTGCAATTCTGCTTTGGGCCACTAAGGATGCAGAAAACAGCCAGTAGACAACTGTTTAGGGCAGAGATTTCCCATTTTTAAAATCCAAAATCTTAGCCAACCCAGGGTCACTCAATATAAAAATGTTCTTCTCAATAACAATAATTTACTTTCATTAATTTGATCAAAAACATTATTAACTTCTACAAGGCTGGGCCATATAATCTTATATATTAAGAATTCTATACATTTTTAAAGATATAGGAAATACACTTTTTTTTTTTTTTTTAATTTTTAGGGTCAGTAAGATTTATTATTTTTTTTTTTAAGAAATGAATACTTTCCTGTGCTATGTCTTCTTCTGTTATCTTACTTGGTGATTTCAACATACATGTTAATATTGATTGTGCAGATTCACGCGAACTCATGTCAGTTTTTGAATGTTTCAATCTCGTACAGCATATTGACTTTCCTACACACTTAAAAGGTCACACACTTGATTTGGTTTGTACTACTGGTCTACGTAATGTTTCTGTGCTTGGCTCTCAGATTGGACTCTCTGATCACCTCTTTATCGAACTAAACTGTGAAATGCCTCTCCCTCGCTTTAGGGTGAAATCTACCATAACTTTCCGTAATCTCAATTCTGTTAATCCAATACTGTTTACTGAATCTGTGCAAACATATCTTTCTGACATTACTGAACACACTAGTGCCCTTGATATCCTTGCCAAATATAATTCCTCTATTTCCACTGCCCTTAATGTACACGCCCCCCTTCAATGCAGACTTGTACTTTCTACTCATACGTCTCCCTGGTTTACCCCTGGTTTACCCCACTGGTCGTCGCTTTGAACGCCTTTACAGGAAAACTGGTTTGCACGTGCATCTTATTGCTTACAAGGACCATATTCAACTATATAAATCTGCTTTAAATACTGCACACTCCAGTTACTATTCTACCCTCATTACCAATGTATCCTCTCGTCCTAAAACGCTATTTTCTGTAGTCAACAAACTCACAAACCCTCCTGCACCTGTCATGAGTAACTCAGTAGACCTCTGTGAGTCATTCAATCTTTTTCCAACAATGAACTCCTCTATTCTCTTCCCAAAAACATACGTGATACATCTTCACTACAGGATTTCAAAACCCACCTCAAAATAGATCTTTTTCTTTCTTATTTTTCTGATCTCTGACTGTATGATCGGACTCATGTCATGGATTTCTTGTTTATTTCCTTTTGTTCTTTGTCGGTTGTCATGTTGATCTATTTTCATATTGTAAAGCGACCTTGAGTTTGCAGAAAGGCGCTATATAAAATAAACTACTTAATAATAATAATAATAGTAATAATAATAATAATAATATTATTATTATTATTATTATTACTTTTATTCAGCATGAATGCATTAAACTGACCAAAAGTGACAATAAAAGAGATTTGTAACGTTACAAATACAAAATATTTCAAATACGTCAAATAAATGCTGTTCTTTTGAACTTTCTATTAACAAAAGAATCCTGAAGAAAATGTATCACAGTTTCCACAAAAATATTAAGAAGCCCAATTGCTAATAAAAATAAGAAATGTTTTTTGAGCACCAAATCAGCATCAGAATGAATTCTGAAGGATCATATGACTGAAGTAATGGCTGCTAAAATTTAAGCTTTGCTATCACAGCAATAAATTACATTTTAAAATATATTAAAATAGAAAACATTATTTCACAATAAGTAATAATATTTCACAATATGACTGTTTTACTGTATTTTTGATTCAGCTTGGTGAGCTGAAAAGATTTCTTCCAAAAACATTAAAAAAAAATCTTACAGACCCCAAACTTTCTCTACCAAGGTTTTTTTTTTGTTTGTTTGTTTTTTGAGGCTCCAATCATCAATACTGAATGCGATATTGCGTTTGCATAAATTTGAACAGAATAGAACAATTACACACACTATAATTGAATTGGAAAATCAAGATGATCTGTAACTTTATCTTATGTCAATAATTTGTGGTGTCTGTCTCTTTCTGTAAATACTTCATAAAACGTGTGGCACGTGGGCGTTTCGAACTTTCCGACAGAATATCAGTGTCAGATTCCCTGATTAAATGTTGCATAAACATGTTACATTGAAAATAACATTTTTCTAATAAGAATTAAACTAAAAGAACAGAAGAAGCTTCTTCTTTTTGGTCACCACCAAATGCTTTTTATTTTGGTATAGCTTAGTTATTTTAGGCTTAGGCTTAATTACACTCTACACAAAGAACCTAAAGTTATTCTGATGCTTTGAACACAACAGTACATACATCATCTCCGGCAGCTTGATGATGCGTCCACTCCATTAAACCCTCTTTTTCTGTATTTCTGCTTTGCTGGTTATGATGAAGTGCAACTGTCCATATTGTCATTTAATGCTTTCATACTTCATGAGGTTCCTAATGAGGTCCCAGCGGCAGAACAACCTGTATGCTGATGTGATCTGTTATGATTTTACACACTCAGCAGTGTTTAATATCTGGCTACACAATATCCATGCGATAAGAATGTTTCATAAAGCTAATCACTAAGGCAAATTTCATGAAAACATGTTCATATCACATACATTGCAACAGAAAAAAATAAAAATATATTTACAGTTAAATGAAGCTCATTTTAGGACCATTAAGATTTCATGGATTATGACATTATAACGATTAAGCACATTTTACAGTAAAAACAACAATATTGTGAAATACTATCACAATTTAATATGTATTTTAATATATTTGAAAACGTAATTTATTCCTGTGACAGCAAAATTACATTTTCAGCATCATTTCTCCAGTCTTCAGTGTCACATGATCCTTCAGAAATCATGCAAATTTTCATGAAAACTTTTCATGTCACATGCATTTCAAAACAAAACAAAGAAATATATTTTGCATAAAACTAAGCACATTTTAGGACTTATTTAGCACATTGAATGCCTTATTAAAGCAAGTTTTCCCTCTGTACTTTCTTTAGCATACACTGAATATTTTGAGTATTTAATTCCCATTATTCTCAATGGTGAATTTCATTAAAGCAGTACAATATGATTTACAGTTATTTTTATTTTAAATCAGCATAAATCAGAATAAGGCAATATAAAAGTGCAGAAATTATACATTTATATACAATTATATAATATAATTATTATGACTGTTACATATAACAATATAATACAATATAATAAAATAACTCACAAATTGTCATGAAAATGTCACAATGCAAAAAAATTCTAAATGGTCCAAAAATAGGTACATTTTCTATATAATTTTAGGCATCAAAATACTCCCTTCTGTCCCAGTTATTATGTATAAACGGCTATAAGTAAGCTATCTGTAGACAGATTCCCCTGAAAAGTGTTAAAACTGTGGCGCTATCAAAACATTATATTGTCATGGTATACCGTCAGGCCGTCCTGCTTCGCACAGGTGTGGGGAGGTCATTTATTATGCATGCTGGGACATCAAAGGCCAGAGCTCTTTCAGACTGCCCCACGTTTGGAGAAGGATCAGACATGAACTCCTCACTTTGCACACAGAGTGCTGTGGTGAGCTAGTAACCTGCTTCTCTTACTGGGTCACTGATACTGATCCAAGTAAAGCTAGTTAAAGGCACGAAGCTAATAACGGAGATTTATCACACCTCATGACTCACCACGACGTGGGACTTTGGCACGCTAATTAAATGGAGAGTCGAGTTACACTTAGTTATCGGATCAATGTCAACACCTTAACAGCAAAAAACACAGCAGAGTGGAAGTCTGAGATACTGTGGCTATAGAATCCAAGAACACTTAATGAGGCAGAAGATCAGGCAGATACGAGAGGTCAACTGTAACATGATGTATCACTGCCAAGTAGATCAATTGGCGAGGAACATAAAACTGTCATATGATTGTAAGGTAGTACTGTAATAAGCAAGAAATAAGTGTCTAGTTTGCAAATTTACATATGCACACATATATAGCCTAAAATTCTTCTTAAAGGTGCACTCAGTTAGTTTACCCCTCAGTAAAATACGTTTTACATTAAATAAACTATAGTTTTGACAAATATGATTCTACTGTTAAAAGTTTAGGGTTGTAAGATTTTTTTATTGTAAGAAGTCTCCGCATTTACTTGATCGAAAATACAGTAAAAACAGTAATATTGTGAAATATGATTACAGTTTAATTTATTTTAAAATGCAATGTATTCCTGTGATGGCAAAACTGATTTTTCAACAGCCATTATGCCAATCTTCAGTGCTACGTGATCTTCAGAAGTCATTCTAATATGCTGATTTACTGCTCAAGAGACATTTATTATTATTATTATTAATGTTAAAAACTGTTTTGCTGTTTAATATGTTGTGGAAACCCTGTTTTTTCTGTATTATTTGAGGAATTGTTCAAGTTCAAAAGAACAGCATTTATTTGAAACAGAAATCTTTTGTAACATTATAAACATCTTTACTGTCACTTCTGATTAATTTAATGAATCCTTGATGAATAAAAGTATTAATTTCTTTAATCTTACTGACCCATACTTTTGAACGGTAGTGTATGTCAAGCACAAGACCACTGGGATGAAGAAGAGCCAGCCAAAAATATCTTACAGAAACTGTGCACCTGGACATTCTTCTAAAAGTTGACACATTTTTACTGGTAACATACCTTTACATTATCTGACTTCATCTCTGCTTCTCCATAAAGTCCTTTCATAAAGCCTGTGGTACGTATTACCTAAAAAATGGGAAAACAAGATTTTACAACAAAATTTTTAATCCAAAAATATAAAGGCATAGTAGACTGTTTTCAAAAGCTGCCTTGTTGTCCACTGCCTTCTAAGAGCATACAAACTGAAATAGAACCTCATAATCAAAGTCAAAGTCAAAGTCAAAGTCAGCTTTATTGTCAATTCCACCACATGTACAGCACATACATACAGAGAATTGAAATTGATTTGGATTGATTTGGAACGCTCAACGTAGCCAGCAACTCAAACCACTACATAGGCAGCAACAAAGTTATGATCACTTTTTAAACTGTTCACATTAATGACAACATATAACAATGGAGAAATAATTTACAAAATATTCAGGATGAAAACAAAATGTAATTTAACACAACGTTACATTATGACAAGCAATGAGACCATTCAAGAGGTGCATACAGTATGCATACAGTGGACAGACAGTGTGTGATTCTATCTGTCTAGCTAATCTTAGCTGAGCTTACAAACCTTGGGCCTATCTCTGGACACAAACACACCCACACATCCTTAACTGTCCTTCCTTTACCTAATACTGTCTATAACCATCTCACCTGTACAGAGCTACACCTGTATGACTAAACGTTTTGACACACCTGACTGAATTCATGTTTCTCATGACCTTGACACCTTAGTTTTTGATTAAATTCTAGAAATTAAATTTGTAGACAAATATAAATTGTGCATGCATATGAATTTCTGCACAAAACTACAATTTTAATTAATTATTTCTTGAAATAGATGAGTTAGACCACATAGGAGAAGCATACACGTGAACCTCCTTCAATACTGTTTTTTTATTTATATATATATATATATATATATATATATATATATATATATATATATATATATATATATATACACACACACACACACACACACACATATATACACATATATATACACACACATATATATACACACACACACACACACAGGTGCATCTCAATAAATTAGAATGTCGTGGAAAAGTTCATTTATTTCAGTAATTCAACTCAAATTGTGAAACTCGTGTATTAAATAAATTCAATGCACATAGACTGAAGAAGTTTAAGTCTTTGGTTCTTTTAATTGTGATGATTTTGGCTCATATTTAACAAAAACCCACCAATTCACTATCTCAACAAATTAGAATACTTAAGACCAATAAAAAAAACATTTTTAGTGAATTGTTGGCCTTCTGGAAAGTATGTTCATTTACTGTATATGTACTCAATACTTGGTAGGGGCTCCTTTTGCTTTAATTACTGCCTCAATTCGGCGTGGCATGGAGGTGATCAGTTTGTGGCACTGCTGAGGTGGTATGGAAGCCCAGGTTTCTTTGATAGTGGCCTTCATTGACAATACCCCATAGATTCTCTATGGGGTTCAGGTCTGGTGAGTTTGCTGGCCAGTCAAGCACACCAACACCATGGTCATTTAACCAACTTTTGGTGCTTTTGGCAGTGTGGGCAGGTGCCAAATCCTGCTGGAAAATGAAATCAGCATTTTTAAAAAGCTGGTCAGCAGAAGGAAGCATGAAGTGCTCCAAAATTTCTTGGTAAACGGGTGCAGTGACTTTGGTTTTCAAAAAACACAATGGACCAACACCAGCAGATGACATTGCACCCCAAATCATCACAGACTGTGGAAACTTAACACTGGACTTCAAGCAACTTGGGCTATGAGCTTCTCCACCCTTCCTCCAGACTCTAGGACCTTGGTTTCCAAATGAAATACAAAACTCGCTCTCATCTGAAAAGAGGACTTTGGACCACTGGGCAACAGTCCAGTTCTTCTTCTCCTTAGCCCAGGTAAGACGCCTCTGACGTTGTCTGTGGTTCAGGAGTGGCTTAACAAGAGGAATACGACAACTGTAGCCAAATTCCTTGACACGTCTGTGTGTGGTGGGTCTTGATGATTTGACCCCAGCCTCAGTCCATTCCATGTGAAGTTCACCCAAATTCTTGAATCGATTTCGCTTGACAATCCTCATAAGGCTGCGGTTCTCTCGGTTGGTTGTGCATCTTTTTCTTCCACACTTTTTCCTTCCACTCAACTTTCTGTTAACATGCTTGGATACAGCACTCTGTGAACAGCCAGCTTCTTGGGCAATGAATGTTTGTGGCTTACCCTCCTTGTGAAGGGTGTCAATGATTGTCTTCTGGACAACTGTCAGATCAGCAGTCTTCCCCATGATTGTGTAGCCTAGTGAACCAAACTGAGAGACCATGTTGAAGGCTCAGGAAACCTTTGCAGGTGTTTTGAGTTGATTAGCTGATTGGCATGTCACCATATTCTAATTTGTTGAGATAGTGAATTGGTGGGTTTTTGTTAAATGTGAGCCAAAATCATACTACTACTTCAGTCTGTGTGCACTGAATTTATTTAATACACGAGTTTCACAATTTGAGTTGAATTACTGAAATAAATGAACTTTTCCACGACATTCTAATTTATTGAGATGCACCTGTATATATATATATATATTATATATATATATATATATATATATATATATATATATATACAAACAAAAATAAATAAAACGACTCAAATGAAATAAATTTATTATTATTATTATCATTATCATTGCATTTCTGCTTTGCTATTTTAATTTGTTCAGTGTGTAGTATTTAAAAATGAACAACTGGTTCATTACGTTACTGGTGTTTGTTGGCAATTGTTGCTGTTTTTCAGGGGAATATACTCCTAATTACGAAATCAACAGCACAAAAAGCTTCCAAACAATTTGTTCAGATTGAGAATTATATCTCTGTTTGCATAACCATGTGGAGCTATGCCTAGTATCCAGGTAAACAGCTCAGCAAGAGCTCTGAATGTAATGACACTAAACCCAGAGAGATGAAAGATGATATTGCTGAAAGTGTTTTAACAGTTATTGTTTTAGTAAATATATTAGCTTACAAGCCACCATCAAAACACCAACATCATCTAAACCCCGAAGCTAATGCAAAGCTCTAGCCATTCAAATACTAAAGATAATATGAGATATTTACACATCAGGCAAACATATATTGAGATTTATCTGTCATATTTTGAAGACTATGCGCAGGCTACATTAGCAGGCTAGCGTTTTGACATCTACAAACTGGATTTGAAGCGTATAAAGGTAAATATGTAGACGGTGAGCGAAATAAAACAGCACTTGTGTCATAAGAATAGTGTTTTCAGTAACTCACCTCACTGAAGATATCGTGCAGGTATCGAAACGGCGGTTTTCTGAGCAGCTTTTCTGTCAGAGGAGGCTTTTTGATCACTTTTCCCAGAGTCTCCTGGGTCTTTTTGGCTACAGATTCGTTCATGGCAACAAACTAAAACGGTATTTGGTGTAAAAGATGTTTCTTTAATAATTAATCGCCGTTACTGTTCTGCTAGCAGCAGATTTCGGCTCGCTAAACTCTGCTGTTGCCCTGGCGATAGCTTTCTATCCCACAATCCTCTGCTGTGCGGATTCTGCGCTTGCGCGCAACCTAGGCGCAAGTCAAGGGCTACAGGTGTCCATGACAACAACTAACAACAGTAGAACACTGTAGCTGTTCAAATTGATGTCTTTCTTCATGTTGCAGACCAGCTGAACAAACATTATTGACCTGCACACACCGAGCAGACGAAACAAAGAAGCTAAATACACCATAATTAAAAGACCAAAAGATACAGATTAGATTACAGAATCCAGATTATATTAACTAATATATATATATAAATTTATGCATTAGTTAAAAACAACAATATAGAAATATTATCATTTTAATAGTAAATTAATAAAAAAATTAACCAAAACAAAAATAAATAATAATAATAATAATAATAATAATAATAATAATAATAATAATAATAATAAAACAATTAAATTAAAAAATTAATAAAAACGTAATTAAAAACAAGATGTTAATTAATCAATTAATTTAAAAAGAAGCAAATACATGATATAACAAATAAAATATAAAACAGATACACAGATTAGATTAAAGAATGTATATTATATTATTTTTAAAAAATTATTTATTAATACATTAGTTAAAATATGAAAATATACAGCCATGGCCAAAAATATCGGCACCCTTGGTAAATATGATCAAAGAAGGCTGTGAAAATCAATCTGCATTGTTAATCCTTCTGATATTTTATTTAAAAAATTCACAAAAATCTAACCTTTCATTGGATAATAAGAATTTAATATGGGGGGAAATATCATTATGAAATAAATGTTTTTCTCAAATACACGTTGGACACAATTATTGGGACCCCTAGAAATTCTTATGAGCAAAATATCTCTGAAGTATATTCCCATTCATATTCACAATTTTGAGCACTCTAGGGTGATTATGAACATGAAATTATCCAGCCATGGCTTCCTATCTCATAGAAATATAAATAGGAGGTAAAACAAAGCCCTAATTCCCTTAATCATCCATCAAAATGAGAAAAACCAAATAATATATTTCTGATGTGCAGCAAAAGATAATTGAGCTTCACAAATTAGTGAAGTGGCTTTAAGAAAAGAGCAAGAAAAGTGAAAATTCCCATTTCCACCATCAGGGCAATAATTAAGAATTTCCAATCAACATAAAATGTTAGGAAACTGCCTGGAAGAGGACGTGTGTCTATATCGTCCTAATGCACGGTGAGAAGGAGAGTTTGAGTGGCTAAAGACTCTCTGAGGACCACAGCTGGAGAATTGCAGAAAATAGTTGAGTCTCGGGGACAGAAAACCTTTAAAAAAATTGTCAAACAGCACCTACATCACCACGTTGTTTGGGAGGGTTTCAAGAAAAATTCTCCTCGCTCATCCAAAAACAAACTCCAGCATATTCAGTTATCAGACACGACTGGAACTTCAAATGGGACTGGCTTCTATGTCAGATGAAACTAAAAAATGAGCTTTTTTAGCAGCAAACACTCAAGATGGGTTTGGTGAACACAGGGATAAAAAGTACCCCATGTGTACAATGAAATATACTGCTGTATTTTTGATGTTGTGGGCCTATATTTCTGCTGGAGGTCCTGGACATCTTGTTTAGACACATGGCATCATGGATTCTATCAAATACCAACAGATAAAAAAATCAATAAGTGACTGATTCTGTTAGAAATCTTATAATGGGCCATGTTTGGATCTTCCAACAGGACAATGATCCACAAACAAACTTCAAAAACAACACAAAAATGGGTCACTGAGCACAAAACCAAGCTTCTGCTATGGCCATTCCAGTCCTCTGACCTGAACCCTATAGAAAATGAGTGGGGTGAACTGAAGAGAAGAAGCACCATCATGGAGCTGGGAATCTAAAGGGTCTGGAGTGATTCTGGATGAAGGAATGGTCTCTGATCTCTTGTCAGGTGTTCTCTAACCTCATCTGGCATTATAGGAGAACATTTAGAGCTGTTAAACTGGCAAATGGAGGTTTCAAAAAGTATTGAATGAAAGGGTGCCGTTAATTGTGGCCAACGTGTACTAGAGAAAAACATTTATTTCATAATGATATTTCCCCCATTTTAAATTCTTATTATCCAATGAAAGGTTAGATTTTTGTGAATTTTTTAAATAAAAGATCAAAAGGATTAACAATGTAGATTAATTTTCACAGCCTTCTTTGATCATATTTACCAAGGGTGCCATATTTTTGGCTATGACTGTAGAGAAAAACAGTGCAAAACAAAATAAATAAATACATAACATTAAAATAGATAAATAACTAAATAAAAGAGATTAAAACAAACAAACAAACCAGATACCTTCTTAGCTACTCTTTTCAATTGGGAAGTCTTTAATAGAGAGATCAAAACTACTTTTAAAACTGTTCATGTGGACTCTCACTCTGATACTGGGCCTCCATTATTAATATCCTCAAATCACAAAAATAATCATACAGGACTCCACCTAAAACTGACAGGTTGCTGAGCTTGTTGCATAACTGTGTGCATATGTGAAGCTCATTCCTGGAATAGTAAAACAGCATGTGGCGCAAAGAATATTTTCTGTAAAGAAATGACTTAAGAAACCACAGAGATCCTCAGATGAAAAAAAAAAATCTGTTTATACTATACAAAAAATGTCCATTGAGGTTCTGTGATTGGCTAAATAAACGTGAGAGAAATTCTGTATAACCTGCATGCAAAACCTGTTTGGGAGGTTACACATAGTGAGACTATAAAAATGCCTGACTATAACGTAGTAGTTGCTGTCGGCTTGGAAGAGAGGGACAGTAAATCTGGTTCACCTGTTTCTCTCCCGGTAGGCTTTCTTTTACTTGCTTTTTTTCTAATTTCTTGGAATTATTTAAGAATCGATATGAATCTGAATTTATTATCCACATGTAAAGGCTGGTTTGTTTGTTGGAGCACTGAGGGCTATCTTGGTTTCACATTACTGCCGTTTGATATGCTTGAATTTCTTTTGCATTTCATTCCAAACTTGCCAGCATAAAAACTATGTTGTTTTAGAGACTGCAAAATAACTGTAACTGTAGTTATTATTAGAATATCAAGGGAAAACTTTACTTTCAGTTTGTAATTGCATTTAATACAGGACAAGCTTTGCGTACGTTAACTGTATGTGACATTACTGATTGTAATTGTCATTAATATCAAGTTAAATGATCAAAACTGATAGTTTCTCAAATTAAAATGCTTTATAATAGTCAGGTGAACATTTGTCATTCGTTGCTGTCAGAACAAAGTTTCAGAAGCACGTTTGTCCAGTTTAACAGCTCTTGTCATCTATTTAAGAGTATGTCATGCAATGTCAGGTGGACCCAACCTTAAAAACAGTCAAATAAAACAAAGCATTAGTCACATTTGATTTCCCTTTTTATCCTCTCTTCTTTCTCAGGACACATAACACATACTACAATCATGCAGCACTGGACGATCTGCGTATTACTTTTGTTTATCGTGTTCTGTGATGTCTCTACTCAAAGGAAAAAAAAGACAGTCCAAACTCTATCAAGAGGTATCAGTGAATTGCATATGCACAAACAGACCCAAATAAGTCCATTTTGATCTTATGCTATGGCAAATTAATCATTAAAAAAAATGTCTAAATTTCTTTCAGGTTGGGGCGATGACATCACCTGGGTTCAGACGTATGAAGAAGGACTGTCTAAAGCGGTTGAAAAGTACCTAAAGTTTATGCAATCACATTAAACGCCATTCTCACTTGTGTTTTATGTGTAATCAGATTATAAATGTCTGTTTTATCGTAGAAAGAAGCCCCTGATGATCATTCATCATTTGGAGGATTGTCCACACAGTACAGGTTTGCAGCTTTTGCATTTTCATGATCTGTAATGAAATAACATATAGATTAATTCTTTGTGTCGTACATCCATGTAAGATTGCTTAAAGAAATAGTTCACACAAAGATAACAATTTCCAAACCTGTATAGTAAAGTAACAGCTGAACTGTCCCTTAAAATCAGGGGTTTCCAAACTTTTAGATGCCATTGACCCCCAAATATCATCATCCTTGAGTGAGGGATCATCCAATTTTAAAAGGAAACTATATATTTTCTTGTTAAAAATAAAAAAAAGATTAAATGTAAATATACTGTAAATACATATATATATATTTATTTATTTAAAATGATATTTAGAAAATATTCAGTTTCTCATATTTATTTAAAAATGTAATCAATTTTTTCATTTATTTTAATCAATTTATTAATGATTTATTTATTAAAAAAAAAAAAAAAAAAAAAAAAAATATATATATATATATATATATATATATATATATATATATATATATATATATATATTTTATTTTATTTATTTTTTATTTTTTTGAAAACCCCAGTTTGAAATCACAATCCGAACGTATTAAGTGTTTGTTTTTGCTTGCAGTTTGTGTAAAATGCTATTGCATGTCAATGTATTAATCTCTTTCTGTACTCTATTCACTTTCTTTTAGCTCTGAAAAAGGCTTTTTCTGAACATCAAACTATTCAAAGCCTGGCTAAATCAGATTTCATCATGCTCAATTTAGTGGTAAAGTAAACAGATTTTGTTGTCAACAGATACTGAAGTGAGAAATGCATCTAAAACTGCAATTAAGATAATGATTATGATTTACAGCATGAGACCACCGATGCTAACTTGGCCCCTGATGGCTTCTATGTCCCCAGGATCTTGTTTGTTGGTAAGTTTTCACATTATTATTACCTCTTAAACAGTTCAATGTAATGATTTATCAAGTCGGGATTACCTGATAATTTTGTATAATCATAACACTGTAATTAATGGGGGTTACACTTTATTTTAAGGTGTCCTTGTTACAGTGTAATTATACATTTAAGTAGTAAGTAATATTAATTAATTACATGTACTTACTGTTTGGTTAGGTTTAGGATTAGGGTTTGGTTTAGGGTTACTTGCATGTAATGCGTAATTTATTGTTATTATAATAGTAAGTACTTGTAATGTGTAACAAGAACACCTTAAAATAAAGTGTTACCTTAATGGGATTTCAGTAGCAGAAGTGATAAATATTATGGTGTCATTAGGTCAGTATGCAGTCTCCGGTGGAGCAAAAACAATGTACACTGGTGGTTAAAAGTTTTAAATAATTCATATTTTTATTGTTTTTGAAGGAAGTCTATCATGCTCACCAAAACAGTATTTATTTGATCAAAAATATAGTAAACAATACAACTGTGAAATATTATTACAATTAGCTTTGCAAAATAGCTATTTTTTTTATTATAAATCATTTTAAAATGTAATTTACTCCTATGATGGCAAAACTGATTTTTCATCATCCATTACTCCAGTCTTCAGTGTCAAATAAAAGAAATGAATACTTTTATTCAACAAGGACACATTACATTTATCCAAATGGCAGAAAAGACATTTATCATGTAAAAAAAAAAAAGATTTGGTAACACCTAAAGTTCCAATAAGGTTCCATTTGTTAAATATAATTAATGCATTAGCTAACATTAGCTAACAACGAACAATACATTGTTACAATATTTATTCATCTTTGTTAATGTTAGTTAATAAAATACAATGGTTCATATTTTTAAGTCCATGTTAGCTCAGGTCCATTAAATAACATTAATAGATACAATTTTTCATTTTAATAAGGTCTTAGTAAATGTGATAATTTATATTATTTATAAATGCTTTAGAAGTATTTTTCATTGTTAATGTTAACAAATGTAGTTAACTAATATTAACAAACGTAAACTTATTGTAAAGTGCAACCGATTTTTATTTAAAATAAATGCATAAGTTTATGTTCATCAAAGAATCCTGAAAAAATGCATCATGGATTGAACAAACATATTGAGCAGCACAACTGTTCTAAACATTGATTCGAATGATTTCTGAAGGATCATGTGACACTGAAGACTGGAGTAATGATGCTGAAAATTCAGCTTTGCATCACAGGAATAAATTACATTTGAAAATATATTCAAAACAGAAAACAGTTCTTTTTAACTGTAATAATATTTCACAATTTTACTGTTTTTACTGTATTTTTGATCGAATAAATGCAGCCTTGGTGCACATAAGGGATATTTTTCAAAAACAATAAACAAATCTTAATTATGCCAAACTTTTGACTGCCAGTGTAACAAGTAGTATATATTATATTATATTATGTTGTAATTTCATTTCTAATGTTTTAAAGTATTTACATATAACATCTGGTGGCCCTGGTTACATATTCTTTATGTAAAACATCATTTGAATTATTTTTGGGTTTTCGTGATATTCACTCTTCTCCGTCTTCTGTCCTCCTCCACCCAGATCCCTCACTGACTGTGCGAGCTGACATTGCTGGAAAATACGCCAACCGAATGTATACGTACGAGCTGAGTGACATGGACCTCTGTGAGTGTCTTTCTGTCTAATGAGCTCCGCTGAGAGGCTCTAGTCTACATTGTCAAGCACTTTCCGGCTCCCAACAGCAGAACCGAGCTGTTCATTTGTTTATTCAAACTCATCTGTATCACATTCTCTGCTACTCTGCATGTGAATGCGCTAATGTTGAAAATTAATATTTGATTTACTAAAGTCATTAGTTAATCATGCATTAATCATATCCCTTTCCTATATCTTGTTTGTGCGCAGTGGCAGAGAACATGATGAAAGCCAAGATCCTGCTCAAGGATAAACACAAGGATCATGATGATCTGTGATGGACAGACAGCTTACCATCTTTCAAGACTTGTACACAATAAACAGGTTTCTTTGTGCAAATATTCAACTTTAAATAAAGTCTGTTAGTTGTAGTAATGTTTCTGTGTGCATTCCTTTAACAGCAAGAAATAGTGCAAAGGTATGAAGGAAGAGGGAAACTATGCAAAGCAGTAAGGGTTTATTTTGCCTCTGGCTTCACTTGACGTTTAGGCAACATCAGATAAAACGAAGTGATCTACTTGACTAAGATCAGCAGGAATAAACGGTTGCTTGAATTACTAAGTCCATTAACTATGCAGAGCAAATCTGTCCTACAGATTAAGAGGCATGACTTGTCTGTGATTTGTAAAAGGCAAAATAAGAATCAATGTGTGAGTCACAATGAGGAAGAATGCAATCAATTCCATTATGCAGTGACACAGAGTAAACACTAGATGGTAGAACACACTATGTACAGAAGCCAGTGTTAAATGAGCATAAGCTCCAAGTAAATTACAAGTACAATGTCAACTTATTAATTCATTTATTCATTAATACTAACACATTAATTAAAAGGTAATCTTCAGCAGATAAATAGTGCCAAACTGCCAAACATAAAAATTTTGCCATGTCCAATTCTGCAAGTAAACATTATGAAGTAAGAATAATGAAAGTGATACACAAAACTGCATTTGCTGTGATTTTCTGCAGCCTTATTTCTGGAACTAACAAACTCACTAACCACTGATTTAAACAAACAAAAAACATTATAATAATATTACAATGAAATAAAACAGTTGTGCTGTTGTGCTAAATCTTTGTAATATCATAAATGTCTTCGTCTTTTTTTTTTTTTTTTTTTGATGAAGGAAATGTGTCCCTAAATAAAAGTAATAATTTATTTCTTAAAAAAATAAATAAATAAATAATATTCCCAGACTTTTGAAAGGTTCTGTATATATAAAGGGATGTTTTAAGTTTCTTGTTTCAGTGGGAAATGTGATAGATAGATAAGCCTCTCTGTGAATTTGAATGAGCGAGATGCTTCAAAATGTGAGCACTGGATACATTTTTATCAAATAAATAGATAAAGATACTTTTTATGAGTGAATTACTACATGAATTACTATAAATTATTACAAAATTTCGAATTGCAAAATTGATACACAAATTGCAATTGCTGTGCTTTTCTTCTGGCTTATTACTGGAAGTATTTTTCCTAAATCAACTAACAAACACTACAACTATTGATTTAAAATATATATATATATATATATAATAAAAAAAATAGACAAAGGTGCTTTTTATGAGTGAAGGAAGTCATACAGCACCATGAAGTATTATGAATGATGTAACTGAATCATAAACAATGATTAAATGGTTATTTCATAAGATACATAAGATACAGTGTATTGCCAAAATATTCAAACAAACAGACATATATAAGCTGCTTACAAGAGCAGAGAGACTTTCGCACTGCTTTATGGGAGTGGGCAGTCACAGGTTTTGTGACATTTGCCCTTTTCAGGTTATGGTGACTCTTCTGATTCTTGTTTCTCAATTAAACAAGACTTAAAAAAAGAAAAGAGAAATAACATCCTATGGAAGAAGCATATATCATCACTTAACAACCAAAGCTCATACAGTTTGTCACAAAAATCTATTTCTTTATGGTGAAAATAATTGCAACATAATTTCTTTATGATCAGTGCTGTTGCTCTCTATTCCTTAATATAACCCTGCACAAACAAACTGTAGTCACTCACTGCACATATGGGTCATGGTGTCTAAGATGGTTCAAAAGTCAAATATTTGGCTATATTAGACTAAAGCTAGAATATGCATGTAAATATAACTACTTTGGAGCATTTATTAGCACCTTTAACTGTAGAGCATGATGTTAAAACACCAATATCTGTGAAAAGCATCTGCCAAATGCATTAATGCATTGCAGTAGGTTTTGCTAAAGAGGTGGGCCTGAAGCTCAGAAAACGCTGGAAAAATTTCAACAGGATTTGAAAAAGCAGCTTTATGACTATGAGTCAGGAGTTGCTGAGTGTGCTGAATGAAGGGGAGGGGAGGTGACAGACTTTAATCCTGCGGCCATCCTCCTCCAGCCCAGGGTCACAGAGAGTAATGGAGCGGAGCAGGATGGTCAGCCGTCAACAGAGTGAATTAATGCTGTACGGCTGGTTACGACTCTGACTGACAGCCGCACGCTGGTCACACACAGGCGCGGGAACAGTCTTATTAACGCCACAGATGAGCACACCCTCTCACCTCACCAATAAGACTGCCAGCTCTAGAGCCGCTGTCAATACACACACACACACACTCTCAGAGTAAGCCCTTGACAAAGGACAGCAAGGATGGTCACAGTCAAACCAAAGAAATATGTACAAATAAACATGTTCAGTGCTCACTTTTTGAAGGAGATCTTGCTCATGCAAATACACAGAGAGACTTATTTAATCTTCAAAAAAAAAAAATATATATATATATAAATTAAAAAAAAAAAAAACAATATATTTTAAAATAAAATTTTTTAAAATGATTTCATGGACAAAACTATATACATAAACTATATATGTAGAAATAAATAAATAAATTAAATATTGTAGTGCTGAGTAGTGTAGTCAAGAAGAAAAAAAATGATTTTATGATTTTATGTGGCATTTCTTTTCTTTTTCTTTTCTTTCTTTTTTCTCTCTTTTCTTTTTTTTTGCAAGAAAGAAATTATTATCTTTATTTAGGAGGGACACATTTCATTTATCAAAAAGTGACATTAAAAGACATTTATAATATTACAAAGATTTAAATTTTGAATAAATGCTGTTCTTTTTAACTTTTTATTCATCAAAGAATCCTAAAAAACAGCTCAACTGTTTTGAACATTGATAATAATAATAAATGTTTCTTCAAATCAGCATATTAGAATGGTTTCTGAAGGATCATGTGACACTGAAGACTTTGCATCACAGGAATAAATTTTATTTTAAAATACATTAAAATAGAAAAGATTTGTTTTAAATTGGAATAATTTTTCACAATATTACTGTTGTTGCTTAATTTTAATTAAAAAAATAATAATAATAATAAAATAAAAAAATACAGTAAGCCATGGTAAACACAAGAGACTTCATTCAAAAACATTAAAGACCCCAAACTTTTGAAAAGTGGCTTAACGGGCCAAAAAAAAAAAAAAAACTTATTATAGACAAAAATGTAGGTAAGACATGAGTATTTTTAGTCTTTTATCCCAGAAAGCTACATTTTAAATGTCTTAATTTAATTTAGCAAACCTCAAAGCTGAAAGACATGCACTAAAAGCCATAAAACTGCCAATTTGATTATCTCTAGAGGTATTTAATATTCCCTGATATTTCCAAGTTTTCTTTTAATGTAGGGACCCTGACATTTGTTCCTTGACTTAGAGCATGAGAAGAAATAAACAAACAAATACACAAATAAATAAATGATAAGTCAAACAATAAAAATATCAGACAGAGAAAAAAACACATTCAGCAAGTCTGCCTGTCTTAAAGCACATCCTCACAGTAATATGATTCATGTTCTCAGAGCCTTATACAAAAACGCACAGGCTCTTGTGACCCGCTGTATGCATCACAACAGAAAGCCACTCTTCAAAACCGAATGTCTCAAACAACAGCACATTCACACAACAGTTCAAGACGAATGCCATTCGTCATATTCTCTGGCAGCTGCTCTCACTCGGCTCTGCTGTGATATTAAGAACAGCACAACTCAGAAAAACTGTTGTATCTACTGTAGAAAGTGTATTCTTCCTGAAGGCCATATCATATTATCAATTATCTGCTATAAACTATTCATTTCACGGTGAGAGACTAGTATTTGCACTAAGGAGAATCAATACCACTCAGTTGTCTATATTAAGTTATTTTATTGGGCGAATGCAGAGATGGTCGTGGATTCCAGAGAATGTTTTTGAGAGCTCTACTGTTACTCAAGGACAGATGTGAGACGCTCATGCATACAATCTGAAGGCCAACTTATCATTTCAAAGGCTGAGGGTTTTGACAGCTTTACACTTACTCAAGGTTGACTTTGATTGTAATTCAAAAATGATGAGATGGTGTAAAAATATTAATGGAAGAATTAAAATATATAAATACTAGAAAAAATAATTTAATAATAAATTAAGCTAATCATAACATAATTTAGGTTAATGATGAAAATAGTTTTGAGATGGTATAAAAAAGTAAATAAAAGGGGAAAATGCTATTTGCACACCAGTATAAACACTAAACAAAAAATAAAATAATATAAGTAAAACAGTAAAACAATAAAATAAATTAAATGTATATTAAATAAAGTAATAAATTAATATATTAAATATTTAAAATTATTAAATATTATAAATGACAAAAAATTATATATTTACATAAATATGTAAATAGTTAAAATAAATTTTATACTATAATGGTAACATTTTGTCCAGTAACATAATATGCAATCATATTCTTGTAAAACTTGCACCAATAATCTTTTTCTTTACAATTCAGTTTTTTTTTACAGTGTATATTATTATAAGGTATTGAGTTTCCAGTTCTGCAAATTTGTGTTTTCTCTTGTGCACTTGCATGTTATTTCACACTTCTGTCATTGTCAAAAAAAAAAAAAAAAAGTGACAACTAGCCCCAGTCTCATCTATATACTGTCCAAAAGCACCTATTATATACAGTATTACAATGCATACTTTTATAACAGTAGCATATATTTGAATTTTTGAGAATTGCAATATTAGGTATAAGGAAGCTGCAATAGTTACACATTTAACGGTGAAATTCTGCACTCCTTTTTGACTTGCTGAAATCTGACAAGGACAAAGACCCATTAGCTGCCATTCCAGCTCCGCACAGACAATTTAGATATTCAAATATGCCCTCGCTTTGTGGAAACTATTTGCAATGAGAAGCTGAATAGGTAATGTGACATTAATCTCTCTCTCTCTCTCTGCATTTGTCCCGTAACACACCTTTGCCAGAGAGAGGTCTATGATGTCTCTTTGAGTCCACCGTGTGCCCTGGAAAGAAAGGGGCATCCGTGCCATTGAAACAGGAAGGTCAAAATGCTAATTCGCTCTCATTCTTCCTCCACGTCTCCCTCACCCATCAATAGAGGCCGGGTCGATGTTTTTAATTATTCTGTCAGCTTCAAAGAATTCCTCGTCAGAATTTCGTGGCGCTCTCAGATAAATGTTATCTATTCCTGTGACGACGTCTCTTCGCGGGTTCTCAGGTCGTACCTCAAGAGTAATTACTATAGATCAATATGCTTAGGGTTGGCAGAGGGAATGGGGCCAATTAACTCTCGGGACATTAGCTAAATGCTGGTGTGAAGTGAACGGGCGTGTAGTTTTTTATTTGACATCGGGAAACAATGTAATCACAGGCCGCCTCAATCTAGCGCACTCAGACACCAACAGATCTCTATTGTGAGGTGAGAGCTCTTTTCTGAGCATCGGTGCAGAAAAACTCACACGGCTGTCGGTTGCAACGCAAAAGTCCACAATAGAAAACAAGAAACATTTCCAAAAGATAACAATTTTCATGTAAATTCACCACATTAGATTATTACGTTTTCTGAAGAAAACGTGAGTGGTGCTCGTCCATGCTAAACTCACTGCTAATGCTGTAGTGTTGTTGGAGTTGTCAGGGCATTGCTATACGGTTGATGAGGTGTTCTGAGTGGTTTTAGCTTCTTGCTATTATGTTAGATTGTTAGTTAATAGTCAAAAGAGTCAAAAAGAGGCCAGAAAAGGTCCCTCCATCAATGTAAAGTTTCTTGTATAAAGACCCAGTGTACACTGTGAAAAATGAATATTATAAATAAGTCTAAATTATTATTATTATTTGGAAGATATTTAGTTTCTATGAAGTTACATCACACAGTGCTAGAAGTGTAGGCGAGAAGTGTAGGCCTACTCAATTTCCATATTTATTTTAATATACATTTTATTTACTTATTTTAGTCTTTACTTTAGTATTAAAGATTAGTATTAAAGATTAAAAATATTTATTTCACATTTATTTATTATTTGTTTTGTTTTAATTATTTTAATCTTTTTATATTTTTACTTGTTTATTTTTAGTATTTATTTTATTTTTTATGTACTTATTTGTTTTATTCTAATTTTTCAATTCAGAAAAATCTTATATTTTTTTTTTACAGTATATATTACTATAAGGTTTTGAGTTAATAATTACGCATGTGTGTGTTTTCTCTTGTGCACTTGCATGTTATTTTTACACCACAGGAACATGTTGTCACAAATGATCATGTGTGTTCAATGAATATTTTTTTTTCCTGTAGTAATAGTGTAAATATTTAACAGCCAATTTTTGTAGCCGTCAAAGCTTGTATCTATAGAGAGATTCAATTTAAAACATAAACCCACCCCAAGATATGTTTGTTTTATTCTCATTTTTATTAATTTATTTCAGTTTATTTTACAGTTATTTTAACCTAAGCTTTATTTATTATTTTTTATTATTTATTTTTGTTTTACATTTAATTATTATTATTCATTTTGTACTTGTTTTATTCTAATTTTAAGTTTTTAAGTTAATCTAATTTTTAAATTTGATTTAATTTTTTTTTTTTAATTCATTCATTCATTCATTCATTCATTGTTTTTCTCTAAACTTTTCCAGGGATCCCCTAGCACTCCCCATCGGTAATGACAATAACCAATAACAACGATAGCCACAAAAACGACAACAACAACTGCATATTGTTTAATCTCCTCATCATGCAACCATCAATACATTCAGGAGTCAGAAAAGCTTGGTGACGTTTCTTCATCCATCCCTGCATTCTTCTCCAGGGGAGACCGGGAGAGTGAAAGTAAAGTTTAACCAACACACTTGAAATGGGGCCCAGATGCAGGGTCCAGACCAAATTGAAGTGTGCTGGATTCAGATAAGTGTAATGTCGTGGGGTTTGCGGCCCGGCGCTTCGCTTTGCTCTCGGTGCCAGCAGGTGTGGGTCAGCGCGCGCCGGGAGACAAGGTCACCGGGATTCCAGGCTAATAAATGGTGTGAAGATGGAACGGGCCGCCCGGTGGAGAGCGAGGCGCCACATACATCAACTCCACTGAGCAGAAAATTGAAATGGAAATCTGGGCCTTGAATGAGTGCAGATCCCATTGTCCCCAGAATGCAATCTGATGATGTATGATATCTTTTAAGGCGGCCGGTCCTGCTCGCCGCTTCATTTTGAACCATAACTGGACAGGTGAGCTCATGTGAAACTTTGCAGGCGCGTCTGAATGAGGTTCCCCAGACAGAGTATGATGACTCCTCAGTGAAAAGTGAGTAGATATATAAGCGTATTATGGATTCGTGAAGATCAAGATGGATGTCTCCAGGGAGTAAACTAATTGCTGTATATAAGCTGAGAAATGTGATAAACACTTGAGGCTTGATAGCGGTGATGAGAAAAGCAATAAAAGCACATGCATAAATCACAGACTCAACTGACACAGCAAATTTCAACACCAGATTTAACATTTAAGTGTAAACCAATGTACACCTTCAGCGCCACAGGAAAATAAATCATATCTGAGTTGTGAATATGAGTTCGCTGTCGTGTGTTGATGTGATGCGATGCAAGACTTTGAATGCAAAACTTTCTGTTGAACTGTCAACGTGAGCTGCGCATAAAAACAAACACGCAACGATTCCCGAACGAATGAATCTCAGGAGCCAGTTCTTTTTAATGAATCAAAACCTCACAGCGCAACCAGTATAGTCCGATTCCAGAATGAACGACTCTTCTTTTTTTTTTTTTTTTTTTTTTTTTTTTTGGATGAACCAAAAACACAAAGCGCAACCGTGTGGTCTGATTTCCGAAAAAAAAAAAAAAAAAAAAAAAAAAAAACTGGTTCTTTGATCGATTCAAAAACATCCCTATAGCTATTAATGTAGCCTGATTAGTGAATGACTGATTTTAGGAGCAGATTCTTTTAATGAATATAGTTCATAAAAGCCGGTTTCCGGATTGAATCCATTTGACTCCTTCACTGAACTAAAAAAAAAGAAAGAAAGAGGTTAATAAATCTATATTTGACTTATGTAATGAACGCTGGCCGCGCTGTACTTTTTGATTCACTAAAAAGAACCGACTCCAACAGAGGAATCGGACTATACTGGTCGCGCTGTATGATTTTGATTCATTAGAAAGTATGGACTTTACCTCATAAGTATTTGCTTACCAATGAAATAAAAGAAATAACATTTAAGCTGATTCACAAATGTTACCCGACTAAAACCTTTCTTAGGAAATATAAGTCAGACACTGAAGTGAACTGCAGTTTTTGACATTCATCTGAAGAAGTCTTCATTCATTTGTTTTGGCAATGCACCTACACAGGAAAATTTTGGTCAGACTTTTTACTGTTTATCCAATCTTATTTTGCAAGTGACTTTTCTTTCTGTTTTAAGGATGCTTTCTTTGGATTGTTTGACTATTCAAAAGAAAATACAGGAAAATATTACGTAATTTATGTTTTCTGTTAGCTAAATTTCTTTTTAAAATTTTTTTAAAAGTTTACTGGCTTTAAACCTCTATTTTCTTTGCTCAAAGTTGACTTAGATAAGTGTGTGGAAACTGTCCAAAATTCTGCTAATTTGAAAGCTATGAGAACTGAATCTCTGTATTCATCCTGTGTGTCTTCTTAAGATGTAATTTTATTACCTTATTTTTTTGTTAACCCTGGTAAGTCTGAGTGTATATTCTTGAATTCTATTTCATTTTTTTATTTTTTTTTTATTTTGTCTTTGTGTATAATTGTAACTGTACTGTTGTAATGTTTGTTCGGTTTAATATATATATATAAAAAAAAAGAAAAAAATAAAAAGAAAAAAAAAGATTTTGATTCATTAACCAGCTCCTGAAAATCATTCGTTAGGGGATCGTGCTACACTGGCCGCGTTGTGTGTTCTAGTGTTGTGTGTTCCAGTGTTGTGTGTTCCAGTGTTGTCTGTTCCAGTGTTGTGTGTTCCAGTGTTGTCTGTTCTAGTGTTGTGTGTTCTAGTGTTGTGTGTTCTAGTGTTGTCTGTTCTAGTGTTGCGTGTTCTAGTGTTGTCTGTTCCAGTGTTGCGTGTTCTAGTGTTGTGTGTTCCAGTGTTGTGTGTTCCAGTGTTGTCTGTTCCAGTGTTGTGTGTTCTAGTGTTGTCTGTTCTAGTGTTGTGTGTTCCAGTGTTGTCTGTTCTAGTGTTGCGTGTTCTAGTGTTGTCTGTTCCAGTGTTGCGTGTTCTAGTGTTGTGTGTTCCAGTGTTGTGTGTTCCAGTGTTGTGTGTTCTAGTGTTGTCAGTTCCAGTGTTGTGTGTTCTAGTGTTGTCTGTTCCAGTGTTGTGTTTTCTAGTGCTGTGTGTTCCAGTGTTGTCTGTTCTAGTGTTGTGTGTTCCAGTGTTGTCTGTTCCAGTGTTGTGTGTTCCAGTGTTGTCTGTTCCAGTGTTGTGTGTTCCAGTGTTGTGTGTTCCAGTGTTGTCTGTTCTAGTGTTGTGTTTTCTAGTGTTGTGTGTTTCAGTGTTGTGTGTTCTAGTGTTGTGTGTTTCAGTGTTGTGTGTTCTAGTGTTGTGTGTTCCAGTGTTGTGTGTTCCAGTGTTGTCTGTTCTAGTGTTGTGTGTTCCAGTGTTGTGTGTTCTAGTGTTGTCTGTTCTAATGTTGTGTGTTCTAGTGTTGTCTGTTCCAGTGTTGTGTGTTCTAGTGTTGTCTGTTCTAGTGTTGTGTGTTCCAGTGTTGTGTTTTCTAGTGTTGTGTGTTCTAGTGTTGTCTGTTCTAGTGTTGTGTGTTCCAGTGTTGTGTGTTCCAGTGTTGTGTGTTCTAGTGTTGTGTGCAGGTTTTAAAGAGTTTCAGATAGCTTACGACAGCTTTCATTCTGACAGAAGAGCAAGGATGGATGAAAGACACATCCATAAACAAGTAACCTTTTCATCTTTTCATCCAGCATATGCTGATACAAACACAAGGGCAGGTGGAAGCCCTTTGCATGAAAATGATTTAACCAAACGGAGTCAGCAAAGGACAGAGTTCGTCCTGAGGAGAGGTGGTCAAGATGGACGAGACGAGAGCCAGAAACTCCCTATCAGCTCATAAACTTCTCAAACCAGAGGGAAGGTGAAGGTACTGATGCTTTCAGCTTTGAAAAGAACCACACACGTTTAATTAGTTAATAATATTATATAATAATACATAATATATTGCATTTTTTTTAAAGAAAATTATATATAAGCAAAATATATTTTATTCTTTATATTGGGATGCAATGGGACCTTGACATATTTCCTTGAGATTTTTAAAATGGGTTTCAGAGGTACCTGTATTTTTTTTTTTTACACAGAGACAGGACTTCTGCAGCAGCGATGGTAGCAGGTGGAGGTGTTTAGAGGAGAATAACTCCATCTGTTGAGGAACACAATGTCTGAACCAGCAGCTCCGGCTCCATTAAGCAGATCACTGAAGAAAATCAACGAGCCACTGCAGGGAGAAGCAAACTAATGGCCAAGGTAACTTCTTTATGTATGACAAACTCTGGTTCTCTTCAGAGAAGTGGAATGATCTTGAATCCGGATGTACTTTAATCACCATAAATAGACATCAAACATTTAAAACCAATATCGGTCCAATTATTTCAATGGCACAGAACATTCTGTTGTTACCTGTGACTGCAGAGGAGAACAGGTATATATAGTCGGGGTGCCCACACTTCCACGACTGATCCAATTATCATGAACAACTGGAAGCATCATGGAAAAGATTTCTTAGAAATCATTTTGAGATTGCTGTCCCTATTAAATAGCAAACCAAGCATAATTTTCATCATGGGAGCATACATTTAAAGACCCATCATATATAGCTTTTTGTGAACGAGTTGCGCACATGCGTAGTTTTTCAAATTAGTCAAAGTTTAAGTATTCGGTTCTAAAACTATACATTGTGGGTTTTAAAGAATTAGCAATAAATGCAACCAGTTCAGTTATTTGGTAAGAGATTAACCATGAATGATTCAATGAAGTGTTTTCTCTGAAGCTGTGGAGAGTCAGAGCTCACGGTCACATACGTGTGTGGCCAGATTTCTTTGAAGAATCAGAAGGAGTGCTAGCAAAGAGAAACCAACCATTCAAAGAAAATGATTAATGCTTTCTCCCATGGAGTTATGCATTGGAGATACCTCAGCTTCACAAAAGGTGTGTGAACTGCAAAGAAGTAATAAGGTTTCATATTTCTCTGCAACCTTCATGGTTGGAATAACGTCATAGTTTAAGTCCAATAAAGGACCTTTTTGTTTCTTTGATTCTAACATTAAAAAATCTAAATGTTTTTATTCAAGTCAAAAATATTATTTAATGTCACTAAACCAATCTATAGACAAATTCATACCAGCAAAACAAAATTTATGGATTAAATCCAGTAGAAATAAGTCTGTAAGGTAACTTAAAGAAAGATTACAGCTCCAACTACAAATTTTAAATCAATTTCCTCTTATAAAAAACTACAATGTGGTCAAGTTGTGTCACTGGACTACTTTGTAAAACTAAAAGTCATATTTCTATGTCTGCGTTATAAACATTGTTATATTCCAGTTGATAGACATCCTGAGATAATTTAGTTTTATATCTCATTTCTTCTTAACTAGAGGATTTACATCATCTTTCTGTCATCATTTACTTCCTCGTCATATTGTTGCAAACCTGTGTGACTTCTTTTCATCTGCAACACAAAAGAAGATATTTTGAAGAAAGTTGGGGTTCAAACAACACTGGATTCTATTCACTCTTATTGTACAGACCAAAAAAGGAGAGACTTTTTTTTTCTTTTTAATCTTCTTTGTTGTTCCATGATAAAAAGCCAGTCATACAGGTTAGGTTTTAGTAAAAAAGTGACAACTCTTCAGACCAGTTTTTGAATGAATTTAAATCTACGGCACAAATGTCTGAAACAAGACACTTAAAAGTCATCTTCAGAACAAGTTTTCCTCTAACACACTCACAAAGAGAAATATTTAGCTAATTAATTTTTTAAGCAGTGCAATGATGCAAATTTGAAAATACCCTGGCATTTCTAGGCTTTTCATGAGCGTGGGAACCTCTGTTGCAGTGAATTTACCTCCTGTTTCTCAGCCCATATCAGCTGGTGAATAATTCCCTCTATTAATCCAGATGAAGGTGAAACACCCAGCACGCATGCAACAGAGGCATGAATCTCGATGTGCTTAAGATCTCAGCAAGTGCAGAAGACTTCAGGGCTTCCCTGGACGACTGCGACTTGAGAGGGAGAACGACTCCCAGCCGAACATCATAAGCAGATCCCAGTGTTTCTGAGTGTGTCTGGTTACTGATTCATTATTAATAAGAGCACTATGCATCTGATAACTCTGCCAGACTCATTCAGAAACACAGTTTCTATCAGACGGAGAGTAATTAAAGGGAAATAACCAAATTTGTTGTTTAAAGCATGCACCTAGTTTGATGATTGAAGTTGAATTCCCAGTTTGTACACCGGCCGAGGAAGCGCATCCGTCCTTCTTGATCAGGAAGAAGTTTTGGAAGAAGTTCTCCAACACTGCTGTCCTAAAAGTACCTCACCAAACTTCACAGGCGCCTGTGGGAGTGACTGCAGAGGACTGCTAAACCTGACATCCTGCGCGAGAAATAAAAAGCAAACAGACTTTGTGCATGGCAGTGCCTAGATCTGTAACAAGAGCGAGTGTCAACAGCACTGATCACAGGAAAATCATTTGAGTTGTTGTTTTACAGTGTACAGGGACATTTCAATGCCACACACTCTCTCTGTTCCAAAACCTCTACTGCGTTCCAGATGGCATAAATGGTGCATTCATAGGGCACTTCAAAGGGTGAAAAGTCACCTCAGTCATTTTGAAGGGTTGTTCCAAACAGAAGAACAAGTTCAAGTACACTGTAAACATTTTTTTTTTCAAAGTTGTAAATAAAACAAAGATTATTGGAGTATGTTTTACAAGAAAATACCATTTCAGTCTTTCTACTTCCAAATTATACATTTAATTCATTGTGGTACTTGGCATTAATTTGTAATTATTTGTGAACTTTACTAACAATTTCTGAGTGAAAATTGTTTCACAGTAAATCCTACAGAAACTTAACTTAAAAATTGCATTCTGAATAAGCAAAAGTATTAATTTGGAACAGTTTACAGAGGTTTTTTTTTTTTTTTCACTGAATAATAGTTATGTCAATTTACACCACACATCACAATTTATATTGAACATCACTTTATACGTGTATAATACCTATAATTGAGTAAAATCTTAGTTATTGTTGGAAATGTGACTTTCCTTATTTTTTAAATATGTAATTTAAGAAATAAATATATTTATTTGTTCAAAAGAACAGCATTTATATGAAATAGACTTTTTTTAAAAAAACAATATACTCAATTTTGATCAGTTTAATGCACTCTGGTTGAATAAAAGAATTAATATATAGCATATAACACATTATGCTGTACATGCTAAATTTAATCAGTAAACGCAAATTGATTGTAGTGGGCCTTTAACATATTATGCTGCCTTCTAAGAGAACTTGTTTGAGAATCAATTTAAAAATGCATTAAACAACTCATTCTAGTTCAACCTAATTAAAAATTGACTAGTTTACATAATTTGACATATTTTAATGCTTAGATTATCAAGTTGTTAGCTTTACAACAAGCCAAACTCCACTGAAATCAATGTTGAGTCAAGTCTCCCATGACAGCAATGCAGCTCGCTAGGTTTTGGAACAGAGCCACAGACATATATATAATAATTCAGCTTTCTGTGAAGTACACACACATACTTTAAATAAATCAGAAAGAAGAAAAAACAACACCAATATGCAAAGGTAAACTAAGATCTTTTTTATTCCTCTCTCTTCTCTCTTTTTTTTTTTTTTGCTTATGTATATATAGATCTATTTTTTGTTCCTTTTTCTACATACAAGTCCTTATGTCGTCATGCTGGGTGCAGCTTCGGTGAAGTAGCTCATGCAGGTGACCCATGTGGATATTACGAAGGACAGGCAAAAGACGGGGTGGACCGAGATCGAGTTGAGACCGAGCTGGACCACCGCCGGACTCCACTGTACAGTCACCAAATCACAAGACGTTTAGAAACAGGCTGACCAGGACCAGGAGGACGAAAGTCAGGACTCTTCGCTAAGACACAGCTCAGATTCCCAAAAGAAAAAATCATAAACAGGAAAAAATCGTGACATCATCAACTGGCGTCTCACGCCATCAAAACCCCCCGTAACAGAAGACGACAGCCGAAGAGAAGGTGAAGACGAAATTAGGATGATGCAAAAGAAAGGACTTGTTTTTTTTGTTTTGTTTTTTTTTAAAGAAAAAATCCCACAAGTCTCCCGTCCTTGAAAAGTGTCACCAGCAGAAAGAGCTACTTTTTGCTGAGCCACATTTATGTAGAACCGACTGTGCTCATTAATTTCAGTCCATAATCATTTCCATTAGAGCAAAAGGGAGTCAAAGTCTACAGTCATTAATCATTACAGTACTGCAGATCCCCATACGCTCATACGGGTCCATCAGAAATACATTACGGCGCAAACCACGGCCGCCCTGGCATTTAGAATAAAGACCTTAAAACCGAAATGCATGTTGCTTTTGGAGTGAAAAATGAAAATTAGTAATACATATGCAGGGAGTCTACTGTAACGGCATCGGAGAGGGTCACAATATATTTACAGCAGTACATCCACTGTGTACCAGAATACGGAGAATAATGACGAGCGCATCCCAAATCCAGTCCTGACTGATCCAACTCAAACACACACACACACAAAAATACATTAGTGAGTGAACGAACAAAACTCAGACAAGGCAGAACTGTAAAATGCTGAACAATCTTTGCACCAATAACCTTCTTGTCTTTTAAAAAATAGTGTCCGTTGGTTTAAATGCTTCAAAAGGAAAAAAAATTGACATCTTTGGTGAAGATTCCACAGCAATCTCTCAGTCTTGTTGCCATGATGTCTCTGCAGAATGCCAACTGGGCTCAGCAGCAGGTGCACAGACGAACACACTCGAACAAACGGACAAACACGCATACTGCTGGTTTCTTTAAAAGGTTTAAAATCAACAACAATCCCGCTGGAGAAACCTGATGCCATCGAGGGGAAAATGGAATGACCGTGGTGAGGATGAAGCAGGTCTGATTTAATGGAAATCTCAGGCTCTGCGAACATCAACCATTTTGAAGATTTAAAGAAATAGATGACCTTCTTAAAATCACCATTCCAAACCTGTATGCTGTTATCTTTTCCTATTAGAGCTTTTCAACAATCTTAATATAGCTGTTCATGGTCACTATGGTGCAAACCCCCCAAAAAAGGACCATAAACCCATTAAACCACCTTTAAAGTAGTCAATATTCAGTAGTGACCCTGGACCACAAAACCAGTCATAAGGGTCAATTTTTTTGAAATTGAGATTTATACATCATCTGAAAGCTGAATAAATTGTTAGGATAGGACAAGATACAACTATTTGAAAATCTGGAATCTGAGGGTGCAAAAAAAATCAAAATACTGAGAAAATCGCCTTTAAAGCTGTCCAAATGAAGTCCTTAGCAATGCATATTACTAATCAAAATTAAGTTTTGATATATTTACGGTAGGAAATTTACAAAATATCTTCATGGAACATGATCTTTACTTAATATCCTAATGGTTTTTGGCATAAAAGAAAAATGGATAATTTTGACCCATACAATGTATTTTTGGCTATTGCTACAAATATACCCCAGCGACTTAAGACTGGTTTTGTGGACTAGGGTCACATATTTAAGACTTTATTGGTTGTAAATCTTTCCTTGTGCTGCAGCTCTCAGATTTTATTTTACATACAGTGCAATACCGTTCAAAAGTTTGGGGTCAGTACAATTTAAAAAAAAAATAAATGAATACATTCATCAAGTATGCATTAAATTGCTCAAAAGTGACATTAAAGACATTTACATTGTTAAAAAGATTTCAAATAAATGCTGAACTGTTTTTAACATTGATAATTCTAAGAAATGTTTTATTAGCACCAAATCAGCATATAATCAGGATATCTGAAGGATCATGTGACACTGAAGACTGGAGTAATGATGCTGAAAGTTCAGCTTTGACATCACAGGAATATATTACATTTTAAAATATATGAAAATAGATATCAGTTATTTTAAATTGTAATAATATTTCAGATTTTATTTTATTTTTTGATCCAAATAAACAGCCCAAACTTTTGAACAAAACTACAGCATATTCCACAGTTCCACAGTCAGTTTCTCACATAAAGGCTTCCCAACATCTGATATATAATGCTCGAGTCATATAGAGTAACGTCATGCTGGTTTTATGGTGATGCTTTGTTGTTTTTGAGTTCAACTTACAGCATACAGGTTTGAGGGTGAAGTAAATCACACAGTTTCCATTTCTGGGTCAACTACTCCTTTAAATATTAATGCAGCCTTGTATCTTTCGTTTTTAAGTGTAAAATTATGTCTGAAATGTTATAAATTCCACCAGGAGTTTATATTATACAGCAACACTCCTGGAATCTGAAAACCACCAAAGCCCAACTTTAAAAATGAATGATCGGTGCAGAAAATACTTCAGCTTCGTAGCTCTCAATAACCTTACCAGTCAAACATGCTGCACTGGATAAGTCATAAATCAAAGAGCGCCTGAGCTCCTGGCTCAGACCTTCCTACGGCACAAGTCTGCAGAGAAGAAACCTCATCCTCAAGAACAGCTGAATTCAGTCTTACAGAAGCGTCTCTGAGGAGGAATGTAGGCATTCAGGTCTATGCAGGAAATAAAAAAATCCTCAAACAAGTCGCAAGGATAAAGTGAAATTCAGAGTCGCCGCTGCAAACCCTCGCTTCCGCATGCAGAGATGGCTTTTGTCAATAATAAACGTGCATTTTACAGACCATTCTGCCATCTTGAAAAACTCCCACAATGCCCTGCTCTCAAACCTGCAGTGACTAAATGCAGCATGAATGCTGAAGGAAGAGCTCAACCAGAAATGAACTAACCTACATATTGTTTCAAATGTAAGTCTTGAAACGACGTGAGGGTGAATTTTCATATTTGGATGAACTATTCCTTTAACATAGGTGTAACTTGATCACATTAGCAGATCATGTTCACTGGGAAACCTGCCGTTTGGTTCGAGTGATCCGATGGACTTCATGCAGCTTCAAGTCAATACAGTTTAGACACCTAAAAAGTAGGGCTTCTAAAATGGTCCATTATAGGCCAGTAAAGTACTGAACCCAGAATAAAGGGCTTTCTTTGAGCCTTATGTAATTCGCACATGCATTTAAGACCTCTGAGTAATTTCAACAGCCACGACACATCGTCTAATATCAATGCATTTTGGTTGCATCCATAAGACTACTCCATTTTCCAATTCAAATCACTGTTTGGGAATACAGCTTACGTAGGAACCATATGCAAAAATTCAAGTTTCCCTCCGAGGTCAAATTAAAATCCGAAATCTATTTTACTAGAAAGACGACGTACGCTAGTTCTACACTAAAGTCCTCACAAAATAAGTTTGTCTATCTAAAGGGACCATGCTTGATGAGATGATGAGATCTATGTGACAGAATTTCTTCCCCTTCTAAAATCCGGAGGGAACGGAATAAAAAATATGAATATGCTTATGTTTTGCATATCAAGGAGAACCATGCTCAAAAAGGTGAGCCAGCATTTGGGTAGGCTGGACCAGGAAACCTTCAGACCCGTGTGCACAGCGGTGTGGTCCACCTGAAGCCACGTAACGTGCACGTTTACGACATCAAGGTTTTTTCACAACAACCCTCTCACGAAAAAAATAAAAGAACATTTTTTTTTCCAGTTACAAATGACATTACGTCCTGTTATCTGCTGAAGGCTAATGCCGCTAACTTCAAAACAAACATACGTTAGATGACAATCTGCTTCTACATTACAAATTAAAAAGGCAGAGTAATGATTCACACAAAGAGAGCAAAATGACAGACACTAAAGGGCTCTTGGTTTGTCTGAGAACAAACAGCATCATACACACGCACACACATCCCCACACATCAAGTGAAGTATTAACAGCTGGTTGTTGTCATGTCCTGGTCTTTTTTATGTTCCCTCTTCAAGAGTTCAGCGAGAACTGGTCCTGTTCTATGGGTTTTTTCACCCAGGCGCCCAGACCCGCTTTGTGAAAGGCCTTGATGAGCGTTTGCTTGGCCGTATGGTACTCCACCGCTGCTTGTTTGGCTTCGTGGTATGAGCTGGGCTTGGGCACTTTGATACGCAGAGTTGGCGAAAGCTGCAGAGAGAGGAAAAAAAAGATATTGTTTGTGTTTGTGCTATTTTGTTATATAATACAATACAAATTTAGCAATATGACAACTATAATAGTTAACAACAATACTGCATGCTTCACATTTCAAAGGTTGAAAGTGTAATATACTATAATTATAATAATACAATACAAGATACATTTATAATTGTATTTTATATATATCTAGAAAAAAAAAGAAAGAAAGTCGTGACGTATTGTCAAGTATGGTGACCCATACTCGAAATTGGTGCTCTGCATTTAACCCATCCAAGTGCACACACACAGCAGTGAATAGTGAACAAACGCACACACACACCGTGAACACACACCCGGAGCAGAGGGCAGCCATTGCTCCAGCGCCCGGGGAGCAATTGGGGGTTCGGTGCCTTGCTCAAGGGCACCTCAGTCATGGTATCGAAGGCAGAGAGAGTGCTGTTTATTCACAATCCCCACCTTCAATTCCTGCCGGTGCGAGAATCGAACCGGCAACCTTCAGGTTACAAGCCCGACTCTCTAACCATCAGGCCACGACTTCCCACGCGAGTGTGACCATCTATATGGTCACACTTTATTTTAAGGTCCAGTTCTCACTATTAACAAACCATTAAGTACGACGTTTGCCTCAATAAACTCCTAATTTGCTGCTTATTAATAGTTAGTAAGGTAGCTGTTAAGTTTAGGTAGGATTAGGGATGTAGAATATGGTCATGAAGAATATGTGCTTTATAAGTAACAATAAACAGCTGATATGTTAATAATAGGCATGTTAATAAACTTCTAATCCAAAGCAACTTTTATAATGCAATTAATGTCAAGCACACAAAAGTGAACGTTTGGTACATGAGCTCAATTGTTTTTGCATTTTCCACACACCGTTTAAGCTCACCGTTTATAATAAATTTTGTTTACAATGAACAGCACTCAGATTTTTGATTCATGTTCTGTTCTGAATGTTGTTAAATTTAAAGGATATGTTGTAGAGTGAGGGGAACTAAAATACATGTTTACAGTTGAGGTCAAAAGTTGCAGACTCTGCAAAATGTTAATTTTACCAAAATAAGAGGGATCATACAAAATGCATATTATTGCTTACTTAGTACTGACCTGAATAAGATATTTCACATAAAAGATGTTTACACACAGTCCACAAGAGAAAATAATAGTTGAATTTACAGTATAAAAATGACACTATTCAAAAGTTTACATCCACTTGATTCTTAATACTGTGTTGTTACCTGAATGATCCACAGCTGTTTTTTTTTTGTTGTTTAGTGCTAGTTGTTCATGAGTCCCTTGTTTGTCCTAAACAGTTAAACTGCCCGCTGTTCTTCAGAAAAATCCAGGTCCCACAAATTCTGTTTTTTTCAGCAGTTTTGTGTATTTGAATCCTTTCCAACAATGACTGTATGATTTTGAGATCCATCTTTTCACACTGAGGACAACTGAGGGACTCATATGCAACTATTACAGAAGGTTCAAATGCTCACTGATGCTCCAGAAGGAAAAACCACGCATTAAGAGCCGGGGGGTGAAAACTTTTGAACAGAAAGAAGATGTGTACTTTTTCTTATTTTGCCTAAATATCATTTTTTTCAATTTTATTTAGTACTGCCCTTCAGAGGCTACAGAAGATACTTACATGTTTTACCCTAATCTTCAAATTCAAAAAGTTTTTATACAAACATAAATTTTAACATCATCTTTACTTTACTTTTTTACTTAAGACAAGTCTTGCAGTAAGGTTGAAAGTGAATCTGTGATAGTGATACCTTAGAGTGTAGTCGCACCCAGCGGCTGTATAGGGCGTGCTTACAGAGACGTGAGGGTCTGCCCATGTCATCCTTGCCTGTGGTGGCATTAATGACTTCTAGAGCCTGATCTCCCACCGTCCAGTTCACACTGAAGTTAGGAGCCTTTCCTGGCTGTCGGGCCTCAGCGTTACTGATTCCTGCAAACACACAAACACACCAATCATAGTAAAAAAAAAAAAAAAATAAAAATCACACCCAGAAACGGCCTTGGTGCGTTTTTTTTTTCTGCATGAATAAAAACATCCAGTGTGGCCCTTTTTATGCAGATGACTTGTTATAAAGATATTTCATGAACAAATAAGAAATGTGTTTCAAGGCTTGTGTTTTTAATGAAAGTTAAAACACAGATAAAACAATGTGCTCAAGGTTGTTTATTCAGTAGTTGTGTTTTAGGATTCCCACACTTTGTCACCAATGAATGTCCATGACCTTTTCAGCCATTCATTATGAGCTGATGAATTTAAACAATCATACTTATGAGTGCAAATGTGTCTCCAATAAGACACTCAACAAAAAGTATGATGATTTCTTCTGCTTTACAAAATGAGCACAGAAAAATGTTACAGAACAGACTAAACTGGAAACAAACCAGAAAGCAGAAACTGAATTTACATTGACTAAATAATTACTTGGAAAAACCTGAAGCAATGGAAATGATCTGAAAAACACTTGAAGGCTGCGTGCCATTATTTTAATCTTTTATTCATTCATATTTATATACTTAAGTTTAAATTAATATTAAATAATATACTATTATGTAACATTTCAAGAATATTTCCGTAAAGCATAAATGGCTCATTGCACTATGCATTACCTCTTTACCTGCAGAACAAGACAACAGGAACAAAAAGAGTTGACAAATGCAGAAGGGTCTTTCTTTGAGCTCGGGTCGAGTACGCTGTGCCTCAACCTCCCACAACACATCATCAAATGAGTTTGAGATTTTCAGCAGTGAGTCATTAAAAGCTAGTTCAGCTGGGAATCTGATGTAACCCAGTGCAAAAGCAGGGTTGGGTGTTTCTCTTGAGGCACAAAACAAAGTAAGAAAGGATATGTATTCAATTCATCGTAAATACTTCTCCAAAAGTAGCCGATGTCTCCCTTATGACACTTTGAAACTCAAGTGAGTGTTTAAACAGGCACTTAAACCTAGTGCTGGGTATAAACTAGATAAAAGTAGTCACGCTACTAACTTAAACAACATTTTTCAGTAGCATAATTCAGCTTTTTGAAAAAAAAAAAAAAAACAGTCAAGTCACCTTTATATATTGCTACATTTATATACAATACAGATTGTTTCAAAGCAGCTTTACAATGATAAACAGGGAAAAATAATAATCAAATATGAGACAAATTCAAGTTCTGCTGTAAAGCAGCTCTCATAGTGTAGTTTTTCCAGTAAGAATCTACTGTTTGCACATTTATTGGACAGAAAAAAGTTAGGGAAAGGAAAAAGCTCTCCTAAACTTTCCGTTCTTCCGAAATTAAAGTGGGAAAATCTGATTCATTTAGAGCTCAAACACTTACTTAGGTCATTTTTCTGTTTTGTAGTGTGTGTGTGTGTGTATGTATATACATATATATATATATATATATATATATATATATATATATATATATATATATATGACTCATTAAATTCAAAACTATTACATGTGATAGTTTTGCATTTAAAAGATACTTTTATAAGAGTTTTTGTTAGGTAAGCTACTTGTAGTTAAAAAAAAAACAAAAAACTTTAAAACACATTTTAACAACTTTAAAATACACTTATTACTCAGTAATATTATCCATCTGACTGCATAATTGATGAATTTTGCAACATTGACCATCATTGAATGAACTGAATTAACACTGAACAGAGTTTAACTGAATAATTACAGTATCTGTCTTTGTCTCATATTTGATGATGTTTGCAGCATTGATTTGGTTACTTTTACTGTTTATTGCTTTGAAACAATATGTATTGTATGAAGCGTCATATAATAAAGGTTACTTGACCAAAAAAGCAGCTTGACTGTTCTTTAACCACTTTAAATTTTGACAAGCGTTTCCCAACCCTGCTATATGCTGTGTGGGATTATTTTCCAGCTTCCTCTTTATAAAAAAGAAAAAAAGTGAGAGAGAATGAGAGAAATCAGCAGGGGAATCTGGGATTTGAGGCACGATATGAATTACTGAAACAGGCCGGCAGCGGAGAGGAGGCCCATCTAAATTCCAGCAATTCATCAAACCACAAGAAAATTGAAGGCGAGTGGGGGAAACTGTCCGTCTAGTAAATGGTAATACAATTTGACATGGGTGCCATTTTCAATGATTTGGGAGTGGAAATGCGAGCCGGTGTGATGTTGTCTTACCGCTGAGCAGGGGGCGGTTGAGGGAGAATTGCTGGGGCAGGTCTTCGATGTCAGCGATCCGCTGGTACATGGCTCGGGAGAGATGATCAGCGTGATACAGGCTGCCCAGGATGATGCTGGAGTAGTAGATGGGCTCAGTGAAGTAGCTCATCAGAGAGCCCTGGACGCCCACCACATTCCACCTGCAGGAACACACACACACACACACCTCACATCAGTCTACAGATTTTGTATTGGGCATCAAGCAGCAACCTAACACAGACTACAGCATTGAAATTTATTAATATTACTATGAACTGCATAGACCCAACAGTATGCAGATAAAGTTGAATGAAAATGGAGTTAGATTGGACATTCAACAATAAAAGATATGAGAAGCAAAGTTGATAAACCCATTTATTTTGCAGTTATTATTTGAATTATATTATAACTGATTTACTTATTATTGAATTCAATCATAATATAAACATATATTTTTAGAAAGTTTTATATGCATTTATTTCCCTCTGCTGTACACAAAACATCAAAACAGACTTGCGGCCCATTTTTTATATAGTAATTATAATACACAATTATTATTCAATTTAATTATAATTATTTTATAATTTCATTACTGGCATTTTGTATTGTTTTCCCCCTGCTGTATGCAACCCCATCAAAATTTATTTAATTATGCTTCCAATTTATTATAATATAATTATTTTATAATTTTATAATTTCATTACTGGCATTTTGCACTGATTTCCTCCTGCTGAATGCAATGCTACCAGAACAGACCAGTTACCCATTTTTTTTTAAAAATAATAATTATAATTCATTAAATTATTATTACATTTGATTATTTTTTTATTGACCTATTTTTATTATAATTAACAATTTACTAAATTTATATATAATTTTGTCACTTTTTTATAGGCATTTTGCATTGTTTCTCCCCCTTCTGTACACAACCACAACAGAGGAGCTTTATCATAATTAAATACAATTATTACTACATTTAGTTATAATATAATATTACAGCATACTACGGTTTTATCATTGACATTTTGCATCGTTCACAACAGACCCAATTTTTGCCACCCAATTTTATTTTATTATACAATTGATTATAATTAATTTTGAATTTAAATTATATTAATATAATTAATATTAATATTAAATTATTTTACAGTTTTTATGCAAATCCCATCAAAACAGATTTTCAACCCATTTTTGGGTCCCAGCCCACCACTAGACATACTGATTGCACCATTATTGCATTGACTCGTCTTTATAAGAATACATCTATTTTTGATTTTGTTTGTTACTAGCCTTAAGTATTTCCAGCAGTTTAACATAATGAAACACCTTTGGGACTCCTAATGTCATTTTTGTAAAAATGACCATGTACAGGTGGATGGGACATAAGACAATCAGGTGCTACAAGAATCCAAAACATGAAAGCAAAAAAGCAATCTGGCCAGAAGCCCAGATGTGAATGATTTTCAAATGATATATAAAAAAACAAAAGTGGAAGAATTGTTCAATTAGTGCAGTTCTTCCAAAGCACCTCATTTATGTCTTCACAGGTCCCAGACTCACGCACTGGGTCTCCCTCCTCAGCCGAACACAATCAAAAGGCCTAATCAAGCCCCCAAAACAACACCTGCTGTATGCAGCTGAGAAGAAGCCAGACTCAAGTGATTGGAGTCGTTCTCGTCTGACCAATCAACAGCCTCAGATGCCAAAGAGAGACAGTCCAACTTTTGCTACTGTTAATAAGACCACTTTGTTAGCTAAGCACTTCCCTCCTGTATCCAGAACACTTACTCAGAGTTTCAGCTGGTGTTTATCAAGTCTGCTTGCTATACTAGATAGCTTTTACAGTTCTGATGACAGTAACCCCACAAATTCAGTCATTATTTCATCCCTAAAAGCATTCATTGCATTAATTTATGCTGTGTAGAAGCCAGCAAATCAAATAGGAACTGATTTTGACATAGTGCTTGTGAGTTTTTTGTGCAATATGCACAAAAAGTGAGCAGCCTTGTACAGGAACACTTGATTGAACACTTCCTGGCAGTAAGAGGTAAATAAAAAGCCACATATTACAGATCAGAAGTTAAAAACCCAAGGGAACTGTCAATAATTCAGACATGATATATACTATTCAGCAAAGATGCATTAAATTAATCAAAAGTGACAGAAATGATTTTTATTGATCATTTCAGAAGGATCATGTTACACTGGAGACTTGCCATCACAGAAATAAATAATATGTTAAAATATATTAAAATATTAAAATTGAAAAACAGTTGAAAAAAAAAATAGAAAAACAAATGGGAATAATATTTAACAATATTTCATATATATCTGAATCATTATATATGAAGATATATATATATCACATGTAACAAATGTTAATAATTAATATAAGAATATTAAATGTGAATAATTCAATAATTTTAGAAAATGTGTTAAGTCTTTAACTCTAAATTTAAATCAAAGTCAAAAGTAAAAAAGTACTTTAGTACATTTTATATATTTATAAAATGTATTTATTTATTATGTGTATTTATTCAGTTATTTAATTATTATTATAATTTTTTTTTTTTTTTGCATTTAATTCTGCTTTAAGTTTGTGCAAAATAATAAAAGAGGAGAGAAGTGACCACAAAGAGGGTTTAAACACAGACAGATTTCACTGTTTCACTGGAATAAACAACATGTATTGGAGCTACTTTTATTCTTATCATTATTTCAGACACGGGTGGCTCAGCACCTCTCATGAAAAATTCACAGGAAGACCCTCCACCCGCTGTGTCCTGGTTTGAGACCTACATCTGGTCATGTTACTAGCAGAGCAGGTACAGGTCCTGACGGATGAGACAGAGTTCTATCAACAGCACACGCTCATTCTTCTCAGCAGATGGGCTGCTTTTCCTTGAGAGTGAGCTGTGAACATCACTTCTGCTGTGTGTGAGTGTCCCTGAGCAACACATAAACCAGCCCAGCCCTGACTAAACACCGCTTTCCTAGGAAAACCAGTGCAATAAACTGAATCAGCACACAATCTGATATAAAACAGACACTGGAAACATGAAACGCTCACTGTCTATTTCAATGCATCAACTGATGCATCTCTATATAGATGCTAATACATACAGTATATAGGTATTAAAGGGATAGTTCACCCAAAAATTTCCCAAGTCAATGGCTAACTGTTTTGTTACCAACCTTATTCAAAATATCTTCTTTTGTGTTCAGCAGTAGAAAGAAACTCACAACTTGAGGGTGAGTAAATGATGCAAGATTTTAATTTTTGGGTGAACTATCGCTTTAAGCAGTGTTTTCTTAGTTTAATATTGAGATTTATTTATTTTTTTTAATATATAATTTTTATTATTATTTTGAATCCGTTTTTATTAAGCTAAAGTTTTAGCAATTTTGTTGTGTATTTTTTTTAGTAGTTTTAATATATACTGTATATATATTTCTATATAGATTTTATTAATTTTATTTCAGTTTTAAGTTATTTTAGTTTTTAGTACCCCAAGTTAAACTAAACGAAAATTAGGAATGTAGCCTCGGCATCTAGCTAATATATATTATATATATATATATATATATATATATATACACACACACACACACACACACACACACACATATATATACACACACACACACAGTTCAGTTAATATTTACATTATTTTGTTTCAAGTAATGAAATTGGCTTTATTTTTAGTTTCAGTTTAGTATCACTGGTATTAAGGAGGTTAACCCTAATATATTTCTATTTTTCATTAAGACACTGAAACATGATTATCAGTGAATAACCACCTAAATTTCAATCTGTTCCTCAAAAAAAGCTATTGTATGACTGCTGAACACTCAGAAGAGTCATACGTATATATTCTTTTATTGTACTTTTTTTCATGCATGGAGATTAAACAGTCTTGACAATCATAGTCCCCATTTACTTATCACTCATCCATCTCCTTTAGAATTACAAAGAAACAACAATAAAAACAAAAAAACAAAAAAAAAACAAAAACAGAGATATATGGAATAAGAAAAGACCAAACTGAATTTTTGGTGGAATCATTTCTTTCATATTGCATTTGCAGAGCAATTTTGCCCTTTTATTTTTTGGATTAAAAACAAAACAAAATGAAATAAAAAAAGGTGGTTTTGTATAAATAAATAAATAAATAAATAGGAATAAATTGAATTAAAATAAATGAATGAATGAATAAATGAATGAACACAAATTAAAAATTAATTTAAACACTTTGCACTTCTTTCCCTATCAATTATGAAGTTCGGTAAGACCCAATGGGCAATTAAATTAACAAAGCCCTTGTTCTCTTCCCAGCGGTGACAGGTACAGTGTCTACCTAGTGCAGACAGATTAACCAGAAGGTTCTGGACTAATGCTTTTGCTGAGCTGTCTGCTATTCTAATGAAGAGGGCTGACAATAGCTCCGCTCCAAAAGTAAGTGAACTGCCTAACTAGACAGCATTTTTAGAAGTAAAGGTAGGAAGAACATTATGCTCATTATGGCCAAACTGTAAATGTAACATTAAAATCCCAGAATGCAGTGTGACGAGCTCGGCTAAGAGAACATACTGTTATTTCAGCTAAGAGAATATACTGTTATTTCTTTAAATAGCAACAAGTACCATTTTTAAATCTAAATTTGATTTAAAAAATGACATATTTTGCATATTTTAGATGCTTATTAGCAAATTGTGTCATTATCTAAGTAACATGCTAATGGAAATCAGTTCAGGATTAAAAATAAAATTGACCAACTAACATTAGATATTATATATGTTATGTTAGTAGAATAATGCTTAATTGCTTATTGTTTTCTTATATATATATATATATATATATATATATATATATATAAATAATATAAATGCATACAAATGAAAAATATGAATAAATGTTTTTTATTTTTTAAATTATACTTTTTTTTTTTAATAATTACAGTAGCTATAATGTAACAGCTACTAAAAGCTATAAACCTCAAACTGTTTTTCTGGAAAACGATGACATTAAGTATAAAAGATTACCGTTTATATATCTGTTCACATTTATACTTTATCAGTTAGGATGTCTATGCAGATATGTACATGAGTGTATACATGCTACCAATCTACCTTGCGATTTTGTCACTGCATGACATCGTAAGCAGCCGCTCGCCCTGCAGGACTCCGTCCCACGTCTGTATGGTGTTACTAGAGCGCACCGGGATGGTTCCCTCTCCAGACTCAATCTTGGTCCTCAGCTGGCCCCTTGCCTTCCTGTTTGGGTGTCTGTCTCCCTGGTCTGAAGAGAACAGAAAAAACAGATGAATAAGACATTTAAAAAGAATGGGTGGCTCTTACAGGCAATGTTTCTAAAATGTTTAATCTACTTCAACAAACCAATAATTGATTTAATCAAGCAATAACACTAACATAAAGAACAGTAATTGTGTTTTTTTCTTCAACAGCTGAATAATTGTAATAATTTAAATAGAACACTCAAGAGCAGAATTAATCAGACCACAAGGGGAGTCGACAAAGCCAGCTAATTAAAAACACTGATGAAATTTGTTTTTGAAATTCAGTCAGACACTCGAGTGAAATTATAATGAAATGTGACCTGATCATAACAGGACCCATCCTGATCTTAATTGAATACAACTACAGTATTCAGTTTTGATCATTAATTTCAAACAAGTGTTTGAGTAAAATAACATCCTCACATCCACCTCCCACCAGATCCTGTATGATGAACTGAATAGTTTTTTTTTTTTGAAGACTCACCCTCTACACCCGCCTCATGAGGAGAGAAGATCCGGGCGTCTCCGCAGGGCGATGTGCTGATGTAAAGATGAAACTGGACGTTGTCTTTCAGCCGATAGCCACGTTTGTCACACTGCGTGAATATGGACTTCTGGTGCTCCTCTTTATTGTTACTAATTTTAGAGACAAACAGCAGAAAAATTCTTTTCAATTCTTGTCATACAGATACAAAACTGTATGACCATAATTATTTTGACACATTGTGACTGCAATTTGAGTTTCAAGATGACAAACATTTAAGGGTGTGCTGAGTATATTTATTAAATATCTCAAACACTGATTTTTGGAACCTAGTCCACTTGAATTACAAATAAAAATGTAATAAGAAACAACAATAATAACAATAATAATAATTAGTGCTGTCAAATCAATTAATCATGATTAATCGCATACAAAATAAATTTTGTGTTTACATAATATATATGCGTGTACTGTGTATATTTATATGTATATATAAACACACACACATATATATAAGAAATATTTACATGCATATATACAGTATATTCATATTTGTATATGATTTATATTGTACATATAAATATCAAGTTTCTGAAATATATATATATATATATATATATATATATATATATATATATATATATATATATACATACATACATGCGTATATATGTATATATGTGTGTGTGTATGTGTGTGTACTGAGTATATTTATATGTATAAATAAACAAACTTTTAAAAAAAAATTTCCCATTAAACCACAACATGTCTATCTTGTCTAAAAGCTGAGTGTGTGTATATATATTTTGTTGTTTGTGCGCGTATATATATATATATATATATATATATATATATATATATATATATATATATATATTATTGTATTTTGTTGTTTATTATGATCTTTTCTAGAATATTATTTTAAATATATTTCCATATATATTAAATACAATCAAAGCATTTGGTGGTTTAATATATTGGAAAAGCCCATATCGTGATTCATCACTATTAACTGTGCATCTCTATTTAAAACCGTATACAATAACACAGATTAAAAACCTGTTTATGAGTTTAATTTCCCTTCCTGCTTGGCTAAACATCCATCATGCAACGGTGACGTATGAGACATACACGAACACGCAGGACAGTGCAGGCATCGTCTCACCTTAAGAAGTGCTCCAGCTGCATGTAGAGATACCTGATCAGAGAGCGGCGAGCGATGATTTCAGCGTGACAGTCGTTGAGCGCCAGGCCACGGTCGCTCATATACTCGCCGTTTATACATTTGGTTCCCGTGGAGACGCAGATGACCTGAGCGTCCTTGACATCAGTGCCTGAGATAAAAGCAAGAGGAAACATACCAACAAAAATCACAAAACATGAAAACTACTGTACTGAAGTCTAGGAATATAGACTCAGGAATCAGAAGAAATGTAAAGATTCTTTTAGTAGTAAAAGCATTCTTCATTTCAAGTACATGAAATAAGTCACATCAGTTCAGTCAGTGAGTGATTCATTAGGCTGATTCAAATGGATTATTAATGAGTCTTTTTGACTGATTCACTGGCTCAGAGCCATTTGGTGGGAGAATTATTTTTAAAATATTCTTAAATTTTTAAATGGAACCGTTTCTGAATAAGAATCCTATGCGTAACTCTACCTGTTGTCATGACAACACCAGCCAGAACTTTCCGTCGTGCGTGTGGAGACGTGAAGTTGTCAGTGAGCTCGCTGAATTTGTCCACTACCAGACGAGAAACAGCATCTGCAAGAACCTGGTAAAGAGCATACAGATGTCAGACTTCATACAGATAGCAATGCTAACATCAATAATACATGAACACACATCAGTACATCCATGACTCTGCTATAGGCAGACATGGCATGTTCAGAACAGAACAGACTTCATGGCTAAATTCAACATGAAGTCATAAAAACACGTTCCTTGTCTTATTGCTCATGGGTATGGAAGTTATAAAATCTAATTTTGACTTTTTTCTTGGAGTTTTTAGTTTATATCTCACAATTGTGTTTTTATGTTGTTTTGTTTGGTTTTTTTTTTTTGCCATGGAATAAAAAAAAAAAAGTAAGATATAAACTAGCAATGATGAGAAGAAAAGTTTGAATTGTGAGAACATAAATCAAGATTTGTGAGAGTCCAAAATAATTTATTAACTCACAATTCTGAGTTTATATCTCATAATTCTGATTTTTTTTTTTTTGCCATGGAATAAAAACAAAAAATTGTAAAATATGAACTCCCAATTCTGAGAAGAAAAGTTTGAAAAAAAAAAAAAAGGGGTGTGAGAGTCCAAAATTTATTAACTCAAGTTTGTCCTATGGAAGCACATTTCAGCCACTGAATAAAAAAATAAGAAAGGTAATTGCGACTTTTTATCTCACAGTTCTGACTTTTTTTCTCTCATAATTGCGAGTTTACATGTCGCAATTCTGACATTTTTCTCAGAATTGTGAGATATAAACTCGCAATTGTGAGAAATGAAGTCAGAATTGTGAGATATAAACTGGCGATTCTGACTTTTTTTTCTCAGAATTGCGTGATATAAACACAATTCTGAGAACATATCAGTTTTTTTTTCTCCTCAGAACTGGACTTTATAACTTGCAATTGTGAGTTTATATCTCATAATTCTAAGAAAAATAGAATTGCGAGATACAAACTTGCAATGCGAGAAAGTGTCAGAATTGCGAGTTTATATCTCACAATTCTTACTTAACTCAAAATTGCAAGTTTATATCCCGCAATTCTGACTTTACAACTTGCAAAAAAAGTCAGAATTGCGAGATGTAAACTCTGTTCCTCTATGGATAACTGTAAAGCAAAATTTACAGCAGACCTCAGATTCACCTTCTGCTGCTGCAATTTAATATCAATATTTCATCGAAACCCTTCAGGCACCTCGGTGATTCCTTTCCGCTAACAGTGCCCTCCACATCACATTCCTTAAGCTCCCTGATAATATGCTGGAAAATGATTATGCCAGGGAAAAATCAATGGTCGAATGGGCAAGAATTAGAGACATTAGTCTAACATTACTTCCCAAATACTTCGGAGTCACTCGGTCGGAGACGGCTAATGGGAGTTTTAAGCGGAGCGTACTTCTCAGTATATTATCAGGAGACAGTGAAATCTCCCACCGAACAGAAGGCTGCGTTTTACTCATGATAAAACACACTAGTTTCCACAATCATCTTTATTTGCTTTCATTTCCCATTAGCGCCTGGGGACAGATGACAGGAAATTCACTGGCCAACTAGACGCTGACAGATTTCACAGGAGAGCAGCCTAGAAAACTAAGAAAGTGGAAAAAGAAAAAGAAATAAAAAGAAAGAAAAAAAAATCTATGTAAATATTTATGTTAATAACAGTATAAGTAAATTGATATATATTTTTTAAATATAGTCTAATCATTACACATTTATTATGGTAATAAAATTCTATAATAAAATTCATATTTATTTATTATTATTTAGAATTTTAAGTGGCAATTACAGTGTGTGTGTGTGTGTATATATATATATATATAAACAATAATAATATAAAAATAGAATATATTATATAATATATAATATTATGTAATAATACAATAAATAAATAATATAATTGTATTTCTATATAGTCCAATGTTTAAACATTTATTTTTTATGGTAATAACATCACACTAATGAAATAAAATAAAAATGAATATTATTTACAAAAACATATATAACTTATGTATATATAATTATGATACAATTATTATATTATTATATTACATTATTATCTAATTTGTTGATCGCCTAATAAGTGCCATATTTTCATTTTGCCAATGTCCATTTTTTATATAATCCAATGATTAAATATAACTATTAATATAAAAAATAATATATAAACTACATATTTATTATTAAAATATTAGATTTATTATTATTTTACTAAAAATGAGAATTACCATAAGGTTATTACAATTTGGCATTATCTGTTACTTTTACAGCAAAACTAAAACAGTGTCATTAAACTTTACTCTGATATATAATTACAGTACTCCTATACGATTTGACATATCGCCCACTGTCACTGCTATATCATTCAAACTTTCATTGTGGACGTGAGGTCAGTCCGTATCGCCACACAAGTGCATGAAAAACATGCCTGAAACGATCAGTCGTCCCGTGACGAGAGTCTATTTAACCTCTCGCCATCTGGTTAAAACAAATACACCTATCCACCTCAGGTCTCATATTGACAGCATGTTAAATATGTGGCTATCAGATTAGGGATGGATAATGGGGTTTTGCATTCATGCCGCTGTACCTGTCATGCAGACAGACAGCCCAAGAGCCATCAGCATCAGAGACAAAACATGCCGCTGACAGGACTGCTCTTTAGTGGACAGGTAGTGGGCAGGCTGAAACAATGTTCTTGTTTTGACACGGTTCAGAGGAAGATGTTAATTAAGATTGGGTCGCTTCCAGGCCTGGCCTTATCTCAAAAGTAGGATTAACAGAGGATTTTAGAAATGTGTAAATAGACGTCTTCGCACACAAACGCCAGTCGTTGGTCATTTCGGCTCACTGTGTTGTTTCAATATATTGAATATGCATGACATATATCCGATGCTTTGCTAGTGACATGACATTAAGCAACATGGTGAATACCATAATGATTTTAACATTTTTATTTGGCCATTCAAAGACAAGTTCCAAGGTCCTTCTTTGACTAAAAACTTGCACGTACAAAAACGGTAAAAGAGATTCAAGTCAGTAGGAGTTGGTAAGTTTGATTCGTTTGATTTATCAAATAAATCAGTTCAGGCCAATCAAGTGCAGAAAAAAGTGATATTGCGAGAAATAACAGAATTGTGTGAAAAACTCAGAATTGTGTGAGAAAAATTAACTGCAAAAAAATCTGAATTACATGAGAATCAATTTAGAATTTCCAAAAATCATTCAAAAATGATCAGTCTCAACATGAAAATTTTTATATATGTAAACATATACAGGTGCATCTCAATAAATTAGAATGTCGTGGAAAAGTTCATTTCAGTAATTCAACTCAAATTTTGAAACTCGTATATTAAATAAATTAAATGCACACAGACTGAAGTAGTTTAAGTCTTTGGTTCTTTTAATTGTGATGATTTTGGCACACATTTAACAAAAAACCCACCAATTCACTATCTCAACAAATTAGAATACTTCATAAGACCAAAAAAAAAAACCAAAAAACAAAAAAAACAAAACATTTTTTAGTGAATTGTTGGCCTTCTGGAAAGTATGTTCATTTACTGTATATGTACTCAGTACTTGGTAGGGGGTCCTTTTGCGTTAATTACTGCCTCAATTCGGCGTGGCATGGAGGTGATCAGTTTGTGGCACTGCTGAGGTGGTATGGAAGCCCAGGTTTCTTTCACAGTGTCCTTCAGCTCATCTGCATTTTTTGGTCTCTTGTTTCTCATTTTCCTCTTGACAATACCCCATAGATTCTCTATGGGGTTCAGGTCTGGTGAGTTTGCTGGCCAGTCAAGCACACCAACACCATGGTCATTTAACCAACCTTTGGTGCTTTTGGCAGTGTGGGCAGGTGCCAAATCCTGCTGGAAAATGAAATCAGCATCTTTAAAAAGCTGGTCAGCAGAAGGAAGCATGAAGTGCTCCAAAATTTCTTGGTAAACGGGTGCAGTGACTTTGGTTTTCAAAAAACACAATGGACCAACACCAGCAGATGACATTGCACCCCAAATCATCACAGACTGTGGAAACTTAACACTGGACTTCAAGCAACTTGGGCTCTGAGCTTCTCCACCCTTCCTCCTGACTCTAGGACCTTGGTTTCCAAATGAAATACAAAACTTGCTCTCATCTGAAAAGAGGACTTTGGACCACTGGGCAACAGTCCAGTTCTTCTTCTCCTTAGCCCAGGTAAGACGCCTCTGACGTTGTCTGTGGTTCAGGAGTGGCTTAACAAGAGGAATACGACAACTGTAGCCAAATTCCTTGACACGTCTGTGTGTGGTGACTCTTGATGCCTTGACCCCAGCCTCAGTCCATTCCTTGTGAAGTTCACCCAAATTCTTGAATCGATTTTGCTTGACAATCCTCATAAGGCTGCAGAGTTCTCTCGGTTGGTTGTGCATCTTTTTCTTCCACACTTTTTCCTTCCACTCAACTTTCTGTTAACATGCTTGGATACAGCACTCTGTGAACAGCCAGCTTCTTTGGCAATGAATGTTTGTGGTTTACCCTCCTTGTGAAGGGTGTCAATGATTGTCTTCTGGACAACTGTCAGATCAGCAGTCTTCCCCATGATTGTGTAGCCTAGTGAACCAAACTGAGAGACCATTTTGAAGGCTCAGGAAACCTTTGCAGGTGTTTTGAGTTGATTAGCTGATTGACATGTCACCATATTCTAATTTGTTGAGATAGTGAATTGGTGGGTTTTTGTTAAATGTGAGCCAAAATCATCACAATTAAAAGAACAAAAGACTTAAACTACTTCAGTCTGAGTGCATTGAATTTATTTAATACACGAGTTTCACAATTCGAGGTGAATTACTGAAATAAATGAACTTTTCCACGACATTCTAATTTATTGAGATGCACCTGTATGTAGATAAATTACTATGTGCAGTTATGTTGGTACATGTAATGAAAAAGTTTTTTTTGCATAAACAATATAAAAATTATGATAAATAAAAATGTAATACTACTGTTTATATGCATAAACAATATAATAAAACAAAAAGACCATTTTACAATATAGCAAATAAATGAAATATATAAATGAAGAATATCATCAAATGGTATAAAACATATCAAGAAAGGGTTTTAAGCTACATCACTCAATCATCCCAATATTTTAACAGAGCTCATCTTCATTTCCATTAAGCTTTGTTCCCAATGAAGATGGCCATTTGTGCCGGCTTTGCGCATCACGTTATAAAGGCTTAGATGATGATCCCTGATAAACTTAAATGGATCAGAAACTTCAGATAAACACTACGAGATGTGAAGGACCGATTTCTTATATTCATTGGATTGTTACAGATCAGACTTTATCAGCCAGTCTGGTGTGTGTGCTAAAGGAAGCCGCAGAACAAGTTTTTAAAGGTTTAAATGAAGTTCAACATTAAAGTTCGGGTTTGTGAAAAATCCTCTATATTTTATTAACTATAACTGTAATGCAATCTTACACAACATTTCTTTACCAATTGAGGCCTGCACATCTCTAAATAAACCATCACTTTTTTTTACTGCTGCATAGCTGTTAATAATTAAATTACCTTTCAAAAACTTGGTGAATAAACTAAAAGGTTAAAGGCCGTTTGAGATGCATGAGACTTGATGTGTCTAACATCAAAATGTTTTAATGCTGGACTCCAATCAACATTTGGCTGTCACATTGCGTCTCAGTGGTTAACTTCATGGTTTTTGAACATGAATGAACCCTTAAAGGGATAGTTCACCTAAAAATGACAATTCTGTAATCATTTACTCACAATCATGTTGTTCCGAACTTGTGAGGATTTGATTAATCTTTGAAACAAGAATTAAGATATTTTAATTAAAGGTTTCTGTAGCTACACTGAAAGTCCAGGTAACCAAAACTTAAAAGATCTAAAAAGTTTACAGAGGCATCATTCAACGAATCCATATGAATCAAGTGGTTTAATCCAAGTCTTGTTAAGAGATACGAATGCTTTATATGATGAAGAGACTTAATTTAGGCTTTTGTTCACATATAAACAAATACATAGATCGAATCATATTTTGTAAACAGAAACTTCTGCGAACATACCTCATTGGTTCATTGTTTAGATTTAAATGAAACCCTAAATTAATCATATAAACTGTTGGATAAACCGTTGCCTTTGGCCAAAATACGAGTCCATAATCCATAATAACACTTCCTCCAGTGAACAAGTCCATCCCCTGTTGTCATCTCACATCAAAATCCACTGACATATTCGTTTAGAACTGTTTTGAACTGATCTCGCTTGTAAACAGTGCTTGATCTGTGCATACTTCTCGCCTGATTCCGACGAGATGACTTTTCAAAGCAATATATTGGATAGAGGACTCGTCTTTTAGCGGGAAGCAACAGTTTCAAGCGCAAAAAATATCTTGATGATGGATTTGTTTATTATAAACATGCAGCTTTTTGATTCATAAGACGTTAATTGATGGAGTGGAGTCGTGTGAATTACTTGTGGTGTTTTTATCAGTTGTTTGAACTCTCACTCTGATGGTACCCATTCACTGCAGAAGATCCATTGGTAAGCAAGTGATGTAATGAAAAATTTCTCCAAATCTGCTCCATTGAAGAAAAAAAAATTCATCTAAATTTTCAGCAAATTTTCATTTTGGGTGAACTATTTGTTTATTCAACTTTTTGGAAGTTTTGATTACCTGGACTTTCAATGAAGGGACAGCAAATTTTAATTTTTAGGTGAACTATAAATCACTCACGTGTAGCCTAGTTTTCTGGCAAGTATGAAAGACTGAGTCTGAGGTGTAGATCTCTTACCTGCGGCAGGTGCAGCTGCAGCCCCTCTCTTGGGATGGGTTGGCGCGACGGGGTCTGGTCCAGCTGCATGTTGAAGAGCGCCGACAGAGCCGCTTGGGCAGCCCGGGCTTTAGCGAGTTTCTTATTTCGGCCCGAGCCCTCAAACGTCTGCGCGTCGACGGTCACCGACATCACAAAGTTCTTAGCGTGGCTCTCCCCGCTCTCCGACACAAACTCGTATTTGAGGCCCGGCCGCAGCTCGTTGAGGATCATGACGGGGTTTTTGCCGCTGGTCGAGGAGGAGAAGGAGGAGGGCGGCGGCAGCGGTGCCTGCACGAGGCTGTTCATACCTGCCGCCTGGGGCACGGGATACTCTCCCAGCGGTTTTAAGGAGCCGTTGCCGTTGGAGCCCAGAAAAAAGGTTTCCTCGGATGGTGCCGGCGTTTCAAACCCGTTGAAGAGCATGTCAGGGAAATCAGCCTGGTCGGAGGTGAAGTCCGTGTTGACGGTGAGCGTTCGGCCCATGGCCAGGTGCGCCTCGGATGCGTTTGGGAACTGCACGAAGGAGCGCAGCGCCTTCTCGGCGGCGTTCAGCTTGGCCTTTTTCTTCGTAGGCCCCGAGCCCTCGAACAACTGACCGTTAACCTCAACGGTCATGACGAAGACTGGCGCGTGGACCGGGCCGGTTTGCGAGAGCAGCTTGTACTGCAGACCCGGCTTGATCTCGTTCAGCTGCATCAGGGCGTTCTTGGGCAGAACCGGCCCTGGCGTTTTCTTACGTTTCTTGGGTCTGAATTTGGAGTGCGCGTGGCCATTGTTGCCCTCCTCCAGGGGCCGCTTGCGACCCCCTCCTCCACTACCGTTGGGGAGCTGCTCTACCAGGCCAGCTCCTTCCTTAGAAGAGACGTTGTCCAGGTTGCGGTTTTCCTTTACGTCGGTGCTGCATGAACCTGCGGTGCCCAGAAAGAGTAACTTACAACGCCTTCGTTGCAGGATCTTGTAAATGTAAAATTTATAGATTCCTTTATCTTTCTTTGTAACCGAACAAGTGATGTGTGTTCCTTTTGTTGTGTGTGCCGAAGGATTCTAGCATGACACATTTTTAGACTAATCTTGTGAAAAATCATTATGAGAGAAATTTCAGAGATGACACTGAAAAAAATAAAAAATAAAAAAATTCAAGGAAAAAAAAAACTATTAATTAATTAAGGAAGACCATGAGGTATAAAAAATTAATAAACTAAATTATCATAATCATCAGTTTAATTTAAAGTACAGTTTCAGTTTTGCAGGCAATGGCCCGTGCGGAGTCAATCAATCATCTCGTTGGAGATAAAATATGTATTAATGGAGAACAAAAGCAAAGCTTTAAAAAGACTAATAACTACTTAAATGAGGCTCTTTTTGAGGGATGACGAATGCTCTTTTTCAAGTCACTTCATATAAATAGAGGTTATGAAAATATCAATAAAACTAGGTGAACAATAAAAAAGTTAAATATTTGTAACTGTTTTTAGTGTGGTGATTTGTGAATATTTCTCTATCAACCTATCAAGCATCATATTTCAACCCAAAAAAGTAACTGTAAATAAATGAAAAAATTCTGCAGTCAGTTCCTTTAAAATACAAATAAAATACTGAAAAAAAACAAAAAAAAACTAAAACAAATAAACAAACAAACTAATATTAGGTTTGGCACTTTGTCTGGATGACATTTTAGATTTATGTAACAGTGCTTTTCACTCCTTCTAAAGGTTTCAATAAGGTTTTAGAAATTAAATGAAATAAATGCTGTAACAGTATTAAAAATATAAATGTATAAAAAAAAATCAAGCAACATATTCAATTGCATGCATTAATGTGTTAACTGACAGTAAAAACAAACTAAAATAAATAAAATAAAAGCTGACCTTAAATTACATTTGGTTTATTAATATTATTTTGATTTTGGGGTGTGTGTATATTTACAGGTCGCAATTGTTTTGCCTTAAGCAGACGAAACACACATCATCATGTCCTGTTGACAAAGCTGATGGAACTTTGGCTAAATTTTCATTTATAACATCCTTCAGCAAAAGCTCGCTAGGTTACTGCTTTCAGTGCTCTGGTAGAGAGAGAATAGCATCCGTGAACAGTAGGGGAACAGAGTAAGAGCTCTCTGCAAACAGTAGGAACAACAGGGTGGATAAGGGAGTGGGTGCAAGGCAGGAGGAGAAATAAAATGAAGATATCTGAGAAGAGAGAAATCCGTGTGAGAGAAAACACAGGGGGGAGCAAGAAAGAGATCGTGGAGGAGAAAGAACAAAAAATAAATACAACGAAGAGAGAAATATACAGAACAGTCTGGAGCAGAATCTGAAAAATCAAAACCCTTCTTATGCATGTGAATACACATATCCACGTCTCACTCACACACACACACACACACACACACACACGTACTCTTCAGCTTATGCAATCAATTTGACCTCATGTGATCAATTCTGTCCTAAATAATAGAAAGCACTCTTGCTAAAACAACAGCTTTGTTCAAAAACCTAGTGAGCTGTCTATCTAGATGGCATTTTAAAGCTTCACATGCCACCCAAAAGGTACTGTGTGCATATTCAATCTCATTGTGGCAAAACACCATCCAATACTCTTATAATTCATTCAGAAAACAAAAAGTATGAACAAAACATGGCATCTAATTAAAATGGACTATTTTACACAATATTTGTTTTCATGTATTTTTATGCTCATAAGAGTAATGTGTCAAATCAATTCATTCACTTGGATCCCTACTTGTATGATGCTCCCTAACTAGAATGTTACAAAAGTGAGGTTCAATTTCAATTAAGATGTGACCATAGAAGCAGACAGCAAGGCAGGTCGCTAGGTTTCAGAATAAAGCCAATGTTACACTAAAAACAAAGAAACCCCAAAAGATTTATACAATGCAACTTAACTTTATCAGCCCTGGAAAAACAAAAACAGCTTTTTTTTCCTTTTTTTTTTTTTAACTAGAGATGTTCAAGTTGTCAGTTTAGAGAGCTGCCCACCTTCAGCTGAAAGTAAAATCAATTGCACATGCAGAAAAAGCATAAAACTCTTACAGTTAAAAACACTGCCTCACTAAAAATTTCATGTTTAATTCAATGTGTTACTTGCCGATTCTTTGTAATTATATGTGAAATTTACTAGCAATTTCTGAGTAAAAATTGTTTCTACTCCAATTTTTTTTTCAATGCATGTAAAAGCAAACACAACAGGATCTTTCCCCTACAGACGTGAACTTTAAATGCACAAGAACACAGAAATCTAGTAACACTAAGGTGCACTTGCTACTTTTGTGTGCATTAGTAGGGTCAAAAAGGCCACCATGTTGATTCTCAATCAGTGGACGGTAATGCAGTCGAATGCACTTCTTGGTCAAAACGGTCAAAGCTTTCTGAAATTCCTATGGAAAAAATCAATGGAAAAATACTGGCTGCTAAAAAAAAAAAATTATTAGTCATCAGGGTGGAAAATCTGGTGCTGAATGAGTGCGTATAACTGTCGTTCTTGCAAAGCATTGAATTGCTGCGCACAATCCTTTACTTTCCTGCTTCTAACATCTAAACCTGACAGAGAAATATGCACTGTCACAGGTAGAAAGCTTCTGGATATCAAGCACGCTTATCAGCAGAAAATCTAAATAAGAAAGCGTCCGCTTCACTACAGATCCATAATAAATGACGAGACCCTCCATTGTCAGTGGTTCTGAACAGAAGCGGCTGAGTGACGGGACAATAGAGGGTTAGATTTCCTCTGGGTTAACAACTCTTCCCAGAACCTCCTATTCACAGCACTGCTGAATGAAGAGGAACGGGACTCAGAGAGACAGAAAGAACGCTGTGTATTTCTCTAGTCTTCAATCCGATCAGTCTTCTTTGATCACATTCAAGTAAAGACCAATGAATTAGGAAATGCAACAATTCTATGATAACCGGTTATTGAGGACAACATCAGTACTCAGTTAGATGGTTCTACATTTTTCACATTACCTTGTTTTAAAACACTGGTAATTTTTTAGTGGTTTAAAACTAATTAAAATTAAATTTTATTGTGTATATGTTTTCAATTATTTAGCTATCTTTTTTTTCTCTGTAAATTTGCAATGGCATAAAAATTAGTACTTAAAGGCGAAAATGAAAATGGTCACAATTTACTCACTGTCATCTCATTTTTATTTATTTATTTAAATAAAAGTTAATGGGGTCCAATGTAATTTGATCCCCAACTTTCCTCAAAATATCTACTTTTGTGTGTCAGTCATAAAATGACATGATGGTGAGTAAATGTCAGAGTTTACATTTTTGGGTGAACTAAGGTAAAAACCAAAAGCAAGCCATTTGAAATGTTATTATTTTCAGGAGCGTGTTCTGCTGTATGTGGATACATCTGATATAAAATATGTCTCATACACAGTTAAATTAACAAATATTTTAATATTTATATCCATCTAAGACATTAATGTCAATTGTTTTTGTTATTTCATGGACTATTATATGCCATTTTAGTCAGATGAAAACATGATACAATGATCAGAACTAAAAGTTATTTTCATCAAAAGACAAAAAAACTACTAAAGGCTGAACTGTGGACTGAATGGTCTATTTCCTTTTTTTATGCCATGCCAGATTCTTTTGTCTACTTTTTCTGGACATGTTTAAAACCTCGACTCAACAAGAAGTAACCCTCGCACATCTCTTCTGTGTGTGTCAGTGGGATCGTTCAGTGTGAGGGGTGTAGAGAAGGACGGGAAGGCACATGAACTGTTCACTAAGTGACACATTAGTTAAGGGGAGTGTGCAGGGCTCTGTGCTGGAATGGAGGGTTTGGGGTTCAGACTCGAGCACTCACTCATGTTCTCCTCCTCATCAACATCCATGGTGGTGAAACGCCTCGACTGGCCCTGCGCTTGCTGAGCCGCGGCCACACCTGACAGAAACAGACAGATCATCATTAGCGCTGTTTGCTAAAGTAAGCAAATCACTTAAACTAAATCATTATAATCACAGTTACTTTAGTTTAACCTTAGGGTCAGCGATTTGGACAAACCCCTGAAAAGAAGCATTAAAATGTTCTACACTGTTTGCGCTACAGACATGAATGTAACCTCAAACCTTGAATCATGTGGGTATTACTTCAGCAAGTGATTGAATTCATGATTATCACCTGGTGGATGGAAAATATTACACAGACATATATATATATATATATATATATATATATATATATATATATATATATATATATATATATATATATATATATATATATATATATATAGGTTGGTAATACTTTCAAAAGAAGTCTCTTATGCTCACCAAGGCTGCAATTATTGGCAATTATAAAATAAATTCTTTATATTTTAAAATGTAATTTATTCCTGTGATGCAAAGCTGAATTTTCAGGATCATTACTCCAGTCTTCAGTGTCACATGATCCTTCAGAAATCATTGTAATTTGATAATAATAAAAAATGTTTCTTAAGCATCAGTGTTGAAAACTGTTGTACTGCTTAATATTCTTGTGGAAACAGTGATACATTATTTTTTTCTGGATTCTTTGATGAGCAGAAAGTTCAAAAGAACAGCATTTATTTAAAACAGAAATCACAGTGTGTGTGTGTGTGTGTGTGTGTGTGTGTGTGTATATACACTGCCGTTCTAAAATTTGGGAATAGTAAAATTTTTTAATGTTTTTTTTTTAATAGAGTCTCTTAGGCTCATCAAGGCTGTATTTATTTGATCAAAAACAGAAAAAAACAGTAATATTGTGAAATATTATTGAAATTTCTAATATTAGTTTCATATTTTAATATGCTTTAAAATGTAATTTTTTTTCTGTGACTCACCGCTGAATTTTCATCAGCCATTATTCCAGTCTTCAGTGTCACATGATCCTTCAGAAATCATTCTAATACTCTGATTTATTATCAGTGTTGAAACTGTTGTGCTGTTAATTTTTATTTTATTATTTTTTTTTTTTGGAACCTGTGATACTTTTTTCTTTGATTTTTTTGATTAATAAAAAGTTAAAAAGAACAGTCTTTATTTAAAATAGAAATCTTTTCTAACAATATAAGTCTTTACCCATTTAAACATCCTTGCTGAATAAAAGTATTAATTTCTTTTTTTTTTTTAAAGAAAAAATTTGCTGACCCCAAATTTTTGAAAAGTAGTGTATATTGTAAAATAAAATATCTATTTTGAATAAACACTGTTCTTTTTAACTTTTTATTTAATCTTACTGATCTCAAACTTTTGAATGCCACTGTATATATGTGTGCATGATTTTCTTGAATGATAACCATGAAATTATTATGAAATATTAATTACCTGATTTATTGTGTAGTATTTTTTTTTGAGTCACATACCACATATGCGCATACACGCTGCATGAGGTGTCAATAAAAAAAACAAACCAAAAAAAAAACACCAAAGCAGGTCAGTAATTTATATTTCATAAGTTTATGATTATCATTCTTAAAGAAAATCATTATTTATTTATTTATTGAAAATCATCTCAAATTCATACTGAATCCCAAATGATTTAGAATCAATCAGTAAAATCATTCAAACTGATTCAACTGAAAAGAATCGACAAATCGTTCACACGTGTGACATCACTAATAGAAAATGTACATGTCTTTTCCATGCCTGCAAAATACAATTTTAAATACTACCAAAACTGTTTCCATGACCGTGGGAACCATGTGAATAGTACAGTGACAAATTGAAGAAAACAAACACACTCCCCTCCAATCATTAGTCTCAGTGAAAAGTACACTTTCCCAAAAGAGCTGGTGTTGCAAGCACCAAAGAGAGAGTATTGGCAGTCATATAATGTCTCTAAATAATGGCATCATCAGCTGCTTTAATTAGACAGGCGAGTGGAGCAGCGCGAACAAGAGGAAAAGAAGAGGAGAAGAGAGGTGAGAAGAGGACAGAAATGAAAGACGAGAGCAGAGAATAGGATAGAAGAGGAATGAAACACCATTGACTGTGAGGTTAAGCCTACAGTAAGTGTATAAATATTCAGCAGGAGAAACTAATCTTTGAGAGAAAGGGCCGTGCTTGACAGGCCGTAATAGCAGGAGCAGTCTATTGTGACTTTAATATCCATTCGATTAGACCTCATCTTCAGCTGCCTCGGAGGAAAAATACAGTTATTGACATCAACGGGCTTTTAGTCCCCTTGACATGGATGCCACTTGAGCTCAGGTAAAAAATACAACACAAACACATGAGGAAAATTCAACATTTCATTAAAAAAGAGCTCATAATAGAGTGGAGATGCAGGGCTGCATTGACTTGAGGCTATAGTGAGGCGGCTTTTATACAGCGATGTGACAGAGCCGATACGAAGAACTTCTAGATTAACTGAAAGAAAAGACACTGTCAAGGAAATAATGTAAGTATTTCTGCTTTCTCTTTCTTCATAGACACATTTAAAGGGTTTGTTCACAGGAAAAATGGAAATTTTGTCATCATTTACTCATGACGTTCCAAACCTGTATGATTTTTTCTTCTTTCGTGAAATACACAATTGGTAAATTTACAGTGAAGTAGGGCTGCAACTAACGATTATTTTGATAATCGATTAGTTGGCCGATTATTTTTTTTTTCAGTTAATCGATTAATCGGATTTAAAAAAAAATGGACAAAATTTTTTTTTTATTTTATTGACAAAAACACTTCCACGTTCTGCCCAATGTCCTTCAAACAAATGTGCCAACTGAATGCTATGAAAACATACAGTGCTTAACAATTTACTAGACCACCTGTCATAATAAAGAGAAAACAAATATTTTAGGAATCTGTCAAAGAATTGTTTAAATCTAAAAATGTTATTGTCATTTATTGGGCAAATAACAAACTGAAACAACTAAATATTTATTCACATAATAAAAAAATAGCCTCCTGTCTTTCATAACAGCATGCATTCTTGCTGGCATTGTTTAGCTACTTTTTGACTGTAATTGGGTATCTGAAAAAATCTTTCATAGATCTTTCATTGATAACAGAAATAATTATATTATAGCATTAGAAATATCCTACTGTTACTAAAGGCCTTACGCATATTGGAGGACTAACCAATACAGATAGCTAAAAAATGATTTTAGTAAACACCAATACTGTTAGTTTAGAGCAGCAGTGGCACAAAGCTTACATTATTTGTTATAAACCTTAAATACATTTGTTTTAATAAATTTGTTAAGCACTGTACATAGGCCTAAAGTTTAAATCTCTTCATGAAAAAATAAGATAATAATATAGATAATAAAGACAAATAAAAACACAAACTCAGTGTTAACCAACTTTTTGATCACAGTCACGTTTACTGTAATTTCTTTATCCTGTAAAAGACGGCTATGAAGCATATGATATTTATATTCAGACAACTATACGCGGTTATCCCTTTACAGTTCCTACTCTCATAAATTACATGCATTACATGTTGACTTTTAAACCTTAATTTCACGTTCAACAACAGATATTTCAGCACAATGAATGTTTTTGCGCTGAATATTAATCCCTCTCTGACGCGCGTTCACGCGCCCGCCGTGCTCGCGCTCATTCAGTAAAGATTTAAACTTAACACAGACCGTCAGGACGGAACTTTACGCTAAAATGTAAATGCTTGCGTTAATTTGTGACATTTACAGATAAGGATATGACCATAAACTGAACGTTTTTGCGCTGAAGACACACACGCATCTGTCAAAGCGCCTGACAGGGCAAGCCATTACGCTAATGCATTAACTTAAAGCTTAAAATAAAGAATTCTCATGTTTTGAGCAGCTTGGATCACGTACTTCTCCCGCAACATCTCATTCTGTTCTCATTCCTCCACTATTTTTAGATGCATTTTGGCCATAGAAATGCATTATTCAGTGCTGTAATGTTAATTTGACACGACCGGCTGAAGTTGGACGTGCACTGTGGCCAGACCCGACTAATCAATAATGAGAATCGTTTTATCGATTAGTTGTTGCAGCCCTACAGTAAAGACAACTGAACTACAGCAAAAATAAAAAATAAATAAATAAAAATAAATAAAAAAATCAAACTGAGCTGATCAATTCTTCTCCCTCTATAAAAGTTTTATGACAAATAAGGATGCCTGAAATAATGAAAAGGGGAAATCTATTAAAAATGTAAGTTATATGGTTATGCCAAGTCCTTAGACTTTTTTTTAAAATTCAATTTCATGTGGGTTTCAATATTTAGATGAGAAAAAAAATGACTAAACACCTTTAAATATTATTTTAAAAAATTCTTAAAAATATATTTTTAGGCAAAAACAAAGTATTCTTGGGGTTTTCATTTGGCATGTGAAAACCTGAACTGACACTACCATGTAATAAGTCAACATATCTTAAAATAAATAAATTATATATGTTAAGAAAATTATTAGTGCTGTCAAACGATTAATCACGATTAATCACATCCAAAATAAAAGTTGTTTACATAATGTGTACTGTGTATATTTATTATGTATGTATAAATACACACATACAGTATATATTTTGAAAATATTTACATGTATTTAGATGTATATTTTTATTCATATAATTTATATTATATATAAATATATTTAATATATAAACATACCATATTTTTCTTAAATATATACATGCATGTGTGTGTATGTACATAATAAACATACACAGTACACACATTTTATTTTATATTTATACTTCTAATTTATTTATTTTGTGTGTGTGTGTGTGTGTGTGTGTGTGTGTGTGTGTGTGTGTGTGTGTGTGTGTGTGTATGTAATGCATATACGCACACTGGTTATACCACACTGACTTTAACATGGCAGACAAAAGTTTTTCAAGTATTAATATTTCAAACAACAAAAAACAATGCTTATTTGAAGAAATAATATTCCAAACTACATTTAGATTTTGTTATCAGTTTTACAATCTCTGGGCAGTTACACCATCTAGACATTTTTGCTCCTATAAAATAAAACAATAATTATAACTTTAGCTTTTAAATAGAAAGTCACTGTCTGTAATAACTTAATATATAAGGGCCATAAAAATAAACGAATAAAAAAAGTATGATGTCACTGACTAAAGCATTGAGCAACACCTTCACCTCTATCAGTACTAAAGCACAGCCGCTCTATGTGAGATGGAAAGCCATGAAATCCAATGAAAGCCATTACAAAGCACATAAAGCAGCCAATCACAGCTTTCCTCTTTCGCTCTGGCCCATTCTTCATGGGCGACACTTTCTTAAGCTAAACTAAATGGCCTAATTAATCTGGTCTAATGGTGGGTGACATCAAATATGCTACCACAATTATTATCCTATTAAAGATTAATATTCCATAAGAAAATTGAAAAGAGTCAGGGGAGTGGTGTTGTGGGAGTATTTGTCTGAGCGGAGCTGAAATTTCAGCGGACGTCAAACGGCTCCTTGATTTTCATCTCTCTGCTCTTTTCTGCTCTTGCTGGTCTGCTAATGGTCTACGGTGTAATGAGCAGCTTCGAGACTCGGGCTCGTTTTGTGTCTGTCGCTTTTGATTTAGCTTCCTCTGCTGTTCTCATTTTGCCCATGAATCCATAAACAGCACTGAGATCAGCTTCAATCTACAAGTGGTAGACACAAAAGCGCGGGAAGGGTGCGGTGATGGCGTTTCGGGAGACGGCCGGATGTGTCATCTGCATCAGGCTCAGGTGAACGGAGGGCATGAAGGTCATTGCTTCAGCTTCACTTCACGACTATACTGGAAGCGACTGATGTTGTGACTGAGTGACTGATCACAGACCAAAAACTGTAAGTTTGAAGCTAACCTTGAAATGAGCTTAAAATTAACATGAAAATAAAACCTGGTATACATGAAAGAAAAATTAAACAAATAAAAATAATATAAATGTGTTTTAATGTAATAAAAAAATGTAATAAATTGTAATAAAATAAATGTTTTATTAATATAATCACCTTTGTCTAAAAAATAATTAGAATTTTAATCAAATGGAAATTAAATGGCTGGAGTAGATCTGTAGTATATGGAAGCCATGGAATAAAAACACAAAAAATGCAATAAGACTTTTTCCCTCATAAATCAGACTTTTTTTTCTCACAATTTTGAATGTGTATCTCACAATTCTGGCTTTTTTTCTGCCACAGAATAAAAAAAAAGTAATTGTGACTTTTGCACAATTCAGACTTTTTTCTTACAATTCTCAGTTTACATTTTGCCATTCTGAGTGTATAATCCATAACAATTTTTTTTTTTCCAGAATCCTGAGTTTACATCTTGCAGTTTTTGCCATAGAAAAAAAAGAAAAAAAAAGGCAACTGCAACTTTTTATATCACAGAACTGCAAGAAAAATGTCTGAATTGTAAAATAAAAAGTTGCAATTATTATTATTATTATTTTTTTTTTTCATTTATTATTTTATCGCATAGCGGAAACAAGCTTCCATAGTAGTGTGTCCAGTAGAGAAATTACATTTTATATATTCTCTCTTACATATTTAATGCATAGTTTATATTTATATTTTATTTTTAGATTTATTTATATAAATATATAAAATATATACATATTTCAGCACACATAAAAAAAAAAATGCGGTAACATTTTAGTTTAGGAACCAATTCTCACTATTAACTAGTTGCTTATTAGAATGCATATTACTAGCATATTGGTTGTCTATTAGTACTTATAAAGCACATATTAATGCCTTATTCTGCATGACCGTATTTTAGATCCCTTAATCCTACCCCATACCTAAACTAAACAACTACCTCACTAACTATTAATAAGCATAAGGGAGTTATTGAGGTAAAAGTTGTACAGTAGTTAATAGTGAGAATTGGTCACCAAACTAAAGTGTGACCAAAAATACAAAATGGAAGAAACTGAATCAGCCACTTGAGTCACATCTATTTCTGTTGGGATGCTACCTTAGAAGGCAGTTCACTAGGTGTTGGACCAGAGTCACATACTCAAGAGTAACCACTAGAAAGGTGTTGACACTGGAAACAAGCCTTGTCACATTTGGCTTGTTCCTGTGGGCTCTGAGGGCAGCGAGAGGAGATTACAGGATTTCCTGTTTGCACAGCTGTGTCATGTCCCTCCATCTCTGAGTACACACAGTCCAGAGACAGTTTAACTAGCAGCTGGACACACAACAGTTCATTAATGTTACTAGTCAAATACACAAACAGAGACCAGCATCTGCTGTTTCAGAGGATCCCGAAGCCAGCTTAGGGCTTTTAAACTCCCAGCATGAATTTCTCAGAGTGCATCATATCAGGACACTGAAAGAGCAAGCACTTCTGCAATAACAGAGAAACAGCAATCCAATATGAAACCAAACATAACAAACCTCTGCACATCTGGTTGATGCAAAAGTGCAGGACTGTGAAACACAGTTATCTGGGAGATGTACATGCACTCTCTGATTTGTTTTCACTCATCTCGCATGGCTGTGTGGAGGAGCTGTTCAATACATCTCTCTCTGTGTCTGGCTATAAGACTGTAAAACTCTAAAACTTGAAAAATAAAGCTCTAATTGTCTTCTTTTAAAAGTTAAAACAACTATGCACATAATCCAATGGGGATAAGAAAGACAACCATTTGAGTTCAAGTAAGTTCAACCATTCAATTCAAGAATTTCTTAAAACTTGAAATTCTGTCATTATTCATTAATCCTCATGTCATTTTAAACCTGTATGTGGTTATTTTTCTGTAACAAAAAGTGAAATTACTTATATCAAAATTCATACTAACTGGTTCAATAGCTAGATGTGAGTAATGGACCACAATTAGGCCATTATTCCTGGAAAACCTGCCGCTACTCAAAAAATTATTCACCTTCTTGTATTATTGAACTAGCATGCCGCATTCAATACATACAAAGTGACTTGCATTAGATTCAAGGTATACATTTTATCAGTTCATGCATTCTAGGGATTCAATTTCCAGGGAACGCATAAACTGGATAAAAGCATTCCTTTATATAAAAGCTTTCGTCAGTGCATAAAAATCTATATGAACAATATGGATAAGAACCAATGACATTATGAAAGGCAACATTTTCAGTGAATAATGATTTCACAATTACAGTATAGTCCATTCCCCACATAAAACACAAAAATAACACTTTTGGATTCAAAACAACATGAGGGTGAGTAAATAATGGTCATTTTTAAACTGTTCCTTGAAGTAATCTGGATTCAGGCAGATTTACTGAATAGAAACTGCTGTTTGTGTGCCTGTCACTGTATTTGTAACTTGCAGTCTTTTCATACAATGGTGAGTAGTTTGCACCATTATTTTATGATTAGATTTCACATTATTTCTTCATTAAAGCATGTTTTGCAAAACACAGTATTGCCAAATAAGTTTAAAGTGCATTTTCTTAAACCCTACATTAGGGTTGTGACGGTGAGGAAATTTTCCCACCGGTTAATCGTCGTGTGACAACACCGGTAATACCGGTATCACCATGGTGGGGTGGTGGGGCGTTTGAGTTTTCCCTATTTTCTTCGCTTTTAAATAGCTTGTAAAAGCTCCGTGCGCATTTTACTTTCACTTTTAAATTAGTGGCAATTCGGCGTCAAGCAGCAGTTGTTTTTAGGTCGCTTGAGTTTTCACACTCTCCCTCACTTTCCTCCGCTTTTAAATAGCTTGTAAAAGCACTGTGCACATTTTACTTTCACTTTTAAATTAGCAGCAATTCGGCATCAATTGCTTGAATTCAATTCAAGCAACAACAAAATACAACTTATAACTTTTATTAACAAAACGAATAAAAATACACCATGCTATATGCCTAATATAAAATAACAAATAACTTACAAATTTTAAATAGGTATACAAAACTGAAAATCAGTAAAGACTGAGGAACAAATAATTATAAAACGTAGAACGTTTATTAGCAAAACGGGGGGGGGGGGGGGGGTGATCACAGTTTAAATAAAATAAAAATACTGTGGAACTAAATAAATGAGAAACAAATGTTAAAAAAAACCTTCCAATATCACCTTAGATAAATGGCAGGTCAACAGGCTTTTCAAAATCCAAAATATTTTTAAAACAGGCGCTTTTACATTTCGTTTTGAAACTCTTCTGCCATCGTCTTGTCTTTTTCACCTCACTCTTTGTCAGTCAGCTCGACTCGCTCTCCTCACGTAATAAATGAAATCTGATCTGTGATGCGCGACTGGCGTTCATTCGGTGTGCTGCATTGAGCAACCGCGTTCAGTTTTAATTGTAGTGTCTGTTCTCTAACTGAACTAAATTATTTTTATTACTATTGAAAAAATCTAAATGATGGTGAGGGACGGTGCCGCGGTGGGCAAGTGACGTAACCGGTGTTGTGGCATAATACCGGTATCACCGCCAACACCGTCTATCACAGCAACCCTACCCTACATGCACATGCACTTCTGCTACACATCCCCACACTGCTTACACATGCAGAATGAATGCAGTAACACTGTCAATATGAGCATCAAAATGAATTTTCACCAAACAAGCCTAAGGGAAGAGGTGAAATCTAACTCACACAGGTGATATTTTCTGGTTTGCACATGGCTCCAGTGGAAACACGCATAAAGAGATGATTTAGCGGCATGTTTGGCATTGTAATTGCCGAAAGCATTCCCCGCTCCCAGTTCTTATCTTTCAAAGATGCGATTTAGAGCAGAGTGATGTGTGTTTCGGAATGAAAGCATGTTTGACGAGCCATGGGCGGCTCTTAATGAAAGAGGAAGAGAAGAAAGAGGGGGCTATTCACTCTGAGAGTCTTTAATGCCATCAGAGAGTTCAGATTCAAATGAAGACGGATCTGCAAGAGTTCAGATATCGGTGTGAGTGGCTTACAGGACACAGACATCCATCCGCAGTGTCAACATCACAGCGAGATGAGGGTGAGGGCATTCACCGTGATCTGCCACTTCAGAGCCCACTATGCAATTTCGGCAAAGTGGCCTGTGGCTGGTATTGACAGACAGATGAAAGGTAACACGCCCAGGGCACTTTGGCCTGAACACCTGAGAACATTATATCATGTCTTTAACTTTAACTGCGGCTGTCATGAGTCATGCTGTTAGAGAGAGGCAAAAATAAAAGAGAGATGGTCCCACATGCACATTAAATCACATCTATTTCCACTAAACTTCAAACTCAGGTTGTGACTAATTCACGAGTACCGGGTGATTTCCAGACTTTGAAAAGTCGGTCAGGGTAAAAAAGACGACTTTATCAAAAAAATCTTGTGCAGTGCACTGAAAGGCATAGAGAATTGATATTGTATTGGAGCAGTATTTTGCACTTGCCTATCAAGCAGCTAGAAACTCTCTCTCTCTCTTTCTGTTCACTACTGTGTGTATATGTATATGTATATGTATATACACACAAAATGTATATTGTATCTTATACTTGAAAAGGAAAATTATTTAATATAATTAAATAATCATAAATAGTATAATAATATTATTAGAAACAACAACTATATATATATATATATATATATATATATATATATATATATATATATATATATATATATATAGAAATAAATGCATTTAATACTTGAACATTTAATTTATTTAATATAATTAAATAATAAAAATATAATATTATTATTAAAATCATAATATTTAATTTAATTTAATCTATTACTCAAAATCGTACTATTAAAATGGAATACAAAAGTATATGGACTACAAGAACTGTGCATAAATACTTTGGATGTTAAAGACTAATATAAAACAGAGCATTGTATGGACTACCTTATGGATTTTTTTTTTTTGGGTCATTTTGGTGTATAACAGTACAAATTACCTTTCCACATTAGCTTTATGAAAAAGGCCAACTCGGACATTCTACATACGTAACATGCTAATTTATGTATACTGAATACTCAAGGAAGGAAGGAAGAATATTGTCAAAAAACCAATGCACTTAATATTCATAAACAAGTGCCTCTAAATCTTAACCACATTAGTTACTCTTCAGCATGCACTACAACCGCACACATTTTCTGCATGTATGAAAGTATATGGTCCTCTGTCAGCGTGAGTCAAACAAAAGCCCCTCAGGACAAATAAATTCAGCTCTCCAAATAAATTTAATAATACTGCTGCTGATATGAGTTCCTGCTCTCCGCCTGCCTGAATGCCAATTACTGTGCTCTAATAGAGTGCCGGGGGGCAGGGTGGCCGAGAGCCCAACATGTGTCAGCTGCAGCTGATGGAACACACTGCTACCACCAGACCAGAGACTTCAGCACCACGGACAGGGCTTCAGCCAGCAAACCTACAGTCCAATGACCTCACTTCCTGTAGAAGACACACTAGACTGATATGAGCATTCATTTGCCTTGTTTTAAGTGCAGAATGTAGCACCATCTGCTTACCAGTTAACCCTTACCGGTTTGTTCTGAAACACTGAAAATTTCCAATATACAAATAACATCTTTGAAAATTTAGGCAACAGTTACTGAAACAAAAAACTGTGTTTGCACCCAAAATATGGACAAATGCTGCCTTAGGGTGTATAAAGACATAGGAAGGCATCAGGTTCAATACTTGCATAACATCTGGTCAATTTTATAAAGACGACTTCTTTTATAAAGAATGCAACACTGTCTAGAAGTCTAGTTGACACTGTTAAATTGATATGGCATTTGCCAAAGACTATGAAATTAATCTATAAATGTTCAATTATTCCTTTGTTTTTACCTCATAATTCCATTTCTACTGAGAGATAAGCAATGTGGTCATTAAATATGACCTTAATTATGTATAAAGCTTTGTTATATATATATATATATATATATATATATATATATATATATATATATATATATAGATATATACACACACACACACACACACACACACACACACACATACACGGTAGTGCTCAAAATTATTCATACCCTTGGTAAATATGATCTAAAGTGGCTGTTGAAATAAATTCATTAATCCTTTTGATCTTTTATTTTAAAAATTTACAAAAATCTAATCTTTCATTACAGAATAAGAATTTAAAATGGGAGAGAAATCTCATCATGAAATAAATGTTTTTCTCCAATACACATTGGCCACAATTAATCATACCCTTTTATTCAATACTTTTTGCAACCTCCTTTTGCCAAGATAACAGCTCTAAATCTCCACCTATAATACCTGATAAGTTTGGAGAACATCTGACAAGAGATCAAAGACTATTTCTTCATCCAGATCACTTCAGATTCACAGCTCCATGTTGGTGGTGCTTCTCTTCAGTTCAGCTCATTCATTTTCTATAGGGTTCGGGTCAGAAGACTGGGACGGCCATGGCAGAAGCTTGGTTTTGTTCTCAGTGACCCATTTTTGTTTTGCTTTTGATGTTTGTTTGTGGATCATTGTCCTGTTGGAAGATCCAACCACGGCCCATTATAAGATTTCTAGCATTGACAGTAAGTTTTTAATTTTTTTATCTGTTGGTATTTGATAGAATCCATGATGCCATGTGTCTAAACAAGATGTCCAGGACCTCCAGCAGAAAAATAGACCCACAACATTAAAGATACAGCAGTATATTTCATTGTACACATGGGGTACTTTTTATCCCTGTGTTCACCAAACCCATCTTGAGTGTTTGCTGCTAAAAAGCTCTTTTTTTAGTTTCATCTGACATAGAAGCCAGTCCCATTTGAAGTTCCAGTCGTGTCTGATAACTGAATATGCTGGAGTTTGTTTTTGGATGAGCTAGGAGAATTTTTCTTGAAACCCTCCCAAACAACATGTGGTGATGTAGGGACGGTTTGATATTTTTTTTTAGAGGCTTTCTGACCCCAAGACTCAACTGATCTCTGCAGTTCTCCAGCTGTGGTCCTTGGAGAGTCTTTGGTCACTCAAACTCTCCTCCTCCCCGTGCATTAGGACGATATAGACACATGTCCTTGCAGGCAGATTTGTAATATCTTTAGTTGACTGGAACCTCTTAATTATTACCCTGATGGTGGAAATGGGGATTTTTAATGCGTTAGCTCTTTTCTTACAGCCACTTTCTAAATTTGTGAAGTTCAACAATCTTTTGCTGCACATCAGAAATATATTATTTGGTTTTACTCCTTGTGATCAATGATTAAGGGAATTTGGCCTTTATGTTCCTCATATTTATAATCCTGTGAAACAGGAAGCCAAGGCTGGATGATTTCATGTTCCTAGTCTCCCTGGTGTGATAAAAAATGCAAATATGAATGAGAATATAAATCAGAGATATTTTAATCATAATAATTTCTAGGGGTACCAATAATTGTGGCCATTGTGTACTAGAGATAAATATTTATTTCCTAATGTGATTTTCCCCCTCTTTCAATTTTTTTACTTCAATTAAAGGTTAGAATTTTTTGAAATTTCTGAATGAAAGATCAAATGGATAAACAATGCAGACTTATTTTCACAGCCTTCTTTTATCATATTTACCAAGGGTATGAGAATAATTATACCATATCACATTTTTAAAATTTATTTTCATATATTATATATATAAAAATAAGATGAAAATAAATTTAAAAATGTGTGTGTAATATATAAAAACAAATTTAAAATGAAAATAACTACATTTTATCTTATAATATCCTTTTCACCTACGATTTAATTTCTACTCAGAATTAAACATGGTGTTTATTAAATATGATATGGTTATCTCTAAAGCTCAGTTTAATTTATTCTTGAACACAAGACATGACATTATGGTGCCTAGGAAGCTTAGGTGCCTAGGAAGCTGAAACTAGCTTCCTTCAAACAAAAACATCTAACTCGCTGACTTGTCTCAGACAGCGGATGGTTATGAATATTCTCCAGGTTTTATGTTTCACTGCTCCAGCAACATCAAGGTTTTCCAAGCGATGTGAGGGTTTTTTGAGAAGGCTGGAGCTTGAGCTGAGAGGAGAAACTCTCTTTTACTGTGTTAGTGGATTTAATAACTGACAGCTGGCTGTTCATCACACTGCACTAGAGTTGAAAGAATGGCCAGCAAGGAGAAAGAGCATGGGATGAATTTTTTATATGATAGTTTTATGTGAGATTGCTTTCTGTGGAGGACATGTGAAAAGCTGAAGGAGTAGGAGACGGTGAAGATCATCATCTTCAATCCCTCCATGTGTACACAAATGTAGGCAAACACATACAGAAATCATAGCAGATTTACCACAAATCCTTTTACACACAACCCCTCTCTCCAAAAGCAGCGGGCAGTTTTATCACAGTGTAAGTGATTTTATATTCACAATATCAGTATTTCACAACATATTTACTTGAAAAAAAATATTTATATGAAATAACCATGTGAGAATGCCTATTTTTGATAACCGAAAGAATTTGTGTGTGTGTGTGTGTGTGTGTGTGTGTGTGTGTGTATGTGTATGTATGTATGTATGTGTATGTATATATATATATATATATATATATATATATATATATATAAGTGAGTACACCCCTCACATTTCAGCAACTATTTTATTATAACTTCTCAAGGGACAATACTATAAAAATGAAACTTGGATTTATTTTAGAGTAGTCAATGTGCAACATGTATAGCAGTGTAGATTTACTGTCCTCTGAAAATAACTCAACATACAGCCATTATTGTTAAAATAGCTGGCAACAAAAGTGAGTACACCCTAAGTGAACATTTCAAAACTGTGTCCAAAGTGACAATATTTTGTGTGAGCACCACTGTTTTCTAGCACTGCCTTAATCCTCCCGGGCTTGGAATTGACCAGAGCTGCACAGGTTGTTGCTGAGATCCTCTTCCACTCCTCCATAATGACATCACGGAGCTGCTGGATGTTAGACACATGACGCTTCTCCACCTTCCGCTTGAGGATGCCCCACATGTGCTCAATAGGGTTCAGGTCTGGAGACATACTTGGCCACTCCATCACCGTCACCTCAGCTTCATCAGCAAGGCAGTTGTCATCTTGGCGGTGTGTTTGGGGTCATTATGTTGGAAAACCCAGTTTCTGAAGGGAGAGCATCATGTTCTGCTTCAGAATGTCACAGTACATGTTGGCATCCATGTTTCTCTCAATGAACCGCAGCTCCCCAGTACCAGCAGCACTCATGCAGCCCCAGACCATGATGCTACCACCACCGTGCTCGACTGTAGGCAAGACACAATTTTCTTGGTACTCCTCACCAGACCGTCACCACACATGCTGGACACCATCTGAGCCAAACAAGTTTATCTGAGTCTCATCAGACCACAAGACATGGTTGCAGTAATTCATGCTCTTGGACAGGTTGTCTTCAGCAAACTGTTTGCAGGCTTTCTTGTGAGCCAGTTTCAGAAGAGGCTTCCTTCTGGGACGACGGCCATGCAAACCGACTTGTTGCAGTGTGTGGCGTATGGTCTGAGCACTGACAAGCTGACCTTCCGCTTCTGCAACCTCTAAAGCAATGCTGGCAGCACTCATGCGTCTGTTTTTTGAAGCCAGCTTCTGCACCTGACGCACACCACGAGGATTTACTTCTTATTTATCTAACACACATACTTAGTCTACATTTCAATTTGCACATAATATTCCTGTACATACAACTGTCTTTTGTTATATACCTGTACATACAATTGTCAATTTGTATATCAATTTGTATATTTTTATTCCTTATTTACTTGTTCTATTTTTTATTTATTTATTTTTTTAATTCTTCTTTTTATTATCTGTTTTTTGTTCTGTCACTGTCATTCTGTTGTACTGTGGAAGCTTCTGTCACGAAAACAAATTCCTCATATGTGTAAACATACCTGGCAATAAAAGCTCATTCTGATTCTGTTTCTGATCGACCCTTGCGAGGCCTGTTCCAAGTGGAACCCGTCTTGGAAAACCTCTGTGTGACACTGACCACTGTACTGTAACTCAGTTTCAGGGTGTTACTGATCTTCTTATAGCCTAGGCCATCTTTGTGGAGAGCAGCAAATCTAATTCTCAAATCCTCAGAGAGTTCTTTGCCATGAGGTGCCATGTTGAACATCCAGTGGTCAGTATGAGAGAATTGTACTCAAAGCACCAAATTTTAACTGCTCTAATACAAGATACACAAATTTGTATGGTCCTGTCAAGCAGACAAAAACATGAACATGATGAATAGGACATGTGGCTTTGCATGGTTAAACGACGTATATCTGTTATCACTTAGGGTGTACTCACTTTTGTTGCCAGCTATTTTGACAATAATGGCTGTATGTTGAGTTATTTTCAGAGCACAGTAAAGCTACACTGCTATACAAGCTGCACATACTTTATAGAAATATTTTATAATAAATAATGCTTATATAACAAATTAATAATTCTTTATAATAAATAATGCTTTTATAACAATATTTCAAAAAATATTTTATAATAATATTTGAATTTATATAGAAATAAAAACTTATATAAAAGTATTTTATATATATATATATATATATATATATATATATATATATATATATATATATATATATATATATATATATACACACACACACACACACACACATATATATACATATATACATATATATACACACTTTTTTTTTAAATTTACGCTAGGTTTAGTCTGATAAACCTAATGTATGTCATATTGACAATTCTTTTCAGTTCATTTGGATAAAAATGACTCAGACTGGGAGTCAGTTGTGATGTAATGACTCTGAATGATTCTCTGATTATGATTCAAATCACAGTCACTCAAAAATCTTTTTACCTGAATGGTATAAAAAACATTGGTGTTCAAACTATAGACATATTTAATGAACTAATGAACTAATGACATCTCACAACATGATAACTGATGAAACCGCATACAGACTCAAAAAGCTTCAGTCGCAGTCCCGCAGTTTAAACAGTAAAGCAAAAGCACATACTGTATCTAGTGTCGCAAAGCCCTACAGCACACACGCTTGTACATTACACCCGCCCACCCTGCATGTGCGCTTGGGTATAAATCACCCACATGTGTAGCTATGAAAGACCAGGCGCTGGAGGAAGGCCAATAAATGGCTGCTCTCCCAGAGTCCATCATTCCAAGGTCGAGTGACCGCCACACCGGGACAGATGACAGCACACCTCCACTATCAATCCACCTCACAGGCTTTAACAGACGCTTCAGGATCCTTTTCTTCTCAGATCCCCCTTCATTTGTGACCTCCGCTCCATTTAGGCTGAGAAATACAACGCTGGCTCAGACAGTGCTGAGCTAAGGATTTATGCTGCATTGCTTTAGTAGCTTCATAACAACCAGACTTACAAGGAGAGTTTCACTTTTATACTCGGGCAGAAATGGAGTTGAAAAATAAATAAATAACCAAAAATCGCAAGACTTTTATCCACACGTCAGAAAACCTTGGCACGTCTGCGCTAGTAAGTTTGAATCTTAATGTCTCAAGAAAGAAAACAAACATAATAAAGAAATCTCCCATGTATGAACACTTGTCTACATAAATGTGGTGCAATAAAACGCAACTCATGCTACTGAGGTTTTCAGGAAGATTTCACGGGATTCTTCCAAAGGTGCGGCTTACAACAGAGACAGCAACTTCTGGGGAAAAATAGAAGAGCTCAACGCCATGGTATTAACGGGATTATAGCGGACAGCACAGGGAAAACGGAGAGATCCTGAGTGCACAGGCTAAAAACTGCACAATATTGCTGAAGGAATTAGTATGCAGCATAGGAAACCCACTTGCAAACAGGCCTCAACATTAAACTCTAATGACTGAAGTGCAATAGTCATAGAGTTTGTTTGTACACAGCCTTTTAGTGTATACAATACCATTCAAAGGTTTTTGCAAAGTAAGATCTGGGGCCAGACTTACTAAGAGCTTGCGTCAGCGCAAACCATCTTCTGGCGTTAAATAGCACTGACAGGATTTACTAAAGACGCGCAGTGAAGAATTAGCGCTGAAAAGGTGTGGACAGCTATTTTTGCGCATGACCTTATTGAATATGCATTTGTAGGAGTTTCCCTTTCAGGCACAAAATTTATGGAGGAGAATATTAAAATAAACCATGCAACGTAATTTACTAACATTTGCGCTCATCAAATTACTGGTATTTGTGCCATTATTTAACGCCCAAAAAAGCATGTCTTAAAGAAGGCAGTAATTTGCGCTGCTCTTGGTAGATTGTGCTGGTCATTATGGAAATGATCTGGCTGCGTCTGTGTTCTTTAATGTGCACATTGTCAGTAAATCACAGGCAGAATTTTCCCCTCCCATCGGCGCTTTTATGGAATTGCTAACGTTAATTTGCCCTGTTTAGTAAATCTGGCCCATTATCTCTTATATTGCATTTATTTTAACAAAAATACAGCAAAAATTGTGAAATATTATTACAATTTAAAATAACTATTTTCTATTCAAATATATTTTAAAATGTCATTTATTCCTGTGATGTGTGTTTGGTAAAGAGTTTTTGGCTCAAGATCTGCATTTAAAGTCACACCAGAGGTGTTCAGCTTGGATTAGGACTTGGCTTTCTGCAGAGCAGTCAAGTTCTTCCACACTGACTAATTCAATCATTTCTTTTTGAACCTAGCCTTATACACAGAGGCATTGTCATGTTAGAATAGAAAAGGGTCCTGTCCAAACTGTTTTTTTAAAATTAGAAGCACACAATTCCCTAGAATATCATTATATGCTTAAACATTAAGATTTGTACTCATGGAAATTACTAAAGTAGTCAAACCTGTTCATTAGAAGGGTGACCCAATACTTTTGGCAATATAGTGTAGCTGCAAGAAGGAAGACCATGCATGCAAATACACCTTTCGAAAAATCAAAAAAGATTTTTCTAAGTTGTAAATAAACACAACAGAGACTACTGGAGTATATTTTATCCAAAAGAGAGAGAGAGAGAGAGAAAAAAAAACAAACTATTTCAGTCCTTCTACTTCACGTTAATTCTATGTTACTTGCCATTTCTTTGCAATTATCTGTGAAAAATTACTAGCATTTTATTTTTTTTAGTGTAAGACTATAATGTAAAAAGCCAAAACTAAACTCAATTAGCTACAAAAAATTTAGCCTGTATGTAGAACGAATCAGGCTGAATTTTGGTAACCAGAAAGTTGACGGTACCCATTGACTTCCATAGTATGGAAAAAAATCTGTTTGGTTACCAACATTCTTCAAAATATCTTTTGTGTTTAACAGAAGAAGGAAACTCAGCTTGAGAGTATGTAAATGATGCAGAATTTTCATTTTTGGGCCTTTAATAGGTAAATCCCTAACCAAAATTTAAGAATTATCAATACACCACCTTGTAAGCATGATAACTACAAATGTTTTTAAAACCTACTCTCAGTTAGTAGGTAATTGCATTTTCAAGGCTGCAAACGTGTCCCTTAAGCCAGCCTGTGAGGTGTCTCTACCACAGGTCAAAGGGCTCTCTGCAGGAAAAGTAATCATGTGTGAGAGAGGGAACGAGTGAGTAGAAGACAAGAAGAGAGAGGGAGAGTGGACGTAGATGGATGGGCTGTGCAAATGGAGAGGGATATGAGACGTGCAAAAGTTCAGCACAGAGCCCAAACCATCACAGCGACCCCTGTGTGTGGCCTAACACAGATGGATCGCTCCACTGCCTCAAACAGCCGTGAAGAAATAAGGGCCCTTCCCAGAATAGAGGAGCATCCGCTTCCATTACAGCCCCAGACCTGCATTTCAGAAAAAGTCAATATTTTCTCCATCATGGCATTTATCACTTTCGTTATCTGCAAAAGGTGGAATATAAAGACAGATATAAAGCAGCTACATAATTACAAAGCTGATCAACTAATAACAAATAATAATTGACTATTTGAAGCTGTAGGCTTTAACGAGCAATTTCAATTCCTCACAGAACATTTCGGCAAAATCTCATCATTACAAGCGAATGCAGTGGGAGGCGCTGTGGACATGCAACATTTCTAACTTGCTGGCTTAGCAGACTGTTAATTATTGGTTCTAGAATTTTTTTTTAATCTTTTTATAGAAATGACATTTGTATAACTATCTTGTATCTACAGTCCACTCCTCAGTTTGGTTGTTATAAGTTTTATTTTATTAATTATTTATTCATTTATATACATTTATTTTAAATTGTAATGTACTGTATATTGTTTAACAACTTTTTTTTTAAATTCTTGTTCTATTTAGCTTATTTTGAAAGCATCTTTAGTAACATTTGTGAATATAACAAAAAATATATAATTATATAATCTATAATTAAATGAAATTACATAAATGTATTTATATTATAAACACAAAATAAAAATCTAAATTTTGCATACAATTTTTACTCATTTGTAAGTAACATATGAATTAATTTAATTGTTCATTAATGCCCATGTCTAATTAGTTTAGCTTCCTTAAGCTGAAACTGAGTGAATCTCATTAAAATCTTTCTATTTTCAGAACTGTAAATATTTTTTTTGTATTGTGATATTATTTTCATAAAAATTAAGGGGTTTTTTTGTATTTTTTTAATTTTTATTTATTTATTTATTTTTTTTTACTAATTTTCTCATTACAGTAATGATTCCAATAGTTTTGTTTTTTAATTAATTTAATTTAATTAAATTCTTACTGTAATACAGTACTTCATTTAAATCAGCATAATGCTGTATAAATACAATGTATAAAAATTTCAATTTTTTAGTTTAGGTAGATTTATTTTGCAGTACAGCAATGAGAATTTAAGAGGAAAATGTAATTAACTGTCAGAAAAATAGGTTACAATTTATTTTAAGGTGTCCTTGTTTCAGTGTAATTAAATATTTAAGTACTATTAAGTACTAATTAAGTACTATTAAGTACTATTAAATAATTATTAAATTAATATTAATTTAATTTAACAACATGTACTTACTATAGGGTTTGAAATAGGGTTTGGTTTTATTATAATTATGCATAATTTACTGTTGTTATCATTACAGTAAGTACATGTAATGTGTAACAAGGACACAAAAATAAAGTAAAAAAAAAAAAAGCTAAATAAATAATTAAGCTATATAATTCTATATTTGCATATTTTGGGCTGAAATATGCCCTGGACATGTTCTCAGAGAGATTTTATAAGATTCTCCCAATTTTTTACTCTTTTTGGTACTTAGAATTACTTTATAAATGTAGGGAAAAAAGGGGAAAAATGATGTGGCAAAAGAATCTAGAATTTGTTCATCCTCCTAACACACACTGTTCAGTCTTTCCTCAAACGTGGCTCCAGAGTCTCTCCTCGTCCGGTTCTGCACCCGCGTAACGATGCTTAATGGACTACACGTGCGGCGGACCCTGGCCGGGCCGAACACCTAATGGAGAGGGGTCCCTGCGGATGGGGCAGGCTTGTCGCTCCACCTGATTAGAACTGATGGGCCGGGCATGTTGAGAAGACGAGCGCAGCCACCTCAGACCGCCCTGACCGACTGGCACCATGGCAACCAGGCGCTGCTGAGAACATCCAGCTCCATTATTGAATTTCAGCACTTTAATGACCAATAACAGATTTGAATTAGTCTGCCAACACTCATTTTTACCTCGCCGCAAATTACAGGGTTTTTAGACCGCAGACACATTTAGGAGTTCCTGCACAAAAGCTCGCGACGAGACACTTTGATAAAGTGGCTCCTAATATCTGGGGCTTGATAAATGAAGCTGCTGTCAAAGCGGGAACAGCAGCTGCCAGACGTGTACCTGCAAACCTCACGTCAGAGGACCACCAGAACAAGACCCTATTAAAACCACATGCACTACTATAGCTATGACTGTGGGCTTATTAGCATCAATGGACAAACTAGATTTTCACATTTTCTGAAGAAAACTAGAGGTGCTTGTCTGCGCAAAACTCATGGCCATGATGACAAGCAGTGTTCTGAGTGCTTTCTAGAGCATTGCTGTTGTATTCTGGGTCATTGTGAACATCATTTAGGCAAATATATCACAATATATTGGAATATTGATAAATCAATTTAGGAATAAAGGAGTGTGTGCATCCTAAGTGTTCAAGAGAAAAACTGAAATGGAAGTTGTGTCCACACTAGAAAAGCTACTACGGCTCTTTTATTTAACAAAATACTTAATTCATTATTATTACACACACACAGAGTACTGTGCAAAAGTATTTTCACCAACAAAAAATGGTTTTAAGTCAGTTATTTCTATCTTTTCCTGTAGTGTGTCAGTAGGAAATATCAGTTTACATTTCCAAATATTATGTTTGCCATTAATTGTAATAATTCAGTGAGATTTTTGTATGCACAAGGAGTCTGACAACAGCCACTGCTTCACAGAGATTTGATCTGATCATCATCCAGTCCGTCTGGAATGACATGAAGAAACAGAACAAACTGAGACAGACTAAATCCAGAAGAACTGTGGCAATGTTTCCAAGACGCTTGAAGAAAAAACCTTCCTGCAAAGCTACCTGAAAAACTATGTGCAAGTGTACCTCAGACAAAAGCTGTTTTAAACGCAAAGTGTGGTCATACCAAATGTTGATTTGATTTAATTAATAGAAGTTAATTGATAAATAAAATCTATTTACGGCATTATTTCTGAAAGCATCCTCATTTTACAGCATTTTTACACAATTGCCTAAAACTTTTAACAGTACCATAGTTTTGCAGGTAGGTCTCTTGAAGCATCTTGGAGACGTTGCCACAGTTCTTCTGGATTTAGTCTGTCTCAGTTTGTTCTGTTTCTTCATGTCATTCCAGACGGACTGGATGATGATCAGATCAGATCTCTGTGTGGAGCACTGGCTGTTGTCAGACTTCTTGTGCCTACAAAAATCTCACTGGATTATTACAATTAATGGCAAAAATAATGTTTGGAAATGTAAACTGATATTTCCTACTGACACACTACAGCAAAAGACAGAAATAACCTACTAGTGGCCTAAGACTTTTGCACAGTACTGTGTATATATATATATATATATATATATATATATATATATATATATATATATATATATATATACACACACACACACACATACACACATACACATACATAGTGCCATTCAAAAGTGAGATCAGTAAGATTTTTTAATGTTTTTAAAGAAGTTTCTTATGCTCATCAAGGCTGCATTTTTTACATTTTTTTAATCAAAAATACAGAACTGTCATTTTGTGAAATATTATTGCAATTTAAAATAACATTTTTCTATTTTAATATACTTTAAAATATTATTTATTCCTGTGAGGCAAAGTTGGCTTTTCAGTATCATTACTCAAGTCTTCAGTGTCACATGACCCTTCAAAAATCATTCTAATATACTAATTTATAATCAATGTTGGAATCAGTTGTGCTGCTTAATATTTTTGTTACCGTGATACTTTTCTTTTTGTTACCTGTGATACAGGATTCTTTGATAAATAAAAAGTTAAACACTGTTTATTCAAAATAAAAATTTTGTGTTACAATATACACTACTATACAAAAGTTTGAGGTCAAATTTTTTCTTCTTTTTTTTTTTTTTTTTTAAAGAAATTAATACTTTTCAGCAGGGATGTGTTGAATGGATAAAAAGTGATAGTAAAGACTTATATTGTTAAAAAAAGATTTCTATTTTGAATAAATGCTGTTCTTTTTCATTTTTATTCATCAAAGAATCAAAGAAAAAAGTATCACAGGTTCCAAAAAATATTAAGCAGTATAACAGTTTCAACACTGATAATAAATCAGCATATTAGAATGATTTCTCAATGATTATGTGACACTGAAGTCTGGAGTAATGGCTGATGAAAATTCAGTGCTGCATCATAGAAATAAATTATATTTTTAAGTATATTAAAATAGGAAACCAATAGTAGAAATTCCAATAATATTTCACAATATTACTGTTTTTTTTCTGTATTTTTGATCAGCCTTGATGAGCATAAGAGACTCCATTAAAAAAAAAAAAAAAACATTAAAAATCTTACTGATCCCAAACTTTTGAACGACATATTAAAATACAAAAAAAATATTTTAAATAAAATATTACCGCAATTTTGTTAGAATACATACAGTGGGGCAAAAAAGTATTTAGTCAGCCACCAATTGTGCAAGTTCTCCCACTTAAAAAGATGAGAGAGGCCTGTAATTTTCATCATAGGTATACCTCAACTATGAGAGACAAAATGAGAAAAAAAATCCAGAAAATCACATTGTAGGATTTTTAAAGAATTAATTGGTAAATTCCTCGGTAAAATAAGTATTTGGTCACCTACAAACAAGCAAGATTTCTGGCTCTCACAGACCTGTAACTTCTTCTTTAAGAGGCTCCTCTGTCCTCCACTCGTTACCTGTATTAATGGTATCTGTTTGCAACCTCAAACAGTCCAACTCCAAACTCCAGCATGGCCAAGACCAAAGAGCTGTCAAAGGACACCAGAAACAAAATTGTAGACCTGCACCAGGCTGGGAAGACTGAATCTGCAATAGGTAAGCAGCTTGGTGTGAAGAAATCAACTGTGGGAGCAATTATTAGAAAATGGAAGACATACAAGACCACTGATAATCTCCCTCGATCTGGGGCTCCACACAAGATCTCACCCCGTGGGGTCAAAATGATCACAAGAACTGTGAGCAAAAATCCCAGAACCACACGGGGGGACCTAGTGAATGACCTGCAGAGAGCTGGGACCAAAGTAACAAAGGCTACCATCAGTAACACACTGCGCCGCCAGGGACTCAAATCCTGCAGTGCCAGACGTGTCCCCCTGCTTAAGACAGTACATGTCCGGGCCCGACTGAAGTTTGCTAGAGAGCATTTGGATGATCCAGAAGAGGATTGGGAGAATGATGAAACCAAAATAGAACTTTTTGGTAAAAACTCAACTTGTCGTGTTTGGAGGAGAAAGAATGCTGAGTTGCATCCAAAGAACACCATACCTACTGTGAAGCATGGGGGTGGAAACATCATGCTTTGGGGCTGTTTTTCTGCAAAGGGACCAGGACGACTGATCCGTGTAAACGAAAGAATGAATGGGGCCATGTATCGTGAGATTTTGAGTGAAAACCTCCTTCCATCAGCAAGGGCATTGAAGATGAAACGTGGCTGGGTCTTTCAGCATGACAATGATCCCAAACACACCGCCCGGGCAACGAAGGAGTGGCTTCGTAAGAAGCATTTCAAGGTCCTGGAGTGGCCTAGCCAGTCTCCAGATCTCAACCCCATCGAAAATCTTTGGAGGGAGTTGAAAGTCCGTGTTGCCCAGCGACAGCCCCAAAACATTACTGCTCTAGAGGAGATCTGCATGGAGGAATGGGCCAAAATACCAGCAACAGTGTGTGAAAACCTTGTGAAGACTTACAGAAAACGTTTGACCTCTGTCATTGCCAACAAAGGGTATATAACAAAGTATTGAGATGAAATTTTGTTATTGACCAAATACTTATTTTCCACCATAATTTGCAAATAAATTCTTTAAAAATCCTACAATGTGATTTTCTGAATTTTTTTTTTCTCATTTTGTCTCTCATAGTTGAGGTATACCTATGATGAAAATTACAGGCCTCTCTCATCTTTTTAAGTGGGAGAACTTGCACAATTGGTGGCTGACTAAATACTTTTTTGCCCCACTGTATTACTTTCAATGGAAAAAGATGCGTTTGCCCTCAGAGGCGTGACTCCTTGTGTGGGACTGTAGGATTGATGTGGCATCTTGAAGCATGACAAATTGCTTCAAAATCTCCGTTATGAGCACAGATGAGCCCCTGGAGCTTATATCCAGCTCTGTGTGTGTGTTTAATCCTCAGCTTTCCTAACCTACACTGGACAGACAGGAAGTTTGCTGGCCTCAGCACTATGTATCATCCTGTCTCTTCTCGTCTTTGGCTCTCTCTCTCTGGGCTCGTCTCCTTCCCTGCCTATTTTCCTCGCCTCAGCGGCCCCGCTGCTCACAACAGATGACTATCACTGTACCCCTAATTCAAGGCCAGGTCAGTTACTCCAGTATCCACGGGGAGGAAGGCAGCACTGGGTGCGTGTACATGCCTGAGTGGATTAGCCGGTGAATTTTACAGCCGGTGGCTGGGTTATTAACAGCACTGAAGGTAACCGTGATGGACAGGCAGGAGCGCTGAGCATCTGAAACATCACAGGGAGATAAAACAGACGGACGGACAGACAGGCAGGACGCAGTGGAAACAGACACATGTGCTAATACTGTCAACACAGCCTCAACTGCTTCCCCAATAATTGATGACAGACAGACAGACAGACAGAAACAAAAAGGCAGTGAACGAGAACTAATGGAATTAATGAAACAAAACACAAACAAAGGAAAAAACAAATGCATGAAACAAACAAACGAGTGATAGAACAAAAAACTAAATAAAAGAAACATTAAGGTAACACCTTACTTGAAGCCTATATGTATAATGCATTATAAATGTATTCATAATGAACATTGTAATGCATTACATCCTTTCACAGATAACTGTAAAAAATAAAATGCATTATAATATTTGCAGATTCTCTTGCATTATACTTTCTAAAGGTGAAACAACGAACAGTGTCCAACTGACATTCATGAACAGCGCTGCTTGTAAAAGCTGAAATTCTTTTTAACTTGAGACGGCATCTTTAAAAAATGCAGGGCTCATGTGCGAGACGGTGCAAAAGATGTGTGACACCAGTCAAATGGTTACATGAAAACAAAAGAAAAAAAAAACCATACAAGATAATTAAATAATAAAAAATAAAGAAATGAGCAGATGAAAGAATGAACATTCTAGAGAATGAAGGAATTAATAATAGAACAAGAGCAACAAAGAAAACATTTATGAAGAGAGAATGGATAAACAGACAAAAAATAGAATGAACATACGAACAAAGAAATAGAACAAACAGAAGAGACTGTTTGGAAGAGGAAGAATGACAGAAGGAAAGAATGAAAAACAGACAGAAGAGAATGGACAAATGAAAGAACGAAAATGAATGAACAAAAGACAAAGGTAATAAGTGAAAGACATGATGAATGTGAGCTCAATCAACATTCAATTAACCAAATGGAAAGAATCCTTCTTTCAACTATAGAGAGAGAGAGAGAGAGAGAGAGAGAGAGAGAGAGAGAGAGAGAGAGAGTGCTGGTGATTTGCAGTGAGTGAGTCATTAAATGTGGGCGGGCAGCTTGTTTAAGAATTATTTCAGAAACATTAGCAGTTATTCAGACTGCAACCTGCAGGTAATGAGCTTGAGAAACGAACGGATGGAGGAATGACAACAGCATCACACACACACACACACACACACACACCAGAAGACTCTTCCTCACTGATCCAGGCTAATTATGTCGTCTCAACCATGTGCTGCTGTGACTCTAGCTGAGGATCGTCTCTGTTTTCCAGTGCCATGAGCTCATTCAATCAATGTGCAAAGAAAACGTTAATGGTATCACTTTAGGGGAATAAGAACTGCTCTTTTAATTGCTTTTAATTATGAATTAATTGTCTGATTGACTGAGTATTGCCAACTGGGTTACTAGGTAAACTTATTACATTACATTAGCTGTAATTATTTCTGTGCTTATTTGCTCATTTTAGTGCATTTTCATAAAAATACACAGCCATAACACACAAAAACCACAAAATGTCACCAGTTTTACATTTCCTTGGATAAAACATATGATCAAATACATAACGTGCTTGGAGAATATCATATAAGGATATCAGAGACTACAAAAATCTTTAAAACAAGTTCTTAAAATTGTTATTTATATTTTAGAATTTATAATTCTGGTTTAAAACTCAGCATTGTAACAAGAACGTTACACAGTAGCTACAACAATCAGTTTTCTCAGTTCAATCTTTCTGAGCAATTCAGTTGAAGTTAAATTATCAACATGTTTATAGATAATTATGTGAGTGGGAAAAAAATATCTTGTTTAATGTCACATTTGCAGACTCTAAAGAGTGATGTATGTATGTAACATTTCTGTGTGTGTTCATACAGCATAATAAAGTGAGCAGAGCAATAGTGATCTTCCCCAGATACACCATTATCAGAGCGCACACGCTCCCTTCACTCCATCAGAGAAGCTTCATTTCCTCCAGTCTGCTGGCTGGGCAGAAAACTCTCCTCCACATGTCATCAGTGGCCCACTGGAGAGCCTTCAAATGACATGGGAGATGCAAGAATCTCAACTACATCCCTAATGCTTTCATAGTCTTTGTAGAATCTGCAAGATATTTTGCATTTTTAAAAAGAATAAAAATTCTATTATGTATTTCAGTACTGCCCTGAAAAATCTGCATATCAGATATTTACAGATTTATTTATTTTTTTATGAGACAATAATAACAGAAAATAATATATAAAAAAATACAGTAAAAATATAAAATTATATACAGTCATGGCCAAAAATATCGGCACCCTTGGTAAATATGAGCAAAGGCGGCTGTGAAAATTAATCTGCATTGTTAATCCTTTTGATCTTTTATTTTTTTAAAAAAAAATCACAAAAATCTAACCTTTCATTGGATAATAAGAATTTAATATGGGGGGGAAACATCATTATGAAATAAATGTTTTTCTCTAATACACGTTGGACACAATTATTGGTACCCCTAGAAATTCTTGTGAGTAAAATATCTCTGAAGTATATTCCCATTCATATTCACAATTTTGAGCACTCCAGGGTGATTATGAACATGAAATTATCCAGCCATGGCTTCCTGTTTCACAGAAATATAAATAGGAGGGAAAACAAAGCCCAAATTCCCTTAATCATCTATCACAATGAGAAAAACCAAAGAACATATTTCTGATGTGCAGCAAAAGACAATTGAGCTTCACAAATTAGTGAAGTGGCTTTAAGAAAGAGAAAGAGCTAGAGCAGTGAAAATTCCCATTTCCACCATCAGGGCAATAATTAAGAATTTCCAATCAACATAAAATGTTAGGAAACTGCCTGGAAGAGGACGTGTGTCTATATCGTCCTAATGCACGGTGAGAAGGAGAGTTTGAGTGGCTAAAGACTCTCTGAGGACCACAGCTGGAGAATTGCAGAAAATAGTTGAGTCTCTGGGTCAGAAAACCTTAAAAAAAAATTGTCAAACAGCACCTACATCACCACATGTTGTTTGGGAGGGTTTCAAGAAAAATTCTCCTAGCTCATCCAAAAACAAACTCCAGCATATTCAGTCATCAGACACGACTGGAACTTCAAATGGGACTGGCTTCTATGGTCAGATGAAACTAAAAAATGAGCTTTTTAGCAGCAAACACTCAAGATGGGTTTGGTGTGAACAGGGATAAAAAGTACCCCATGTGTACAATGAAATATACTGCTGTATTTTTGATGTTGTGGGACTATATTTGTGCTGGAGGTCCTGGACATCTTGTTTAGACACATGACATCATGGATTCTTCAATAATCCAATTATCTACAATAATCCAATTCTACAATAATCCAAACACAAACCTCAAAAACAACACAAAAATGCGTCACTGAGCATAAAACCAAGCTTCTGCTATGGCCATTCCAGTCCTCTGACCTGAACCCTGTAGAAAATGAGTGGGGTGAACTGAAGAGAAGCAGCACCAACATGGAGCTGGGAATCTAAAGGGTCTGGAGTGATTCTGGATGAAGGAATGGTCTCTGATCTCTTGTCAGGTGTTCTCTAACCTCATCAGGCATTATAGGAGAAACTTTAGAGCTGTTAAACTGGCAAATGGAGGTTTTAAAAAGTATTGAATAAAAGGGTGCCGTTAATTGTGTCCAACGTGTACTAGAGAAAAACATTTATTTCATAATGATATTTGCCCCCATTTTAAATTCTTATAATCCAATGAAAGGTTAGATTTTTGTGAATTTTTTAAATAAAAGATCAAAAGGATTAACAATGCAGATTAATTTTCACAGCCTTCTTTGATCATATTTACCAAGGGTGCCGATATTTTCGGCCATGACTGTGTGTGTGTGTGTGTGTGTGTGTATGTATGTATATATATATATATATATATATATATATATATATATATATATACACACACACACACATATACACACACATATATATATATATATATATATATATATATATATACACACACACACACACACACACGCAGGTGCATCTCAATAAATTAGAATGTCGTGGAAAAGTTCATTTATTTCAGTATTTCAACTCAAATTGTGAAACTCGTGTATTAAATAAATTCAATGCATATATATATATATATATATATATATATATATATATATATATATATATATATATATATATATATATGTGAAAATAAACTAAAAATAATATAAGAAAATAAAAAAGAATAAAATAAACTGAAGTAAAAAATAAATTAATACAATAAAACAAAAAACTAAATAAAATAATTTTATTTTGAAGTTTCTGTGAGGGGTATGTAAACTTATGAGCAGAAATTTATTCAGATTTAATGTTTGGACTACTATTCAAAACTAATTTTAAACCAACTATTTAAACACAACCACAATACATCACATGTTTGTGATTTTCAATGCCACACCACATACTCACAGCACATTCATTACTACCACCAATGCAGCAGGAACCATAAGTGACGTAAAGCCCCTAAAGTTCCAAAGATAACTCCGATCCAGCTCAATGTCAGGCGTCAACCGCACAGAGAGACACCGCCGACACAATGCGGCCCAATCAGGCCTGTGAGTGAGGGAATTACATTAGTAGAAGACTTCTTAAAGAGAATCACGCCTCCGTTTTTCTGCCTCCTTTCAGCATCCGGCCTCAGATAAGAGGAGACAAACTCACGGGTTTGACAAAGCCGTCTTAAGTTGCCAGGCCGCATTAGGGGGTGTGAGGCATGCTGAAAATGCCACTTCAGCAGCGCAGGATTTGCTTGGATGACAGGTCTCAGTTCTCAGGTCTCAGCCTGCGTGGTTCAGAATGTAAAGGTAAACAGCGAATGCTCAGATTATACTTCTAAACGCACACCTCAGTGGGCTGCCTCCACACCTCCTGCCTGGGCTTATACGCACACTGCCTGAGTGTGACGCTCAACACCTCACCCACTCCCGGACAGGTGGACAAACACATGAGTTGTGCTCCAAAACCTACTGAGCTGCCTACTTAGATGGCATTTTAAGTCACACTCCTGATGCAAAGGCCATATAATTATGCATGACTATGCTGCTGTCTAACATACCTCGTTTTGGTCAAATTCTAAAGCAGAATTGCAAATATTCTTCACGGATAAGCCAATCTCAGAATGCAATGGAAAAAATACACCCACAATGGCTAAAAAGGCAAAAAAAAAAAAAAAAAAGTACTTGTAATTCAACCAACAATAAAACTATAGAAAAACATCATCAGAGAAGAATTTTAAAAAATGTAAAAATTAAAAAAAATGAAATAAAATAAAAAATGATTAAATAATAAAACAATAAATAGCATAGAAAATAAAAAATAAAATAAAATAAGAATAAAATATTAAATAAATAAAATACAAGGCCAAATAATTATGCATGACTATGCTCCTGTCTAAGATACCTCATTTTGGCCAAATTCTATAGCAGAATAGCAAAAATATTCTTCATGGATAAGCCGATCCCAGAATGCAATGGAAAAAATATATCCACAATGGCTGAAAAAAAAAAAAAGCACTTGTAATTCAATCAACAATAAAACTACAGGACAAATCTTCAGAGAATGTATATATTTTTTTTAAATTGTAAAAAACAAAAAACAAAAAAAAAAACAAAAAAAAAACAAACATACAGAAATAAAATGAAAAAATAAAAATAAAGAAAATATAAACAATAAAACAATAAAAATAAGTATAAAATAAAAAGTAAATACAATATAAATAAATGATACAAATTTGAAAATGATATTAAATAAATTAAAAATAAAATGAGAATAAAAATGCAGAAATAAAAAATAAAATAAAACAAAATAATAATAATAAAAATCAAATATTAAATGATAAACATCTTGTAGAATGGTATACCACATAGATTTGCCCCTTAGACCTCTATTTAAACCTAATTTTAACAACCACCATGTCATATTTTTGATTATCAGTGCCACACCACATGCTTACAGCACATTCATTACAACTAGTGTGATTTAACTGCATAATCAGGGTGCATTAGGGGATGCAAGCATAAATATCAGAAGTGAAATACTTACTAAATAAATACTAAACTTACACCAAGTACTGTAATTTTCCAAAGTAGGACAAAATTATTACACACATTAACTAAGAAAGATGAAAACTTCCAAAAAAGCCTTTAAGGCAGATTCGAAGAAGCTGAAATATAGATCTCAAACTGACATTCACAAACTTTAATTCCATTACCTACCGCAAAAAGCAGCTAATTAACTTTGCATTTCTACACACTTCAGTTCTTCATATAAAATCAGATGACGGTGCAAAAGAAAAAATAGCCTTTAAAATAATATTCCCCTTTTAAATAAGATTTCACACCTACCTAAATGGAAATGAGTTAATCAGAATGTTTTAAAAGTACCCTTAAAATGACATTAAAATTAGAGGAGTTAAGCAAGCACAAAGTTAAAGTTGCTGAAAGCGACATTTCCTAACTTCCAGGAGACTCTGAATAAGTCCACTCCTCTCCAAAATACCACCATCATGTGACATGTCTGACAGGGAGAGAGTGCCTTCAATAGCAGCCCACAGTCAGATTCATTTTTGCTCTCGACAGCTGTCAAAGAGACAAGTGTGACATCTCAGGATTCATAGTGTCTGTCAGATAGCAGGGGAGATCTCTGCAGAACATTGCATAAAAAATATAAATTATCTTCAGTGCTTTAGTAATGTAATATAAACCAAACTCAAACATACAAAATCTACTAATAATTCAACAGAATTCAAACTTCAGCATGCTTGCGAGCAATCTTTGTTCTTCCTGTTTGTGGCTAATCACCATCACCAGACACACTCGTTCCACAACAATCCCAGCGAGAACAACATCACCTAAACTAACCACAGAAACGTCCATCATTCACAAAACACTGCAGCAATAAATGAGAACTCCTGCAACAAGAAACTGAATCATGCAGAAATCTCACCAAACCACTTACTTTAAAGAAAACGCAGGCGCTTTATGAATTTTTTACGTCAATGCGATACTTTGTAAGCCTATTTATTAGACATAATCTTCAGGGTATCTGCATGTTTTTAGGGCTGGTCCGAATACCATTTTTTGAGCTTCAAAGCTTCGGTAGTATCAACACCGAATATTCGAAGCTTCGGAGGGAGGGGGCTGAACATATTCTTCTCTCTATAAAGGCAGGAATCTCTGTGCGTCTGTCTGTCTGTTTGCATTTTTATTATGTTGAGAACCGTTCATCCAATCAGCTTCACGCGTGGCGGGTGTGTTGCTGCGGACCCAAGGGAGTGCAGTGTCGCATTTTGGTGCAATATGGACATGCGACACATTCAGAATTAATAAACCTTTAATAAACTGAACAGCGCGAGCCGGAAGCGGCACGCCTCACGTGAGCAGGGCTCATGGGTGTCGCTAGGCCATTTTTAAGGGGGCTGTATACTACTTAGCCCCCCTAAAATTTTACGATAAGCTCCATAAACTGTAAAATTCGTGATGGCCTCAGTCCCATTTAAACTTCACATGAAAACGACGGCAGACTTCGATCGGCTCCTCCCCGACTTTCAGCGCGTTCTTTTTCAATCAACAGACCGCAGCGGCGCAAAGCGAGAAAAAGAGGACAAGGTGTGTGTTTATCGATAGATTGTTATAATATCTGCATCTGTGCAGTTCTGTTCTTTGTCATAAATACGTTTTACAAAATATCATAGGGCAGCAATCTGTTCCCCATCTACTGTAGCCTGTTTTAGCTGCGTTCACCCCTCATCATCACACCACAGCTGTTTCCTCCAGTGAAAATGAAGCACATATGAACGCATACTTTATAAAACGATCATGTTGCCATTTTAATTTGAAAATGTAACATTCAATATAATATATATTCCAGTGCATGTGGCAAAGAGGTTTGCATACTTGAGCTAAGGAAAGAGGGTTGTACAAGAAATGCAAACAGTAAAATTTTGTGTGTGTACAGTAAACAGGTGAGTGTGTGTGAGATCATGAAGACTTGTATTTGGCTTATTCAGTTTATATGTTATACCTATCTATGCAATACAGTGGAATACTGCACTTTTTTGTTTGTAAGTTTAGTATACCACTCCTATTAGTCAAACATTTTTTTTTATTTTACATACATACATACATACATACACACACACACACATATATTATACAAGAAAATCTTAGAATCGCCCCTGGCAGGGCTTATACGCTCCGAGAACGGACACTGCACTAGTGATACAAAATACACAGGTCTGTTAAGAGCAATACTTTTAATAACGTAGCCCAGCGCTTAATTTGTAAATTGCGAGGTCCCAGAATGAAGCGGGGTAACGGATGCGGCATGTGATTAGAGGAGGGAGAGGACCAATCTTTAGTGATTGAAAGCGTGCATCACGCTTCATGTGCATCATGTAAGTCATGGAATTTTATTTCACAAATCTCTGTTTAATAGAGTTATATTTAATCAGGTCCTGAATTTGTGTGTATATCGCATAGTTTTACTCATTCCCGCAGCTTTCAAGTTTATAATGAGGGAAATTTCTGCAAATATTTATTGAATATAGCATGTAGGTTAGATGAGTAAATAAATCCACACAAAATATCAGATTAAATAAGTCATTTGAAAACAGCGTAAGTGACTCAGCTGTACCGCGTCTTCTCTCTTTCACTCTCTCAAAGCGGCTTCACATCGGTGCATCTCGTCTGCACTACAAGAGCTACTGCACGCTGATCAAAGACTTTCGCTCGCATCTCGGGACAGTTGACAGAAAGACATGCATCGCATTCGGTCTTGTGACAGCAGAGAGTCCATTCACATGTCGTGTCTTTTGTGCGCTTAAGTTCGTTATTTCAAATGCAGATGTGCGGCAAGCGCGCTCAGAAGATTTTTCATGAAATATATGCATGCTAGGTCAGCACGAACGTCTTTCATTGGCGAACGGTCTGTTGCTGGTGCAGATGGTCAGCCAGGCGGACAAGTTCAGAACCATTTCGTGGGGGATGCCAGGTGTTCGAGAGAGAGAGAAAAAAAAAAAAAAAAATTGAATCTCAAAATTGAAAATCGAATGCCAACCCACCGAACGAATATTCGAATAATCGAATATTCTGGTCCAGCCCTACATGTTTTAAGACCTTTTCAGACTTACAAGAAATAAAATATATTTAAGGACTTAAAGACCCTCATCAAGTCATTGAATGATAGTGTTTTTTTTTTTTACTTGAAATGATATTTAATGTTCTAAATTGGCTTAAAAAGGATGATTTTCACAGAGGAATTATAATTTTGACCAAACAGCAATTTTCACAACAAATAAATAAATAAATAAATAAATAGAAAACACAAAGATGATTATGTGAAGACTAAAATAAAGTTGGTAAAAGTTGGTAATAATCAGCGAATAAATTCAGCTTTAGTTTTACATTAAATTAGTTAATGGAAAATGAATAACCAAGAAGATTTAATAAATAAATAAATAAATGTTGATTCAACTGGATACTTGCAACATTAAACTGAAAATTTAAATGTAAAATTTAAATATAAAATGAAACAAATATAAACAATTTCTAATTTACATTTTTTTTCTGTAAGATTATTGGAAAGTGAATTTAAGACACAAAGAACTGCGAACATTCATATATATATACACACACAAAAATATATCTATCTATATCTATCTATATCTAGATCTCTCTCTCTGTCTATATATATATATATATATATATATATATATATATATATATATATATATATATATATATATATATATATATATATATATATATATGTCTCTGTGTGTGTGTGTGTGTGTGTGTGTATGTAAATGTAATTACCCAATTTTTCATAATGTTCAGTACAATGTTATACTATCCAGAAGCACACAGCTGTATCATCCAGAAAACTGCATTACCAGCTTTCGAATTTACCAGGCAAAACAGTTTTTGTCTGGTAAATTTACCTTCATTTCAAACAATAAAATGGCAATATTGCATAAAGCTGAAGAAGCTACATATATAAAGCTGATACATAAAGCTGATAAATCCGATCAAGTTTTAGAAGTGGAAAGTGATCACAGATCTCCAGCAGGCCTGTTAAAGAAAGCGTTCTGACCTTTCCGCTCCGAGCGCTTCTTGCGTCGCCGCTTGAATCGGGTCCTGATGAGGCAGTAGTAGGCCCCCATGCAGTGCGCGGCGTCCACAACCAGGGCCATGGCCACTTGACCCCGACGCTCCAGTCGGACACAGGAAGCTACCTGACTGCACTGCCCTGTTCTGTGTTTCTGAGGCACTCAGTGAAGGTGTGCGCCGCCAGCCCCCTTCCCTCGCTCCACACTTTCAGCTCTACCACACACTCGCACAAAAACACATGCGTGGTCTCCTCCCCCTCCTCTGCTTTTGGTACTTGGTGAGAGGAGAGAGAGAAGCAGGAAGCTCAGCGGAGAGGACACTAGTAGAGCTTTACAAGGTTAGACAGAGTAAACACAGACCGCTGGAGATTTCGTGCCGGATTTGTTTTCTCACTTGCCTTCATTTCCACGTATCCTGCTATTTTACCTGAGGCAAGAGCAGTCTGCTCTCGCCAGTCCAGGTGATGACATCACGGCACCCTCGGCCAATCGAAAGCCTGGGTTCACATGGCCAAAAAGGACACGTTTACTCCCCTGACATCCTTTCAACAAGACTACTTCTTTACCAAGAAACTGCTTTTATTTCGCATTTCAATTCTTGTTCTGCTGCAGTACACCCTGCAACGCAATGCATATAAGACAGGCTTATTATAGTTAACTAGAACTAAAAACATAAAAAAAATCCATACTTGAAATAACTAAAATAAAATAAAACATACACAAAAAATAATAAAAACTATATAAACTTAATAAAAAACTCAATTAAATCGAGTTATGATTTAATAATTAAATGAACAATTAATAATTTTTTGCCATATCTATCTATATCTATCTATCTATCTATCTATATATATATATATATATATCTATATATCTATCTATCTATCTCTATATCCATCTATCTATCTATCTCTATATCCATCTATCTATCTATCTATCTATATATATATATATATATATATATATATATATATATATATATATATATATATATATATATATATATATATATATAAACTAATTAATAAAATGCTAACACAAACCAAAACATTAGTTCAATGATAAAAATGTAGCCATATCAGCTCTTAAGGAAGGCTGGAAAAATGGAAAATGTAGACAGCATAGTCTAAAGGGCTGTTCACAAAAGATGTGTTCTTATTTTTGATAGATATTTAAATATATAAGTAGCTAAGATGGTAAATGAAAACATCAGAGACTTTTTTTTTCCCCCATGTCTAATACTTCATAGAAAACACTCGTCCATGCAACATCTGAAGAAGCTCAGAGCTGATATTTGATGAGGGGCAAAAGGAAAATCTGTGAAAATGGAAAAAAAAAAATCCAGTATTTCCAAAACCAGTGGCTAAAAAGGGTCTTAGAAATTCAGTTTTACACTAGGCATGATCACTAGAATATTAAATGCAACCGCTGTTTAGTGCAATTAATGAAATATTTAATCATTAAGCAGTCTGGATCTGCTCACTGGCTCTATATCAGCTCATGTTCAAGTTCAGTTAGAAAATCTGGAAGAAACTCTATCGCCATCATGAGGCCAACGCAAACCACTACACCTCATCCATTACTATTACTGAACAGAAAATGCTGAGTGATTCACACACATTCAGTCACAGCTATGTAAAAATGAATAAATAATAGCTATCATCAAGATTTTAGTACACAAACACGTCCACTGATATTTCAGACTATATATCTATAAACAGCCCAGGCTCAAGATTCTCAAGAGCCTAGAAACTTGGCCTAGAAAATTATAGCTTAACTCTTTTAATAATGTCCTTCAGCATCACCAAAATAATAATAATAATAATAATAATAATAATAATAATAATAATAATAATAATAATATAATTTATTATTATTATTTGGAAATGCTATAAATTAGAAAAAAAAAAAAGTTGTATAATAAATAGCCAGAAAATGATTAAACATGTTAGATAAGTCATATGATGCACAACTAACATCATGAAACAGTAGCTAGTTTTGGAACATTTTATTGCTAGAAAAAAAGAAAAATAAAGAAATAAAAGCACACAAATGTGTTTACAGAGATTTTGTTGCAAAATTTTGGTACCATTTGCAAAGTTTGCAAACCTTATACGCAGTGAAATAATGGTTCATTTAATGCCAAGCACCTACTTTCATTAACTGTTTGCTAAGGGAATAAAAAGAGGCATATTCTTTCAATTCTATGTATAAAAAGCAACATGTTAGCTGCTCTATAGTCTGTACAACTTGTCCAGTAAAATAACAGAAGCAAAATGTGTGAATGAACCAAAGATGTCACTGGGGTCAAAGAGGGATATGTACAAGTTTAGCTCTCCAGCACCCTCTAATGGAATACGGTGGAACTACATTATCTCAAAGACTTAAAAGCATTCAATGGCTGTGAATACAAACAAACAAGTAAAATGTACCTGACCTACACTGAAATGACTGATCTGAGCAAGCAAACTACAGACACCCCATCAATAAACAACCACGACATATATTAAATTAATCAAAAGAGACATTAAAGACATTTATAATGTTGAAGTTCTATTAAACTTTCTATTCATCAAAGAACCCTTAAAAAGTCAATTTCCAAACAAACATTAAGCAGCACAATTGTTTTTAACATTGATAATAATAAGAAATATATCTTGAACAAAATCAGCATATCAGAATGATTTCTGAAGGATCATGTGACACTGAAGACTGGAGTAATGATGCTGAAATTTCAGCTTTGATCACAGGAATAAATTACATTTGAAAAGATAGAAAACAGTTATTTTAAATTGTAATGATACAGTATTTCACAATATCATGGGTTTGATTCCCAGGGAAAGCAAGAACTTATAAAATATGTACCTTGAATGCAATTTAAAGTGCCCCTATTATGGGTTATGAAAGGTTCATATTTTGGTTTTGGGAGTCCTCAACAACAGGTTGACGTATGCAATGTTAAAAAACACTTTCATAGTCTTATAATATGCATTTATTTTTACCTTATTCGCTCAACGATTCATTTTTCCAAACCCCTCCTTTACGTGACGCTAATCTGCGGTGATTGGTCGATTTCATTTCATCATGCCTGTAATGCCTGATAAAGCAGCGTTTGTGAGCGCAGTGCTGCTTTGTGTACGGCTGTTACCGGGGAAACAGCTATTTTACTGCTTCAAAAGCAGCATCTAGTGGCAAAGAATGAATTTGCATTTTCATTCAAACCAACGCGAAAATCATGTTTTCCCAGGTCTGCATGCGCAACATGTGGGCGGGCAATATGCTAATATTTCATGTTGAAGTCAACATGAAACAGCTTGGGATTCGTTTTTAAAAACGATTCGTTTCCATGATTCAGAGTCGTCTCTTTTGAGAGACAATAACTTTATTCACGGTGCAACACTGCATGAACTTAGAGCTGTGTAACACTGCATGAAAGGTAATTTTCAAAAATCCATAACAGGGGCACTTTAAGTGTCTGCCAAATGCATCAATGTAAATATCGCAAAACCCCACATGAGACTAGAGGAAATCAGAAGATACACACCTGGGTTTCCACTGGCCGTCAGAGCAGCTCTAACGCTTGATCAACTAGCCTGCAGAGACACAAGAAAGAAAACAGAAATAAAGAATTTAACACCAAATATCAGCATAACATGACGCATCTTCAGATCAACCACAATGGTACGTTTCTACCTTTGTGTAAAGCGATATTCCACAACATCACTTCACAGACACATTATCCACTCGCATACTGCCAGTAGTGTTTAGATGTGATCTCCAGCTACTGCAGATTTAGTTTCAATCTCCCCTCACGTCACCAACTTTCCAAGAGTCTCCAAACTTTGACCTGACGGTGAACGCCACAAAAACATGACCTAACGGCTGTGCTAAACGCATCAGGTGACGTGTCGCCAGCATGAGAACAATATGACCTCAGCTATAAATGTCCCTCATAAAAGTGAAAGAGGAAAAATAAGAGTCTCACGGTCCAAAGGCCTGGCTGAACAGAGAGGAATGACCTGAAATCAGAAGTAGATGCAAAATGAAAAGAAAGATGGGTGATAATCTCACAATAACAGCCAATCATATTTACAACCAGACATGCAAAAAGTAAAGAGATTCCCTCCTTTGAGCTCCTTAAATCACACTTTGCATCACTAAGAAGATCTGCAGAGGAAGAGCAGCAGAAAGACACTTTATGGAGGAAAAATGAAAAAGCAGCCCAATAAAAACAGTGGCCAGCCAAACCGTGCATCTCTCTGCAGCACATTTCTTTAACCCTGACAGACTCCTTTGGTCACTGAGGATACATAGTATTGTTTTCTAAAACCACTGTTTAGCATCTGCGCTGCATCGGTGCTGATTCAACAGTAGCACACCATTGTGTGTTTGCAGTGTGAATTGAATGCAATGAGAAAAGAATACAAACACATTAACACAATAAATAATAGTCTATTTCACCTTTCTTCATGACTGCATGCAAATGAAAGTGATAGCTCATCATCTTGAAATTTTATACATTTTTTGACTGATTCTTTACAAGAACCAGCTAGAGTAACTGCTTCCATAGTTTAAAGAGATCATTCACCCAAAAATGAAAATTCTGTCATCATTTAATCACCCCGATGCCATTCCAAATCTGTATGACTTTCTTTCAGCTGTAGAAACAAGAGAAGATATTCTGAAAATGTCTCTGTTTTTGCCAAAAACAATGTAAGTTAATGGGGTCTGATGTTGTTTTGATGCCAAATGTCTTCAAAATATAACTTTTTTTTTTTTTGAGTTATGCAGAAGGGTTTTGCAGACAAGGCAGTGATATGATGCCAGAACTTTAATTTTCGGGTGAATTATCTCTTTAAACTGTGGAAACACTGTAGTTTAATTCACAAGCAAATAACTCTAAGCTGCTTCTTGTAAATAACTGGTGAAAAAATGGTAAACTCTCTGAATTTGTCTTACTGAATTTGTCATAAAAATGAATACTAGACATAAAATGCCCCTACAATCTGACTGATCAATGACATGAGTATCCAGAGAAAACAGGAAAAACAATTTTACATACAGTACACTGAAAGTGAACTGAGGTCTCCAAAAAAAAAAAAAAAAAAAAAAAAAAAAAAAAAAAGCACATTTCTCGTTACTGCAAAAAAAAAAAAAATCTGTAAATAAATTTCAGTCTATTTCTCACACAACGTTTTAATATGGCTTCACAAGTCTTGAAATATATGTTTGTCATTTTTAAATCTTTACAATCCCTTGTCACCATTTACTTCAGAAAAATACTTCCATTTTTATTCCATAGAAGTGATATAGATTTGGAATGACATGAGGGTTGTTTTCTACTTTAAACACTGATACACAAGGCTGTCCTCAGTCAAAGTCTTAGTGCAGCCTTCACTCCATATATTGTATGTCATATATTTCTTATATATCACATTTTTCTGGAAAGCTCAGATTCAGAAAGTGAGCTGCAAAGCATATAAATCACATCTTTCACTTATGGCCAGCTGAGCTCAGCACAGACTGAAGAGAAGCAGAGAAGCGCTCAGCATCTTTCTGAAGCTATCGTCAAAGACTAAAGAGAGCAGGCCAGTCCTCTGGGAAATGAGTGAGAAAGTACAGACGAAAAGTGAGCCTTGAACTTTTTAAGGTCCGTTGCAGTCCACTCTTTCATTCCAAGAAACATGTCTGAGATGTTTTAAAAGTACTGTCATTTTAGGTCTTCTTTAAGCAGTATGCATAATTTAAAAAAAAAAAAAAAAGATTAGTTATCAAGCAGTCACTAATACCTGGATCGCATCACATTAGATTGTTCAAGTGTCTTTTCTATTATTTGTACATCTACTGTACATCTTAAAAGACACAAAAATAATCTAAAAGAAAGTTGGTTAGATCAATTGTAATTTCTGTGGCTCAAAAAAAAAAAAAAAATCACTTCGTATAAAACAGTTTCTAATCCAACAACCATTAGATCCCAGAAATGACAGACCAAGCAGTGAGAACAGTGTTTAGGTCACAGGGGGGCGCTGTTGACCTTTTCTTTCTGGCATTTCTCAACCTGTTTCTGCACATAAAAACGTCAACAAACTTCTACTACATATTACAGAGAATTTCAAAATCAAACTCATCATGCTGTTAAAATAAACCCTTAAACTGTATCTATACTGTAAGCTAATGTGACTAGTGAAAGACTAAGAGGACCATTTCAGCCTGGCAACAATGCCTAAAACAATGGCATAAAGTGCTCAACTTTCCAAGCGTGTCCTCACTCAGTTTCCTCAGGGGCGGATTTATTTCCATTATAGTAAATACAATTTGATGGTTGAACAACAGCTTCAGGGCTGGAAATGCCTGAGGGTCCCGCACAATTAGGGGGCCACAGAATCAACTGAGATGAGAAGTTTCAAGAACAGAGCAAATAAGCCAGAGAGCAACCATGCAATGCACCGCAATCTGCATTTAAGAGAATTGTGTGACCACAGCTAAAATGTTGAGCAGGGCATCTTTAACCAGCACAGACACTCAGACGACAGGCTCCTCAGTCAGACTAAATGGGATGCGGGAGTCACGCATGTTCGGATCCGAGGGCCTGAACTTCAGCTGTAGAGGACAAAAGGCTAATTGCAGATACACTCTTCATTACAACGATAAAATTACTCCCCCGTCAACCCTTGCTTCCCCTGCATTTTATCAGTGGTCTAAGAAAAGAGGCGATAACGAGCTCTAACTGTCCATTGTGCTCGCTTTTCTTCTGGTGAAGCTTTGCTTGGGAATAGTTCACACGAAGGAGAAAAGCTCTCAGTTACATTTTTGGCACATGCAACTTTAACAGGTAAAAAACAAATCACGAGCCTTCTCATTTTCGAGTATCGCACGTGCTAAGTGGTTTCATAAATCACATTCCTTTGCCATGTCTTCTAACAGTGTTCGACTGTCTCAAGATCAAAGCAGACCAGATGAGACCGGTTTTAATGAAACCGAGAGAAATGCTAAACACCATTGCCATATTCAGTTTAAACAAAGCACAGGAGTTCAATAAAAGAATACATAAATCACACCTCCAGACAGAACAGAGAGTTCTCTAAGAGAAGAGGAAAAAAAATACAGATAAAGGAATGAGGAGTCCCTGCCAACAACAGACAGCTTAGGTGAGAAATCAGTCGGGGTTGAAACGGTTCCCGTAAAACAAGAAACGTACGGTTTGCAACCCACAGTTTGATACATGTTAGTGCCTGGGTTCATCTAATGTTTAATGATACCTCTTAAGTAATAAAAGGTGTCTATTTTTAAAACTAATTACAGTGATTTTCTCTACTGCTGAGGTTTTGTACAGTACAGAGAGCAAATTAACTGTAGTCAGTTGTAACAATGAAAAAAGCACAAGGTAGCTGATAGTCTTGTTCGACACGCACCACGGTTATGGTTTGAGCGACCCATACCGGCTCTGTCCCACATTGATTCTTGTCTGTTGTATACTAGGGCCTGGTTTCCGTTTCTTTCCCCATTTAAATTTTTCTAGACTTTGTTTTAGTGGTTAAATGAAAATATATTAATCGAAAAGTACGACTAATTAATTGAACTCATGAAACTTACAAAATTTAACAGCAATTTTTCCCCTCAAATTTTCATTTTTATTTTTACCAAATTCTGTTTTCCAATAATTTTCTGCATTCCAATTTAATGGTTTCATTAAATTTTAATTATAAAAAGCATCTCTAATTAATTATTTTTTTTTTATTAAAAAATAGTTTACTGTTAATTTTATTTATTTTTTGTGTATTTACTGGTAAATATTTTTTTCTGGTAAATATTCCTTAAAAATAATGTTTTAATTTTATTAGTAGTAGTAGTGCTATCATTACATTAAATAATATATTTCTGTCAGTTTCTTCAAGTTACACTAAACTTTCATTTTGATGGGTTGATGTAAAGACCTTCAAGTTTCTGTTTGTATATAATATCACAATAGTTTTTCTCAAAAGAAACATTAAAACGCTAATGAAGTGACTCTCAGAGAAGTTCTAGGGATGTACTCATATATTGAGGCTGAAAACAGTGCTTCAAGGGTGAAAAAAATTGTCTTTAATTTCAAAGTGTAAAAAAATAAAAACAGACTTAGTATAAAGAAATAATATAATTTACCAACATACAGTAGTAATAATAATAATAATAATAATAATAAAAATAATAATAATAATAATAATAATAATAATAATGCTATTATTATTTTAAAAATATTATTATTTTGCATCATCTTAAGGTGACCTCAACAGAGGCAATACTACCTTCTTCCGACTCACTGAAACATACAGAAGGGAACTTCCACTGCATGTACCAGAGATTAGATGGTGGTGAAGGCTGCCAAGAAGATGCTACAGTAGAGTGCACATGGAACACAGAGAAGAACAGAGGCATTCTCGCTGTCACTCAGAGGCCTTCCTCAGGGCGACAGAACCTGCTAGGATGAAGAATGGCCAGAGAGAGTGACAGAGAATGAGAGGGCGGGACATGTAGACAGGCTATTTTCCCACAGGGAATCAAGTCTGTAGATCCTCATGAAGATGACGCAGAGAGAGCAGAAGCTTGTGTGCCCATCTCTGCTGCAGTGTACCGCCAGGCTGTTTCACCTCCCCCCCACCCCACCACCCCCCACTCCTTCTTGCAGCAGCTCCGCTGGCAGAGCGGGGCAGGACATATAGAGCCATTAGACGGTGAAAAAGATTTCTGCTGCTGCCCCAAATGTGAACTTCCGACAGCAGAGTTGGTAGGATATTACATTTATTTAAAGATACCTGGCTAATGTCCTGGATTGTATAGTTACCTTAAGTCAACGCAGCATATAGAGGTGCATCTCAATAAATTAGAATGTCGTGGAAAAGTTCATTTATTTTAGTAATTCAACTAAAATTGTGAAACTCGTGTATTAAATAAATTCAATGCACACAGACTCAAGTAGTTTAAGTCTTTGGTTCTTTTAATTGTGATGATTTTGGCTCACATTTAACAAAAACACACCAATTCACTATCTCAACAAATTAGAATATGGTGACATGCCAATCAGCTAATCAACTCAAAACACCTGCAAAGGTTTCCTGAGCCTTCAAAATGGTCTCTCAGTTTGGTTCACTAGGCTACACAATCATGGAGAAGACTGCTGATCTGACAGTTGTCCAGAAGACAATCATTGACACCCTTCACAAGGAGGGTAAGCCACAAACATTCATTGCCTAAGAAGCTGGCTGTTCACAGAGTGCTGTATCCAAGCATGTTAACAGAAAGTTGAGTGGAAGGAAAAAGTGTGGAAGAAAAAGATGCACAACCAACCGAGAGAACCGCAGCCTTATGAGGACTGTCAAGCAAAATCGATTCAAGAATTTGGGTGAACTTCACAAGGAATGGACTGAGGCTGGGGTCAAGGCATCAAGAGCCACCACACACAGACATGTCAAGGAATTTGGCTACAGTTGTCGTATTCCTCTTGTGCGTCTTACCTGGGCTAAGGAGAAGAAGAACTGGTCTGTTGCCCAGTGGTCCAAATTCCTCTTTTCAGATAAGAGCAAGTTTTGTATTTTATTTGGAAACCAAGGTCCTAGAGTCTGGAGGAAGGGTGGAGAAGCTCATAGCCCAAGTTGCTTGAAGTCCAGTGTTAAGTTTCCACAGTCTGTGATGACTGGGGTGCAATGTCATCTGCTGGTGTTGGTCCATTGTGTTTTTTGAAAACCAAAGTCACTGCACCCGTTTACCAAGAAATTTTGGAGCACTTCATGCTTCCTTCTGCTGACCAGCTTTTTAAAGATGCTGATTTCATTTTCCAGCAGGATTTGACACCTGCCCACACTGCCAAAAGCACCAAAGGTTGGTTAAATGACCATGGTGTTGGTGTGCTTGACTGGCCAGCAAACTCACCAGACCTGAACCCCATAGAGAATCTATGGGGTATTGTCAAGAGGAAAATGAGAAACAAGAGACCAAAAAATGCAGATGAGCTGAAGGCCACTGTCAAAGAAACCTGGGCTTCCATTCCACCTCAGCAGTGCCACAAACTGATCACCTCCATGCCACGCCGAATTGAGGCAGTAATTAAAGCAAAAGGAGCCCCTACCAAGTATTGAGTACATATACAGTAAATGAACATACTTTCCAGAAAGCCAACAATTCACTAAAAATGTTTTTTTTTTATTTTTATTGGTCTTATGAAGTATTCTAATTTGTCTAATTTGTTTTCAGTTGATTAGCTGATTGGCATGTCACCATATTCTAATTTGCTGAGATAGTGAATTGGTGGGTTTTTGTTAAATGTGAGCCAAAATCATCACTATTAATAGAACCAAAGACTTAAATTACTTCAGTCTGTGTGCACTGAATTTATTTAATACACAAGTTTCACAATTTGAGTTGAATTACTGAAATGAACTTTTCTACGACATTCTAATTTATTGAGATGCACCTGTACAAGCAAGGCACAAACATTGCAAACGTGTATAAGAGATGTATAAACACTCAGTCAAAGTGTACCTTGTAAACTCGCTCCTCTGTAATATCAACAAAATCAGCTCCTGTGGTGAAAGTGCAGGTATCGAGGGACATAGTAAACTTGAAGGATATTGCTCAAAGTGGAGGAGAAAACCGATGCCATTTACAGACGTATGACCTTCTCTTATTCTCCAGTTACACCACAAGGGATCGGAAGCTTCGGCCCATTAGCAAAAGTCATTAACACAAGTCTAAGTGCAAGTGGCCTAACACAACAACAGCTCTGCTGCAGACTCACTGGCTCTAGAGTAGGATACGATGTTCTGGTCCTGTTAAAACAAGACAGGGAAAGAAAAAAAAACAGACCTTCTTTGGCTTGAGTACCATTGCTGGTCACTGTGTGAGTTCTTGGCAAGGTGTCGCAATAGTCCACGTGCGACTGTACATTGTGGGACTGGGCACAAGAATAATGCTCCACTGTTTCTCCTTTGGAAAAAAGCATCCCCTGGTTTCTACTAAGACATGGAGACGATCTCAAACACTGACCGCATGGCCTCAACACTAGCCGGGTTTTCATCAACACTAGCCGGGTTTTCATCCAAAGTTGCGAATTTAACTTATGCGAAAAATTGGAATATCACATAATAAGCACCGTTTCCATCCAACGAGTCATAAATCCACACTTCCTGATAAACTGGCACTATATAAGCACCTAGACTGATTATGATGTGGTGTTTGTTGTCTAATAATTTATTGTGTTGTTTTGTAATGTATATTGGTGGCAAATGAGTTTCCCCTTACAGGGATAAATAAAGTTTCTAACTAACTAGATCACTAAGAAAAGTAGGAGGAGCCACTGAGTATAATAATTTTCATATATAATAAGTTTCTTCGCGGATGCTTGCTGTTTGGGAACGCAGTCATGTAAGACAGTTCTGGGATGCAATTATACAGAAATACTTTGATGACAGACTTTGCTCGGGCATTTCAGAATGACCATAACAACATTTCAGATGATGTGTAACGAGATCGATCCGCTGGTTAGTCAGATTTTGCCATCCCATAGAGCAAAGTCACATGACTTTTTTATGTGCATGGAGGAATTTATTCGGCAAATGCGTTTCCATCTCCCATTATTCGTGTTAACCCTATTTCGCACAAATCAAAAACCACCTCAAGCGAGCATAAAAACTTTTTTGCGAATTAAGGGATTTTTATTTGAAATTTGGCGTTTCCATCACTCATTTCTGATGCGTTACTTCAAAATGCGCATAAAAACGGTGATGGAAACATGGCTATTGTCAACACCCACAGGACCTCCAGAATAAAGGTTGCGACAACCAGAGCGAAGCTGAGGAATAGGTCTCGGTGTGGAATGACACGCAAGGCCATGTTCAATCTTCTTCCCAAGACCTAAAAATCCAGATCCATTCTTGCGCCTCCACTCTTTACTTGCACTTGACAGATTGGGGTTGTTTGTTTGCAGTGTGTTTTAGTATTCCCTGGGGCTTGCTATTTGGGTCAACTCTCCAGGGAGAAGCAAGGATAGTGTGCAGAAACCAGCTGGCCGGCACAGCTGGAGCTCACGGAACCTACCGGGTGACATCTGCAGTTCTGAGGCCAAGGCGGGTACCCAACTTTGCCACCTGGGCACTGATTAAGCCTTCAGGGAGTGCGCAAACTCAGGAGAAGACCCTTAAAACCGAGAGGGCAATCTGTCAAATATGCTTCAGTGCTGTAGACTTTTCCTAAGCCTCGGAGGGTGGCCTTGTACTGTGAAAAACAATGGTGACGCAGTACAGCTTGTAACCAACAAAAAAGTCTCCCAGGCCAGGTCAAACAAGGGAAGTAGCATAACCCCCCCACACACAAACACTCAGCTCCAACAAAGCCTGCTCTGTAAATTCATCAATAAGACTAAACCTGTTTCTATTGAGCTAGGAGTTTTGCTCTTTGGCAGAAACCGAAACCCAGTGATTACTGAGGTCCAGCACCAACCTGTGACAATCCAGACCAGTTACACCTCTGAGGATAAGATCTTTCACAACACTCTTGACCGCTCTCATCAGAGCAGCAGAACAATGCCCCTGAGTTTTTTCCCACGCAGGATCTACTGAGGTACTCCAGCTTGTGTTACAGCAGTTGTGTTTAAGTAGGCCAGGAGTGTCTAAAAGAGAGACTGAAAGAGTAAGGATCTCACACTGCGCTCGAGGGGGAACTGTGGAGGGTTTGAACAGGCCACTGAATCAGCCAAAAATGAAAACTCTGTCATCATTTACTCACCCTATTGTCGTTGCTAACCTGTATGACTCTCTTTCGTCTGCGGAACACAAAAGAAGGCATGTTGAATAACGTTCCAGCAGTTTTGGTCCATATCACGAAAGTCGACAGAGTTTAAAACTTTCAAGTTTCAAAAACGACATGAAAGTCACCTGAAGCAACATGACACTTTGCATGATGAAAATATCTAAATTGAAGTCTTTATTCACTCTCAAATCAAAGCATTAAAGGGATCATGAACTGATTTTTTTATTTTGTACTGTTCTCTGAGGTCCCCTTATAATGTTATCAAGATTTTTACATCAAAAAACATTATAATTTAGAATAGGCTATTTTCTCTCCTGTTTTTAACCCCCTCATCAGAACGCTCTGTTTGAATAGGTGTGGCGGATTGTAGACTCATAAGTAAACGCCCACTGCTATGATTGGCTAATAGCTGTGTATGTTTGACAGCATACATTCATCATAAAAGGACGCTGCTGTGATTTAGGTCAAAAACGCATAAATACTTAGTACATATCAAACGATCTGTAATAACAGACAAAGCAATAGTGACCATGTAATTAAAACAAGTTACTCACACTTGTTTGTTGCGACATTACTGTTAGATCCAATATAGTCGCCACAGTCTTTTAGTTTCAATCTTTCTGAAAATCCTGCATCGAATTGTGCCTTGTTTGTAAAGAATCCGCAGTAAAATTAAGTTTTTATTGACACGGTCCGGAACTTCATTAAAAATAAACTTTATCCACTCTTTCCTAATGTTGGGAACAGTAGGAAGGCAATGCAAAGACTTTTTTTCCACAACTTGGCACTGCACAGCGTCTTGTTGTATTCGAGCAACTTTATGTTTGGTTTCGGTGCAGACCTGCGTTCACCCCTCTCGTTATTAATACAGTACATACGCGAATCGGTGGGTGGGGCTAAACAGGCAGCGATGTAGAAGCAGGCGTTGATCTGTGGAGGTGGTGTTTAGTGATACTATTACGTCATAAAGTGGTACATTCCATAGTCTGCTGTTTTGGTAGACTGGCTTCAATATAAGCTTGTTTTAGACTAACAAGAAAGTTTTAAGTTCTGAAACTTACAGGATGTTTTTATAGTACAATGACCTCTCATATGTAAAAAGATCAAGGAAATTTTGGTTTCTCAGTTCATGACCCCTTTAAATCAATGCACACACAGACCACATTCAAATATGGTGTCACAAACCTCAAATGTCATGACGTTTTGGTCATGTGACGTGAGGTTTGACACTAGTTGATGTTGCAGGCTTGTGTCACCATATTTAATTTAGTTTGCGTATGGATGTGTTTATAAATGTTTTGGTTTGATTTGAGTGAAAAAAGGCATAAATTTCAGATTTCATAAATCTGATCAACATACAAAGTTGAGTTGTAAGAATTCATTTCACAATACTATTCATTTCACACTCCAATGACTTTTATAATATGGACAAACAAATATCATCTTTTGTGTTCTGCAGAAGAAAAGAAGTAAGGTTTGGAATGATATCAGGGTAAGTAAATTATGAGAGAATTTCTTGTAGAATGAAAATCTGCCCAGAAAATATCAGCAGCTCTAGTAGCTGACTTTAAAGTCAAACTTTATACAAAACAATCTGAAAATACAGACATTACACTGCACTTAATTTTCTTGGGCCCTGATCGAGACTCTAGATGAGTTTTCCCAAAGCAGGGGTCATGGAGTACACCCAAGAATGCACATTATGGATGTCTCTCTTTAACGACAGGTCTTGAGTCAGGTCTTGAGTCTCTACTATCAGTTGAATAAGGTGTGTTTGATTATGGAGACAGTGTACAGTGTAGATGGTACTCCAGGATCAAGGTTGGAAAACACATTTCTGCCAATCAGAATCTAACCAGCTAAGACTGACTGATCAAAAGGTTTTATTAGTACTAAAGCCTGACGTTAAATCTACAGATCAAAATAAAGCAAGAACTCTCAATATTGCGTATACAAGTCTACCACATGAGGTAAAGAGAAACAGGAAGGAAATCTTTGAATGGTGATGCCTGCAATCTGTAGAGAAGGGCGTAGAGTTTAAAGCTGGCCGCCGGTCTGCCCAGCATCCATCTCTCCAATCAGTGGGCGTACTCCAAAGCAAACACAGCCATTTCCGTTGAATATGGAAGTAAAGGCTGCTCGTAATTCCTGAATAGCATCATGGGGGAAGGGACAAGTCTGTGGCTATGGTATGAGACCCTGTTCTCCATCCCGTCTGCTTCAATCTTAATGCTCAGAGCAATAAGACAAGCTTTCCTCCATCCAACATCAACATCAGGCTGCGCTCTTATCTGTCTCTATTCCAACACTATACAACATCTGGCCATCTACGGCACTCCCAGACGCAGCAAGCCAAGCCAATATGTGCCACACCAGCCAAACTCAGGCAACTGTTCACCTGACAGAAAGACTGATAACCACAAAGGCTTCATCCAATCTGCTGTATATCATTACACAGGAATTACGTTCAGAGAAAACCTCATTAACCTCACCTGCAATTCAGTGACACAAAGAGCCCTGAGGAAGGAAAATAAAAAAAGAGCTGGAGGTGGTAAATTGCTTCAGAGGACCCGTCTAAATCAGATCAATCATTAGCATACAGCGACCATCGTCCCAATCAAACACAACCTTCAGATGATCTTTTGAGGGAGCAGGAGATCATACAAAAGCACACAAAAGAGAAGGCCTGGTTGTGTTTGCGCTGCGTCAACATTTATTTTCTACAGGGTTGTTTGTTTTTCTTGAGTGTATGTTGCAGTGAGGGTTTTGGCGTCGTCGTCAGCACTGCAGCGTGTCACTGTTCTCCTGCACCCTCGAGCTGTCATTAAATATATAAAGTCCCAAATTCATGTTTTACACAACTCTTTCATTACATGCTGCTCTTGCTCTCTGAGCCTCTCTGAAATATTTACAAGATCATTGAGACGTCAGAAGGCAAGGAGCACTTTCTTTTAATTCTAGTTTTCAGCAGCAACTCACAAACGCTTTGAAAAAACTGCTGCAGTGAGCCAATGGGATGAGGTTACGTAACAAAACTGTGCATAAGTGTATGTGACTGTACAACCAGAGAACTCAGGGTACCGGGATTCATTCATGGTGTTTTAATACTGTCAAAGATTCGTTCAGGGCTTGAAGCGGTCAGGAAGTGAGGTTAGGGATTCAGGATTTAAGAATTGGAACAATTTAATTCACCATTTGGACTTTGAGCACACCTACAGGAAGCTGCATTGGAATTTAGAACATAAGAATTGGCTTGTTTTCATCATTCGGATTTGAAATTGAATTGGCCACACCAATAAAAAGTTAAACTGCAATAAATTCATCATGGGTAATTAATTCTGGGAAAAGAAATCAATCTATCTATCCATCTGCAAGGCCCATAAACTCTTAAACTTTTCAAAACTTTCAAACAAGTCTTTGTCAAGTAAATATTCAAAATCTATATTTACAAACTTTGCTTTTTTAGTTGAATGGCAATTCATTCTTCCTTACATTAACATTTAAATTGCAATTCTGCATCTTGCATGTTACTTCAATTGAAACTCAATTCAAATTCCGGAGCTGAATCTTCAAAGTAATGAACATCTAATGATCAGAACAAACTAGTTTTGGAATATTAGCAATATTTCAAATGTATTCTGCAACTAAAGTTCCAGAGAACATGGAATAAGTCCATCTAGGCCTCCAACACTCATAGGAAACTTCACAAAGTGATTTAGTCATGTAACCCAAATTCACAGAAACAAACGACATGCTTTTCTACTCCTGAAAATCAATATTCAGTGTTCATATTTTACATTCAAGGCATCACCAATGGATTGGCAGCATAATCCATTACGATGACATTTTCTATCATCTCTCTTTAAACACATCATCACTTCAGCTCGAGGCTCTAATCAATTCAGTCAGAGCCTTTCCGTGGGGTCAACCATGCAGAACAGCAGCAGCTGTGACGAGGTAATTTGGAGCCCCAGCGGCACCCACTGATGGGCCACAAGGCATTGTGGGTAGATTCTCAATGGCCCTCAATGACAAACGGAGCTCCTGTGAAATAGAAACATACTTTGGTTTCACCTCAGTAAGAAAAACTAATGAGAGACTATTACGAGAGGTTACTCTGCTCATGTTAAAAGACAAGGTACGCTAAGTGCAATGTGCTCAAATGACAATTGACGAGGAAAGTCAGCTCCCAACACCAGAGGAAATAATATCGGATTTAACCCTTGTGCATTTACCTAATTTGGTGTTCCTAGGTCAAAAATGACCGGCCTTTTAAAAACTGCTTGTAAATCTCTCATTAAGCTATATTATCACCAAATAATGGATTCAACCTCTTATTAAAATGTTTTCGTTCAATTAGCATGGGTTTTGAATTTCTTTTTGGAAATGACTAATTGAAGGCCTCATTGATGTGAGCTTATGCATCTCAGTTTTGAGTGAAAAATAGCATTCTTTGTGGTTAATTTTGGCAATGTTCAATCAAAAACTGAGATCCACAAGTTCAGATCAATGAGGCCTACCATCAATCAGTTCCAAAAATAAAGTCAGTAAGTTTTAGTCCAATGCGATAACATTAACTAGCATTTTTTAGGAAAAAGAAAATCCTGTCTGAGTCAAAAAGACTGGAACACAACATGAAGGTTACCCAAAAAAGACTTACTCGTTAACCAAAAATGATTTATTCACCCTCATATCCAAACCCATATCACTTACTTTGGTGGAACATACATGTGGTAATTTTAATGTGTTTTCATGCAATTAAAACAAAAGTGTATAGACATGTTTAAGCATGAAAAGAATGAAAAGAACCATAAAAGTATCATAAAATGGTCAGTGACTCATCAAAAAATAGTTGATACTCAACCAAAAAAAGTTGATGAAAGTTTAAATGAGAGAAAGTGATTCGTGAAGGAGTTATTTTGCATTGGATCCCTTTAATGAATTAATTGCACCTGTTCACAAAATAACTCATTCAACTCACTAACAGTCTCAATACAGATTTTCAGTGAATAACGAATCACATTTCAGTCTATTCCTCACACAAAAATCTATCATATGACATTAGACTACTTTGAATATATTGAATGAGCCATATGGACTACTTCTATAGTGTTTTGCATCCTTTTTTGACGTCTGAAGGCTTCAATTCCCCATTTATTGGAAAAATAAGATCAGCACAGTCTTCAAAATTCCTTTACTCAAGTATTATTTGATCAACTGACACACTGCACTTAATCAAAGCATAAAGATTCTGTCTTTGCCACAAACCATGGATGAGGCCTTTTCCTCAAACAAAACTCAACAACACAACAATATCTGACACTGCTACTCTGATCAGATAGCGCTGAACCATCTTCCAGATGGGCAGATTTGTGGGCTACGATTTCAAATATCACACAATAAATCACACTCAAGACACAGCAGAAATGCCAGTTGTCTCTTGGAGGAGGAGTTTGAGAACAAAGCTGCCATTCAGTTTTTCTAAGAAACAGATCTGAGTATCATAAATGCCTCCTCCTTCCCTTGGATCCATTTCAAATCAAGCCTGTTTATGAACTGAATTATAAGATATTAAAATGCCTATGTACGTCCATGGTCCTAATACACAGGAAGGTAGTATTTACCCAAATACCAGGTCTCGGTCGTACTACAGCGCCATGGGGATTTCGTCTGTGACCACCCTGACATTTCATTACATTCAATTTGCCCTCTAAAGGACAGCAAGCTTGATTATAAAACAAAGACTGTGTTGAAATTGATTTTTTCCACAGGGTTACGAAGAAAAGATCTTTGTTATGTGTTGAATTCCAATGAAGATGAAGATGAGACTTCGGTCCTGACGATCAGCTGAGACAGGTCATTAGTACCTCCTGCCTGAGAGACAGACACTCACACTCATTAATACATATGGATATTTTCCCTCCGGGAGCTCAGGGCATCATTCATCTACTGTTTTTTTTCCCTCAAGCACTGCTGTGAAATTTCCACTCCGCTGAACTTGCAAAAAAGCTCCCACATCCCCGAGCAGGCCAGGATGAATGAGCGATCTACCGGCAAGCCACTCGAGAACTGAAAACGACAGGCTTGAGAGGAAAAATGTAAGGCATGGAAATGGCTTTTTGCATTGTTTAAACTCTGGCAAACATGAGGAACTTTCCTAAATGTTACAGAAGGACACTGGTTAAAAACAAATTAAGGGGCAGAGCCGAGGCCTAGTGGTTGGTGCCTTAAACACATGGGCTTGCAGTACATAGGACATGTATTGACTAATTTTACAAATCGATTTGTTTTATAAAGCAACATATTTTGCTGTCAGTATTTACTCATCGTATTTCCAAATCCATATGGCATTCTTCTACTAAACATAAAATGACTTTTTGGTGAATATCTTGTATTTAATGAAGGTCAAACTGGTGCTGTCAAGCTCCAAAATTAATTTTAAATAATTAAAATAATGTTGATCAAAATTTTAAGTTTATTAAAGCTTACATATAAAATACATGTATTTACAATAACTTAACAAGTTTAGTGTTAAGTTTTTTTTTGTTTTTTTTTAAGAAATGAATATTTATTCACCATTGGATAGTTAAAATTGATCAAAAGTGACAGTAAAGACATTTATAATTCTACAAAATAAGTTACGTTCTTTTGAACTTACTATTTATCAAATAATCCACAAAAATCATTTTTATATTGATAATAACAATAATAATAGGAAGAAATATTTCTTGAGAAGCTCATCAGCATATTAAAATAATTTCTGAATAACTTCTAATCATGTGACAGTGAAGACTGCTGAAAATTCAGCTTTGACATCACAGAAATAAATCATAATTTAAAATATTAAATATTTTCATATTTTTTTATTTTAAATTGTACACGTTAAATTGTAATATTGCATAATGTTACTGTATTTCTGTTTTTGATGTCACAAATTTACTATATTTTTATGAAATAAATACAGCCTTGGTGATTTTAAGGAAAGGAAAGGGAAGGGAAGGGAAGGGAAGGGAAGGGAAGGGAAGGGAAGGGAAGGGAAGGGAAGAAAAGAAAAGAAAAGAAAAGAAAAGAAAAGAAAAGAAAAGAAAAGAAAAGAAAAGAAAAGAAAAGAAAAAAAAAGAAAAGAAAAGAAAAGAAAAGAAAAGAAAAGAAAAGAAAAGAAAAGCTGACCAACCCCACACTTTTGAATGGTATGTAATCAAAATTAAATATATAATACACATAATACGATTTATAAAATAAATATAAAACTGTATATATGCTAAATTCATATACAGACTAAAGTCATTATTTGGTAAGAATTCATAAAAAGCAGTGACATCTGACTCATGAATGTCCATTTCACAAAATCAACCAATGATTTGCTACAGAATCAGACTGATTCGGATCTCAGTGAATAACAACTTACATTTTCATTTGTATGTTAGTTTGCAAGCAAAGTGAAAAACATCTGAATCCGACTGATAAATAATGTGATCTGTATGAGAAGCCAAACAGAGCGAGCAGAAAGCTGTAGATATAACTCAACCTCTGAGGGGTTGATTTCAGCAAAGCCAGACCTCTGAGTTATCAATACAAGCATATCAATTGTTAAAAGGAACTGGATGAGGTGTACTTTTGAAATACTCCCTCTAATAGGGAAAAATAGGTGTTTGAGGGATCACACAGCTCTCTGAAGTAACGTAAACACAAGTAGGAAGCCCTGATATCAACGTAATATAATATTCTAGGCACTTCTCCATTCAACACGGTATAGCGGACGGCTAGGAGCAAATGAGAATGGTGAGGACACAAACAACGGAAGAGAGAGAGATAAGAATAGCTTGTTAAGGCCATTATTTGACATGAATAGACGCTGAGGTCATGTTCCTCTTGTGTACTGGTCACCGGTGCCTTTGGCCTGCACGAGCCGTGGGGGTTTGAGAAGTGTGGTGTAGTGCAGAACTGTCTGATCCTTTTAATGGGGAGCTCAGAGGCCAAAGCCTCCAGCACTGCTCTCTGCTCACCTGCTCTCCACAACTGCACCGCAATTTACTCCTGCAGGAGCCAAACGCATACACAAGCAGCTGTGAGAATACTGACCCATCAGTTTGTCAAGCGTGTCTGCAGAACAAGAAGAAAACGAGAGGAGAGGGAAAGGAAAGGAGTATGGAAAGAGTAAGGAAAGGAAAGAAAAAAAAATGAAAGAAAAAAGAAAATGTAAAAAAAAATGTAAGTCACAATAAAAAGAAGAATGGAAAAAGAGAAGAAAATAAATTGGAAAAAGTGTAAGGAAATTACAGAATACAAAAGATGAAAAAGGAAAAGAAAGAAAAATGGTTAATAACAATAGAAAAAAAAGGAAAATATGAGAAGAAATGAAAAAGAAAAATGGCACAAGGTAATTACAGAATAGCAAAGAAAAGAGGAAAGAAAAGGGATATGGAAATGAAAAACTAAAAATAAAAGGAAATGCAAAGCAAAGCAGAGAAAAAAAGAAAAGAAAAGAAAAACAATGAGAAGAAAATGAACAGGTAAAACACGCAAAGAAATGAAGGAAATAAAAGTGGAATACAGATACAGATAAAATACAGAATACAAAAGATCAAAAAAGAAAAGTGATAGGAAATAATCAAAAAAGAATAGAGAAAAATAAAAGAAAAATGTTAATAACAGAATAGAAAAGAAAAAACGTGAAAATAGAAGAAAAAGAAATGGTGGGAGGCAACTACAGAATAGCAAAGAAAATAGAAAAAAAGGATATGAAAACAGTAAAAGAAAAAATAAAAGCAGAAAAGCAAAGCAAAGAAGAGAACAAAGAAAAGAAAAGAAAAAAGAAAAACAATGAAAACAAAAACAGGTAAACATGCAAGGAAATGAAAGAAATAAAAGTGGAAAGGAAAATGAGGAGGAAATGATAAAATTTCCTGATAAAATAGGAAGAAAATTCAAGAGGACATGAAAGGCAAAGCAAAATCAAGGGGGGGAAAAGGAAAAGCAAAAGGAAATTTAAAAGGATTGGTCTAAGGAAAAGGAAAATGAAAGAAAAAGAATTAAATGAGAACAGAAAAATAATAAAAAGAAAGAACAAAATGAAAAAGAAAAGGTCTTAATGACAAAAGAGAAGAAAAATTAAAAGTAAAGGGATATGGAAGTGAAAATACAAAAAAAAGAGATGTAAAGATGTAAAGATTCAAGAGGAAAATTAAAAAAAGGATAAGGAAAGAAAAGGCAAAAGGAAAAGGGTAAGAAAATGAAAGAGGAAATGTAAAAGTAAAGGTAAAATGAAAGGCAAAAGGAAGATAAAAGGAAATGAAAGTTAAAAAGAAAATGGTAAAGAAATGAAATAAGAAATGCAAAGCAAAAGGAAAAGAGAAAAAGCAATAAGGAAATGTAAAACGTGAAAGGAACGGGAACAAGAAGGGGAAAGGCAAGAAAATTGGAAAGGCAAACAAATATACATCACAAGCTGTGCATCTGAACAGATTTTACTACAGTAAACAGTCCATGAGCTCAGTGAACCGAGATGCAGCAGTGCACCAAAACAGGAAGAACAAAGAGATGAGAGAAACACCGGCCCACAGAAACTCCAGCATCCTGCAGAATGAAGAAATCATCAAGTTTGGATGCTGAGGCAGACTCACTCAGCACAAGTCCACACAAATGACCTCCCAGACCTCCTCTTATTTCATCCAGCATCCAAACACACCACAGACAAGCACAATACCTCTTCCCTTACATTCATGCTGTCAGAGGGGTGCTTTCCCTTAGGTCCTCTGTAGAAATTCAGCTGTCTCCCTGCACTTGCAAGACGGCATTTGGCTATTACGACTCCATCTCACATTGATATAGTGTGTTTATGGTTAGTGCTTCCAGAATGAGAATTGACTAAAATATTAGCATATGGTACACAGCACGTAGAAGGAGGAAAAAAATTGAAGTGTAAATGGCACGGCGGTTTTAATGAGCTGTTGCTGTTCTGTTATTAGCTCTGTGAGTAGGAGGTGACGTTTATTAAAAACAAAAATGATGCTATTTCAGACGTGTCCCAAAGCACAAGTGCACACAAGCAGGCTAAAAGAATATTTTACTCGTTTATGAATGCGTTAAAGTATGTGGTAAATCTGCGTTTCAAAGACAACTTTTAGGGTAAAACAACAGTTTTAAAATAAAAGCAAGCACTGCTAGAATCTCATCCCAAATAAGCTTATTAAAATGAAGACTGGAGTAATGATGCTGAAAATTCAGCATTGCATCGCAGGAATAAATTACATTTTAAAATATATTCATATAGAAATCAGCTATTTTAAACTGTAAAAATATTACTGTTTTTACTGTATGTATATGTATATATGTATATGTGTGTGTATATATATATATATATATATATATATATATATATATATATATATATATAGGTGCATCTCAATAAATTTGAATGTCGTGGAAAAGTTCATTTATTTCAGTAATTCAATTCAAATTGTGAAACTCGTGTATTAAATAAATTCAATGCACACAGACTGAAGTAGTTTAAGTCTTTGGTTCTTTTAAATGTGATGATTTTGGCTCACATTTAACAAATGTGTGTGTGTAAATAAACTTACTGAACCCACACTTTGGAGTATATATGTACAGTAATAAAAAAACAAACAAATAATTTTTTATTTTATAAAAATTTAACAAAAAACTTTTTATATATTTTATATAATTGTATAAAAATAAACTATAAAAATAAACTATAAAATTATATATATATATATATATATATATATATATATATATATATATATATATATATATATATATATATATATATATATATAATACCATTTTATAAAAATAGAATATTATATTTTTTAATATTTTAAAATATTATAAATTATATATAATTATATTATGTTTATTTGTTTAAAAAAAAAAAAGTAAAATAAAATCATCCACTACAGACAACTCAATCTCGTCTGAATTAGTACAGGAGATCACAGATGTCCTTTTAATTTAAACTCAAATGCCATTTGGACAACTAATCCAGTCCGAATAGTGCTTAAATCATCTTTTGTGCTGCAGATGCTCGTCGTGGCCTTCTAAGACAGGCTCTGACTTAATTTGTTCTGGAGTATATTACCATTCCAATCATATCTCGAGGTCAGGATTGCTGCTCTTATGTCCAGATTGTATAAAGGGGAAGGGAACGGAAGGACACTGGGGGACAGGGCATCTGCAGGGTGTTTTAACTCTGTCACAGGGACCTGAACAAAAACTAGTGTGAAACCATGGCCAGCATATTAATAGGTAATGCCCAACAGGTTGGTACAAGGACAAATTTCCGCACTCTGGGCAGTGGGAGTGTTTGCTGCATGTTTGGGATGAGTCAGGATCCGCAACTAATGATTCAACAACCAACTAGCTGATTAAAGATGTTGACAAACTTTAAATTAGTTCTAAGTTTGTTGTTGTGATATTCTTAGAAGTAGTACTTCAATTAGCATGTTTTAATTAGTATGCTTGCCAAATCAAAAAGAAGCTCCACTTCTAAAGAAAACACTTTTAAAAAGTATTCCATTCCGTCACAGTCCATGTAACTTTTTCTGAAAGCATAAATAATTAAATAAATAACGTCCCCCTAAGAAACGAGTCTAATCAAACTAATTATAAAGGCCTTTCTTAAAGGGACAGTTCACCAAAAAAAATATTTTTTTATCATTATCATTTCAAGCCTGTAAGACTGACTGTCTTTTGTGGAACACAAAAGATGATATTTTGAAAACTGTCACAATTTTTTTTTTTTAAAGAAATTAAAATATAAATAGTAGCATTATAATTGTACAGTTTACTTTAAAATTACATAAACACTATTTTTGTTAAAAGTCTTTTTTACTGTACAAAGAAATAGTATTATTAGAATAGTAATATATTTGTTGTTTTGTTTAAAATATCTGTTTAATAATAATAATAATAATACCTTTAATTTAATTTAATTTCAGATATTTTGGCCAATAAAACAAACAAGCAAACCTGACACTCAAAAAGAAAAAAGAAAAAAGAAAAAAAGACAAATAAAATAAATAAAATAAAATAAATTAAAATAAAATAAAAAATATCAATTAAATTTTTTTTGTTAAATGTGAATTTTTTATTTTTTATTTTTTCCCCTATATTGTTTAGCCCTAAAAGAAAGCCATACAGGTTTGGATTGACATGAGGGTGAGTAAGTGACAATTTTTCATTTTTGAATTTAATATCCCCTTAAGATGATTTGTCGACTAATTGTTCAGGCAACCAAGTCACTTACAAAACTACGCCGTTTCGCACATCCCTCATGCATTTTGTCTGAACAGCATCCATATAACTAGAATAACCAAAGAGCACATTGCCTGGAAAAGCAGTGTAGCACTTCAAAGCAGTGGCTACTTCCTGCCCTCTTCCTCACCTCCATCCTCATCATTAATTATACTTGCGTTCAGTCTGTCTGTAATAAATCATATTTTTAAAACCACAACAGCCGTTCTGGCAAACTAATGCTGAAATATGATCCATAACCACGCTTGCATTTTCTCTCGGTCAACCGTGTCGTGTTGGCGCTCTCCATGCTCGTCTTGCACAAGCCTGATTGGACTTTTATCCGCCCGAAACGGGCAAGATTAAAAGAAGTTAGAACAAAGGAAAACACTGTTGGAGATAATCAGGAGAATAATACGAGCAATTTGCTATCGCTCGACAGTTTGACCATTTGCAAATGGGCTTGAGGAAAATAATCTTCTACTAAAATGATTTGACATGCTTGTTCTTCCGTTCCGACTCTTTTACGTCTTTTTTTGTGGTCTACATTAAAAGGGCCAATTATACACACTGTTTGTCTCAAGTCTGGAAAACGCCAGAACTTACATGGGTTTGTTCGCCATTTGACAGTTATTGTGTTGAGTAGCGGATATGAAAAGAGAATGTTGAAAAGCCAGGGTCAGTCCGGTTAACAGGGTTCCTGCAGAATGAGGTTGATCAGGGATAAACCCTTGTGGAGCTGAGCGCTGAAGAACTGCAGAGCGAGGAAGACGCAATGGGTCTTGCAAAGCTTTCTCTGCCCTAAATTACTGGGATAAACACAAGTTTGGTAAACCTTTATTTTATCCTGCTGGCAACTAAAGTACAGTTTTTGTGCACCTCACAGGACCTTACTTGGCATCTCTCTTCTTATGAAGAAAAGCCACCTACTGTAGTAACTTTGCTCTAGACTCAACAATCGTAACAGTCACCATCTACTGACCCCCACATTTTCTTTCTTCCATTAAACGACAAAGGATATTATAAAGCAGAATTCAGACCTTTGTATTCTATTTAAGGAACATCGATGTTGTAGACTTATACCATTAAGTTCACTAATAATTGTTCCTTCTGAATCTCACTTATACTTAAAGAGACAGTTCACCCAAAAAAATAAAATTCTGACATTTACTCACCCTCATGTCTTTCCAAAACTAAATGAGTTTCTTTCTTCTGACAAACACAAAAGGCGATATTTTAAAGAATGCTGGTAACCAAACAGCTGATGGTAGCCACTGACTTTCATTGTATTTTTTTCCATACTGTGGAAGTCAATTGCTTCCGTCAACTAGGGGTTGAACGACTTCTGATTTTTTAAAGTCGACTTTTATGTGATGAAAGTCGAGTCGAAGTCGACTAGTCGCTGATGACGTCATTAATGAACAAATAAGTCTGGAGCTGTGACGAACACCTTGTGCACAGCTATGGCATATGACACAGCACTCCCCACATGGCTATTGCTCCTATAACAGCTCATTTTTATCAGTTCTTTTGTCTTTGGGTCATTATATTTCTCACAGATTTCTGCTCATTCTAAATCAGATACAGATAAAGTAGCACAGTAAAGATTACATTCATATGAATGCATTAGTGAGAGCGATTGCGTGTGAATTAATTCTACCTGGCAGCGACTCTCTACTAGTAGTGAAGCTGTGGGATTTAGTTATTAAGAAATATATGCTTGAACTTTTCAGTTTTTAAGCTATTTTATTGAGAAATCACAGAACAGTGTTGACAATACATTTCCGCGCTGAATGATTCTGTGCACGCGCGATCTGCGCGGGATGTACGAGCTACTGTCTGAAGCATATGTGTGTGCATTACTGAGCAGCAGCGCATTATAGTAGAACGGCGATTAACTGACCTGTACTATAAGCAGTTTAAAACGTGCATTCTCCCATTCAATTTCGAGCATCCAGTAATATAATTACACATGTCTTGTGGAGCGCTTTCAGAGTATGCATTTATTTGTCATTTTAACTGTTTGGAAACGGAGCGTAAATGTGGAAGTCCTTCAGAGATTTCTTATACTGTTGCACCCTCTATAGGACCAGCGACTAGTCGACATCAAGCTTAAAGCGTCATGGCAGAGCATTAAAGTCGACTAGTCGATTAGTTGGTGCAACCCCTACCGTCAACTGCAAAAAAGATTTGAGAAGAGCAGCAGAGAGGACAATTTTCAGTGAACAATGACTGACATTTTAATCCATTCAGTGCAATGCTGTATGTATAAATTTTACATCAATTTAAATTAATTTTAATAAAATAGATTTGCCAAGATGGAGAAGATTTAGGGTAGATTAAAGGTAGATTTTGTCAAAGACTAAACCTGAGTAATGCAGATGCGGACTACTTCTTAGGAGTGACAATAATATATAAAACAATATAATAAACAAAATATAACACAAAATGGAATTTAATATTATTAATATTAATAAAAGTCTCCTTGGTGGAAGATGCCCTGCATATTGCCTGACATTAGCGATATCCATTTTCAGGAGTTTTCATAATCAACAGTATTCAAAATAAGTTATTATTAACATTTTAACATAGTATTCATTCAACATAAATACTCCAAAAAGCATGTGGAGGACTCTAAATTTTATGTTCATGTAAAAATAAGAGTACCGGTATTTTCCTAATAATAAATTTAAGGTTATGTCTGCTTAACGGGTTATTATAATTAATTAAAACTAATCTAGTTGTCAATGCAACTGATGTACTAATATAAATTAAAACTGAAATAAAAATTGATTAAAAAACTATGTAAAAAAAAAAAAAATATATATATATATATATATATATATATATATATATATATATATATATATATATATATATATATATATATTACAAAACATACAAAATTACTAAAACAGTAAAACCAAAATGGAAAAAAAGTAACATTCAAAATACTAATAAAAAGTATGAAATAGCACTTGCCTACTATGGATTCCATTCAATTTTACGATCATAATTAAATTGTTTTAACTGAATAGGAAATACAATGTACTCCAGACTTTGCCATTTCATACATTTCAATCCAGTGCATAAGTTTGCACTGCATCCTGACATACTCAGTGAACACAGACACTTTTGTCGATTGGGATGATACAGGGAGAGAGATGGAAGAACAGTGCTTGTTGTCATGTACTTTAACACACAATCACTGTGTTGGCAGTGAATGTAATCTTAATTTATAGAGAGATGTTTCAATATCGATTACATTATGCCCGCTTCACTTCTACAAGCAAGTACTGTGGAGGAGACGTGACATGCAGCGTAGAGACTGCACTGCACACTGCAGCTTCAACTGTTAAAGCACATCTTCACATCATCATGTAATGCTGAAACTGATCAATTGACAAATAATAATCACAACTGATTAACCTATTCAGGGCTCCAGACAAAAAAAAATCGAGTAAGGAGCCATTGGCTCCTATAAGAAAAAAAACTTTGGCACCAAATTATTTTTTTAGGTGCCACAGAATAAATGTGTTTTATTTATTTTATTATTATTATTTATTTATTTATTTATTTATTTATTTTACATTTTAACATTTCAGCTGTCATGTGTTTATGTCTCATCTTTTCTTGACTTTATCAGCATTTTAATCCATCTTGTAGATGACCTGGAAACTAAGGTTCACTTAAAGTGGGAACTAAATGTCTTTTCCAACTTGAAATATACAGTCACAAAGAACTGTTTGTTACACAGAATCTGTACCAATATCATGGACCATAAGCATCACTTGGCCACTGAGTGTAGTTTGGGCTCCTCCTCAATGCATCCTATAAATGTTGTCATACACTCTTAAAAATAAAGGTGTTTCACAATGCCATAGAAGAACCTTTTTTTTTTTTTTTTTTGTCTAAATGGTTTCATAAAGAACCTTTAACATCTGAAGAACCTTTCTGTTTCACAAAAGGTTCTTTGTGGAGAAGGTTCTTCAGATTATAAAAAGTTGTCAGTTCTTTAAAGAGTTGGTTCTTTAAAGAACTTTTGACTGAATGGTTCTTTGTGGAACCAAAAATGGTTCTGTGAAGAACCTTTTAAGTACCTTTATATTTAAGAGTGTATGTCTTTCACACTTTCAGTCTGTTTTTCTTAATTAGTAAAATGCAATTTTATAGGAGGAGTTGAATCATGTAGACAACAGATTAAGTAAAAATATTAATATGCAATAGCGCATAAATATAGCAAAATGCTCCTCTTTCTAGTTATTTTTCTAGCTGACAGATGAGTTTGTAATGGTTATTCTGAGGTAAATGTATATTACGTTGCAATGTTTACAAGCTTTACACGTTTCCCGCAGTTCGAAACACTAAATGAGCTTTTACATGAGACATTTTAGTAAGTTGTACTGTATGTTCTCTTATAAAACAGCCTACCTTTTGATGTTAATGTTCATTCTGTACCTTAGTAGTAAAGAGAAAGATATAATGGGTTCACTTGCCGCTTGAACTGAGGCGCTAAAGCGATCGCGCCTGCCGCATTAAAGAACACCAAAACTGTATTTATTGTTTGAATTTCGTTATGAATTTGGCATAATTTTAAAGCTGATACACTGTTTATTAAAAAGTAACAAAGCACAAGGCTTTTTGCGATTACTGGACGGCAAGTGCGCTTCAAATAATATGAAGTTCACGCATTAACAGACCACAGCATAGACTAAGATCTTGATGAGAAGAAGCCATATTAATAATGATTATAAACGAGAATTGTTAACTATATTGCCAATATCCACACAGCTGACAGCTTTTCCTGTTGTAGTTTGCTCAAGTTGTGCACGAAATAGACGCTGTTTTTCTGCACTTTCACTTTGCACATCTCCGTCATTTCGATTTCTCTCGCACTGCACAACTGAGCTGCGTTTAGCAGACTGTGTGCATCAAGGCTGCTGTGCTGCAGAGATGAGGGCTGTTTTAAACTCTTTTTTTCCCACTAAAACTTTGATGTGCACCATCTCAGTTTAATACGTGAACATAACATAAGTTGTGATCGCAAAACAATCAGGAAAAAAGGAATTACATACAAATTTTTAAGTCATAATCTGTAAATGTATATAGTCGCCAATGGCAAACTCAGCAAAAACTTCACTCGCAAATTAATATTTTTGGTCACAAATGCGACCATTTTAGTACACGTCCAGGTGTAATCAAGTCCAGTCTCCCAAACACGCTGGACCCACTCCAGTTTGCATACCGTCCAAACCGTTCCACGGACGATGCAATATCCACCACTCTCCACCTAGCTCTTACCCATCTGGAAGAGAAAGACTCTTACGTTAGAATGCTGTTCACTGACTTCAGCTCAGCATTCAACACAATAATCCCACAACAGCTCATCCACAAACTAAACCTGCTGGGCCTTAACACCTCCCTCGGTAATTGGATCCTGGACTTTTTAACTGCAAGACCTCAGTCAGTCCGTGTCGGCCGCAACACCTCCAGCACTATCACACTGAGCACAGGTGCCCCACAAGGCTGTGTGCTCAGCCCGCTGCTGTTCACGCTGCTGACTCACGACTGCACTGCCAAGTCCAGCTCCAACCACATCATCAAGTTTGCTGATGACACAACTGTGGTAGGCCTCATCAGCAACAACGATGAAACGCACTACAGAGAGGAAGTGGCACAGCTGGCTGAATGGTGTGGTGCTAACAACCTGTCCCTCAATGTGGGTAAGACGAAAGAGGTTGTGATGGACTTCAGGAGAAACTCTGTCGACCAGACCCCGCTGACCATCGACGGCTCAACCGTGGAGAGAGTCGGCAGCACTAAATTCCTGGGAGTGCACATCACAGAGGAGCTCACCTGGACCACCAACGTCACGTCACTCAACAAGAAGGGACAACAGCGCCTCCACTTTCTCCGCCAGCTGAAAAGGGCAAGTCTCCCTCCACCCATCCTCACCACTTTTTACAGGGGCACCATTGAGAGTGTGCTGACCACCTGCATCACTGTCTGGTATGGGAACTGCAGTGCTGCTGACCGAAAGACCCTACAACGGAGAGTGAACACTGCCGCAAAGATCATCGGTGCCCCTCTCCCCTCCATCCTGGACATTTTCCTTTCACGATGCTCCAACAAGGCCACCAGCATCGTGAAGGACCCCACCCACCCCTCTCACAACCTCTTCCAGCTCCTGCCATCAGGTAGAAGGTACCGGAGCATCAGAGCTCGCTCTGTCAGATTGCTCAACAGCTTTTTTCCCCAGGCTGTGAGAGCTCTTAACTCCAATCCCCGTCCCCCTCTGAAACCATGAACACCTCAGCCCTCCCACCCCCCAACTCATTAAAAACTGTTGACAATTTTACTAAGTGCAATTCTGAATGTGCTACACACAGGTGAGTGGGCTATACAAACCACCTGTAGTAACGCACTCATCCCACTATATGCACACTAGACACTTTCTACAAACACACCCTGCCACAAGACTCTTAAGAAAATATATGTCTACTTGAACACAAAATCTCTCTTCTGCACAATAATTTAATGTACAAAATATATATTTTTCTGCACAATTTCATGTACATATATCTCTTTCGCACAATTTCATGTACAGTATTTATGTAAAGTTCTTGTACAGTCTCAGTTTGTGTATGTGTAGTCAACTAGGTATAGTAGTTATAGTATTTTTAGTATATGTATAGTCAGATAGTTAACTGTTGTATAGCTCTATTGTTTTTCCTATACTTGCATTGTTGTATGTTTATCTTATGCTTAACTAGTATGTAGCACCGTGGTCCTGCGAGACACGACATTTTGTTCCACTATATGTCCACACATGTAGCAGAATAACAATAAAGCTCGACTTGACTTGACTTGACTTTAGTCGCAGTTTGGAGCCCTGCTATTAATGACTGGCAGCTTGCAAAGTCCTCAGAGCTCTGAACTTAGGCCTCTACTAACATTCTTGGTTGGTAAGGAAATTTGGAAGGCACTTTGATTAAATTTGTTCAGGACACACTGAAATCTATGGTCTTTTTTCATCCCACAATTCTCAATTTTTTTTCCTTGCAATTGCGAGTTTCTCTAATAATTCTGACTTTTCTCCTCAGAATTGTTTCTCTCACAATTGCAAGTTATAAACTCGTATTTACAAATTTACATTCGCAATTCTGTCTTTTTTCCTCACAATTCTGAATTTCTTTGCGCAATTCTTCTCTAAATTACTTCTCGCAATTCTCACTTTTTGTTTCCACCACAGAATACAAAGTATTCAAAATTTTTTTCTCACAATCCTGACCTTTTCTCACAATTACGAGTTTAATTTTGTAACTTAATTTTAGTTTTCAACTTTTTTTTTTTTCATAATTCCAAATTTACATTTCTCGCAATTTTGACTTTTCCCCCGAACTGTTTACATCTCGCAATTTTGCTTTTTTTTTTTTTTTTTGTTTCTGCCATAAAACAAAAACTACAATTGCAACTTTTTGCTTGACAATTTTGACTTTCTGACAATTTCATGTTTATCTCTCACAATATGGACATTTCTATTTAGAACTGCAAGTTTATATCTTGCAATTCTGAGTTTATGTCTTAAAATTGTAAGTTTATATCTTGCAATTCTGAGGTCTAATGGCAGTCATCGCTCACCTCTCATAGCTTATGACTGACCTATATGAGGTGTAGCATGATCAGCACATGCACCACAGGCTTCAGGACGATATCGAATCCTTCCCATGAGACACAGATCCTGATGACAGAAAGAAACGCTCACTGGACGATTTACAAGGTCCCTACACACTGAGCAGGAGAGATCTGGAAAAGTTCATTTCTTTAAAGATCTTTATTTGAAATGACCTGCAAAAACAGGTCATTACAGCCCAGACTAAATAATTAGACTAAGTAATTAGATTTTGCCTAATATGAAAATAAATCACATTGTGTTGATTTAATTATTATTATAATTACAATATAACATAATATAACATTATATAAATAAATAAATAAATAATAATTCAGTGATAAGTGACAATTGCAATGTTTGACATGAAAATAAATCTTATTTGTCTTAATCTAGATATAATACATAATAATAATAATAATAATAATAATAATATTAATAATTATTATTATTATTATTATTATTATTATTATATTTAAATTATAATATATTCTTAAAAAACATCAATTTAGTGATAAGTGACTATTGCAATGTTTAATTTGAAAATAAATCTGATTTGGCTCATTTAATTTGTCTTAACTGTTATATAATAATAATAATAATAATAATAATAATAATAATAATAATAAGTGACAAGTGATGTTTAATATGAAAATAAATCCAATTTGGCTAATTTAATTTGTCTTAACTGTTATATAATTAATAATAATAATAATAATAATAATAATAATAATAATAATAATAATGCAATATTATTTTATATTTAAATTATATAAATATAATATAAAACATGCATTAACTTTAATATATTATAAATAAATAATTAAAATATTATATCTGTATAACAACATCCACACACACACAAAAAAACACTATGTAGTCATGTCTTAACTGCTATATACCATAACAATATAACATATATAATTTAATTTAATCATCATCATTATTAAATTAGTATACTATAACATTCTCAAATTTAGAAAACCTTCAATTTAGTGATAAGTGATTGAAGTGTTTAATATGAAAATAAATGTAATTTGATTCATTTCGTTTATTCAATTGTTGTCTGACCCAGGGTTAGCACATTGCAATGTATACCTTTGAATAACTGCATATCTCTGGTTCTTTATTTATTTTAGCCAAATTTTGTGTACTACAGAGGTAGCATACAATGACTGGTGGGTAAATTTCCCTTTTCACTTCCTGTGATGTGAAATACTGATGTACACTTGTTCCCCATGCCGTTTGCAGTGCCCTTTGGACTGAACTTAAATGCTCCCTATGATTTGGAATTGCACTTTTGATGGCCAAATGCACTGTGAAGTCCCTTATTGAGCGACTTGAACAAATTCTGTAGACTCTGACATCTCAGTATGTGTGTACTTGTAGTGAAAGAGCACGAGGTCACAGTGTGCTGGGATAAACAGTCTTGAGCACTGCAGAGCGGCAGATGGGGCCATGACTCAAACTATTAATCCTTTATTACACGCAAGGACGTCTGCGGAGATTCAGCAGGACCGAGCGACTCGCTGACACTGGAATGAAAGAGCACCTGCTTTCAGACAGTCAGCAGAGGAACCAGAGACATTTCCACTAATCCTTCATGGACACCAGAACACTCTGAGAAGCCATGATTCTACTATTTTTTATAGTAAGTTTATCCAAAAAAGAAAATTCGGTCATCATTTACTCATCCTCATGTCGTTCCAAACCTGCTCGACTTTCTTCTGTGGAGCACAAAAAGGAAAAAACACTGAAGGAAGGCTACTTTTTCCTAATATATACTTAAAGCCAAAAGATTTGTTCTCTAAAATGACAAAACAAGATCCATAAAAGTAGTCCATATGACTTATGCACTATATTTAGAGTCTTCTGAAGTCACGCAATAGCTTTCTGAGAGAAACAGACTTCAGTTCATCTTTAGTTCATCACACAAAGATATCATATGGCTTCAGATGATTTGGAATATCACCTGTTATGGTGCTTTTGCATCATACAGGTTTGGAACAACAGAGAATTCTCATTCTCAAATGTGTGTGTGTGTGTGTGTGTGTGTGTGTGTGTGTGTGTGTGTGTGTTTGCAGGGAAAGAAACCCAATCGACAAAACAGACACTTGCGCAACATTTTGGCTTCATACGAGGACACAGAGCTCCTCAAAGCAAGAGATTTTTGCCATAAAATCTTAATGGAGATTTTTGCTAGACAACTGTGCACATCTGGCACAACTTAATAATGCAAATGCAGCATTAAGGAGACAGTTCAATAAAAATGCAATCACCATTTAACATCATTCTGAACTTGTACATCTATGGAGCACAAAAAGGAAAAATGCTGAAGAATGGACACTTTTTACTATATAATTAAAGTCAAAAGCTGTTGAGTTCCAAAATGCTAAAACAAGCGCTACAAAAGTGTGCTATATTCAGAATATCATTCGATTTGTGCACTATATTCAAGATCTTCTGTAGTCGTACAATAGTTTGTCAAAGAAACATAGTGAAACTTATTTACCTACAATCTTTAGTCTTTTTAAATGCATCATATTGTTCAATGCATGTGAACACTTTGCTGCTTATCACACATAGTTTTCAGAGGACTTGGAATATGACACATGAAAGTTTGGACTATGCATATGGTCCTCTGCATCCTTTTTGAAGCAGAAAATCATACAGGTTTGGAAGGACATGAGAGTGAATGAATGAATTTTAATTTTCTGTGAAATATCCCTAAAATGTGGTTGTTTTCTGGGAAGAAACAATTTCTTTGACAAAAACAAGACACTCTTGTGCTAACGTTCTGACTTTATATGAGAACACTGGGCTCTTCAAAGCAAGAGATTTCATAGAGATTGCATGCAAGACAACTGCGCACGACAACGCAAATGAGATAGTTCACCCAAATTTGAAAATTCTGTCATCTAGCTTCATTTCATTCTAAACCTGTATAGTTTTCATCTATGGAGCACAAAATAAAAATTTCGAAAATCTGGCACTGTGATATATTGGGCTGACAGAGGTCCCCCGAGAAACAGATTGCCTTAGCTTTCCTGCTGAGCACTGCATTCTGTCAAATAACTCGGCGCTCATCTGAACTACCCTTGCTTTCTGCCCTTATTCAGAAAATGAAGTGGTGTACTGAAGAGCAGAGCATGATGGGTCTCTATAGGATGCCCATCCTCTTGAGGAGGACACCCACCTCGTGGCTGGCCTGCTGCTCTTTCACCTTCGCTTCTTTAAAGCTTCCTAGTAAGCCATTTACGCACCAATGGGAAGCAGCGATTACCTTTCCACTGAAGTTCTTCTGAGGTGTATGATTTGTTGCACCAACCTGAACAACTTCCTTTGCGTCAGAGGGCTCCTGTTTGAAGCAGCTCAGATGTCAAATGCTTGAATTGCTACATACAGTGACCCCGAGATGTATTTGGACATTTTCAGACTTTTAAAATGTATGCTTTCAATTCCATTGGATATAAACTAAAATTGGATATCAAATCAAGTGACATCTGCAAACAAATGATGCTAGAGACAATCAATAGTGTCAATCAGATTGACAACTACACAGAATTTAAGTTCTAGACTTTTTTTTTTCCATTTTTTCAAAAAGAAATTATGCAACAAGCATGCATATGACACATACATTTTCATTATTATTTGCTAGAAATATTTTTATTTATGAACTGTTAAAGCTGCAGTCCGTAAATTTTGCCTCTTTGTCACCATCTCTGTTTGAAAACCTGGAATTGCAGTTACTTGCGGATTTATTTTTATTGCGTGGGTTGTACTCTGGCACGGCTCCATTGCGGATGAATCTAATGTTTTGAGGTGAATGTGTGGCTGTCATTCACCACACTGGTGTGAATCCTGTACTTCGTAATCACAGATTCTAGCCTACGTCTTGGAATATATGACCCAAATAAGAATTTTCACCGGATATTGTTATCTGAACAAGTAACAAGTCTGCCACGCTTGTTCTGACCAACTGAGGAAAAAAGCATTACAATAAATCCCGCTACCAATGGTGATTTAATCTAACGATTGATTAGCTCATATCACATCAAATCATGCAAATTATTATTATTGTTATACTTTATTCTCAAATTATTAATGTTAACAACACCAGAATTGCGTGACTATGAGTATAGTGTGTATTAGCGTGTAGATTTCAATTTATGTACAGTCTAATCTCTAATTGTAACACCATTCGAATTTCATATTAAGAAATTCTTTTAACCCAAAAAGCAAACTATGCTCCCTTCGAACTGGTTTTCTTTAAAATACAAATCTTGTGTAATCCCAGGCTATCTGTAATCAGAAGCACATTTAAAACTGGAATATAATCTAATGTCATTCACATGTGTTTCATATAATCCTTTCTGGATTACAATCCGCCATCAAAATGATTTTTTGACATTTAATTATTCTAGCTGCTGTGAGAAAAGGCTATAAACGATGCGCCACCTGCAGGATCCTCACATGCGATAGCCTAGTAGCCGGGACAACTTCTTTATGTTTACAGACGTGTCTTAATGACACAGTGCCATGCTCAAATGTCACGCGAAAACCTACCCATACCACTCAAATTAGAAAACATTATTAAAAGCTAACCGTTGTGAATCGGGCTAAAGTAAGGCGATAGTTTTGAACACTGGCTGGTTATGTACTTGCTCAAATATTGATTTTGGATACTTTTTAACCAAAAAAAAAAAAAAGTTACGGACTGCAGCTTTAAGTTTTCTTTGCAATTTTCTTTAATATACTTAAAGAAAAGTACTGACAAAAAAATTAATAAAGAAAATTGGACATTTGATGAAAAAAAATCTAGCAAATAATTTTATATAACACTTTGTTTTCAATTTCTTATTTGTTTTGTTTTTGTTTTTAAGAAAAAATGCACCAAGTATGCACCACATACAGATTTTAATTAAATCTAATTATTTGCTTGAAATGTTAACATTTCTTTGCAATGTATATTTTTGAAAAATACTGAATAGTGAAAAACGAACATACAGGACAAAAAATACTGACAAAAAAAACTGAACACTTGAAGAAAATTGAGAATTTTTTTGTTTTCTTTTTTTTTCCCATTTTGAATTTTTCAAAATATTTTAAATACTAATTTGCTAGAAATATGTTTATGAATTAAGTTTACTTATTACCAAAAAAGTAAAAAGAAAACTGAACATTTAATGAAAAAAATATTTCTAACAAATAATTTTATATATTGTTTTCCATTTCTTTCATTTCTATTTTTTTTAGAAATGAAAGAAATGGAAAAGATGCAACAAGCATGCATCACACATACATTTTAAATTATTTGCTAGACATTTGCATTTTTTAAATGTTAAAGTTTCTTTGCAATTTTTCTTTTTGAAAATACTGAAGTGAAAAAAACATTTAATGAATAAATAAAATAATATTGTTATCTTTTTTCATGTTTAATTTTTCAAAAAGAAAATATGCAACAAGCATGAATATGACATTTAAAATAGTAATTTGCTAAAAATACATTTTTATTTATGAAAAGTTAGGGTGCTTCTGCAGTTTTTATTTTTGAAAATACCAAATATTGCACACATTTTTGCAAATTCAACAAAGCCTTATCCCTATCTTTGTGTAGAACTCTTTCAAAGTGGCTATCCTTATTGTTGAGCCCTGAATTGCAATGCAACAACTTGTTTTAATACTTTGTTATATATACACATATTGAGACAGCGAGCCAAAAAGTATCCGGACACTTATTTGTTTCCAAAACAGGACATCTTGTTACTTGCGAATGAGCGAGTGACAGAGGATGCCTCGGGACTCATTCGGCACCGACTCTATGTTCAGAGAAATTGCCACAAGAGGACAACTACACAACATATCAAACAGAACAGCATGCTGGCTGGCTTTCTACAGCAACGTGTGGCAGACTTTCAAAATTGGCTGCATTGATCCAAAAAGGGGGAGTCGGGGGGAAATAAATGTCTTTCCAACCATGCAGCCTCTAATCCATAGAGGATAATGTTGTATTAATGTGCTCTACGCACTAACATTCAGACCTCCAACCAAAGTCACTGCAAAGAGGAGGAGGAAAAGACAGATAGACTGAGACAGAAATGATGATGTTCAGCTATAGTGACAGTGTCTTCCATTCCCAGTCTCTGTAAGGCAGCATGAGACACATTAAATCCACCTGTCTCTACATTTCCAGATCTCAGCCCTCTGGGACGCTCTCCTGTGGCTCTCTGAGAGAGATAAGATAAAACGGCAATGTAAAATTAGCTTAAAGGAATACTATTAGAGAGAGAATGGAACTATTCAAACAGGATTAGTTTGCTAAACGACGTCTGAGCTACAATTATTAACACTGGACGTCTGTGATTTCATGTACTGATTTGGATGGGATTGGGATCTGTAGTTGTTATAATAGTCTAAATTTGAGGTTATGGAAAGGTCATAAGCTCTGGATGCATGCAAATAACTATGTATATAATTAAGGGAAGGAATTATGATAGGGTCATATCTGATGCAGAACTTGAACACTAAACTGTTAGTTTACCCAGAAAGTTGGTCTAAATCTCCTGGATAATAAAGGTGCACCAGGCAGCTAGTTTATAAAACTTACAGTAAATAGAATTATTAGAAATAAATAATATAAAACAGTAAATTAAGCAACAATTAACATTAGAGATAAACCCTTTCAAACAACTTAATAGTAAATATTTAAAAGTAAAATTTAATAGCAAATATTTAAAAGTAAATATTTATTTATTTATCTATTCTGTCTTAGAATGAACTTCAGGATGTCAACGCAGCATGATTTCTATTTGTTTGTTTATTTACTATTAAATATATAAACAATTATTACTTATATATTGTTAATTTTGATTAATCATATCTTTTAATATTGCATTTATTATATAATTATATTTATTTATGCAAAATATAAATAGTTATTTCATCCATAAAGTTGGCAAAAGTTGGTCTTCATCTATAATGAAGATGCACCAGGCAGCAAAACAAGAAATCCATCTTTAGTTATGATGCTCAAGGAAAATCAAAATAAATGAGATACACTGTGCAAAATAATATATACAAAGAAATTAGAAGCATTCTATCCGGACAGGATGAGATTTCTCACAGAACCGCAGAGAGTTAGCTGAAAAACAGTGGGTAATTTTCAGCGTCATTTTTTACCGAAGTTGTGCTGGAAAACACAGAAGTGCTCGATTTGGATGGAATTAAAATCGCAAAGTATATCCATGCAACTCAAATTTAGTTAATCTCCTCAGGGAAAAGCTACTAAGAGAGAGCGAGTAATTTTGTGTTGTAAGAGATAAAAAACATCTAAGATGGCGCCGCAAATGGCAGCTACTGTGCTTTGCTCTTCAGTGTTTGTACTGTTTTTGTTCGTTTTTCCTGTTTTTTGTTTCTCAAACACCATCAGTTTTACCAGGGATGATCTGCTGAACATTCGGCAGAACACACCACAGAATCTTTTACCGGTTTTTGATTATTCGGATGTTTTGCTGGACATTGTTGTTGGCGGAGCCGTAGCTCTGGTCAAACGCTTCAGGACGCGCAGACGGGGGAAGCGAGCCGGTGCGCTCGTGAAGCTCAGACAGCGAGAATTTAGAACAGCGTTGCCTAGCATCCATCTGGCGAATCTCCGCTCTCTACCCAACAAAACGGACGAACTCCTTCTGCTCTCCCGGACAAACAGGGACTTTTCAAACTCTGCTGCTCTGTGTTTCACGGAAACCTGGCTGAACGACGCCATTCCGGACAGCGCGTTACATCTTCCGAGCTTTCAGCTGATTAGAGCAGATCGTGAGGCAGAATCAACGGGGAAATCACGCGGCGGCGGGACGTGCTTTTACATCAATGAGAGGTGGTGTACAGATGTAACTGTGTTAAAGAAGATGTGCTGTTCAGATCTAGAAACGCTCTTCATTAACTGCAAGCCTTTCTACTCGCCGCGGGAGTTTTGCTCGTTCATTCTCGTGAGTGTTTACATTCCTCCGCAAGCGCACGTGAGCTCAGCTTTACAGAAACTCGCTGATATGATCACAGAGACAGAACAACAACACCCGGACTCTGTTTTAATCATTCTCGGGGACTTTAATAAAGCAAATCTCTCCCGTGAACTGCCAAAATACAGACAGCATGTTACATGTCCCACCAGAGACAGTAATATACTGGATCACTGTTACACAACGATAAAGGACGCATATCACTCTGTTCCACGAGCTGCTTTAGGACTCTCTGATCACTGTTTGGTTCATCTTATACCGACCTACAGGCAGAAACTCAAATCTGGAAAACCTGTATTAAGAACTGTTAAAAGATGGACTAATGAAACAGAGTGGGATTTACAAGCCTGTTTCGACCTTACTGATTGGACTGTTTTTGAATCTGCCGCAAATGATCTGGATGAGCTCACAGAGACTGTAACATCTTACATCAGTTTCTGTGAGGATATGTGCATTCCTACCAAGGCTCATCTAACTTACAACAACGACAAACCATGGTTCACTGCAAAACTCAGACAGCTCCGTCAGGCCAAAGAAGATGCTTACAGAAAGGGGGATAAAGTCTTGCATAAACAGGCCAAATACACACTGGAAAAGGAGATCAGAGTGGCAAAGAGGAATTATTCCGGCAAGCTAAGGAACAAATTCTCTTCCAGTGATTCTGCTTCAGTGTGGAAAGGTATGAAAGAAATCACCAGTTACAAGTCACCATCCCCCAGCACTCTGGAGAATCAACACCTGGCAGACGGTCTGAACGAGTTCTATTGCAGGTTTGAAAAAACACCCCACACCCGCCCTGAACACCTCTCCACACAAAAATTCACACCTCCAGCAACCCCCGTCTCCCCCACACCTGCAATTCAGATCAGCGAAGATGAGGTGCGCCAGGTCTTCAGGAAGAACAAAAGAAGGAAAGCACCAGGCCCAGACGGTGTGTCACCAGCCTGCCTAAAAATCTGTGCTGACCAACTGGCCCCCATCTTCACACAGATCTTCAACAGATCTCTGGAGCTGTGCGAAGTCCCCTCATGCTTCAAACGCTCCACCATCATCCCCGTCCCAAAGAAACCCAAAATTACTGGACTTAATGACTACAGACCTGTGGCTCTAACATCTGTGGTCATGAAGTCATTTGAAAGACTGGTTTTGGCTTATCTGAAGTCCTCCACTGGACCCTTACTGGACCCCCTGCAGTTTGCCTACAGAGCAAACAGGTCTGTGGATGATGCAGTCAACATGGGACTGCACTTCATCCTGCAGCATCTGGACAGACCAGGGGCTTATGTGAGGATCCTGTTCGTAGACTTCAGCTCCGCTTTTAACACCATCATCCCGGACACCCTTCAGAACAAACTAACTCAGCTCTCCGTCCCCACCTCTGTCTGTCAGTGGATCACCAGCTTCCTGACAGACAGGCAGCAGCTAGTGAGGCTGGGAAAATACACATCCAGCACTCGTACGATCAGCACTGGAGCTCCTCAGGGCTGTGTTCTCTCCCCACTGCTCTTCTCCCTGTACACTAACGACTGCACATCTAAAGACCCCTCTGTCAAGCTCCTGAAGTTTGCAGACGACACCACACTGATCGGCCTCATCCAGGACGGTGACGAGTCTGCCTACAGACAGGAGGTTAAGGAGCTGGCTGTCTGGTGCAGTCTTAACAACCTGGAGCTCAACACGCTCAAAACTGTGGAGATGATCGTGGACTTCAGGAGGAACCCCTCTGCACTCCCCCCACTCACCATCATGAACAGCACTGTGACTGCAGTGGAGTCATTCAGATTCCTGGGCACCACCATCTCCCAGGACCTGAAGTGGGACAATCACATAGACTCCATTGTGAAAAAGGCCCAGCAGAGGTTGTACTTCCTTCGCCAGCTGAGGAAGTTCAACCTGCCACAGGACTTGCTGAATCAGTTCTACTCCGCCATCATTGAATCCGTCCTCTGCACTTCAATAACTGTCTGGTTCAGCTCAGCTACCAAATCTGACCTCAGAAGACTACAGAGGGTAGTCCGGACTGCTGAGCGAATCATTGGTACAACCCTCCCCACTCTCCAAGAACTGTACTCATTCAGAGTGAGCAAAAGGGCTGGCAAAATCACTCTGGACCCCTCACATCCAGCACACTCCCTCTTTGAACTGTTACCGTCTGGTCGACGCTACAGAGCTCTGAGCACCAGAACGACCAGACACAGGAACAGTTTCTTCCCTCAGGCAATCCATCTCATGAACACTTGACATTAAAAGTGGAACACACAACACTATTATAAATTATTTATTCAACACACATACTTATTTTTTTTTTCATTTCAGATTTGCACATATTAGACCTTCTGTCACAAAAACAAATTCCTCGTATGTGTAAGCATACCTGGCCAATAAAGCTCATTCTGATTCTGATTCTGATACACCTGACTGGTCACATTCAGATCGGCCCTGATCCTCTCTGGCTTCAAAACATCTACATTCTGTTCCCCTAATTCAGTGTGTAAGACACGCTGATTAATACAGCTGGAGTGACAACGCTGTACTGGACTGCAACTCTTAAAGGGATAGTTCAAACTAAAATGAAAATTCTGACATCTTTTACTCACCCTCTTACTTCAAATCTTATGATTTTTTCTTCTGTGGAGCTATACAACTAAACAACACAAGTGAAAAAATAAAGCAATAACAGAAAACAATCTACAGAAATTTATATCAATGGTCAAACTTTTCTTCAAATTTTACTGCAAATATTTATTTGTTTACTTGTTTACTTATTTAATCCATACAAGAAAAAAAAAATAAAGCAAAAAAAGAGAGAAATTCATATCAGTGGCTGAACAGATCTTCAAATACTGCAAATATTTATTTTATTTTGTTTTATTTTATTTTATATTTTATTTTACCCATACAAGAAAAAAATAAAGCAACAAGAAAAAAAAAAATCTAGAGAAATTTGTCAGTGGCCGAACATTGCTTCAAATGCTGTAATTATGTATTTATTTTATTTTACCCTTACAAGAAAAAAATAAAGCAACAAGAAAAAAAGAAAAAAACCTAGAGAAATTTGTCAGTAGCTGAACATTTCTTCAAATACTGTAAACATGTATGTATTTATTTATTTAGTTGTATTATTTTATTTTAGTTTAGTTTATTTTCATACATACATATTTTTATACAACTAAACAATACAAGTGGAAAAAAAGAAAGCAATAACAAAAAAATCTACAGAAATTTATATCATTGGCCAAACATTTCTTTCAAATTTTACTGCAAATATTTATTTGTTTATTTTGTTATTTACTTACTTATTTAAATCATACAAGGGAAAAAAAAGCCATTTTTTTTTTTTAAGAGAAATTTATATCAGTGGCTGAACATTTCTTCAAATACTGGAAATTTTTATTTTAGTAAATAAAGTAACAAGAAAAAAAATCTAGAGAAATGTATGTCAGTGACTGAAAATTTATTTACATTTTGCAGTAAATATTTAACCTGTCCAATAAAAAAATAAATAAATAACAACAAAGATACATTTCTATCTATCCATCCATCCATAATTATATCAATGACTGAACACTTCTTTATTATAGTATGGCAGATTTCACTGTTAAAAATTCTACCTTCAAAAATTTAGTGTAATTAAACATTAGGTATCAGTAATACTCCTGATACACCCTTGTGGAAACTATGCAATTCTGAACTCATAGTGAAAGTACAACCAAATTATGCAAAATATTGAAACAGACAAGCAAGAGTTGTGAATGTGTAGAACTTAACAAATAACAGGCGTTTAAATTCAACGTAGAATCTCTGAAACATTCTTCTGAGCAGATTTCGTGTGAGAAACTGAATGACAAAAGCACAATTAGACCTGTAATGTCCTCATTCATCATTCAACGTCTGATCAAATTCCACCACTACGAGCTAGAATCGAATCCGTCTACCTATTTGAGCTTCTTAACTTCACACAAGCAGCTGAGAGACAGACAGCAGTCTAAATGGACAGCACGCGAGGTAAGATAATTCTGCTATTATGCAAGATGACACTGTCACTCTAATTTCCCCGTCCGCCGTGTCGCATGTGATCCGTCTGGGTTTCACAGACTCATTATCTCTACTCTGATCAATATATGATGGATGGGGTGATGCAGACATGGCGGTGGAAACTATCGCCCACCGCACAGACGGAAAACATGACTGAGCCATATGGCCCACAGCTATGATGGAATCAGGCCATCGGGACACAAGAGATGAGTCCAACCCAAAAACACAATCAGGATCAGAGCTCCTGCTGAGACCAACATGTGCTGGACTTCACACTACGGCTTTACTCCTATGAAAAATGCCTCAAACTAAATCTAAGACAAAACCATTAGAACTAAACAATATAGGACAGTAAATTAAGCAACAATTATCAACAGAGATTAAACCAATAATCCTTTTAAACAAGTTTTGTGTATAGCGAAAAATTAAAATGTATATAAAACACCTTTGCGAAATGGCATATAAACAATTAAATTAAATTAAAAATAAATAAATAAATATAAACATTTATTATAATAAAATAAAAATAAGAAAATCTATATCTATCTATCCATCTATCCATCCACCCATCCATCAAGGCTACTGGCTATACAGAAAAGAGGGAAAGCCCGATAATCCAACTTGCTGTTCCAATAAGAAATTACTCAAAACAGGAAGGAAAACTGATAGTGATAGCCCAGACAAATAATTGCACCAGAGTGTTGGAAACATAAGAGAAATACAACATTTTTCCAAAGTGCTTAATTTTCCAACTAACTCCTTATGGTTTGTTAAACTGATGTGAAAAACCCACAACAAGCAGAACAAAGTTAGAGAGAATGAGAAACAGGAACACAGCTCATAAGTCTGCCGCATCTCCAGCATGCTGATGCTGAATCCCGACAGGTTGCAGGTGCAGAGAGGACACTGACTGCGCAGACATCGACACAAACAACTCCTGCTCTTATTACACCACCAGCATTAATCTACTCAACCTGTATTTATGTTTCCTCCAACATCTAATCTCACTGCAAACGGCCTGATGAAATCACTGCGGCAGAATGCATTGCTATTCAGCTTATATAGAGGCGTTACTGATTACAAACAAGCAAGCGTGAGCATTAACAAATCTGATGCAATTCTGCACAGCAATGGCGTGAACAAAACAGCTGTTCATTTGCACGGCCGATTTAAGGGAGGAGAAGTTAATTTAGAGCTATTCGGAGATATCTAACTTCATAAAAACTGTCTGCATGCATTAAAAAGTCTGTCAGACTAATATGGAGGGTAAATAAACAAAAACAAAAACAACAAAAAGATTAATAATATTAATATTAGTAGTAGTTAATTACTACTACTACTACTGCTACTAATAATAATAATCATCACAAGATAAAACAAAACAAAAAACTGGCTGATGTGAAGTATAAATAAAACAAAACAAAAAAAAAAAACTAAAAAAGACGATGATGATGATGATGATGATGATGATGAGATGATGATAATAATAATAATAATAATAATAATAATATTTTGGCTTTTTAAAGTTATATTTACCCTCATCAGTAACGTTTTAATGTTTTGTTTTATGTTTTTGTTTTAACTTGCTTTGATTATGTTTATTATTATTATTATTATTATTATTATTATTATTATTATTATTATTATTATAAGCAAACCAATAAAAATAAATAAATAAAAAATTACAAATAAAATAAATTATTTTGGTTTGTTAGTTGGTTTATTATTATTATTATTATTATTATTATTAAATTAATAATTCATTAATTTATTACATTTTATTAATATTGTTAAATTATTAAATAAAATAATAAGTTCCAAGATGACAAAACTACAACACAGACATACTCAGCAGCACCCAAAGGAAATCATAATTAATGATGTCGTGCTGAATCCTGGAGCTATGGAAACCTTTAAAAGCAACATAAAACGGTTTATTTTTTTCTTGTAGTTTCTGACAGGAGTCATTTATCTCATAATGAAATTATTTCTTTATTGCTAACTCTCAGTGCCTCTCTCAGATGCCACATTTTTGCTCATCCTCGTCACATACAATTGTGCCAAATCACCTCAATTCAAGTCATCAACAAAAACAAAAGCTGCCAATATATCTCTGGCCTTTAGGGAAAGGGTGGCCTCAAGCAATTATTGCTGTGTTGAGGGCAAAAATGACCTTTAGAACCAAAAAAGGTACCAGAAAAAAGAAAGCCATTTTCTTTGATCCCACCTGACAAGAGAACGGCAGCGATAAATGAAACAGAATTTGGACAAAATTTTTTAGAAAGTTCAGAAGCATAAACGATTAAGATATAACTGTACAAACAGGGCCTGAAATGAACGTTTTGCCAAACATTTTTGTCAATGGTATTCGTTACTTTATGTAATTTTGAGAAAAAAAAAGAGTCACCTTGACAGTTGAATTATTCAGATTTTCCCAAGCTAAAATATGTTTCGAATCAAAGTAGATTTGGAAGAGGAAGGGTTATGATTTACATAATCCAGAACCGAACCCCAGCACCCTTTTGAGTGAACGTCTTCAGGCCCTCATGAGATACGGCCGGGATCTTTTCTCAGCTTAGTGGAAATGACTTCTGCGGACCTGCGGCTTTGATGTTTAATGCCATGTACACTCTACCCACCAGCCAGGAAAGGGCTGATTCACAGGCTGAGGGCATTGTGGGTCAGTCTAAACAGCTCTGGGTCATTACAGCCTTTCTCTAGCCCCATACCAGAACACATATGTGCCCCATAACCCTATAAAGCATCAAAAACAGTGATTTCATTTAGTGCACAGATGTGAAACCAGCGGTGAAACCAGCATGTTGCACCTGAGCTTCTTTTCTAAAAATAAATGGCAAAATCAAAGTTAGAATGACAACGACAGCTGCTCTGTAGCATAAATAGCGAGTACTTCAGTTTTTCAAATAGGAATTTGGTAACACTTTAGTACAGGGACCAATTCTTACTATTAACTAGTTGCTTATTAGCATGCCTACTGTTAACATATAAGCTGTTTATTAGTGCTTATAAAACACATATTCTGCATGACAATATTCTACATCCCTAATCCTACCCAATATCTAAACAACTACCTTACTAACTATTCATAAGCAGCAAATTAGGAGTTTATTGAGGCAAAAGTTGTAGTTAATGGTTTGTTAATAGCGAGAATTGGACCTTAAAATAAAGTGTGACGGGAATTTTTAATGGAAAACTACTTATATAAAAAGGAAGAAATAAAGAAGGCAAACAAATACCAATACTTAAATTCTGGCCAATACTGAGAAGCCAACAAGTTATTGCTGAAAACCAGTAAATGACTGACATAATAAATGCATGCTATAATAGTTTAACAAAAGAAAAGAACACCACACTAAAAAGCAAAAACAAATAGTTTAAATGCTACATTACTTTAGGCATCATAACAAATAAAATGTCCTCATAATAGAAAAAAATATATATACTCTTAAAGAGAAAGTGCTCTTCAAGGGTTATGTCTTTGCCATAAAATGTCACTATACCTTGTACTAGATAGCAAGTTTCATCTTAAATTTAAAATGGGCAGAAACAATTAAATGTAACGAGAAAAGAAAAGAAAATGGGCAGAAACAATTAAATGTAACGAGAAAAGAAAAGAAAAGAAAATAAAAGACAAGAAAAGAAAAGAAAAGAAAAAAAGAAATATACAGTAGTGTGCAAAATTGTTTGCCCCCTTCCTGATTTTTTTTTTTTTTTTGCATGTTTGTCACACTTTAATGTTTCAGATCATCAAACAAATTTAAATATTAATCAAAGATAACAAGTAAACACAACATGCCGTTTTTAAATGAAGTTTTTTATTATGAAGGGAAAACAAAACCCAAACCCACATGGCCCTGTGTGAAAAAGAGCTTGCCCCCTAAACCTAATAACTGGTTGGGCCACCCTTAGCAGCAACAACTGCAATCAAGCGTTTGCGATAACTTGCATTGAGTCTGTTACAGCGCTGTGGAGGAATTTTGGCCCACTCATCTTTGCAGAATTGTTGTAATTCAGCCACATTGGAGGGTTTTCAAGCATGAACCGCCTTCTTAAGGTCATGCCACAGCATCTCAATAGGATTCAGGTCAGGACTTTGACTAGGCCACTCCAAAGTCTTCATTTTGTTTTTCTTCAGCCATTCAGAGGTGGACTTGCTGGTGTGTTTTGGATCATTGTCCTGCTGCAGAACCCAAGTTCACTTCAGCTTGAGGTCACGAACAGATGGCCGGACATTGTCCTTCAGGATTTTTTGGTAGACAGCAGAATTCATGGTTCCATTTACCACAGCAAGTCTTCCAGGTCCTGAAGCAGCAAAACAGCCCCAGACCATCACACTACCACCACCATATTTTACTGTTGGTATGATGATCTTTTTCTGAAATGCTGTTAATTTTACGCCAGATGTAATGGGACACACACCTTCCAAAAAGTTCAACTTTTGTCTCGTCAGTCCACAGAGTATTTTCCCAAAAGTCTTGGGGATCATCAAGATGTTTTCTGGCAAAACTGAGACGAGCCTTTGTTCTTTTTGCTCAGCAGCGGTATTCGTCTTGGAACTCTGCCATGCAGGCCATTTTTGCCCAGTCTCTTTCTTATGGTGGAGTCAAACTCATGTGGGTTTGTATTTTGTTTTCCCTTCATAAAAAAAAAAAAAAAACATTCATTTAAAAACTGTATGTTGTGTTTACTTGTGTTATATTTGATTAATATTTGAATTTGTTTGATGATCTGAAACATTAAAATGTGACAAACATGCAAAAAATAAAAAATAAAAAAAATCAGGAAGGGGGCAAACAATTTTTCACACCACTGTACGTACATACTGTTCAAAATGTAAAATGTTTCTTTTCATATCAAGGCAACGTTTATTTGATAAAACAGTAAAAACAGCTAAACTGTGAAAGTTTAACAAATTATTACAATTTAAAATAACTTTTTTTTTTATTTGAATATATTTAAAAATGTATTTTATTGCTGTGATGCAAAGGTGAATTTTCAGCATCATTACTCCAGTCTTTGGTCACTTGATCCTTCAGAAATTCTGATATGCTGATTTGACGACTATAATTCTTAGATGAATAGAAAGTTCAGGATTTATTTGAAACAGAAACCTTAACTTTCAATTCTGATCAATTTAATGCATCCTTGCTGATTAAAAGTATTACTTTCTAAAAAAAAAAAAAATGAAAAAAAAAAATAAAATAAAAAATAAAGTACTTTTCCAATAATAATAAAAGTGTTATATGTACATGCTTAACTGAAGTGGTTAAAAAAATAAAACACTCTTCTGTAAGAAGAGATGTGCATAAACATGATGGAAACACATTTACTGAACAAATTCCAAAAATTCATTATAAAGTTATGCAACTGATTAATTCTAAACCACAAGTCATTTATTATATTTAATAAAAGAGCCACAGTGGCTTCCCCAGTGGATATAACTTCCACTTCCATTGCAATTTTCTGCCAATTTCTCCACAAGTGGCAATTTTCTGATTTACTGGCATATTGTTTTTGTGATATTCTGATTTTTCACATAAATTAAATTTGGATCCAAATCAGCCAGTCTGCCGCAGCACAGATTCAGCTCCTCCAACACAACCGGATCAGATACCACCGCCATTCACCGCTGCCTCAGAAAATAATAGCGTTCATGTCGTCTAACACATCTGCACTGAATATTCTAGATAAGACTACGCTCTGTAGAAGCTGAGTCCCCAGGAAAAGATCTGCAATATCACTGACAGCGTGCAACTTCTCAGCCAAATACAAAAAAATGTTATTACAACAACTGATTCAACAAGCCTCTTTCCCAAAATCCATACTTTTTTGATATGAGATACATCTAGAGCTTTAATAAAGCTCTGTCAAAGGCCTTAAATAACAAATGGACGACTATCTGGCAGAGGTCGAAAACTTTTGATTAAAATAGAGGCCCTCGGACGGTTAACATGCCATGTATTGGGTTCTCCTTACACTACCCGGGCCACATGACAAAAATCACACACATCTACATAATTGGCACTATTGACAAGTCTACAGAGGTGGAGCGTTATCAGGACAGATCCGAACCTCAAGGGCTTCTGCTCTGATTTGTGTTATAGGAGATGATAGGACAGCAGCTGCCCTTAGATTTCACTGCACTTATTTATATTGACAGCAAATTCAATAATGAACTCCCCACTCTCACAGGACCCCGACTGAACCCAGAGACAATTTAATACCATCATCACATCACTCATGTTTGCAGCAGAATGTCAGCATTGCTGCAATTCAGACAATTAAATATAGAGTAAATTATGCTGCAGACAAATACTGGCCACCCAGATTGTATAGCCATCTATGCCAATGAAAATTGTTAGAAAAGAACAGAGAATCAAATTCAAAGCTTCTTGTGATCACACCGTTCTGCTCACCCACTACTGTTATGCTGTATATTTGTATATCAAATATAGTCTTGAAGACAGTTTGTTCAATATAGTTCAAAGTTTTGATGTTTTTTTATTTAGTTCACTACATATTTACAATACTTTAATGTGTGTTATTTCCTAGATTTGGTCACTTTACTATTATTCAAAATAGTGGAAAATACTAATGATAATAATGGTACTTCTAGTAATCAAACTGGTACTATTTGGATTAAATGATTTATGAAATCTATATTTATTTATTAAAATGAAAAAATAAAATAATGTATATATAAAATAGTTATATCCAGAATATTAGTTAGTAAATAAATAAATATCTACAAACTAATATATAATTATATTTAGATTATATTTATTTTTCTTCACTATATATTTACAATAATTTCATTTAGTTTTATTTCATAGTTTTGATCACTTTACTATTATTTAAAATAGTGGAAAATAATAAAAATTTCACTTGTACATCTATTAATCAAATTGGTACTTTTTTGGATTAAATGATTTTTGAACTCTATATTTATTTATTAAAATGAAAATATTAAAAAAATTAAGACAGATTTTTTTTGACAGGTCTTGAGCAATTCTAACAAAATAGTTTGCAGTCTAACAAAATAGTTTTTATATAAAATAGTTATATCCAGAATATTAGTTAGTAAATAAATATATATTTACTAACTAATATATAATCATATTTATATTATAAGTATTTGTTCACTACATATTTACAATAATTTCATTTGTTTTATTTCAAAGTTTTGATCACTTTACTATTATTCAAAATAGTGGAAAATAATAAAATTTCACTGGTACTTCTATTAATCAAACTGGTACTTTTTGGAATTCTTTATGAAATTATTTATGCAATTTATTTATTAAAATAAAAAATATTACTGAATAAAATATAAAAATAAATACAAATGTATTGTATATCCTCATTTGTAAGTCGCTTTGGATAAAAGCGTCTGCTAAATGACTAAATGTAAATGTAAATATACATAAAATATATATGTGTGTGTGTGTTTGTGTGTTTAAATAACTGAAAGAGATTAGTAAAATTATATTAATAAATACTATATTAGTAAAATGCAGCCAATGATTTTGTCTTTCTGAAATGCCAACTTTAAGTTTCCATTGCTGTTGTTTCCTTTGAACAGAAAATGGCAATCACTCTGGAAAAAAAAAAAAAAAAAAAAAAATGTTTGCAGTCCAGAAATATTTTAACATGACTGTGTTAAAAGGAACTCTGACCATCTTATTTCAAGCCTGTGCACAGAGCGAAACAAAAAAATGATTTAAAAAGTCCTGCTCAGATTGAGACAAGACCATGTAGACCTCAAACTAGAAAGACCTGCAACCCCCTTCTAGTCTCGACCTGTATGGCACAGCAAGAAACCGTTCCCCCATGAAAATGATCGATGAATGCTTTATTCCACATTGCCAGTTCTGACATATATAAAGTACTGGACCATTATAGAATTTAATGCCTCACTACCCACATATGAAATAAAAGAGAGATTTTAATATCGCTGTGAAAAGATGTATTGCTGTTCTACATAACAAAGGACACAGGCACAAGGAGATTTATCACTCTTCGATTTGGTTAGCTGCTGCAGAAGTCCCAGATCTGCATTTGTAACAGCAAAATGCATGACGCTGCACTGCGGTCCTGCATCTCTTTATCAGCGGGGTCATCCATCAATAGTGAGGAGGAGCGGGAGGGCAAAAACAATATTGATGTCAGCGACTGTTAGGCACGGAGAGGATCTGTGGGTGACTACACAGGCATCAATAGTGCGTGCATACTTTTTCAGCAGTCTTGTTTCCAAAGCATTTTTCCCATTCATTTTCTCCATAGGCATTTAAAAATAAAATTCCCTTGAACCAACCCACCCAGCACAGAGATGAATCACATTAAAACCTGATTCGCAGCCAAAAAGTGTTTGCAAATTTGAAAAAAGTGAACAAACTTATTTTAGAATGAACTGTGAAGCTCACAGTGAATTATATAATAAAATCAGAAATTACATAATGCAACTAACTGTAACAGGGATGCATGATATATTAGTACCATATCAGTTATCAGCCATTGTTAGACATTTTTTATTTGATTATCATCAGTGAATAGTAAATGTATTGGACATGTATCACCATCATCAACTGACATTTTGTTACTTGTTATTGGCTACTAATGTGGCTCATTCACCAATTTACAGTTGGACCTACTGAAAACTAGTAACACAAAGTTAGACCAAGACTGAAAAAAATGATCCCTTGGTTTGGGTCCAGTATGTTCCATAAAATAAAATAAAATAAATTAATAAAAATAAAATAAAAAAGATAAAATTAGGGGTGCACGATAAATATCGGAAGATAATTAATGCACATCTTGTCAGTAAAGCCGGTTCTCTAATCAGCGGTAAATTCCAACACGTGCGTGATTTCACATTGAGCATCATTTACCACACAGAGCCGTTGTTCACTGACAAGCTGCGCAAAACCACGCTGATAATGAACATGGATTTGCGCGGCTTGTCAATGAACAACAATATCAGCACGGGACAGTTGTTATTTTGAAAGATCATTGCAGATCCCTTACAATCTAAGACAACTTCTCCTACAGCTGAACCAAGACCTTATTTACAGTAATGGATGACAGAAATAAAGATCAAACCTGAAAAAGCATCTTTGCCTTCAGGTTTTCATTCCTTCTCCTGTGTTCTATAATACATGTAATAAGGAGAATGGATGTAATCTGTGAGAAACATAGTAAGTAAAGACGCAACCTGGAGAAAGCAGAGAAAGACGAAACTGATAACCACATGGAGAAACATCAAAGATTTAACATCTATATGGCAAAAAAGATGGATGATTCAAAAACATGGACTGAATAAAGACCAGTGTGCATCCTAAACAAGTAAAGAAGACAGAAAGCTTTGTAAGTTTTGTTTGTTAGACAAAAGATGTTCCTAATCACTGTATACTGATGTAGAATTTAACTGATGTTTGGTGATGTTTGAAAGATGGATATTCATTTTGCAATTATATTATTAATTTTAACAGTGTTATGGTTATAAAATATTAACTTTGAGTACTAGATGATGACAAACAATTGAAAATGTAAAATTATGGGACGTTAAATAAATTAAAAAATAAAAATGAAATTTAAAAGTAAATATTCTATATTAGCGAGCATGTATTGCTGTATATACACAAATAATTTTATTTAAACAAAATAAAATTGTGTATATTAAAAAAAAAAATCAACACAGTATTGGCTAATACCTAGTATACTGTGCAACATATAAACAGAAACTAATAAAATAAGATGAAGTACCTTGAATGTGTGAAATATTTAATTCGCAGGCATTGCTACAAGATTATTCAATAAATAAACTATTTTTTGAGGAATAACTATATTGTGATAAATACTGTTGCTGTGATATAAAATTACTCATACCATCATATACATGATTTTAGTTACACCACCCACCTCTGTGTGGGACGGTGAGAATGAGACAGAAGAAGAGAGAGATTAGATACTTTCATTAATCTTATTTAGCGGTGGAGAGTGAATGCCCTTGATTAGAGATCTCAGCTCGTCTGCAAAGCGTCTCTCTGGCATCACCTGCAGAGCGGCAGCGAGCAGGTGCTCATCTGCTCTCTCCACCCCGCTGCTCCCACGAGCCCGCGCCGCAGTCTTAAGGCTGTCGTTTTGTAAGACAGTTAATTCCTCAAAGCAAATGAAAGAAACCTCGAAGGGCCCAGAATCACAGAATGCTCCAGACCTCAGGCACCCATGTCTTTAGATGGCTTACTTCTAAAAACAAGAGGCGCTTTTCACCAGGGACATGCAAAGCCCCAAGGTTTTGTTAAGCCTCTGCAACAAGCGCCGAGAGTGTAGAAACAGCTCTCAAACAATGCCAGCTTTGAAAAGCCATTCCCATCAGCCTGAATGAACATGCTGAACTCCCTCAAATCTGACAGCCTTCGCAGTGAGATGCAGAGCGGATCATAATAAAATCAGCTCCGGTTCTGACTTTGACAGAGGGAACGAAAAGACCCTGCTCTATTAATCGCCTTAAAATAGCACAGAAATGATGTAAGACCTGAGAGGACACAGTAAATGCTGAACTGCTTTTAAGTGTGCTGCTAATGAAAGTGTATTACGATTTCTTTCTTTGAATAATCCGGTAGTGATTCTTAACATCCCAAGATCGATCTCTTAATCCAAGCATTTTAGTGCATATGGAAATATTTGCTAAATATTGGTAGATTACGCCCACTATATCATGGCCTAGGGGCGTGCGATATATATCGTCTGCGATAATATCGTAATTGTTGTTTTAACCATGTGCAATTTGACAATATCTAGTATTTTGCAAAAACCATTCAAAACACCCCTACAGAGCGCACACATACATTACGTGATAAAGTTTAGTGGGGTAAACAGAGCACGTGCACATTTAGAGAATGTTTTTTCATTGCATGATTCAGTCTATTAAAATGCATTAAGAATGATCACAAAATTCAAGATATGGGGGCAGGAAATGTGTAAATATATATATCATTTCATATAGTTAAAATCACACGAAGAGTGCCGTTTTTTTCTTCAAAATTAAGAATGATTACAAATGTGATCTTGATTTAATACAACAGTTCAACAAACAATAAGTTAATATTAAGAGACTTACGTTTTAGACGCCATATTGCATATTCCATAACAAAAAATAATTCCAAACAGCTACAGCGCTGTTTTACGTCTCTGAGCAACATGATGATGTTTCGTTCCTGAATGAATCATCCGTTTAAAAGATTCGGTTCAGTCGCAATGACTCACTTGTTAACAGTGACTTGCTGCCACCTACTGGCGATTCTGATTTCACATTTAAAGAATCTTTTAATTTTTAAAATAATTTCAAATATCAGTATTCAATGTTTTATGTTTAAAATATCAAAACATATGCATTTGTAACTGCAGGTTAAAGCACTCCATGTCCCTCTGAGCTGCATTAAACTGTGTAAACACATCTAAATGCCACTTCAGATGCAACTTCTGCAAAGATTAATTTTGTTGATACTGGTTTCATTTGTTTGGTAACCGCCTAAGTGTCTTATTATTCTAATTGACTGATTAAATGTAACAATTTGACTCAAAAGATGCACACTTTTAGAAAAAAAAAATGTCTTTATTAAAGGTAAAATTTCCCATAAAAGGTAAAAATCAATTTAAACTTATATGAAAAGATTAATTTTTAATCACTGATGTGAACTGACCACACAGAATATGAATAATATCAAAAACTGCAGCTGTCCACAGTAGTCAGATATCAGCACAATAACACACTCAGCAAAATATCGTCTAATTATCTTTATCGAATTTTTTTTTTTTCAATATCGCACCCCTATCATGACCATTCACGCATCTCATTGAAAATAAATTGCGTCCTAGTGGGTAACTTTTTCCAGGCAGATTTTAATATGCTACATACTCCAAATCTGAAAATATGCTGTCATCTGTGTCATTATATTAGCTTTGTGCAGTAACCTGTAACAGCCAAAGATTTATGCAAATGTGAGGGGAAAAGTGCATGAGCGGTGAGCGATCAAGCGATTATATAACACTATCTGAAACAAGCCATTTTATCAAACTGAAATAAATAGTAAATCAGTGTCATTATCCAGCCTGTATACGGTCAAAATGGTAACTGGCATCAACACCAGAACTTGACGCATCAGAGCTGAAAAGTGAGAGGTAAATGAATCCAGGCCTGTGTAATTTCATCTCTAAGATGGCCGTATGTCTCTTCTGGCAAGTCATGGAAACCTATCACAAAGGCTATATTCATATCTCCTTTGTTAAATAAATTAAAGCAACTATTAAATTCTTAAAAAGCTGGGTCATATTACCAAGAGAAATAAATGTAATTTTCCATTGCTATTCCACAATTGGAATAAGAGAACCTACGGGGTGAAAACTGGAAATTTAGCTCCTTAATTGGCTCAAGAGAATATGTTCTGTCCCTAAAAGAGAAATGAAGGCATTATTTTTTACGCTGTTTTCTGAACACTACAAATTATTATTATTATTATTAGCATTATTATTAATAATAATAATAATAATAATAATAATAATATTTATAGCATATATAATACTGTTCAAATGTTTGGGATCAGTATTTTTTTTTTTAAAGAAATTAATACTGTTCAACAAAGATGCATTAGATTTATCAAAAGTGATAAAAAAAAATTGTTTTCAAATAAATGCTGTTCTTTTGAATTTTCTATTGATCAAATAATCCAGAAAAAAAGTGATTTTCACAAAACATTAAGCAGCACAACTGTTTTCAACATTTACAATAATAATAAATGTTTCTTGAGCAGAAAATCTGCATTTCTGAAGAATCATGTGTCACTGAAGACTGAAGTAATGATGCTGAAAATTCAGCTTTGCCATCAGAAATAAATTACTTTTAATAAAATAATGAACTAGAAAACCATTATTTTAAACTGCAATAATATTTCACAATATTAATGGTTTTACAGTATTTTTGAACAAATAAATGCAGCCTTGGTGATAAAAGAGATTGCAGAATCTTACCGAAAATGCAACACAAGGAATTCTGCAAAACAACTAAACCATAATATTAGGGCTGGGTATCGAGTTCGATACTTTTTAGGCACCGACCGAATTGCGTCGATACCATCGAGTATCAAAAAACGTCTTGTCGTTCGGTACCAAATTTCGATACCTAAGGGGTTAATCTCATCAACGTCAGTAGGCGCGTTTCCATTACCCTTCAAATTGCGCAAATTGAAAATACGCCTAATGGAAACGCGTCAATTTCGCAAAAACTCCCATATATCACAAAAAAGTTTTTACGCTCGCATGAGGTGGTTTTTCAGGCAATTCGAAAAAGGAATATTTCGCAAAACTGCAATGGAAACGGGTTTTTCGCATTTACAGGTCACGTCGTATGTAAAAAGTCATATAATCATTCTTCAGTGTACTATAACCTCCAAGAAACACTTCATACGTAGTCGCTCTCGAATATAAGTGGCTTTCCCTGCCATTAATGCTTAGACAGTTTACACTGCACACGTCTGCGGTGCAGTGTGGCTCTGATACGGCCACTGAAGCTGACTGCGGCCACTCTGTGTTTATTCCAGCCACGCCACGCATGTTTCTGAAGTGGCTCTCCGTGGTGCTTCAGTAAAGATACACGCTTATGCCTCCTTTGAATAAATACATCTAAAATCCATCAAATCTCACCAAAATCCGTTGCCATGACTTATCGCGAGAGGCAAAAGGTTACGTTTTAGTCGCATTGGTTAATGGAAACGCCGTCATTTCAAAATATTTTTTTATCGACATTTATAAAATATCGCCAAAGTTTTGCGCAAATCTGTAATGGAAACACAGCTAGTGAGCCAATAAGCCTGCAGCACTAGGTGTGTTCGACTAGAAGCGGCGCGGCACAGATTGACATCCGCAAGAGCGACTCGAAAGCGTACGGAGCAGTCTGCTCTTGCTCGGTTTTGTTTACTAAACACAGCTCGCGGTGATTTCAGGGTCTGCCGTCTCACTAAATGAGGACATAAACACATGAACAACATCTCCAGAACTGCTCTGAGAGTCACTTCATCAGCATTTTACTGTTTGATTTGAGTAAAACTAGTGTCATATCATATACACACAGAACTGTAAGGTATTCACGGCAACCCTTCAAAATAAAAGTTCGGTTTAACTTGGAAGACACTGCGGCAGAAATACATTACTATTGTTCAGCAGAATGTACATACTGCTACTACTAGGCTACTATTAAAATTATTAAAACTTAATTTTTTTAAGTAATGATCACACAGCATTTCTTTCATGTTTTAATTTTAATAGTAAACCCCCTTTGTTTGCCAAAATAAATAAATAAACTTTGATTTTCAATAATTTAAAGATAAATTAAATGTTTTATGCCTTGATTTGAAAACCAGAACACAGAATTTCTGAGGAAAAATAAAACATTTCATAAGGCTATTTTAAGAATAAATTTGAATAAACTAAGTTTTTATGCATTCAAATAATTAGACATACTACACCAGAATTAAACAACAATAAAACATATGGTGAAAGAAAATAAAACACCCACTTATGCAAGTGGATAAAGATTTTCAATTTCTTGAAGTCTTTAACAACCTAGAATAAATGAATATAAATGATGATTCTGTCTGAGCTATGCGTTTTAAAATGAATACGCAGATGTGTAAACTGAAAACTATTTGAACTTTATTAAAATTATTTGCACTGATTTATTGTGTTGGATATATTTTGTTCCTTTGTGCAGTGGCTCAGGAAATGAGGCTTTGAGTCTGTATAAATGTCAACAAGCTGAATTTTTTTTTTTTTTTTGAGATAATGTAATCTTGTTAAAACTGATTTCATAAAATTGGTATCGAAAAAAAGTATCGTTCAGGAACCGGTATCGAACTCAAGATATCGGTATCGAAAATTTTTAAAGGATACCCAGCCCTACATAATATCAACGTTTCATTAATTATATTAATCAAAACAGATATTCTGAACCGATTCACAGAAATTTACTAACACTTTTTTGCTGCTTATGTCAACAGACACTAAAACATCTGCCTTAACAGTCTCACAGTTATGAGTCATGAGAAAAGGACACATCATAAAAATGGAGAAAAACACACTGCATTAAAATCACTGCAATGGTCACTAGTGCCTACAGTTCTGGAAAAGGCCTCGGAGAAACCCTACACATCAGCAACAGGCACAAAGCAACAGTTTGTTTTGCACAAAATTTAATTTGCTGCATCTTACCATCAATCTTCTACCTTTCTTTCTTTTCACCGCATGAACAGCCTCTGTGTTTGAGTGTGTATCGCTGCAGATTCACATACCTGCTATTATAAAGCAGCGGATGTTGCTCCAATCTCTTACAGCCTTGAACAAGATCTTCCTGCTGCGAGTCTCCACTTCTTCCTGAAACACAAAGAGGAATAAAACATCAGGCCAGAGCTAAAGTGGTTCTCTCTACCGATCCTGATCCTAAGAGCAAATCTAAACTGAGAGGACTCGGTGAGAGAAATGAGCACCATAAATGGAGAAATTCCCCCAAACCCAGCTGTCACACGTTTTATACTTCATTTACACTTAACAATCACCGTTTAAACACCTCCCCTCTGCCTCCACATACAACTGGGGAAGCTTCAGTTATTCTTCACAAATAAAGATATTACATTACAGAGAAACATACATTACTGGTCAAATGTTTGGAACAATTACATTTTTTTTTTTATTATTTTAAAGCTTTTAATAATCAAAGCTGCATTTATTTGACTAAAAGTACAGTAAAAACTGTAATATTGTGATATATTAACATTTAAAATAGTTTCTATTTGAATATCTTTTCAAATGTAATTTATTCCTGTGATGTAAAGCTGAATTTTCAGTATCATTACTATTCAGTCTTCAGTGTCACTTGATCCTTCAGAAATCATTCTAATATGCTGATTTGCTGCTCAAGAAACATTTATTATTATTAACAATGTTGAAAAAAAAAAATTGTGCTGCTTCATATTTTTGTGGAGACCAATGTAAACTACCATTCTAATGTTTAGGGAAAATAAGATTTAAAAATTATAATAATATAATTCAACAAGGATGCATTAAATTGATCAAAAATGACACTATAATGTTACAAAATGATTGCTATTCTTTTGAATAGCTGTTTAACTGAAAATAAATGTATCACAGTTCCATATACATATTATATATATATATATATATATATATATATATATATATATATATATATATATATATATATATATATATATATATATACACACACACACACACACACACACACACACACACACACACACTACCATTCAAAAGTTTTAGATCAGTAAGACTTGTAATGTTTTTTAAAGAAGTCTCTTATGCTCGTCAAGGCTGCATTTATTTGATCAAAAATACAGAAAAAAAAAACAATCTTGCATAATGTTATTACAATATAAAATAATGGTTTCTATTTTAATATACTTTAAAGTATAATTTATTTCTGTGATGCAAAGCTGAATTTCCATCAGCCATTACTCCAGCCTAAAGTGTCACATGATTCTTCAGAAATTCTAATATGCTGATTTATTATTAGAATTATCGATGCTGGCATTACAAGTCTTACTGATCTAATACATAAAGTCAACTTAAAACACAACCTAACACAAGACTTTTTTTTTTAATCAAGCAGACTAACAGAAACAGTGGGTGGCATCTTTCAAGTGGCACTAACTAGGGCATGTTTTGAAAATTTTATCTCACTGATGTCATTGCATAAGCATCAAGGTTGAGTTCTTCCTGGCAGTGGACTTGTTGGCATGCGACAGTGTTTTACAAAGCAGACTGCAGTCTTTAAAGACCTCAGACTGTAGTTCATAGTGAAAATTGGTTCAACCCCATCATCTGCAGCATAAAGAAAGGCTGTCAAAAGAGTGACTGCCCCTCTTTGTTATCATCAATACAGCCCTGAGAGCTAAGGAAAGAAAACTCAATAGAGGTTTCAAAATAGATGACATCACTGCCACCCTGAAATGGAGGTCTAAAAATAGGAAGCATACCCCGCCAAAGGAGACTGACAACATACTTCAATTAGGCGGCTCAAAGAGAAAGACAGGTGCATGGAGACTGTAAATATACCACCTTTCACAAACATAATAACTTCAATGTATTTTATTACCTGCTCTTTTTCACTGGCAGATGTGTTCTCAACATAAAATCTATTAAATGGCCAGTTGTGTGGCAGTTTAACACCAAAACTAGGGTTGGGCAAAAAAATTATAATAATTTAAACCAAAAGTCATATTTATTTCATATTTATTTATATAACATTACAACAGATAATAAAAATAAGAAATTTATAGTTTAAAGAACACTATAATAATAATAATAATAATAATAATAATAGCAAAATGTCCTTAATTTTTACCTTCACATTAAAAATACCTATGTAAATTACATACTAAATATATATACTAAATTAAATTAAACATATACACTAAATTAATATACTATACTAAATTAAAATTTTAATCTGGGTCAAAAGTGCCTAAAATAGCACGTAAAATAAAATCATTATGAAACCTAAAAGTAAATTATAATACCTGTGATATATACAATGCTACTATTTTTTATAAAATCATCAAAAGACTTACTGAATAAATTAAATATTCAATATATCACCCTGCACTTTCCCTACTGAGTCCCAAAAAAGGTGCTGAAGTGTTAGGTGAAAAAAAGGAAGCACGACAGGCTTATTTTCTGCCTCAATGCAACACAGTAAAGCTAAACTTAATGGCTTGGTTTTCTACATAGACAACTTTTTGTGAAAACGTCAATGGTTGAAACTGAGAGAAAGAAAGAATTGGTTTAGCAGCTGGCATGGATTACTGCCCAAACACTTGTCAGCAAGCAAATAATAGATGTGTTTTGAGAGTCAGGGAGCAGAAAACAAAAGCTAGATCGGGTTATGGGCAGTACCTGTTCTAGGGTGTTCAGGTGTAAGCAAGAAACAATGTGTAGATGTGAATGTGAAACAATGTGAAGAGTTCAGTCAGGATCTGGATAAGGTTACACATGGGAATCAGGTTAGAGGTTATTCCTCAGTGAACAGTTACAGTACAGATGAAGAGAAAGAAGAGATATAAGAGATAGAGTGCCAAAAGGAGAAAGACAGACAAGATTTTGCACAACTAGAGCCTAAATATATCAGCCAATCAGAATGCTGAGCAACAGATATTAATATTTAACAAAAAACAGCCAACCATTCAGTATATTTACAGAATCGACACTGTAAAAAATGATCGTAATTTTAACAGTAAAAGACAGTAAAAATTAGGGGTGGTTCGATACCACTTTTTCAGAACCGATCCTGATCCGATACCAAAAATTCTGAGTATCTGCCGATACCGATATCGATCCGATAACCTGGGCAGTTTTTTTTATTTTTTATCAATGTTGAATTTTTATACCTCAATGTATGTTCACCTGATCATGACTTTTTTGTGTTACACACAATCTACTAAATACAGACAACTTTATTGTAAAGAAAAACAACAAATCAATGGATATATAATTATAATCTATGACAAAAATACTATTATAAACTAGATTAGTGGATAATTCAGTAGCAAAAGTTACTCTAGAAAAATCATGAGTGCACAATTTTATAAAATCTAAAATTAGTGGGAAAAAAACATTTAATTGGGAACAAATAAAAGTGTAGGACTAAATCTAAAATGATCATGTAAAACGATACACATTTCTCTTTGTATTGTTGTAAAATACATTCATGAAAAACAAGTAATATATTTATATATAAATATATATACTGTAAAATTAAAAGACATTTCTTTTAAATGTATAGCACAGTAATGAGGCAGAAACATATGACAGATGAGACGAACAAGAAAGGCTATTAATAATCTTTCATTGTGCAAAAGTATTATGATAGGAAAGGCTCCAATACAGAGCGGCACAAAGCACTTATCCTGTGCGCAGAATGATGCGCTTGAAGCAGTACAGAGTCACAGTGCGCAGGAACAGCGCTTCGCAGTCCGCATAGAGAAGTTCAAAGCACAAAGGAAAGAGATATTAATGCGTAGTGTATTAAATCTGTGCGATAGTTTATTGAGTCTTTTCTTTTAACAGTTTTAAATTTCAATTACTGTGCTCGTTAAGAACTGTGCTCTCTAGTCCAGTGTTGTGATCTAACAGACACTAACACGGTTTTGAAAACAGCATGAAGATAAAGTCCTGCAAGATAAAGTCCTTTTATGCAAAACCATTTATCTTTATTTACAGATCAAGTGTAATATTAGGAACATTTAATAATCTTGCAGAGTGTTTTATCGACATGCAGTTTGAACGCTGAATGGAGGATGACAGACAGCCGCGGCGGAGAGAAGAGTTTACGTGAACTTGACTTAAATATTCATCTGTACCTCACATTAAACTATGGAACAGCTTCAGAACACTTGAAATATAGTGCACAGAAACTTTATGCTGTTTTATCGTGTTTGTGGCTTTTGTGAGGCTTAACAATAACACAATAGTATACGCAGAATATCGGATTTGGATCGGTCTCGTCTGACCGATACCCCGATCCAGCAGAAAATGCCAGTATCGGAGTGATACCGATACTGAATATCGGATCGATGCACCCCTAGTACAAATGCCATGTTACTGTTAATGGTCACGCTTTAATTTAGGGACCAATTCTTACTTATAACTAACTAACTTTTGCCTTAATAAACTTCTAATTTGCTGCTTATTAATAGTTATTAAGGTAGTTAAGTTAAGTTAGGGGGTATGATTAAGGGATCTGAAATATTGTCATGCAAAATAAGGCATTAATATGTGCTTTATAAGTACCAATAAACAGCCAATAATGCTAGTAATATGCATGCTAATAAGAAACTACTTACTAGTGACAATTTCTCCCTAAACTAAAGTGTTATCCTGTTAATTGGTTAATGGTAAGTTCCCTTACTATATATAGTCAAAAACTGTAATAAATCGAGTAATAACAAATGTAATTTTACAGTAAAATACTATACATTTATAGTTTTTAGTGAAAAAGAACAAGCCATCTTATAATTTACAATGAAAATCATCTTGACCTTCCCAGAATTCCCTGTGTAATTTAATGTTGTTAAATTAATGTTTATTGCATTATTTTAGTGTCATGTTACCATGATGGTATTTTTGATTTATGTGTATGACTGTGCAACTTCTGTATATTACTATTTACCTCACCTGTGGAAAGTTACTTAATAAAATAACCCAAATAAAATGTCTAAAATAATAAAACAATATTTTGTGCCCAAATTGTCCTAATTTCATAACCACAAGTATGACAGTGTCAATAAAAGATTTAAACTTCAGTCACAACAATTCAGTTTACAATTGATTTGTTTGATTTGTTTCAGTGAATCAGTTCCAAACTGAATTGAGTGATGACATAGTGAATCATTAAAGACTGCCTTTTTTATTTGTAAATGTAACATTTTTAAAATATTTGTTTTATTTTGGAAGTTATTTTGGAAGTTGATGGTCTCTATCGACTTCCATAGTATGGGACAAAAAAATAAATAAATAAATAAAAAAGTCAATGAGGACCATGAACTGTTTGGTTACACACATTCTTCAAAATATCTTCTATTGTGTTCAGCAGAAGAAAGAAATGCATACAGGTTTGGAACAACTTGAGGGTGAGTAAATGATGACAGAATTTCCATTTCTGGGTGAACTATGCCTTTAAATTCGATATAGCAAATTACCCAGACCTACTCAACTCCACTTAAGGTAACATGTGGACTTTCACCAGAGTTTGTACCATTAACAACCCTTTTCAGACATTGGAACGCAGTAACTGAGTGATCACTGCCTGTGGTCGGGACTGACACTCTGTTCACCCTTGTGGTCAGTCTGTCGTAAAAACCACAGCGTCTGCCATTCACATCAGCTCAACACAATGTGGGTTTGTCCTGAAATACTCTGCATGCTTCATAACAGAAAAACATTTTCTGGAAACATACAAAGTCCTTTTATATAAAAATAAATTGCTAATAACATCCAGCGAATCAGCACATTTTCCGGTGTTACACAGGAATGCATGAGATTGTGTAATTTAGTTCCCGCCTGACTGAAAAAATACCTGCTAATATAAATACCCCTGCAGTCAAAATGCGCTCTAAGCACTGCAGACGCATTAAAAATGCAGTTTTCCCAAAAATAAAAATTAACTAAGTGCTACCGATGAGCGTGCTTGTGTGTTTTCCAGTCCTTTATTGTTAAATGACAGCAAATTGCTTCAAACTCAGCCAAGTCCACCAATGAAAAAAGGGTCGATGTCAGGCAGTTAGCTTCTTAACCCAAAAGGCATCAATTGTGTGATGCATTTCAGGAGGTAAAATATGGGGGATGTCAGTATGGCTTTGTAGAGAGGACAGAATTAAGACATTACAGGCCTAATGAGTCCTAAACCACCAAAGAAGAGCAGCCGACTCAGCAGAAACACAGACTGCAGTCGCCTGGGTAAAAGAAACATGGAGGTCCACAGAGTTGCTGCCTCTGCATACTAAAACAGCTCACACAATTACCACGCTCTCTCATGTGGCACTGTGAAAAGATCATCATCATCATCCTCATTAATGTAAACAATGTTGATCATTTGCATTTAAACAACTAATGCTTTTATCTGCTAATTATCCTTTAAAGGCAAGACAATACAGACAAAAACAGTGTTTTTTCATGCATTGGTTAATTTTTAGATTTTGCGCTATTTGGCTTTTTCATACCATGTTGTTTCAGATTAGTGGAGAGAAAACATCCAAAATGCACTTTTAAGTGCTTAGTTTTAACTGTACTTTATCTATTTGCATCGGTCGATCTCAATTACAATGTTTTCTCAAAATTACTTTTTTTCACCTGCACTTAGTCAGAAAATCTCAATTTCAGCAGCACTTACATAAACCACACTTTTCTGTTTCATTACTATTCGTATTCTGAAGGTTTTTATAGAGTGGTTTGTTCATACTGTATATCATTCGCATGATTTATGTAATATTTTAATTCCTAAAAATGTATTTTTTTGTTATTTATTTATTTATTTGGTTGTTGATAGTATTTTATAATTTATGGAGAGATATCAAGCATAACTCTGTTTATTAAAAAAAAAAATAAATAAATAAATAAAAAAACACACCTTTCAACAAAATGTTGCAAGAGTTTTGATCCCTGACTTCCGATTTCCATTCTGGAAAGTTATGCAAATTAGCACATATTTAACTTGATAAATACATCATTTGCATTTTTAAACATATTTCAGAAAACCCAAAAAGTTACTCACTCTCATGTTGTTCAGAACCGAAATGACTATCTTTCATGGAAAAGAAGAGATAAGGTAAAACATGTCCAACGTGTGAACAAATTCTTATGATTTCTCTGACTAGATGATTAGCCAATAAAGGTTTAAAATTTGGTTTGTTTGCAACAAAATGTTATTGTATGGGTTTAGAAGACATTAAAACTAATATAATGTATGAGTTATATTAATAAATGTTATTAAATGTATGTATGTATGTATGTATGTATGTATTTATGTAATTAACAATGTATTAGTCGGATATATGGGTCAATAACACTGTAGGGTGCCTTTTGGTGTCCTGTACATAAAAAACTAATTTGCCATGATAAATTAACATAAAAATGACTATGAAAGGGTGTGTCATATTAGGCTAAGTTTTTATATTCATAACAAAAGCATTACTTGGCTCTTCAGATACATTTTCTAGATTTTTTTTAGTTTTGTATAAGAGGATGCTATGTCCCATGCACTGCTCATTAAATTTGAATGAGAGTAGAATATAGTCAAATCATAAAATTAAAAATTTTTGTTCACTATTAATATTTTGTTTAAATTTTTGTTAAACTCAATTTAAGCGTATTGATCATTTGGTAATAAAAATTATATTTTTATTTAGAGTGTTTTTTGGGTTGAGATACAAATTAAATTATTTTATGGCGACAAGTAATATTTTAAATAATAATTCAATCATATCTATATAATCCAGTGTGTTCAATAGCTAGGTGTTGGGGCAATAACATGCAAACAAAAAACTGCATCAAAATATCACAGTTTTCACCAAATAAGAAAAAATACGTGCAAATTGTATGAGTTTATTTAAAAACCCATGGTTTACATAAAAACTTATGTATTTATAATTTGAAGGCAAACAAATAACCCTGTTTAGGAAAGGGACATCATACCTTTCAGAAAATATAATTTGCATCTTAATATTGCAATGAAAACATATTTAACAGTAATATATATGTCCATGACAGGGTGGACATATCTTATGGTTTATGCTTCAAATAATGGCCCAAAATTATCTAAAAAAATGTGTGGGAGCTCAGCTAACATGTTTCTATAGTACTTCAGTGTCGACTATTTATGATATGACAAAGCGAATGGGAAATTAAAACCCAAATTTTTGAGTATTGTGAGGGTTGAAAGGCACTCTATGGTCATATTGACCCATATATATATATATATATATATATATATATATTTTTTTTTTTTTTCATTTATTTATTTGTTGCTTGAAAAATGAGCTGTACAAACTATTTTTATAATACTTTTGGTCAAAGAAATAAATAAACAAATGAATAAATAAATATTTTTTTTTGTTGTTTTTGTCGTCTGTCTCCATTCACAGCAATTATAAAACCATTTCTGGAACATTTTTCCACTAAAGAAAAAGTCATACAGGTTTGAAACAATATGAGGGTGAGTAAATGACGTCCATTTTCATTTCTAAGAGAACTAAGCCTTTAAAGGTAACAAACAGTCATCTGTTTCAAAGCACCTAAGACCTGTAAGGAAATTTGATATTTTAGCGTAGTGGCCCTCAGACACATCAGCACTCTATTCCTGCTAGAAAGCCGTGCAGTCACCAAATCAATGGCCATATCTCAAGTGACCTGATTAATATCATCCAAACATGATTTATTATTTATTGCACCTGAATGTCTACAAGGGTCCGGGGCTGTCTGATGGATATCTGTGCGACAGCAGCCCATTATTTCCAGCATGTCATATTGAATTCTGCAGGAGTGCACTCAATTTTCCCTGAGCCGCAGGCCCGGAGCCAAGGGCCAGTTTCAGCGGGGTCGCCACAATGGCACGGGGAAATCTGACAGGATCTCGCTCTGTCAAAATTACATTTCAGTCAGATGGAGACGGCCCCTCTGCAAGCCACTAATGGATTGGTCTTTTTTTCCCGCTGACGGAATGGAGAATCAATGACATCATGGCTGCGGGGACAATGGCTCCGGATTCAATGAGCATTGATGACTGTTTGAGAAGTATCAAGCCTTTGATCTGTGCCTGAACCTTTGGTAATGAGGAAGATCAATTTTGATTGTTGTAGCTGATGATCTATGAGGCTGAGGACAATTTCATATTCATGCCGAGGCGGCCGTTTGTGGCGTCTAATTGAGCTCAGGCTTGATTAAAATTCATCTCGCTCCATGCGGTCTCTATTTTGGGGAGGTTCAAGTAACAGCTCTGTCACCCAAATTGGCTCCGGCGAGAAGTTCGAACTTGTTAATCAGCAGGGGGAGCGGTAATGTACCACCGGGAATGGGGGTCTTAAAAAAGATATGACAAGCTCCACATTGAAGTAAACATCAATCTGATTTAACAAGACAATGTCGCTAAAGGAACCTGAGGGGATTTATTAAAAAGACACATGCTAAGAGGTGTGGGATTGAGCATTTCACACAGAATGGGAGCTGAAATGGTGTGATTTGGATCGGTTTGGCATGTTGAGGCAAACAGTGTGGTATTACGGAAAAGGAGAACTTTATTTCTGAAGAAAGAAAACCTAAACAAAGAAGCTTCCAGATGGAAGGCAATTAGCTGATCTGTTGCGGCTGAAAGCAACTAAATGAAATCCCTCTTGTGAAAAATAAATAAAAATTGAAATATTTAATCATTTACAAAGACTCAGACTGAAAAAATAAGCGAATAAGGAATGAAACTACTACTACGACGACGACGACGACGACGACGACTACTACTACTACTACTACTACTACTACTACTACTACTACTACTAATAATAATAATAATAATAAGAAAACTAAATAAAATCCCTTACAGAAAAACCACATGAATTTCACGTTTTCCACGTGTCCACGTTTTCCACGTGAACATGTGTCCATATATTTTCCACATGTGATCACGTGTCCACGTTTTCCACGTTATCACGTCCATATATTTTTTTCATATGTGATCACGTGTCCATATATTTTCCACATGTGATCACATGAAGACAACATGTCACCACGTTGCAACATAATAGTGGCACATGTGGATCACGTGTGGAAAATGTTTCCATGTGTTATAATAGGTTTTCACATGTGGATCACATGTGGAAATTTTTCCATGTGTTATAATAGGTTTTCACATGTGGATCACATGTGGAAATTTTTCCATGTGTTATAATAGGTTTTCACATGTGGAACACATGTGGAAAATGTTTCCATGTGTTATAATAGGTTTTCACATGTGGATCACGTGGAAATTTTTCCATGTGTTATAATAGGTTTTCACATGTGGATCACATGTGGAAATTTTTCCATGTGTTATAATAGGTTTTCACATGTGGAACACATGTGGAAAATGTTTCCATGTGTTATAATAGGTTTTCACATGTGGATCACATGTGGAAATTTTTCCATGTGTTATAATAGGTTTTCACATGTGGAAAATGTTTCCGTGTGTTATAATAGGTTTTCACATGTGAAACACGTGGAAAATGTTTCCATGTGTTATAATAGATTTTCACATGTGGATCACGTTAGCTACATGTAACAAATACTGTGCATTTTCACCTTCACACTGTATGTTGACTTTTAGTTTGTTCCTATTTCCTGCTTCCCATTGTAGTCCCTTGTAGCTTTCTTTTTGTTTTGAAATGTACTGTAGTTGCAAAGTTACTTAGGCTATATAGGCTAGTTGTTAGTATGATTTATACGTTACTTACCACTTATGATTAGTAAGTGCTCATTTATGATGATACACCTTGTTATTAGCTTGTACCTGTAATTGTTGATCATCAGGTAGCATAACTAACACACACACACACACACAATATATGTTATAATATATATTACATATATTATCAACTTCACCTATTTTTAGGTGAAGTTTTTTAACAACATTACAAAAAATGTTAATAAAATTAACATTATTAACATTACAACAATATAATTAATAAATTCTTCTTCTTCTTAATATTAATAATAATAATAATAATAATAATAAAGACACAAAATATAGATACATAATATTTTACAACAGATGTACCTTTAACATTTTTCACAACCCCCTCCCCACCCCCCACCCCCATAAATAAATAAATAAATAAATAAAATAAAAAAGCTCATTACAGAAAGGAGGATTTTGAATTTGCGAGCATGATGATGTAATTTCCTCTCATCCAACGGCTGCTGCTGACCGCCACAGTGATGCCAGGGAAGAAATGATTGGAAATAAAACATCCATTCGAGACTGTGTATTTAAAAATGGTAAATATTTGGTCGAAATCATATTCATAATGCCAAATAGTCTTTAATACCAATTATTTCGTTTTGAAATTTTGACTGAAGAAGTCGGAGTTCTGCGTGTGTGCATCATTCGAACCATAACGGTCATCTACCACTGTACGCTGAGGAAAAGGTAAGCAAAAATGTCTTTAATTAGTAGTGTTTAGACATTTAATGTTGAATTTCAGTTTTTATAGCTGTAATGTAAACAAAAAAAAACTTGCTATGTGTACTGTGTTAGGCTAACCGAGACTTGTCATAGCGCTTGCATGTTGTTGCTCTTTTGTTGGTTTTGATTGCTTCTATTGTTCTCTTTTGTAAGTCGCTTTGGACAAAAGCGTCTGCTAAATGACTAAATGTAAATGTAAATGTAAATGTATTGCGTTATATTTTAAAACATTTCATACTTTTCTGCATCATAGATTTATAACTTAGCTTACTGTTTGCGCACAATTGTACGTTCGGTCATTTCGACTGGAAATAAGCTGGTTAAGGCTCGGTGACTTTTCAGGCGAATGTCCCACTTTGACCGTGGGAGAAATCAGTTTGGGACAAGGAGTAAAACCTTTGCACTGAAAGAGACAGCTGCCACTCGATCAGCCACCACTGTATAAGTGTATCTGGCGATCTGTTACCACTGAGTGAATGAATGAATCAGCTGTTTGATTACTCGCTCGTGAAGACGGTAACTTGCCGCCAGATGCTTGCCGTTTTACACTATTTAATGTATAATTTCCTTTTTCAATGATTTTATTTCAAAACGTTGTATTTAAGACAATGTTTAAGTATTATGCAATCATAACTATGTGAATAAACTCAGCAAGTAGATAGATCACCGTGCATAAATCCACCAGGCCTCTGTAACTATTTTAACACTTTAAATGTCATACATATATATTGTCAAATCTAGCCTAGTCAATGCAATAATTGTTGTTCTATAATAAAAGTTCAATAATAAAAGTTCTATGAACTTCATGCCATGGGAACTGTGATTAAGTAACTTTTTTTTTCTTTTTTTTTTTTTTAATTTATGAACAAATCTGAAATGGCACATTCCCAGTTATTATAGAGATAGTTCACTCAAAATGAAAATACTGTCATTAATTACTCACCCTCATGTCGTTCAAAACCCATAAGATCTTCGTTCATCTTTGGAACACAAAATAAGATATTTTTGATAAAATCCGAGAGCTTTCTGACCCTGCATAGACAGCAATGCAACTGAAATGTTCAAAAATACCTTAATTTGTGTTCCGAAGATGAACGAAGATCTTACGGATTTGGAACAACATGAGGCTTCACACGGGTTTCACATAGGAAATTATCATGGGTTTCACATGGGAATATACATATGTTTCACATGGGAATATACCATGGGTTTCACATGGGAATTTACATGTATTTCACACGTGAAATTTCACATGTGCAGAATCACATGTATATGTGGTCACATGTGAAATTCATGTGGTTTTTCTGTAAGGGATGAATTATCATCAATAAATAAAACTTAATAAAACAATAAAATAAAATTTAATTAATAAAATGAATAAAAACAACAAGAAAATTATTGATGTTTCAATTATTGTTATGATGAACAATTAATAAAAACAACAATAAAATAACAAAAAAAAAACAATTAAACAAAAGCAAGTAAACAACTATAAAAATAATAAATAAAACTAAAAAATTATTTAAATAAATAAATACATAAATAAATACATAGAACAATAAATAAATAAAAAATAAAACAAACAAATAAATAAACAAACAAACAACAAATAAATACAATTAGAACAATCAAATAAAACAAATAAATAAAATTAATTCAAATCAAAACAAAAAACCAATCAAACACAAATAAAAACAAAAAACAACAAGTAAATAAATAAAACAATAATATATAAACAAACCCATACATACATATCCAGCCATCACATCAAAGTACAATAAATCAGTCAGCTCCGTGCCCTGGATTCTCAACATCATTTGTACCGAAAAAGTGATTAGCCAGTGTCTCTTTCAGAAAGGCTTCCCATCTGCAGACAACAGGCCAGCAAGCGTCCAACTGTGAAATGGAAACGACTGAAAAGAAACACTGGCGTTTTGTTTGAATGTGACGGATTACTCTCTTTACGAAAAAAAAGGTGGCAGAGGAATAGAGGTGGTTCCTCTAAGCTTCTTGTGCACCATAACGTGCAATTACGTTAAGCATGGCACTCAGAATGAACCCTACCAAGACAGACAGTCAGTCTTAATCCCCCCTTTCATAGTGGCTGCAAATTACATATTGCTAAGGATCAGTTACATTACCAAACCATTACAAGCAATTCTAGCGAATTATCTATAATGACCACAATGCAGTGTGCTTCCAAAGAGCCATTTAAACTGCCTATGGAAACTTCAAACATTAAACAATAACAAAGGCACCATTTTTATATATATATAAAATCTGAAATTGCCCCACACTTCAGTATGCAGTGAGTGTCATATAAAAATGAGTTAAAGAGTGCTTAAGACACCCAATAGAGTTGTCTTTCTAAAAGTGCACCATCCAACTGTGACTCATTGACAAATTTGCCAGAAGTCGGTAATTTTCTTAACTTTATGCAAACGAGCAGCAACTACCAATGAAAGTGCAGGCTGTGAGACACTAATGACACCTATTTAAGCTATTTAATCGCTGTCAGTGTGAACGCACCTTTCACAGAGAAAAATTAGGTCTTGGCCTTTCACACTGACACCAGTGACTCAACACAACAGAAACGCTCACCAACTCATTACCGCAGACCATCCGACTGAGATGCAGGTCTCATTTACATGTGAGCATCTCTTCCCTTGAGAGGCCATCATTAGCAGTCTGCAACTCCATTGATTCTCCGGCCCAGTCTTGACTTCAATGCTACGTTTAGTGTGCTCACGGACATCACTGCAGTCTCAATGTCCAGGCAGCTCTTCCCATCCACTGACGTCAGCAGATGAATGAATCTAGCAGATGAATGAATCACTGCTATCTAGTAGCCTTCACCACTGAACAACTACAACCCGATGCAAAAGCGGGATCGATTGGGTCCGGTGCTGTAAATGGATTGCAGAGGTGTGCTGTCGGTGTCGATAGCGTGTGCTGTGCTGCAAACAAGAGGCCCTCCTCTCACATACCGATTCACTTATGCTGCATCCTGGGCCGCCTGAAGCAATAAAAGTTCACTATTCCAGCATGGCACATTCTGAATAAATGAAAAGCATCGGCGTAATCTGGTGCTGATCTACCTTCGCACTGGGAGTTCAGGCAACGGACGTGACTCTGGAGATGATCTGGATCTTCTCAAAAAACCTGTATTCCACATGGTTCAGCTCTGTGCGGGACACAGGCGTTCAGATGGAGGTCATGTTTTCAGGAAACAGCTTAAAGAAAAAAATCCTTGAGATGGTCCATGAGTTTTGGGAAACTCATACTTCTTTGAGGTGCCGTTTCACTTCTAAACATCTCTTTAAACTATGAGCAGGTCAAACAAAATATGTTGACTTTCTGCACTGAGAAAGAACGAAAGAAAGAAAGAAAAAGAAAGAAACTGCTACTACCAATAATAAACTAAAATAATTCACAACAAATAAGTAAGTGTAAACATGTCACTTCAAAAACCTTGTACAGATTGATAAGCAATTGGAAATGCCATTTATATATACTTGTATCTATCTAAGCTAGGGCTGCACGATTATGAAAAATCTTTTCAATTACCAATTATTCCCTTGAAACTGTAACTGCAATTATTACGATGATCACAATTTACATTAAATTATGTTTTGAATAGCTTTATACCACTGTTTCAAGCAACTGCATGCCTTATTTTTATATTAAAATAAACAAGCTGAAAACATTCTTCCTGAAAAACTTATTGCTTTTCTATAGCATTAAGCCTCAAACTTCAACTATACATTGGTTTGGTTTCTTCTTTAAATTAAAAAAAAATGCATTGGTTTGGTTTCTTTAAATAAATTTAAAAAAGGTAAAAATATGCATGGTATTATAATGTTATACTAAAACTAAAATTGGGGAAAAAAAGCAATGGGAAAAAATCCTTAAGATAACCTGTAGAAAGCGCACACATCTTCAGCATGCACAATAATGTAAGTGGACTCTGATTTATTTATTTTTTGTAGTTGCGCCTTTATTACGTAATTGTGGCATTCATAACTGTAATCACCACTAGAAATTTGATTAATTGTGCAGCCCTAATCAAAGCAAACCAATTTACTTTTTCATGCTAGGAAAACATAACAGAATTTACTTCTGTGATAATTCTAATGTTAATGGTTTGGTTAACCAGATTTCTATACATCTCAAATGCAACTTGGAAGGCATTAACACTTGGCCAGACAGCTCTCTTCACAATACTGTATATTGGTACCATATTGGTTTAGAAAATTTTTACTATCATCTAACATTTAAATGTAAAGTTTATCTTTAAAAACATTAATAAATCAATTAAATTGTTAAATGTAATCTTTTGAAAATCTCAAAATAAGTATTCATTCATACTGTATACAGGTGCATCTCAATAAATTAGAATGTCGTGGAAAAGTTCATTTATTTCAGTAATTCAACTAAAATTGTGAAACTCGTGTATTAAATAAATTCAGTGCACACAAACTGAAGTAGTTTAAGTCTTTGGTTCTTTTAATTGTGATGATTTTGGCTCACATTTAACAAAAACCCACCAATTCACTATCTCAACAAATTAGAATACTTCATAAGACCAATAAAAAAAACATTTTTAGTGAATTGTTGGCCTTCTGGAAAGTATATTCATTTACTGTATATGTACTCAATACTTGGTAGGGGCTCCTTTTGCTTTAATTACTGCCTCAATTCGGCGTGGCATGGAGGTGATCAGTTTGTGGCACTGCTGAGGTGGTGTGGAAGCCCAGGTTTCTTTGACAGTGGCCTTCAGCTCATCTGCATTTTTTGGTCTCTTGTTTCTCATTTTCCTCTTGACAATATCCCATAGATTCTCTGTGGGGTTCAGGTCTGGTGAGTTTGCCGGCCAGTCAAACACACCAACACCATGGTCATTTAACTAACTTTTGGTGCTTTTGGCAGTGTGGGCAGGTGCCAAATCCTGCTAGAAAATGAAATCAGCATCTTTAAAAAGCTGGTCAGCAGAAGGAAGCATGAAGTGCTCCAAAATTTCCTGTTAAACAGGTGCAGTGACTTTGGTTTTCAAAAAACACAATGGACCAACACCAGCAATTGCCAATCAGCTAATCAACTCAAAACAGCAAAAATAATTATCAGCTTATCAGTATCGGCCAAAATTTTATTACAGTTGCAAGCATAAGCTAGCTGATCAATAAAAACGTATGAAGAAGTGACCAAGTGTAAATAATTCCTTGCTGGCAGCTGAAAGCACTGCAGAAAGTTCTACAGATGTTACGCAAATCTAATCTGACAATCTGTTCTACACAGTTTCCGTGAGAACCTGCCTATGAGTGAATCTATAAAAACAAAAACAAACTATAAATCAACATTAACACATTCCTGATGAGATATCTGTCATTTTGATGATCTGGAAAATCATGACAAGACAAGTGAGGACAGGAATCGGTTACGCTACACAGCAGAACTGATTTTGTTCTGCAAAACAGGAGAGAAAAACCCAGAGTTGACTCAACACTCGCTCTAATAAGAAAGAGCACCATCCCGAAAGATTTCACATAAGCCCTATTAACAATCAAATGAAAATGTCTATCCTGAATGAGCGCCTGATGCAATGAAATCACACATGAATAACTCATTTAGTCTGATAAGTGACAGTCAATCAATACATCCTACAATGTATCCATTTACACTGTGCATATTATTGCATATCCTAATTATGTTTTTACTCTGAAATGGTATAAAATGGCGAATTTTTCAATTTAAGGAACAATTTTAATGAAAAAAAAGTATATATATAAAAATAGGTATAAAATACATACAATATATGAAGAGTTCAGATGGAAAAGCCTCCAAGTACGTCTGATGTTTTTCTTTAAAATGAGCATTTCTTTCTGGCTACTATGTATTAGGGATGTGCACTACGACTAATTTGACAGTCGTTTAAGCGGAAGTTTTGTATCCGACTAGTCTAAAAACTTGAAACCCCCCAAAAATGGCAAAAGAAAAAAAAAAAAAAAAAAAAAAAAAACTGTGCGTCTATATAACAGCCCACACTTGAAATCCTTAATCTTTGAATCACACTGTCAAATCAATGAATTCTGCTAAAAATAGGTCACGATTATGCCGTATGCTTACCTCGCGTTATCTTAATTTAATTTTAGGCGGTCGTTAAAAAGAAGAAAAAAAAAAGAGAAGAGCATACACTCAACATAAACCAGTGTATAGCTTATTTATTCAAATCGGCTGGAGCAATGCAGAAATGGAAAATCAATGAATAGACTGACAGAATTCTTCATTTTCATATAACGTTAGCCAACATATTAAAACAAGTCAAAAACAATAGGAAAGTTGATCAAGGAATAGCATTAAAATGGCTTTTAAAAATGTACTTCATGTAGGCTATATCGTCTAAAAACAAAATGCTCGTTTTACTTACTCAGACCATGCGCATTTGTTCAATGAATTTAACATGTTAACGTGGTCTGGCGAAAGATGGGACTAGAGGCGATTCTGCACTTGAAAAAACCCCGCGCTCGGCAGGAACTGAAGTCACAGACACGCAGAGAGATAACTACAAGCAGGCAGACAGTTTCGAAAAGAGTCTGGAAATCCCGCAACACCACCAAAGTGAGTCTTCGTTTAGAGGAATAGATGGCGCAGATGGGATCGCGGACCGCAGCGGCGGCAGGTTGTAGTGTACATGACATGATTGACATTTGCTGGCTTTGGCTAGCCTCTAAGCTAACGCTACATGCCTGTATTGAATGAGTACGCATCGCTCCAGTAGAGTTATTGCAAGCCAGTTTGACATTACACAGTTTGCACAAGCTTTTCCGTTTCCATCTCATTCAAAATAATCCCACACCTTGCTGGTCTTTCGCGTGGTAATTTTGAGCTCGCCGCAACTGACACGAAGAAAACTCATGCAAGGTCTGAGGTAAAAATGTAGTTTCCGCCCAGATACACTTTTAAAAATATTTATATATTTAAATATTTTCATATGTATTCTTTGTCAAACGTATTATTTTAATTTGTTATTTAAAATGTTTTAAAATGTAATGTTAAAATGATGGTAATTTGAATGATAAAATCATGTTTTTTTTTTTTTTCTCGTGTAATCGACTATTGTTTTCAGTGTCGACTAGTAGGAGCTGTACCATTTAGTCGACTAGACCCGCACATCCCTACTATGTATAGGTTTCTATTAGGGATGGGAAGATTCCCCGATTCGCTCGGTGCATCGGCATAAAAATTTACCAATGCGATGCATCGTTTTAAAAAATGTGCATTGGCTACAAGCTGGCATTTATATCGCGATGCATCGTTTCTAACATATTTGCATTGATAAAAACTAGGGCTGTGCAATTAATCGCATGCGATTGTTATGCGCATCTAGTCGGTAAAGCAGTGATTAGTAGTAAATCGCCATCACCTGCTTTCAGATGGAGCAGCATTAACTATACAGAGCCGTAGTTCAGGGTCAAGCTAGGCAAGATCACGTTCATTATCGCAGGCAATTCGTCCACGATTATGAATGCAATATTGCCTAGCTTGTCAGTGAACTACGGCTCTGTATAGTTAATGCTGCTCCATCTGAAAGCAGGTGATGGCGATTTACTAATAATCACGGAACAGGCTTTACTGACGAGATGCGCATGACAATCGCATGCGATTAATTGCACAGCCCTAGTAAAAAACGATTTATTTATATATAATTACTAGTGGATGCGCTATACTTTTATTATTTAGAAAGTGACCAATAATCTGTGACCAATATTTTATATGTAAAATGATTTCTCCTCTCTAAACTGTGTTTCTCAAGCACATTCTCAGTTTCATCACTGCTGCTGCGTGAATATGACGAATCACAACACCACAGAGACCCAAGGAAAAACAGGGATTAAAGTCCAAAACCTGGCTTGAAATAATCTAACAAATCAATCGGGGCTAAAGCGGTTCCAGAAACAACAAATTAAGTTCACACAATCTCACTAATTTGTGCACGCTTATTCTTAAGCAGCCCTTAATGTCGATCATGGATCAAATCGATCCACAATGACAAACAGAGAATATATTTGTGCTGTTTAATGCAAATGAGACGTTGTGTTTTCCTCAGTGCATAACTGGCATGTCACAGGTATATTTTTCATCTGTAAATGTTAGAAAGTCATACAAATATATCCATTTTGCTGTCGGGAGTGGGAGAGGCTTACGCGAGTGAAAGAGCTCTGCTGCGTGCATGCGCACTAAACAGATGGAACGCAATAGAATAATAGCGCAAGAGTCAAATATGCATTTTGCTAAAATATTTGCTGTTGGACATTAAATGTGTCTTTTGTAGAATTTTAAACCTACATATAAGTGTTTTTATGATAGCAGTAACTGTAAAGGGACTATTGTAATGTAAATCAAATGTAAGCTAGTACAGTACTAATTGCTAAGCTTAAATGAGTTAATGTGTGTTTCTTATAGCAGTTAAAATAGTCATTTTCTTTAATATTTATTTTCATTTTTAATTCAGTGATTTTAAATTTTAATTTAGTTATTTTAATGCTTTAAAGAGCAATTTTAGATTGTAATGTTCCAATGTTCTGTTCTGTTCTGCAAACTATAAAAGGTACAGCTGTCATAAAACCAGAGAGAAAGGCTGCATGGCTAGTAACTGTAAAAAAAGTCAAATAATAGTATGTGAGAGAGTGTTGTGTTCCTATTGGTCAGTGTTAAAGGAGCTCATCTTAGCTGGACATTTAGCCTGCTTTCGACCAGATTAGTTTCCCAGCATAAGTTGCCACAGTGACTATAAGCTTGATCTAGGCCCATGTTAAAATTTGTTTTATGGAACCAAATCAAGACAAACTTGCTTTATGAAACAGGCCTCGAGGCATTAAAAGTGATCATGTTTTCTCCATTGCATCATATTGCATCGAATTGCATTGTGTTGAATCTAATCGAATCGAAATCTGATCGCACTGCATTGTAATAGGGGTGAATCATATCGCATCGGTAGCTGCTTCATATGTATCTTTAATGTATCGTATCGTTGGCTATGCATCAAGACGCGTATTGTATCGGCCTGAGTCATGAGATGCACATCCCTAGGTTCTATGTAAGTACTTCTGAATGGGTTGAGGCTGGGATTAAATGAAAGTACTTGATGAACACATACTATGTGTGGAGAGCATTTACTCAGTATCGTTTTCTCATTTTTGACCAAGATTACTTTTAGAGGCTTTTGCATTGGAACTAGTCATATATAAAATTTCTAGTAATTTAAAAGTAATTTAAATGAAATAAACTAATACATCATCATTAACTACAATATTTTTAATATTTTAAAACAATTTGGTGTAGACACAATTTTCACTCAGAAATTACTGGTACATTTCACTAACGATTACAAAGAAACACCATATTGACATGTTCCAACACATTCCAATAATGTATTTTTGCAATGTAGTTACTTTTTTACTAAAACCTTCTATAAATTTAAAAATATGACTGCAGAGACTAGGTCTAATGCAGTTTAATTTTATTCTAAAACTGAAAGTATTCACTGAAACAGATAGCTTGGATCAAATCAGTGAAATGATTTGAATGAAATGACCAACTCTAAAAACAAGTTTTTAAAACCAGTATAGTTTAAATAAGAGACTCTATTTAAAAATGTTAACATTCTCATAACCACAAAACAAGCAAAGACTGACAAACTAGTCTAATGACCTAGATAATGATGCTTTTACTTTTCAAATATTTAACAAAATTACTCAATCCTACTTGGAAGCATCCATCACAGTAATATTACTATGATCTTTCCCATGTCTAAGATGCAGGAAAACTCACACACACAGGCCCTGCTCCCCTCTTGCCCAACAGTCCATCACCCCACCACAATCCACAGCTAAAGACGTCAATGCTGACGGCAGCCAGCAAGCTGCTAAAAACTAGGACAGTGCTCCGTTTCTCCCATCCCCCTTCAGGACGCAAAGGAGAGAGACCCTTAGTGCAGAGCACCACGGGCTGTTACTATATTCACGTCCATTTCCCGTCAGGGATTACGTATATGAAACGCTCCATAACACGTCATGCAGTACAGCCATTATCAAATGCAACATCTTCCATAATGACCCACAAAAGGAGACGGGCGGCCATGATGCTCACAGAGGCCTCTATACTCAAGCAAAGAAACGGATGTGAACGGAGGCAGACCCAAACTCTCCAGCCACTGCGGACTATAATGAACAAACAAAGGCTGTGACTCCTATTTTAGGGTCAGGAGGACTGAGCTCAGGAAAATTAAACTTCTGATGAACCCATCACCACTGTTAGAACTCTTTTACTCGTAATTTGAGTGTCTGTGTGTATATAAATATCCTCCTATCTATAAAAGACTAGACAGCAAAACAGACAGAGAGAGAGAGACAACAGGGAGTACAAGTCTATTTCTCTCTCTCTACAAAATACATGTATTAAAGGGGTGGTTGATTGCGATTTCACTTTTTTAACGTTAGTCAGTGTGTAATGTTGCTGTTTGAGCATAAACAATATCTGCAAAGTTGCGGCGCTGAAAGTTCAATGCAAACAGAGATATCGTCTTTTAAAATTCTGGCAGTTTAATGCCTACAAAAACGATTGGTAAGGGACTACAACGAGTTATTTCCCGGGTCCATTACGTCACGAACCCAGATAAACCCCGCCCCTGGGAACACGCAGCAAAGGGGGCGAGGCCATGCTGCGCTGCTTTAGAGAAGAGGTAGAGAAAACTAGGGTGCACGTAAATATCTATTCATATATGAATCGTGATTCTGTCTTCTAACGATTCTAATGGATTCACAAGTTTCAAAGTCAATGTTCTAAAACAGCAGTTCTTTATCCTGTTCCTCGCATTCCCTGCTCTGCATCTCTCTCTCTCTCATTCAGATCGTCAGATCAGCTCCAACAAACTGTTCCAATTATACACTTATTTTCACATAGCTATGAGAAACGTTATACATGGACGCCCGTGCGGTTGCTGTGCTGTATTAAAGCTTTAATCAGGATAAAACCGTATATTAAAAGCTAACAGAAGCAGTAGCATTTACAAACAACAGAGTATCTAAAAGTATGAGACAACAACAAACAAACATAGCATTATCCGTGCTTGCACAGGTTCTGCGTGATCCTCTTCACTAATATCCTCTGTGTCTCAAATGGTCTCAAATTGATAAGCAATATAGACGACGCCACTGTTTACAATACAACCGGAGCACATGCCGCTGAGGTGAGGGGTGGGACGTTCACTAGAGGCGGTTTAGCAAATCACAACACACTAAGCCAGCTAACCAATCTCAACCCATCGCATATTTCTGAGGGAGGGGCTTCATAAAAACAGGAAATAATTGAGGCGTTTATCAGAGAAGGGACAGAGCGGTGTGGAATAAAGGTAAATTATGTGAAAAATTATGCGTTTTTTAAAAAACGAAGCACGAACACATTAGACTGCACCCCATAAACACAATCAAGCCTAGAAAAAAAAACAGTCAACCACCCCTTTAAAATATATTTCCATATCCAAATATTAGTGTTTTAATTTATTTAAACTAAATAGTACACAACTGTAATATCAGTCATCTGTTTTGTTAAAAAAAATACAATTTTATTTAAAAAAAAATAAAGATACTACTGTTCAAAAATTTATTTTTTGAAATAATTAATATTAATAATATTTTATTTAGCAAAGATGCATTAAATTGATCCAACGTCACAGTAAGGGCATTTTTAATGTTACAAAACATTTCTGTTTTATATAAATGCTGTTCTTTTGAACTTTCCATTCAAAGAATTGTGAAAAAACATGCATTTACAGTTTCTTCAAAAATATTAAGCAGCACAACAGTTTTTAACACTGATAATAAGAAATATTTCTTGAGCAGCATATCAGAATATTAGAATGATTTCTGAAGGATCATGTGACACTGAAGACTGGAGTAATGATGCTGAAAATTCAGCATTGCATCAAAGGAATAAATTACATTTTAAAATATTTTTACACAAAAAACAGTTCTTTTAAAATGTAATAATATTTCACAATTTTTAATCAAATAAATGTAGCATTGGTGAACATAATACATCTTTAAAAAAAATTGCCAAGCCAAACTTTTGAATGGTAGTGTATATATATTTTCTTCTTGATTATTCATATTATACATATTTCATATAATTTATTATGATAAGTATTAACTGAATATCAAAGCCTTTTATAATTTTGCTTTTATAAAACAGCAGCGACAGCAATAAGCCACTCGAGGCCATGCGTTGTGGTCTTTTTACTGCTTTATTTTATCAGTCCACGATGGCAGAACTTAATTTCATCGACTTGGCCGAGTGAAAACCATCCCCAGTCGTACTAAAGTAAAGCCAGATGAAAGACGCTTTATTAAATGACTTTGGGCCAGTCCATCGCGCTCTCCTTCAAACGGCACAGAGCGTCTATTGAGCCTCCACCTGCGAGCCATTCAACAGACAAAATCTCTCAGAGATGTCAATATGTTGTATTGATCTCAATAAAACATGAAATTAAATATTGACTGACTGCTCTCTTTCAGTGCCGTGGCAGAAATAGCTAAAGCAAAGCCCTGAAAAAATTCAGGCCAAAGCACACAAAAGCCTGATTGTTCTTTGGAAACATTTGCACTTCGCAGTGCATGTCTGAATTCACATGCCGAGTTGTTTCGCTTGAATAAACATATGAATTTCTTTCAGGATTAATTATAGAGTAGTACCGTTTTAACCTATCGAAACAACGTAAGCAGCATAAGTGGCTGACATATCGTTGGCTTCAGAAGCCACACACACACACATCCCTGGAGCTGCGCCTTTCCTGACATGAAACGCTGCATTTGTCCAAGCATTTCACCCTGTGACAGCTTCCCTCTCCCAATCCCGGAGGATAAATGCACTTCATATGGGCAGAGGAGGGAAAAAAAGCTGAATGAGAAAGTGATGAGAGTGTTGGAGAGAGGGAGAGGAGAAGAGGAGGAAGAGGAGATAAAGATGACAGGGCAGTAAGGATATTTTTCTGTTGGCCCCGTCGGGCTTGTAGTCCAGATTTTCATTGGCTCTGCCAACATGTCAGCATTTTTACTTGTCATTTGAAAAACATAAATAAATAAATCTTGCACATTTACAGATTAAATAAAGACTGACCATGCAATCAGTTTCCTATAAGAGATCAGTACTCTCTGCAGTTAATAACACATTTACCATATTAAAATATATTCCACAAAGTTTAAAAAAATAAATAAAATAAAAAATAAAGAGCCTGATTTGTTTGTTTTTGTTTTGCCTGTATGTAAAGTAAGTAAGGATCTTTTTACTGAAAAAAAAAACTCTTTCAATAACAAATGGAATTTATATAACTATAATTGTAATTCCATTACATCCATAATATAAGAATTTTTTTTCCTGGAAAACGATAGCATGGAATGCATAAAATTGCTGATCGGCAGGCCCACACATATCTCAGGCCACACAAAATTACAGCTGAAATCTCTTCACTAATTTCTACACATCTTTAGCCCATAGCATGCTTATTAAATACTGTGGCTAATTTATTCACGCTTAAAGCTACTCAAAAGCTAGCACATTTAAATATATTCCACAAAATCTGCACCAAACCATAAAATGAAAAATAATAAAATAAAAATAATAAACAAATAAATAAGTAATATTACTAATAATATAATTTAAAAAAATTGAATTCTGTTTTTAATAGAATAGAACTGCATATTTCACCTGGGCCTTTTGATTTGTTTTGTCATTTTCCAAGTCTAGACAATGCTTAAATCAGAAGAATTTACAACAATAACGTACTAATATATATATATATATATATATATATATATATATATATATATATATATATATATATATATATATATATATAAAAAACAGAAATCCAAGCGTTTACAAGGCAAAGAAATACACGCCAACAAATAAGTTGTAGTGGAAATGTAACACTGGTTCATCAGAACAAGTGACAGGCCTGAAACTCTCTCACATCCTTCATTACCTCAAGACGCCTTCCTCACGGAGAGACTGACGTGACCTTGAGGAAACGCTGCGGTTTATTCATGCAATCACTCGTGAGAGCAGAGCCAGAGTTCACGTCATTATTTGTTAAAGAAATTATTAAAGTAAAAGAAGTTAGTAAAGAAATATTCTGGGCTCATTGCAAGTTAGGCTTTATCAACAGTAATTGTGGTACTGTGTAATATTCACTACTAGAGATGCACCGATTGACCGGCTAGTGATCGGAATCGGCCGATTTTTCGCATGACCGGCCCGGATCGGTGACTGGCCGGTCAGTCTCACGTCTAGCCGATTCCGAGCCGATCCTTTTATTGCCAGCGGCGCAGGCATTCAGTGTAAACGGCGACTGATATTGTATTTATGTCGTGCCAGATGAGGCTTGCACAGCCTGAGTGAGTGTGAGAGAGAGACAGCACACACAAAGTAACTCACAGAAATTTATAGATGCATACTGCGGTAGAAAAAAAACAAGACATTTACAAAATATGACTTAGATAAGCAACATTATACGGCCATGATGTTTCCCCGCATATCAATATCAACACGATTGCAATGTGACACTGATTTTATACAATAGTATTTCAATAAACAAGAAGTTCAAATTAAGTGACTTAGATTTTAGACAAAATATTCACTGTTTTTGCTCAATTTCGCTGACGAAAATAGTTCAAATCAACATCCAATCATAGTTCCTGTTGTGTGTCTCTGAGCAACACACAGCGGTGTTTCGTTACTGAATGAATCCACGTTTTTGAACAAATCGAGTGAGTCAATGATTCAGTGGCCCATTCATAAGGATAGTCACTTGCCTCGTTTTTGAATGAATCAGCCGTTTGAATGAATCAGTTGAATGAATGAATAAATGACTCACTCATTAAAACAGACACTTGCCACCACCTACTGGTGGTTTAGTCATATTTAAAAGTATCATTGCATTTTTTCAACATTTATTTGTATGTTTAAAAAATATGTAAAACATTTATCTTAGAAAATTATTTATGCATTGGAAATTTTGCAGTGTACATGCATTTATGGCACCTCAACTTCATCAAACCGTCTGTGTAAATGCATCTAATGCCACTTCAGATGCAGCTTCTGTTTCCTCAGCAGTGGAAAGATAGAGTTTGTTAATGCTAATTTCATTTGAATGGCAATAACTCTACAGTTTCTCTACAGTTACCATTTATAAACATAGTGGGAAATGACATCTGTTTTGTTACATACAGCAACTCATTTTAAGTTAACTATTTCTTTCTCTTTCCAGTCACAGAGCACTTTATTTTGAGAGTTGTTTAAGTGAGAGAAAATCTGTAACTTAGTCCAGATTGGGGGAATTGTAATGTTTAATAATTTCTTTTATGTAAATAATTTTTGCACTGAAATTTGCATAGATTTTTGTTTGTATATGCTGTCAATTACAGTTCTTAGAAAGAAAATCGGAATCGGCAAAAATCGGTGTTGGCAGGTCACACCTCCAAAAAATCGGAATCGGCCAAGAAAATTGCAATCGGTGCATCTCTATTCACTACCACAGAAAATATAAGACAATAATAATTATACACAAACTGGAATAACAGTACCTTTATTGGAGTTATGAAATAATAGGTTATGATATTCTAATACCTCACTGCATATAAAGTTTTGTATTCAAAAAGGAAATATTGTAATTATTTACAGCTAAACCCTATTAAATTGTAAACAGGCCACTCTTGATAGCTCAACCAAATTTAAGTAGAAATGGTTCAGTTCTCAGCTAAATTTCTGCAACTGCTGCAATCAACACAAACTCATGTCACTTTCAATCTGCTGACCAACAAAGAACAGAAGATTTTTGTTCATTTCCCCCAGTGGTGCCCTTCGCTCTGATGGAGTGACAGTGGCCATTCGCTGCTTTTCAAATCCAAAGAACAAAAACTTCCCAGTAGACTGGCAAACACAGAAACAGCACAAAAAGAGAGAGACAGACAGACTGAGAAATATGCTGACAAAGTGTGAGAAAAGCACTGACAGGTCCAAGAAAAAAAAAACATGCACAACGGTTGGATCGACAACTGCTGAGAATCACCAATGAATCACTTCAAACTGTTAGTTTAAAAGTGAACTGATTCAAAATCCCAAAGTAATGATTCACTTGCATAAATGACTGAAAAATGTAAACAAAGAATTTTTTTAATACATTAATCCCTTTTTGTCAGCCAAACCTCTCTGACCAAAAAAATATTGTTAATATAAACATTTGCATCCTCTCTATGCTGGTTATTGGTCACACGACATGCAGGTAAACAAATAAAATAAAATAATTCTATTCAAATACATTCTGAATAAGAGTGGAACAGGGAAAGCCCTGAGTGTAAATGCACAGATCATTAAATCAATTAATATCAATTAGAAAAATGTGCACATGGTGAGCAATCAGTCTGCGCTCAACGGCTTGTTTTCCCTCAAGGCACATCAGTATACATTCAGCATAATGCAGAAAACATGCCTCTCTCCACAGCTCTCAGACACACACTAATCAATATATGAGAAAACAAACACTCAATCTCAAGTGTACATGACTTTTTTTTTTTTTTTTTATCTTTCACATCTGACAGCAGAAGATCAGATCAAACAGTAATAATACAGAAAATCATGCCAAGTGCGTTATGGGTATCAATTCTGCATATTCTCCATCTGCATGAAACAAAATTTGTACAACCTTCAAGACATCTTGGTTTTTCAGTATGGATTTACTACTCTCCTCCTTGTACTGACCACCATAGCTAAATTACAAAACCTAGTATTCTCACGTTGATATAAAATATTGCATGTGCATGCTTCAGAGCATAATCACATAATGCATGCTATGTGGAAAAGTAAAATGCACCAATTATTAATTATAAAATATTCATGATCAATATCAGTTATTTTCAGAACAAAACTGGCCAACATTAAAATTCTATACTACTTTGAGCTAATAAATAATAATAAATAGGCCTAAATACATAAAAAAGTGAACTGAACAATTCTGTGTTTTTGAAATACAAATTTTTATTTATAATTTGGTTATAATTTTTTTTTTATATTATAATTAGAAGTATAAACGTACATTCAACACAGAGCAGTACCAATCAAAACAAAGTACTTAAAACTGACTGTTTACCCAATATGTGGATTATTATTTTTTGATATTGATCACTGGTGATGTTGTTTATGACCACGTATGATACACTACGTAGGCAGCTGAGAGCAAGCAAGTGCACTAGGGTTTGAACAAGGCCCAAACTGCAGCACTTTGGATTTTTAAAATGCCAAAAATAAAAATGAATTTTTAACATTAGCATCTTATAGCCATTTATTAAGGCAGACAAGGAGTGCATATACTTCTATACTGCATTAACTTCAGTGAGTGTTAGTGAGAGAGAAGACACCTCAGCATTATCCTGGTTCACTGAGTATGCAGAAACACTGTCTTTATGTCCAAATCACCCTGAGCAAAGCTAAAGTCATGTTTTTTTGCTCAATTAAAGAGATCTCTCTCTCTCTCTTGCCCAGGAGCATCACTGGCACTAGCACTGACAAAGAACATCCATCAGTGTAACGCCTCAGAAAGATGAACCTGCGTGAGAGTTTGAGAACAAGTGCATTTAATCATAAGGACTACACTCAGCTGACTGAATATACACTCTCTGGCTTAAGACAACCAGGTCCTGGAACCACATTCTAGTTCATTCTAACCAACAAGATCAGATATAACTGTGTTTACATGTAAATAATAAATAAATAAATAAATTAAATTAAATAAATAAATGAAATAAAATGTTTTTTAAAGAAATTTTCTAAAGAAAAATTTAAAACGAAAATCAAATTAAGTAAATAAATATAAACCAAATTGGACATATTCTGGTTTTTAGAAATGCATAAATAGACAAACAAACAAACAAACATTGGTGTAAATGTGTTGGATAAATTAGCATAGCATGACAAGACGAAAATTTTAAACATCAAATTTCTGACTTGATTCAAGTTTAACCTTTAAATAAATGAATAAATAAATATTTCTTTAAATTATGTAAAAGGTAATTATCAATAACTTCAAGAAACATTTAAAAGTTAAAAAAAAAAAAAATAATAATATATATATATATATATACACACACATATATGAAAAGTGTCAAATATTCCAATAACTATGAAGCATGTAAATCTCTTAGAATAAATAGGACAGCTACAGCTATATAGATCATAGTTGAAAAATTATGTGCATGAAAAGTGGTCAATGATTTGTGAATACGGTCACGTCTCACGTAGGTGTGGAATGAACTGGAAGCTGACTGGCAGGAATGTCCTGAACTAGAGGTGAAAAGTTTTAGTGAGTCATGCTTTGCGCAGCTAAAAAAAATATTTGACATTTAAATTCATGGGCATTGATTTCCCAGTACAGGCTGGGAAAAGAGATTTTGGAGAAGATACCCATGAATTAATTATGCTCTTGCTCAGCTGAATAAAAGTAATTCAATTCAAGAATACAACAAACAAACAAACAAACAAACAAACAAACAAACAAACAAAACTAAACTAAACTAAAATAAAAAGTGAGTGACTCAGAAATGTGTCAGATTAAAAAAATAAAATGGGTAGCAATTCACATATATTTTAAATTGGTTTGACTAAAAAGAGCATCAGCCCAACAGCAGGCAAAGAATGAAGCCCACTTATCTTCATGCTTCAACAGCATCAGAACCAAATACCAAAATGTCACATCTAGGGATAGAGGCTGACAAATAACTCCAACCAAACTATCAATCACAACTATCAGCATTAGTGCAACTGACAGCAGCTCACAGCCGCCACGGTCCCCTGAAAGAGCTGCCTCTCAAAATGACACTCACTCCAGCGTCTCAGCTCATTGGCTGGCTAATTAACCGGCGCCCACTTCATCTCTGACACATCAACTCCAAAGGGTTTCCAAAAAAGTCTGTCCGAGCCCAGAGACATTTGACTGGAGAATGCAGCTCGTAATTGAAAGTCATCACCACATGCTGATCTGATGGTCTTAAGGGGGTGAAAAAATATTTACGGAGCAGACGCATTAATTATTAAAGCCTCTCCATGACCTTAAGGAAAGAAAATATTAGGTTTGAGCTGGCCATACATCAGCGAGCCAGTTGAAAGCTTAAATGATTCTGCAGTGCTGGAACTGCAGTAAAAGAGAGAGCGGCCTTTCAAAACAAGATTTGTGCCTGTTTGTAACTTGTGATGCTGCTCCAAGGACATTAAAGTCAACACACTGATACATCTGTAATGTGTTTTCAAATAAAACTAAATATTTAAGAAGGGTTGAACAATTAAATAGCGATTCCTTGGGCAGATTTATCAACAAATAAAAATGGCCAAATAATACATTATTAATCAGCAAAAATACATTTGTTTGTACAAAACAAGAAGTTTAGATAGTAAATGGATGGATATATGTTCACACTCAGATTCTCACGTTTTTTTAATAAAATAAATATTTTCAAAACAATTGTTTGAAAGAAATCAATACTTTTATTTAGCAAGGTTTATTTCAACACAGTGTTGGGTAGTAACCGATTACATGCATTCTGGATTACATAATCAGATTACAAAAATTAGGTACTTGTAATTAGATTATATTACATTTTAAAATATTCATAATCAGATTATACTTACTTTTTAATAGATTACATTACATACAATGACAGTAAATTATTTATAATTTGATGATTTGATATTCATAATTTGATTCACCCTAATTCTTCTTTTTTTCCTTTCTTAAATTTTTCTTTATAAATTCTACTGCTTTTACACAATTGAAAAGTCTTTGAAAAGCTTTTCATCAACTTACAAACCCCTGTAGTTCATTCATGAACCCCTAACAAAGAATGAAATATGTTTTAGGTCAAAAGTAATCTAAAACATTTTTTTAAATTCTTATATATATATTATATATATATATATATATATATATATATATATATATATATATATATATATATATATAAATTTACATACTAAGATTTTTTTTTTTTAAATCATAACAAATGGTCAGAACTTACTTAAATTTCAAGATAAAATGAGGCAAGATGAGATTTAAAAATAATAATAAAAAAAGTATATTATATTAAATTTTAAAAACAGATTTCTCATCAAATAAATGCAGCCTTGTATTTCACACTTTTTATTTTTAATGAAAACTGATCAGACTGAATGGACTGTTTCACCACTGGAAAAAATTAATTGCAAATGTTTATTTCGTCACTAAATCTTTCCCAGATGGTCTAAATATAAAAAAGACTGTAAGGGAGCCATGTTTAATAAAGTAGAGAAGCCACAATCATGAAACGAAACCACATCAGCTGTATGATTTGTATGATATGGGCCTGTCTGTGCTCTGCCAGCGAAGAACAGGCTTTTACAAGCTCTAATACTGTACAGGGAATTAGGAGAGGGCTTCCATTCCCCTTCAGCAGCTGACATTTACAGCATCTCCAGTGTCTTACGTTTACACCCATAATCCCTTGCCTGTTACAGAGGACCAGGGCCCAGACTGAGGCTCCTAGAGTGTGTGTGTGTGTGTGTGTGCATGCGTGCGTAGAGGCCTTTATTCATATGAGCTGGTGATTTAGGGTTGCAGGGAAAGCCTTTCTGTCAAATGTCTCCATCACAGGACCCTGGCCATGAATTACAGAAAGTGCCGAGACCTGCAGAGGAACGTGACAGCACTTACACGCTTGCATCTGCCCTAACACACACACACACACACACACACACACACACACACACAGACAGAAACCGCTCTGAGACTGAGCGAAAGCTTTATGGAAAGCCACAAACCCAATAGAATGGAGAGCGACACTGATTTTCATTTCACTGGATGAGAGAGCATGTGAGAGAGGAACTGAGTCAATACGGGATAAACAGAAATTCAGCAATGCTAAGATCAAAAACTAATACACTTTAGCTCTGTCAAGAATAAGGTTTCATTCTTAGCAGATTCCACAAGAGACAATGCTTTACTCTGGAGGAGATCTGCAGATAGCTTCAGGCTGTTCACACTGGAAGCGAAGTTCACTACAGTGAATTTTAAAGGTTCAGATATCTAGAAATCAGGATCAATACAATGCTGATACATTATACTAAATTTAATGAGTGCGAAAATTTGCTGAAATCAAACAATATTTCACAGAAATTCACCGAACACGCTGAAAACCAAAAATGCCTATAATGCCATTGCCAATAATTTCCAACAGGCCAAAATAACCAGTTTCTGAGCAGCTTTAAGTTCAAAGAAGACTTCAGCAATAAAAACCATATACACACTCAAAAAAAGACAAAAAGCCACTTGTTTGATTTGCAAAATACAAATGTCTGATTAATAAGAATATAACTAGTTTACTTCTGTTAAATGATTCATTCTTGTTATTTGTAACTAAATTAAGAAATAATCAAATGAATTAGATCAGCACTTGTTGATTCAATGAGACTGAAGCGCTTCATATCAACAACTCTCTCTGGTGAGTCACTGCGCATGCTCAGCACTACGGCGGGAAGTTCGGGAACACGCGCAGGTCCAGACGGAAGTGGAGTTTTGTGAGCGGTTTGAACTGCAGCGTCTAATCGTTTTGCAGATATTGAAGGTAAGCACTTGATATGTACCTGCTTGCAATTAGTACCGTGGGATTATAGAAAATAAGCTATTAGACACTGTGGCGATATTTCTAAGCAGGCTTATTTTCCCAGGCTTGAAGCACATTGAAGTACGTTAAACCTGAACTCTACCCCAACAATAGGAGGGGAAAACGGGAGAAAAAGTGAATGCAGTCGAAAACACCATGCACCCGTTTTTTCTGTTTGTAAGTTAAGTTAATGTAGCTAGTGTAATGTGCCATTTTTACGATATACCCGGGGTACATTTACGTAACTTGGCCTATCGGTTATATCAGAATCAACAGAAGTTAATGTTGAATCAATGTGCACTTCTCATAGCTCTTTTCAGTCTAGCTAACGTTTATAGAGATTTTTTTTTTTTTTTTTTAAGATTTTGTTTAGTGTGCCAATGGAGGGACTGTTGTGCTATTAGCTAAATTAACTAACGTTGGCCTTCGTGTGTGTGTATCAGCAAAATATTACTTTAAACGTTCTAGAACTAATTTCTGTCTTTTCAAACATAGAGTTCCAAAATGCCACATAATGCTACCTAGCTTACTGAATACAGTAATTGTCAAGTAAAATCAATGATGCAGTCGACCATATATTTGAAATGTCCTAACAAATTGGAGTTAAAGTTATGGTTGAATAGGTATGCATGGTTGTGGTTTTATTCAGGGGATATAGTTATAAATATAAGTAAAACTCTTGATATTTATTAACAGCAGCCAGTAGTGGTAATTTTCTTTGGCCCAGTTTTTAAAGTCAGTCTTTGAAATTAGGAGAATGCTGTATGTTTTGTGTTTTTCTGTTTTCTTGCTTTAGCATACACATTAGGGTAAATTAGTTGCAGTTTTGCAGGTTAACTTTTATACACTTTTTTTTTTTTTTTCACAGCGGAAATATTCCTTTTTTTGTACACAAAAAAAAAAAAAAAAAAAAAAAGAAAGAAATAGGCTACATCACAATATAAAGCTTTCCCCATGCTCTTCTGGTGTGAACCTCTCCTTTATTACATGGTAAGTAGTTTTTCTTAACAGTCACACACAGTAATGTATAACTAACTATCCTTGATTACTGAACTTTCTTTTTCTTTTTCTTTCAGTGACGTGCATGTGGCAGTGTGTTGCAAAGGAGAGTTGTACGTACAAATTACTTCCATTATAAACTAAACCATTGTTTTGGAAGCGGCAATCATTATGTTTGTGTATATTTAAATTGTCCATGCACATTCAAGACATGAGCAGGACTTAAAACTCACGGCAGCTCTTATACTTTTAATAAAAAAAACAGAGTAGGCCATATTTAGATGGCTGTGGTACATCATGTCTTCTTAACTCTCTCATTGCTGATAGAAAAATTGTTAACCGCTTTTTTTTATTTTCATCCTTCTGTTTTGATGAGTTAACAAATGCATTGTCAATGTTTTTCAGATTTATAGGGAGTTCTTGCAGATTTCTACTGTACCACTGCTTTCTACGTTCTTTACTGAGCTTGACCAGAACTGACCACGATTGGTGGAGATCTTCAGTAGAAAAGGTGGGCAATCGGGGAAAAAAAATAAAAATTCATGCAGATCATGGTTGCCATCTCCAAGGTTTGTATAGATAAATGGCTTTAATAGTCATTCTCAATGCAGATGGAAAGACAGATGTAGTTTGGCATTTTCTTCCCAAACAGTACTCTTATGCTGTGCCGCCGCTGAAGTTGTCCCCACCCCACAGGATGACACTATACATACCATAAGAGCCTGTGTCATCAAGTCTCTGTGCACCTACTTGAATGAAGACTCTGAAAAACTAGTGAAGGCATATTTGGTGAGTTGATGAGAAAATACAGTTTCAAAAACCCATATATTCTGTACTTGGGCCATGTTTTTCCCTATTTGCTACAACAAGAATGTGACGTTAGAACACATGACAAATAACTGAGCTGGACAAATTGTTCATTTATAGGAAACCGATGGTACACCATGATAAAGTTCTTCTGTGAATTGTTTGATGCACTAAACCAATTAATTTTTTATTCATATTGGTTGAGCTCTCTTGGGGCCAAATTTACAAAACTGTGTAAACCCATACAAAAGTTTTAAAACTGATCTGAAAGGCAGAAGAGGCATGCCACAAAAAAAGTAAATAAAAATAAATAAACTGCATCAGAAAATTGTATATGCATGCTTTTGTTTTATTGCAGTGCATTATATTGTAAGATGTTTTAGCCACCTCATTCATTTTAAATATGTGAGTGATAAATAATCTTATAAGTGAAAAAGTGAAAAGTGTGAAAGTGACGTGATATGTGGCCAAGTATGGTGACCCATACTCGAAATTTGTGCTCTGCAATTAACCCATCCAAAGTGCACACACACACCGTGAACACATACCCGGAGCAGTGGGCAGCCATTTATGCTGCGGTGCACGGGGAGCAGTTGGGGGTTCGGTGCCTTGCTCAAGGGCACCTCAGTCATGGTTTTGAGGGTGGAGAGAGCGCTGTACACTCACTCCCCCCACCTACAATTCCTGCCAGCCCGAGACTCGAACCCACAACCTTTAGTTTACGAGTCCAACTCTCTAACCATTAGGCCACGACTTTCCCATATATTTTTCCCATTATATTTTATAATATAATGCACTGCAATAACACTCCAGCACCCATTGTGACCTCAATAATACACATATAGTAGAATTATCACCTTTCTGACAGTTTCAACATAAAAACTGAGAAATTATAACCTTGTAAATGTGGAATTCACAGCAGAGATCCTGTACTGAATTGAAGTTTACTTTACAGGTGTACCTAATAAAGTGACCAGTGAGTGTATAAGTGTGCAATTCTTGTAATAAATGGTTGAGCTAATTTAGGTTTGTGATCTTTCATGTATTTCATCCCACAGGATTCAGACATTGAGTCACAAAGTACCATGGAGCAAACTGTGATGGGAGTGTATATCATACTGAAGGAGGGAGTGCTGCCTGACGATGACCCACAGGACATTGGTGTCTTAATTGAAGGTGTGGAAGTCCTCAGTGACTTACGTAGCATTGTACAGGCTTGTGCTCTGTTATTTGGACTGATATACTGTTTGAACCTGAGCTACCCACCAGAGCTCAAATGAGCTTTTAAAGTCTTGCAGAAGATCTTTCTAAATCTAAATGGACTGAGGTTGTCATCCAAGGCACAATTCCTCAAAAACAATCTTTTGGAGTAAGTCAGCTTGAAAAAGACAAAAGTCAAACAAAATGCACTTGGAGTTCCTTACGTACACGTATACGTATTTTTGGCACAGTTTCTCCAAACAAGCTACTGGAGCAAGTGAGCTTAAACAAGACTGGTGTACATCAGACTCTCTCTTTTTTTATTATTATTATTTTACAGCTCAAAAAATTGTTACACTCACAATTGTTTGTTTTATGTTATGTTCATTCATGTTTATGTTCAAATGTTAATTTTTTTTTCGTCAGGCCAGGGTTTACCTTACAAATTCCCAAAAAGGATAGTGTTAAAATTGCTTAATTTAAGAAATTTTAAGACCAAAAGGGTGTTAAAGTCCTACAAGCGTCGCTTGGGGTTCAGTTTTCTCAAGAGCCAAGATTTTGTTGGCTAAATGTTTCTTATATTTTGTGTCACAAACACTCAAATGGATAGGAGACTTAAAGTGAAGAAAGCAGTTTAAACTTAATTGGTGCATGTTAAAGCCTAATGAAAAAATAAAAATTTTAAATTGTTTGCATGTTTTCTGTGCTTTATTTGCAGATTACTGAACTTTTGGTAATGTCTTGCTTCTTAGTGCTGTCATCTAAAACGAATCTAATTGAAACAAGCTAGATATTCATTACCATACATGAACAAGACATTAACTAGTTGATGTAATAAGGCAGAATTTTGTTGAATTGAAGTGCTTTACCGACATTGAGTGAATAAGAATAAATTTGATTAGACTAACACAATACAAACATTTTGATTCAATTAGTTGCAAAGAAGTTACATTGACATAAAAATCATGTTTAATCTACAAATGTATATTGTGTTCAGATAACATATTCGGAAGCAGTCCAAGTTTACTTGATTTGATTAGATGTATAATGGGTGGTACTATTAAATCATGTTCATTCAAAAATTTATTTTTTTGAGTGCAGAAATATCTACGGAAAATTACATACCAAAAATTGAGCAGGACAAACAAACATTAAACAAACATTAAAATAAAAAATAAATTTACATTATTATTTACATCATAAAAATTATTCTAAATAAAACATAACAAATGGTCAGACAATAAGTCAATTAAAATTTAAAAAGGTAAGATAAGAGATTTTTACATAAGAATATTATATTAATTTCAAAAAATATATATTTTTTTAATTAATTTCATAGGCCTACAGAATGACTGATGCAGCTTTTCTAGCATGTCAAAAATTTAAACACCTGAAAAGGCTCTGGTAGGTGTGTACGAGATGTACTATTATGAAGAAAAAGATTATTACGAAGAAAAGAAAAAAAACATCCTACACACCACAAAAGAAACATGTTGAGTAGCACCTGTCACAACACGTCAGAACAGGCGCTTCCAGTATATACAGTTGTGTTCAGGAACTTTCTGTTTGCCAGTCAAAACAAAATCCACTGCTCACGGTTTAATAACAAACTCCGCAACTTTTTTCCATGGATTAGCCACAGCGAATAATTCACTATGCAGCAGAACAACAAGCAAAGCGGGAAACAATCTTGTTGATTTGATCTCAGGCATGCAACAAGTATGGAGCGAGTGTAGGACTTGAGCTCCCGTGGCGTGACGCATTGCAAAAATACAAAGAACCTTGACAGAAAGGGTCTGGGTGTGACTGAACCTCATGCACGGAAAGAACAGTGACGAACACCGATGTCAGTCCAAATTTACCCATACTGCATGCATGACGGGGCTTCACCACACCTCTAGGCTGTATACTTTGAGTACAGAATGAATAAATGGAAAAAATCATGGGACAAATGGGATAATTTTAGCTTGCTGTCTTCTGCAAATGGTATTTAAATTCGCAATTATGCATTCATTGCGATTTGATCTGACAGCCTCAGCCTTCCAGGCAGGATGGGGGGGGGTCTGTTATTACGCCAACTCTTTAATTGCTTTTGGAAGCGGCAGGCCCAAATCAGCCATCTATTTGGATGATGCTCATTCTGGTTCTCCAGCAGCCAAACATCAAAAAAATGGCAGAAAACTGTATCGGGTTTGTTTGGAAATGAAATAAAGGGCATCCTGAGATCGTCCCAGTCTTCAACGGAAAAAGAGCCCGAGGACGTCAGAAAGAGCCCCCTTGGCACTACAATCCAATGCGTTTTAGGTTCAAGAATGTCAGCCAAGGAGTAATCCGTTCCACTTCAGAAGGTCTCAGGACATCTTCAAGATGGTGACAGAACGTGTCATGCTTTGGGCAAATGCACAACATCTTTGCTGCCCCTATTTCATCAGGGTCACTAGAACATTCCTCTTTTGCACTGAAGCGGGTTCTTGGAAGTCGTCCAAAGTGGGAGTGCTGGAACCATCTGAAAAGCTGGGGGACACGTTATAAAACTACTCAGCCTGACTCATGAATATGAATTACTTGACATGACGTTCACCCAGAAGTCCTGCACAACTCGCTGACAGGTTGGCTTTGGTAAATAAGCACTGGTTACAGTCAGATCAGCGCTTACTGCTCACTTTTTGCCAACGCAACTGTTTGGAAGAAGCTTTAGCTTGGCCTTCATGTTACTCTATAATATGTAAATAATTTTTCAATGACTGTAAAAAATAATATATATTTTTTTTTTTTAAATCACAAATGGTCAGAAGTTAGTTAATATAATATAATATAATATAATATAATATAATATAATATAATTCCGTATATTATATAAAATATAAACATTAAAATAAAAAAATATTTAAATTATTTACATAAATATTATTATAAATAAATCATAACAAATCAGTTATGTCAACTAAATTTAAAGAAAGTAAGATAACAAAAAGATAAGATTTTTCTTTGAGTATATTAATTAAAAAAATTATTTTAAAAATTATTTAAAAATTTATTTCATACAGCTATGGAATGACTACTTTATGTATATATATATATATATATATATATATATATATATATATATATATATATATATATATATACATACATATATATATATATGTGTGTGTGTGTGTGTGTGTGTGTGTGTGTGTGTGTGTGTATACACATACAGTGCCCTCCAAAAGCATTGGAACAGTAAAGACAAAATTGCTCTGTTGGCTGTGGAGTCAAGACATTTACAAATATGATTAAAAGATGAATATGAGACAAAACTACAGAATGTCACATTTTATTATTGGGTGATTCAACACAGATGTTTTACCAGCTAAGACTTTCAGCACTTTTAGAGTTTCATCCCCCTATCTGATGTGAGCAAAAGTATTGGAACAGTTGCCTCACAGGTCTTTCTAAGTGATCAGCTGTGTCCTGTTGCATTCATTCTTCAGATATTAAAAGCAGGGAATGTGTCGTATCGGTTATATCCATTACTTCTGCATTCTGAATCTTGCATTCGATGATGACACACTCAAACCAGGATGAAGATGAGGGAGTTGACTTTGAGAGAAAAGCAAGCAATTTGGATGCTAAAAGAAAAGAGGAAGTCAATTAGAGCTATAGCAAAAACAAAAGGGCATGGAGATATCAAAAGTTTGGAAACCACCAGCGACACCAGCAACCAACAACTACCTGATCGGCTGAGAAAACAACAGTAGTTGATGACAGACAAATCATAAAAGCTGTGAAAATTAACCCTAAAAGACGTGTCTGTAAAATCATCAACAACTTCCAGAAAGCTGGGGTGATGCTCTGACAATCTACTGTCCTCAGGAGACTTTGACACAGAATTACATATGCTACACAGCAAGATGCAAACCTCTGACCAGCACCAAAAATAAAAAGGCAAGATTAGAGTTTGCAAAAAAACACAAAGGTGAGCCAGAAGAGTTTTTGAACTGTGTTTATGGACCGATGAGACAAAGATGAACCTTTATCTAAGTGATGGGAAAGCAAAAATGTGGAGAAAAAAAAGGGAACTGCAAAAGATCCCAAGCATACAGCCTCATCTGTAAAGCATGGTGGAGGTGGTGCCATGGCATGGGCATGTATAGCTGTCTCTGGAACAGGCCCTCTTAACTTTACTGATGACTTAATGTATGATGACAGTAGCAGAATGAATTTGGAAGGGTACAAAACCATCTTGCCTACCAATATTCAAGACAATGCCACCAGATTCATTGGGAAGTGCTTCATATTGCATCAGGACGATGACCCAAAACACCCTGCCAGTTCAGTCAAGGAATTTATAAGGGCAAAGAAATGGAAAGTCTTAGATTGCCCAAGTCAATCTCCAGATTTAAATCCGATTGAACATGAATTTCACCAGCTGAAGAGGAGAGTAAAGGCAGAAACTCCCCAAAACAAGCAACAACTGGAATTGGCTGCATTAAAGGCTGGGAAAAGTATTTCAACGGATGAGACCAAGAGTCTGGTGATGTCTATGGGTCACAGCTGACCCATAGACTCACTGCTGTGATTGTGCGCAAGGGATCTGCAACTAAATAATAGCTTTTAATCTTATATCTGCCTTATGTTCATCTGTCCCAATACTTATGCTCACATCAATGAGTGGGATGAACTCTAAAAGTGCTGTTCTTTTTATTTGGAAAAACATGTATGTGTTGAAATGGCTAATAATACAATGTGACATTCTGTAGTTTTGTTTCATATTCATTTTTTAATCATATTTGCAAATGTCTTGACTCCACAGCCAACAGAGCAATTTTGTCTTTACTGTTCCAATGCTTTTGGAGGGCACTGTATGTGTATACACACACACATTATTATATATATATATATATATATATATATATATAACATTCAACTGTTAGGGATAATCACAATACTTTAATGTTTTTGAAAGAAGTCTCTTTTGCTTAGCAAAGCATTTATTTTACCAAAAATAAAGTAAAAACTGTGAAATACTATTACAATTTAAAATAACTGTTTTCTATTTTATTATATTTTATAATATAATTTATTCTTGTGAAAGCACAGTTGAATATTCAGTTGCCATTATTCCAGTCTTTAGTGTCACATGATCGATCAAGAAATGATCAAGAGAAACATTATAAATAAAAATGATATTTCTTAATCAAATTATATTATATTGTATTATAAAAAGATTATATAAAAAATACTCAATTGTTTTTTAAAGAATAATTTCATACACCTGGATAAATGGATGGAGTAGCTCTTACTGCTTGTACATCAAAAATACAAACAGCAATAAAAGTTACTGTTTTTTTTGTTTTGTTTTTCCAAAAAAACTAGCAAAATTGAATTCTTTATAAAGTCCCAGTTAATGGCTGCTGCATCCCTGGTTGAGAAACAGAACACATGTTTTAGGGTGAGGACACCCTTGGAAATGTTCAGACACGCAGTTGGTTTCCTTGTGCGGATCAGATGGACAGCTTCACTCCTCTACGTTCCTGATCACACACAAATGACGTAACTTACGACAGAAGAATGCGTTAAAACACGCAGATGATTTGGTTCAACTGCAGTAACAACGACAACCTCCAGATATGCAGTGCTATGATGATGCCTCATCTGAGATGTTCTAGGTTCTGTGAGCAGACAAAATCAGCCGCAAAGAAATCCCAGTGGCATTCTGCGCCACGGCGCCCTATATTTAGCTGACAGACCCTTTCAGAGATCCTTCAAGAAGCGTGCTGACGCAGACCTGAGCTCCTGCTTAACACAGTTTCCCATAACACAGTTTTCCCAGTAATCATCATGCAATCGGCAGCATCTCAGTGTCATTTCTACATGAAATAAATTCACATCAGACAGAAGATAAATAAAGAAGTAGATCACTCACATGACGAGCGGAAATAACAATCCATGCACGATAAAGCACACAGGCATATACAGCAAATAAATGGCATTTAATTAGAGATTGCAGTTCAGAATTAGTTCTTTATTTTGCATGACTCACTCTGACTTATGATCTTTAATTCCATTCATGTTGTTTAATTAAAACTATTTTGGACGCCACGGTGGTGAATTACTAGGGAGTGATTCAGAATATTTATGGTTTATAGGTCTGCACAATTAATCGAATAAATTATCAAGATTATGATTATGGCTAAAAGGTTTCATTACAGCATTCCATTCTTTTTAGTGCTGGGTGGTATACCGGTTCATACCGAATACCGGTGTCTATTTTTCTTACGATATGAATTTTTAAAATACCGCAATACCGGTGTCATTTAAATAACGTTCGGAACGCGACACACTGTTTGAGAGGGGTCTCTTTTCACTATTGCATTGTGGCGAGGACACAGCTGTATGTGTTACTAAGCGTGAAAGTTCTGAAGCTGTAGAACTAGTAGAACATGATGACACAGAACTCATCTACAATATCCACCGCCCGCTTCCATCAGCTCCCGCGTCTCACACACACGAGCGCGACTTTAGCACTATATTTAGCAACTTTCAGACCCTTTTAGTGGCTTTTTTCCATAGAATATACAAACTGACAAACCTAGTGACTTTTTTGGATAAACCTTAGCTATGGTTCAGTTGGAAGATGTCTCCAGTGCTGACTCTCCCGGCGCAGTGTCGCCTCTCTCTGCGTCTGATCTGTGCAGTGAGTGGCAGAGAAGCACCGCATTCAGCTGGCCGTACTGCAGCAGACTCATCAGTAAATGAGTACAAAACAGCGTTTCCAAGCACCTGCCGCTAACTGATTGTTTGGAATTATAAATATGAGCATAGGTCATCTGTTAATATTATGCACTTTTTTGTTGTCTCAGACGCAGGCAATGCGCTGCATGAGACAAAAAAGTAAGCTAGCAAAAACCACCGCATAGCCGCTCTTTAGTGTAACATTAGATGCATGTTGATTTTATCAGACGATGTCGCGAATATAAATGAAAGTGACTCCTGGTTAACATGTATTAATGGGTCGTGTTTAGGCACTATTTAGTGTGGAATTTTTCTACAATATTCACTCATCATGACAGTAAAATAGGGCATTCTAAGTCAATCTACTGCAGTTTTTCCTCTCTCAATCAGTAGAAAATGTGGTTAACACTAGGGGTGCGTCGATCCAATATTCAGTATCGGTATCGCTCCGATACTGGCATTTTCTGCTGAATCGGGGTATCGGTCAGTCGAGGCCGATCCAAATTCGATATTCTGCGTAGCTACAATTGTGTTATTGTTAAGACTAGGGCTGCACGATATTGGAAAAAACTCACATTGCGATATTTTGTTTTTCTGCGATATATATTGCGATATGAAAAAAAAAAAAATCACCAAATGACTTGAATAAGCTCTATTTTGTTTTTCTGCGATATATATTGCGATATGAAAAAAAAAAAAAAAAAAAAAAAAAAAAAAAAAAAAAAAAATCACCAAATGACTTGAATAGCTCTATTTGGAGAGAAAAAAAAATATTGATTTTGTAGGTGAGTAAATCAGCATAGGAAATAAACAATTTACAAGCATAGATAAATATAATAGAACAAAGATACAAATGAAATAAACAGTGCTTTGTATTTTTAAGGCAAGTCCAACAGTATTCAGGTGCAGAAATTGAATAATAAAATGTAAAATAACACTGCATAACACAGTCTTCATTGTATAAATTAAATCTAATAAATCTGTGTTAAAGCTACAAAAGTGATTTTTCTCTGTTTTGTTGTTTGATTATGACACAGAAAGCAACAGAGACATTAAACTGCTGTTATTGTTATCCTCTTTCTTTCTCAATTGTTTACCTAAAACATAAGCAACTGTTTTTTTTTTTTGTTTTTTTTTTTACAAGGATACTTGGAGACATGCATTTTGACACGGTTTCGCGCATATGTGTCGAACTACACTGGATGCGGCACGACACGACGAATCCCCGCCAGTAAACTGATATGCCTCGCTCTATTTATGACGTACTGACACAAAGTTGACACGATTGGCAATGGTCGCTTTGTCGCATCCAGTGTAGAAAGACTTTGGGGCCGTTCACATCTGCAAACGCGTGGAAAACTCCCGCCGCGCCACTTCCTCCTCCTTTCCAAAGCGCTTGGGAGCTTGCGCTTTCCTGGCGCCTGCCGTTGCTAAACATCCGTGATGTGTTCTCCTCGACGACGCGGAAGTTTCAACAAAGGATAAATGGATTTCCAGCACTGAAAATCGCTTGCAGTAGCTCTGCTACTAAATTTATTTAAAAATGGGTATCTCTGTGCAGCTGTCGCGTCCGGAGTAGACACGGTGTCTGTGTGTGAGCAAAGAAAACGATCAGTATAAATATAACGATCAGGCCTACTAAACATCGCACACATCCTGCGATGTGACTATCGCGGATGCGCACATCGCGATATCGATGCTGAAACGATATATCGTGCAGCCCTAGTTAAGACCCACGAAAAAAGCACAATAAAGTTTTCGTGCACTATATTTCAAGTGTTCTGAAGCCGTTCCATAGTTTAATGTTAGGTACGGATGAATATTTAAGTCAAGTTCACGTAAACACTTCTCTCTGCAGCGGCTGTCTGTCATCCTCCATTCAGCATTCAAACTGCGTGTCGCGTTCGGTTACTAGAGTCAAGAAGATAAAACTCTATCCACTGTTCCTATTATACTTGATCTGTAAAAAAGTTCAATGGTTTTGCTTAAAAAGATTTTCTCTTGCTAGAGTTTCGTGTTGTTTCTAAATCGTGATACTTTCTACCGGGTGTCTGTTAGATCACAACACTCTTGTAAAGAGCACTATGAATGGTCCTTCACAAGCACAGTAACTGAAATTTAAAACGGTTAAAAGAAAAGGCTCAATAAATTGTCGCACATATTTAATACACTACGCATTAATATCTCTTTCCATTGTGCTTTGAACTTCTCTATGCGGACTCCGGAGCGCTGTTCCTGCGCACCATGACTCTGTGCTGCTTCAAGTGCATCATTCTGCTCACTGGATGCGCATAAGTGCTTTGTGCCGCTCTGTATTGGAGCCTTTCGTATTATAATATTTTTGCACAATGAAATATTATAGCCTTTCTTGTTCGTCTCATCTGTCATATGGTGCTGCCTCATTACTGTGCAGTACATTTAAATGTCTTTTAATTTTTAAATGTCTTTTAATTTTACAGTATACATACATACATACATACATACATACATACATTTTAATTGAAAGAGGTTTGAATCTGGTTCTTTTTAAAAGACTCAAGTGTGAACAGCCCTAGAGAGTGGGGTTTCTTTCCTCCTGGGTTCAATTGGATTTCACAAGGCAAAATTCCAAAATGGACCAAAATTTCTTACTAAAGTCTTTTACTGTGTGCAAACGGCTACCTTATTGGTCAATTTTTGTGTGCCATTTACGTTAGCCAGAAATTTAATCAATTGCAAATGCTGTGTTCATAAATGAAGGGCTATCATAATTATTGAACAATCATCTGACCATGGTTAGTGCAATTATTAGAGATAACGTGACAACTGTGCGTTTACATATATTCTATTCTATTATTAATTATATTATATTAATTAAATTATTAATTATATTAATTAATTCTAATATATAATAGGGTTTTCTGGTTTCCAGTTTGAATAGAAAGTGGACCAAGTTTAAAGCTGTTCAAAAATATAATATTTGAATTTTTAAAATATTAATTTCCACAGCATTAAAGAAAAACATATGGGCCTATTTAAATACACAATTCCAAGTAAAATATATAAAAAAAAAATAATGTATTAGGTTTACACTGTACACTGACATGAACAAAACAGTCAATTAAAAAGTATTAAAAAACTGCAAATAAAGTACAAAATTCAAGATTATGAGAGACCTAGATGTCCACACAAACTGAACTAAAGAAAAAAAAAATGCACCACGTTCTGAATCAAATTCTCCAAACTAACTAGATGTCAAAATGCCTTAAAGTTGAAGAATTAAAGGTCATTTATTCTGTAGTTATCATTGCAAATTTAATGCCTTTTGTTCTTGCTATGAAAGCAACAGCAATCTGTCCAGACTAATTTGTATGTTGCACTTATATCTTAATAAACAGAGGGTTCATATATATATATATATATATATATATATATATATATATATATATATATATATATATATATATATATATATATATATATATGCACACACACACACACACAGTGGGTACGGAAAGTATTCAGACCCCCTTAAATTTTTCACTCTTTGTTATATTGCAGCCATTTGCTAAAATCATTTAAGTTTATTTTTTTTCCTCATTAATGTACACACAGCACCCCATATTGACAGAAAAACACAGAATTGTTGACATTTTTGCAGATTTATTAAAAAAGAAAAACTGAAATATCACATGGTCCTAAGTATTCAGACCCTTTGCTCAGTATTTAGTAGAAGCACCCTTTTGATCTAATACAGCCATGAGTCTTTTTGGGAAAGATGCAACAAGTTTTTCTCACCTGGATTTGGGGATCCTCTGCCATTCCTCCTTGCAGATCCTCTCCAGTTCTGTCAGGTTGGATGGTAAACGTTGGTGGACAGCCATTTTTAGGTCTCTCCAGAGATGCTCAATTGGGTTTAAGTCAGGGCTCTGGCTGGGCCATTCAAGAACAGTCACGGAGTTATTGTGAAGCCACTCCTTCGTTATTTTAGCTGTGTGCTTAGGGTCATTGTCTTGTTGGAAGGTAAACCTTCGGCCCAGTCTGAGGTCCTGAGCACTCTGGAGAAGGTTTTCGTCCAGGATATCCCTGTATTTGGCCGCATTCATCTTTCCCTCGATTGCAACCAGTCGTCCTGTCCCTGCAGCTGAAAAACACCCCCACAGCATGATGCTGCCACCACCATGCTTCACTGTTGGGACTGTATTGGACAGGTGATGAGCAGTGCCTGGTTTTCTCCACACATACCGCTTAGAATTAAGGCCAAAAAGTTCTATCTTGGTCTCATCAGACCAGAGAATCTTATTTCTCACCATCTTGGAGTCCTTCAGGTGTTTTTTAGCAAACTCCATGCGGGCTTTAATGTGTCTTGCACTGAGGAGAGGCTTCCGTTGGGCCACTCTGCCATAAAGCCCCGACTGGTGGAGGGCTGCAGTGATGGTTGACTTTCTACAACTTTCTCCCATCTCCCGACTGCATCTCTGGAGCTCAGCCACAGTGATCTTTGGGTTCTTCTTTACCTCTCTCACCAAGGCTCTTCTCCCCCGATAGCTCAGTTTGGCCAGACGGCCAACTCTAGGAAGAGTTCTGGTCGTCCCAAACGTCTTCCATCTAAGGATTATGGAGGCCACTGTGCTCTTAGGAACCTTAAGTGCAGCAGAAATTTTTTTGTAACCTTGGCCAGATCTGTGCCTTGCCGCAATTCTGTCTCTGAGCTCTTCAGGCAGTTCCTTTGACCTCATGATTCTCATTTGCTCTGACATGCACTGTGAGCTGTAAGGTCTTATACAGACAGGTGTGTGGCTTTCCTAATCAAGTCCAATCAGTATAATCAAACACAGCTGGACTCAAATAAAGGTGCAGAACCATCTCAAGGATGATCAGAAGAAATGGACAGCACCTGAGTTAAATATATGAGTGTCACAGCAAAGGGTCTGAATACTTAGGACCATGTGATATTTCAGTTTTTCTTTTTTAATAAATCTGCAAAAATGTCAACAATTCTGTGTTTTTCTGTCAATATGGGGTGCTGTGTGTACATTAATGAGGAAAAAAAATGAACTTAAATGATTTTAGCAAATGGCTGCAATATAACAGAGTGAAAAATTTAAGGGGGTCTGAATACTTTCTGTACTCACTGTATATTATATATATATATATATATACACACACACACACACACACACACACACATATATATATATATATATATATGTGTGTGTGTGTGTGTGTGTGTGTGTATATATATATATATATATATATATATATATGTGTGTGTGTGTGTGTGTGTGTGTGTGTGTGTGTGTATATATATATATATATATATATATATATATATATACACACACACACGCACACATACATACATACATACACACACACTAAGTCAAACAAAAATTTCTCACATTATCACAGTTTATTTGCTATAGTTTAGAACATGGTAATAAAATATGACGAACTCAAGAGTTAAACTGTCAGAACAAATTCATCTTGATAATGTCAGATAACTTTGAAAGAAAGGTATGTAACAAAACATGGTCTGGTCAAAGTGTCAAATCAAGTTTTCAGTCCCAAATTTTTCCCAAATCAATTTTACTGGTAGTCCACAGTATGAAGAATTTTTGGGTATAATGTGTCAGTTTATTTATTTTGCCATCCTCACTTACATAAATGAACTATAATGTCCTGCACCCACTAGTACAAAAAATTATCAAAAATTATATCTGTTGTCTAAATTATTTTTGGTTTGACTTCTATATATATATATATATATATTTATTTATTTATTTATTTATTTATTTTTATATTCATATTTATACATTAGGGGTGGAACGGTACACAGATGTCACGGTTCGGTACGTACCTCGGTTCGGGGGTCACAGTTCAATACGATTTCGGTACAACAGGGAAAAAAACAAATCTACTATGCTCGGTTTCTTTTCATTTATTTTGAACAGACAGTAGTACAAATTACAATATTTTCCACCTAGATGTGGAAATACTAAATGATATTACACACATACATACATACATACATACACACACATATATATATTTATATAATCTGCAGTACATACAGTGGTGTGAAAAATTGTTGGCCCCCTTCCAGATTTTTTATTTTTTTGCATGTTTGTCACACTTTAATGTTTCAGATCATCAAACTAATTTAAATATTAATCAAAGATAACACAAGTAAACAACATGCAGTTTTTAAATGAAGTTTTTTATTATGAACGGAAACAAAATCCCACATGGCCCTGTGTGAAAAAGTGCTTGCCCCCTAAACCTAATAACTGGTTGGGCCACCCTTGGCAGCAACAACTGCAATCAAGCATTTGCGATAACTTGCAATGAGTCTGTTACAGCGCTGTGGAGGAATTTTGGCCCACTCATCTTTGCAGAATTGTTGTAATTCAGCCACATTGGAGGGTTTGAGAGCATGAACCGCCTTTTTAAGGTCATGCCACAGCATTTCAATAGGATTCAGGTCAGGACTTTTGTTCATTTCATTTCATTCATTGTCCTGCTGCAGAACCCGAGTTCGCTTCAGCTTGAGGTCAGGAACAGATGGCCGGACATTGTCCTTCAGGATTTTTTGGTAGACAGCAGAATTCATGGTTCCATTTATCACAGCAAGTCTTCCAGGTCCTGAAGCAGCAAAACAGCCCCAGACCATCACACTACCACCACCATATTTTACTGTTGGTATGATGTTGTTTTTCTGAAATGCTGTGTTACTTTTACGCCAGATGTAATGGGACACACACCTTCCAAAAAGTTCAAATTTTGTCTCGTCAGTCCACAGAGTATTTTCCCAAAAGTCTTGGGGATCATCAAGATGTTTTCTGGCAAAACTGAGACTAGCCTTTATGTTATTTTTGCTCAGCAGCGGTTTTCGTCTTCTCTGCCATGCAGGCCATTTTGGCCCAGTCTCTTTCTTATGGTGGAGTCATGAACACTGACCTTAACTGAGGCAAGTGAGGCCTGCAGTTCTTTGGATGTTGTTCTGGGGTCTTTTGTGACCTCTTGGATGAGTCGTCGCTGCACTCTCGGGGTAATTTTGGTCGGCCGGCCACTCCTGGGAAGGTTCACTACTGTTCCATGTTTTCACCATTTGTGGATAATGGCTCTCACTGTGGTTCGCTGGAGTCCCAAAGCTTTAGAAATGGCTTTATAACCTTTTCCAGACAGATAGATCTCAATTACTTTCTTTCTCATTTGTTCCTGAATTTCTTTGGATCTCAACATGATGTGTAGCTTTTGAGGATCTTTTGGTCTACTTCACTTTGTCAGGCAGGTCCTATTTAAGTGATTTCTTGATTGCGAACAGGTGTGGCAGTAATCAGGCCTGGGTGTGGCTAGAGAAACTGAACTCAGGTGTGATAAACCACAGTTATGTTTTAACTCTTATGGTTAACTTGGGGGGGGGTTTCCCTTCATAAAAAAAAAACCTTCATTTAAAAACTGCATGTTGTGTTTACTTGTGTTATATTTGATTAATATTTAAATTTGTTTGATGATCTGAAACATTAAAGTGTGACAAACATTCAAAAAAATAAAAAAATCAGGAAGGGGGCAAACAATTTTTCACACCACTGTATATACATACAAGGAAAAAATTCCTGAAATATATTTCATTTAGTTTACAGATAAACAAGGGAAAAAAACAGTGCGACACTTAACGTAGCCTATATATGTTAATTTTTGTGACGCTTAATTTGTTCACAGAAAGGAAACTCAAATGGCAGAAAGCGACATTCTATTTGTTTTCCTTATTTTACAAAAGCACGTTTTGTTTTCATTGTGAGTGTACATTTACATTGCATTTACATTTTAGTCATTGAGCAGACGCTTTTATCCAAAGCAACTTACAAATGTACACAAATAAAAGCAGATCTTTATACAGTGATGCATTATTAATAAGACAATAAGTGTTTAAAGTTGATTCTGCTGGTATAAGGAAACAGCTGAAGTGATCGCGCCGGAGCGCGCGCGCACACACACACACACAAAACACATCAGTTGCAGCATTGCTAACTTGACAGCACAGTTGGTACTTATAAATACAATACAGTGAACCAAACATCAGCGCGCCCGCCTCTGTGTCACCGTTGGAACGCGACTGAAGTACAAAGCCTATCATTTACATAATTAATAATAGTTTAGCATTCAGATACGTTACATTGCAAATATGGAAATATTATGGAATATTTGGATTTGTGCCGAATGAGAGAGGTAGAATACATGATCTCAAAGCTCCATTTCCCAAACAGTTGAGTGCGCAAGCCTTTAAAGTATACTCTTTTGTCAGTCTATGTGAGAGACGCATTCAGAATCAGCACATAGTCACTGTCTAGGAGGCTTTGTTTTCAAGCGCGCAACTCATGGCATTCGCTGTTCTTCTGCTGGCGGTTATCAAACAGTGTTGCATTAATGCGGGCGTCCCCATCTGGATTGGGAGTGAATTGCCTGTATTCGTTGTAAGGCCTCATGCACTGAACCGAGATGTCCATACCGTGACGATTCGGTACGAATACATGTATCATTCCACCCCTAATATTTTATTTTATTTTATTTTATTTTGTATGTATTTATTTATTATATATATATATTATATATATGTGTATTTATTTATTTATTTATTTATATATATATATATATATATATATATATATATAAATAAATAAATAAATATATATATAAGGTGTATAAGGTGTATATATATAATATATATATATAAATATATATATATAAGGTGTGTCAACGTTAACGCATGCGATTAATCTAAAATTTTTAACGCGTTAATATTTTTTTAACGCAAATTAATCATGTGATAATGCTTGACCCCAACTTCTTCCCATCATCGCAGCGCAGAAGGTTATCTATCATTGTGTGATAAGGGCACAGCAAACCAGTGTTGCCAGGGCAGCGGCACAAGTGGGCTATTTTGAAAATACAGTCGCGGGAAAAATTACAGAGCCGCGGGTTGCGTTTTTTTGGGCTATTTTTATAATGTACCGTGGCCGCCCAAAGTGTACATAGACAAATGAAAATTAAAATAGATCCTTTTACTAATGTGTATTATAGTTGGAATGTATACCTGGCAACTTAAAAACGGAGAGGCGGTTGTAACATCACAAACAACGTGAGTTTCAGCCAGAGCACACGTTAAGGCTTTTACACAGCAGAAATAAACATGACAATAGCCACTATAGATTATATAAGATAATAAACACACGATTACGATAGGATATGGTTTGTATGTGATTCTCTTGAGATGAATGTGTACATCTGAAATGCTAATTTGTGCAGCGATATAAAAGGCTATAAAGAGCATATTTTAACAACAGTAAACGACCAAATTCCACATATGATCGCAAAAGGAAGTTACTACAAACACTCGATGGTGGTTTAAAGTGAGTTCTGAGTAAAAGTGTACTATTAATCTCATAAATTGTCTTATGTAGCATGATGCTAATGTTAGCGCTAATGCACCTGCAGAACAGGTCCAATTCTTCTTCTTAATGCATTTTGTCATAATACTTCACGTAAGGTCGCAAGAAAATGTTTTGTTGTATTTATTTAGAAATACTTTTGATAATAATTGGGTAAATGTAAACTGCGATTGAAGCGATGTGGCTTGGTAAACGTTTTATTGCCAGTATAAAGACTGATAATGGCTGAATAAAAACAAATGAATAATGATAAAAGAATAATAAGGATTATGTCTCATACCTGGCGGAAATGTGAAAGGTTCTGTTTCCTTAAACTAGTTTGTCATGCATTTCATTTCAACACATTTACAGGTAAATCATAGTATTTTAAATGTGCGATTAATCATGAATAATCACAGTCCATGACTGTGATTAACGCGACTAAATTTTTTAATCGATTGACAGCACTAATATATATATATATATATATATATATATATATATATATATATATATATATATATATATATATATTATTCCTGCAGCCCTACACTGAAAGAAAATATGTATGTGGTAAAATGCAGCAAGGTATTTCGCTGTAGAGTGGCCAGTGATGTCCTAACATCAGCAAAACAGATACTGCTCATTTGTTACAGCGTGTCGATCGAATTTCCTCCCACCCATCATAAATAAACACCCACCAGCAGCAGGCAGCCCATTTTCACCATTACGGAGCAGTGAGATCTTTGCAGAAGCCCGAACTGCCATTGATCTGTGTGCAATCAGATCGAGGGAGTCCACTCGGCAACCCAGCGGGTGCAGCGTTTCGGCGTGTGATTTTTTACAGGGAGACAAAGATAGAGTCTTAGCAGCAGCTTGAACAAACAGACAGCATCTAAGCCGCCAGTGTGGCCGTTTCCCCAATCGCTAACTGCATCGCTCAGACAAACAGAAAGAAAGCGCAGGCCCTTGGGCTGACCAAAGCCAGTGCGAAGGGTCGAAAATATCCCCCATAGTCTCCGAAAAACAGCACATAAACTGGCTTGCTTTGAAATAATTATGCACAGCTCAGCGCACAAAGAAGGAAATCTGCAGAAGAGGTCTCGGGGTCCGCAGCTGCTTGCAAGACTGGAGACGTCAGCAGAAAAGACGAGCTGGATTAGAGCCGCGCTCTCCGCCATCCCTGTAAACTAAAGCAAGCTCATGTCAGAAACACAATTGTTGAGAAGGCTCAGAATAGCCAAATCCCCTCAGACCGCAGTCTGACACACACCTCCTACCGAGAGACGAGCGGTCAGGTGGCCGGCACACCAGGCACACGTCCCTCAAGGACACTTTACAAAGCGTAAAGCAAACAAGCATTACGGTGTAGCTCTGAGGAGATAAGGCGGCATTATTGTGCCTTGTCTTTGGCCAACTGCGATGTTTTCCATGTAGGGCTGGGCGATTTTTCTGATTTTATTGATTAATTCGAATGTAATGTTTTGCCACGATTTTATTTTTTTTAGAAATTGAGGAATTGCGATTTTGAATAGAAATTACCAAACGTTAGAATTAGACACTGACAATATGTACTTTGACCATAAGTAGAATATATCGCTAGGTGCCATTCACACAGAATTAAGGGTGTTGAAATTAATCATTGCATCGCGATGCAGACTTGGACGATTCTGCATCGATGCAGTAATAGACCATAATCGATTATAGCCTATGACGTCATTCGCATACATGCATGTCACGCAAGTATTAAAAATCCGAGATCTGGGCACATTTTAGAAAAACCAAGCTTAGTGCAGAAAAAACAAACATTGGATCAGAATTCGATACTGAGCTTGGCTTTTTTCCCCGCATATGGCACGTGTGTGTGCTAGAGACAATTGCGGCGGGCTTCATTTGCACAGAATATGCACTGTGAGACGCGTGCGCATTGCTTGACAGTGTGTGCTTCCACCCACCGTTATTTCAGTGTTTTACTTTAAATAGGGCTATCCTTTCATTTATGGCATTTGTAACGCAGTTCGTATTAGATGCACAAAACTCACATACTCTCAGACTATCACGTGTGCTTTGTGTTTGATGTCCTGAAGCTCGATCGCAGCTGCGGTACTTGTATCTCCGAATAAGTTTATGATATCAAATTGATGTAAACACAGTCAGTTATGTTTTCAGAACAGGACAAAACATCTGATATGTCTAAATAGATATGTGCATTAGTGTGAATGCAGCCTTTTAAAGCAGCCACTGTCTATGATCCCATCAGTAATAATCAAACGGCAATAACGCTGAGAAAAAAGAAAAACCCATAACTATGATTGTCTGTAAACTTTCGGATACTTAGCACTTTCAGATACTGAAAGCACTTTTTGTTTATAACTTGTAATTGTCTTTTTTTTATATTTGCTTATATGTTTTGAAGCTATATTTATTTGGTTAAATTCTTTACAACTGTTTTGATTTATTATTAATTTGTAATTATTTTAAAAAGTAACCTGCTTATATAATTTAATAAAAATGCACAAAATAAATTTGATATAATCGTGATATCGAATCAAACTGAATCGTTGACATGATAATCGTAATCGAATCGAATTATGAAACCAGTGCTGATACACACCCCGACACAGAATGCGCTTTTGTGTTGACAAGATGTGACGCGGGCAGTGGAATAGGAAGAAATGCAAGAAGATGGGAGTTGAACATCTTTTAATAACTAGAGCACTGCGTTTTTAGAATTCCGTTTTGTGCATGAGACACTGCAAGAGACGCAAGCACAACAGTCAAACGCGTCCATATTTACATAGAAAAAAAACAATGGAAAAGCAGCAAAATCAAATAAAAAAAAAAAACTACAAAGTACTACTACTGTACAGGGCTGCACGACATTGGAAAAAACTCACATTGCGATATTTTGTTTTTTTGCAATATATATATATATATATATATATAGCAATATGAAAAATAAAATAAAATCACCAGATGACATGAATAGCTCTATTTGGGGGGAAAATAAATAAATAAATCAACGATTGGGGTGATTTTGTAGGTGAGTAAATCAGCATAGGAAATAAATTACAAGCATAAATAAATATAATAGAACAAAGATACAAATTAAATAAACAGTGCTTTGTAATTTAAGGCAAGTCTAACAGTATTCAGGTACAGAAATTGAATAATCAAATGTAAAATATCACTGCATATTAGTCTTCACTGCATAAATTAAATCTAAAAAAATCTGTTAAAGCTACAAAAGTGATTTTTCTCTATGTGTTTTGTTGTTTGATTAACATGACTCAAAGCAACAGGGACATTAAACTGCTGTTTAATTTATTTTTATCCTCTTTCTTTCTCAATTGTTTACCTTCACCTAAGACATAAGCAACTGTTTTTTTTACAAGGATACTTGCAGAGACATGCATTTTGACAATTTCAAGTATGTGTGTAATTTCAGGCACAAATAGTAGCGGAAGTGAATGTTCACGTGCATCTGCGCGCCTCTCACCATCTACGCTGGACATGAGCACCATGACGTGACAAAATACAATAGAACTCATTATAATCAGTGATGCTGTGTGACTGACTGGATGCGGCAAGATGCAGCAAATCCCAGCCAGTAAACTGATGCTGCCTCGTTCTATTTATGACGCACTGACACAAAGTTCAAATGATCGGCAATGGTCGCTTTGTCGCGTCCAGTGTAGACGGACTTTGGAGCCGTTCACATGGCGCGCCTAAAAACGCATGGAAAACGCCAGCCACGCAGCTTTCTCCTTTCCAAAGCACTCGGGAGCTTGAGCTTTCGTGGCGTCTGCCATTGCTAAGAAACCGTGACCTGCGCTCTCCATGACGACGCGGAAGTTTCAACAAAGGATAAATGGATTTCCAGCACTGAAAATCGCTTGCAGTAGCTCTGCTATTAAATTTATTTAAAAATGGTTATCTCTGGACAGCTATCGCATCCAGTGTAGACGCGGTGTCTGTGTGTGAGCAAAGAAAACGATCAGTATAAATATAATGATCAGTATAGGCCAACTAAACATTGCATATCCCGCGATGTCGTATGCGCACATCGCGATAACGATGCGGAAACGATATATCGTGCAGCCCTACTACTGTATGTCTGATATTTCATGTTTGCATCATGGTGACAGGCTGAAAGCTGTTGTTCATTGTTTTTAGAGAACATTTATAGTCTACTGGTGTTATACCTTCAGTCATTTTGAATTTGAGTTACCTTTTTTTTGTATTATTTCTGAATATGTGACCCTGAACCACAAAACTAGTCATAAGGGTCATTTTTTTTAAATTGAGATTTATAAGCTGAATATATAAGCTCTCCATTGATGTATGGTTTGTTAGGACAGGACAATATTTGGCCGAGATACAACTATTTGAAAATGTGGAATCTGAGGGTGCAAAAAAAATCAAAACATTGAGAAAATAGACTTTAAAATTGTCCAAATTAAGTTCTTAGCAATGCAGATTACTAATCAAAAATTAAGTTTTCATATATTTAAGGTAGAAAATTCACAAAATATCTTCATGGAACATGATCTTTACTTAATATCCTAATGATTTTTGGCATTGAAAAAAAATATATCGATAATTTTGACCCATACAATGTATTTTTGGATATTGCTAAAAATATACCCGTGCTACTTAAGACTGGTTTTGTGGTCCAGGGTCACATATAATATGTATAAGACAAGTTTGTACAAGATCATGCATCTGTAATAAGTTGTAGTTCATGCATCTTTTCTGCAAAAATATTTAACAAGTGATTTGTTTAACATTTACATCATGTTGACAACTTCATGTGTGGTGCACTTGGAATAGAATTTTCTTTAACTAGAGGGTTATTAAAGAAAACATTACTCAAATCATGTTGTAGTTACATTTTCAAGTTGACTAGTTAAAAATCGTACAGAATCGGTCAAACGTTCTGTGAAAATCAAGATTTTATTTTTTTGCCATATCGCCCAGCCCTACTTCCATGCTGTTTCATGTTGCACGAGGGCTTCGGCAAGGGAAATGGAGCCAGATGTGCCCGAGTCTCCGGCGATGGGGCTGATTCACAGAGATAGGGGCCGAAACGCTGCGAGACTTGAACATTCTCTACCACAGAGATCTAGCGCTCGTAAACTCCTGTGCGGCATTTTACCATCAAGCTTGAAAACGTCTGTTTGGTTTATCAGCTTTGAATTACTACAGCTAAACACAACACTACGCAGCTCGTCCGCTGAGGTTTTGTTTAACAGAGGAGACGTGGGGTTTTACTAAGAGCAGGCAGTTTTTGGGGCCGTAGAGATGAGAACAAAAGGGCTGAACTTCTGTCCTGCATAAATACTGACAATCTGTCATCTAGATCAAAGAAGTCCATAATTTTTACCATGGGCACTCTTTTCTCTGCAAAAACACACTGATATCCTGAAATAAGAAACCATATTTTTATCATTTACAACTGATAGACTTAAAGATCAATTAAAATCAACTTATAACTAATACTACTGGACATTCGGATATTATAAGCAAATAATACCTCAGCTTTTTACCCCCGATGCAAAAGTTATAATTCTATGCTAGGTATACAAAAGTGCAAAGAAATTTATTGACTTTTCTACTTCTACTGTACATAACAGCTAAAATTTAAAAAATCAACCAAAATGAAGTATGCACAAAATAGTTGTGACCATATTGGTTTTGTATATTAAAAATAAAATAAAATGGCTAATATTGGAAGCAGTTGTACTTTATAGTGTTTTTATACAGTTAAAAAACATTAATATTAACCATTAACCAATACTGGCCAATTTTTTTTGTATCGCTGCTCTAAAAGTCAATGAAAATGTATTTAAAAAAAAAAAAAAAAAAAAAAATTTAAATATTTTTTTTAAATATTTATATTATATAACATTTTGTTGGCATTAACATTGGCCAACACTTTGTAGTTAAAATTAACTTACAAATAATATCAATAAAAATATGTGGTTCACATATACATATATATATATTGCACACTGTGAAAAAAATCAAAATAATAATAATTAATGAATTACCATTAATTGTACTAGGTAAAATTTCAATATCAATGAAATAAATTAATGAATTAATTAATTTTACTTACAATTAGTACTAAACTCTTAACTTAATGAGAATCAAATATAGGCAATCTACCCTTTTGCATTCATAATTGAAACAGACTTCCAACTAATGGTATAAATAAAATCTTGCAAATTAATTTTCAGGCATCCATATCTCATGAGAACTTAATGCTTTACACGCCTGCTTATCATATAGCACAAAGCCACCATTTCTCCCCAGACTCACACACTCAATACTGCAATTAAAGCATCATCGCTGAAACCCATATTTCTGCATAATTGACACTTTCTAAACCAGGAACTGTAAAACAGGGACACAATATTCTCCATTCAGGTTTACACATTACTAATGCAGACACTTTCTGCCTAACAAGCTCCAAACAATTAGGCCTTTCAGAGGGAGGAAGTTCCATCTCGGAGCCTAGCTGCATCATTAGGAGGAATCCAGCAGGAACTGTAATTCACTGTCAGCAGTGCAACAACAGCCAGTAAATTTATCCTGCACGTCAACACGGGCGACGCCGCACACACTCAAGACGGCTACATTTCCACCGCACACAAGCGAAGGTCACCCAGGGTTCAATAAAAAGACATGCATGACTTAATGCATAACCGATACATTTTCTAGGACAAAAAATTGCAGAGAAAGAGTTACGACAAGGTCTTTGTCAGCAGAACAACACCCTTACAGGCATGATGTGTCAGAGGACCCTCATAGATTGGTCATTTTTCTCTAGAACACAAGGTCAGGGCAAAGTCAGATGAAGGGAGGGGTGGGTGTGGAGCTCAAGAGGAGGAAGGAGATGAAAGAGTGTTTAAACTCAGGGTCTCTGGTGGGGTTCATATGTCCCCTTTCTCTTCTCTTCTCCTCTACAATCTGCTCCATAACAGCTACAGCCAAACTTACACCGGTCAGTGTCCACAGCAGGGTCCCAAATTAACCACAGGAAGAAAATGCCACAAAAAGTGATAAACATGTTCCATAAATGTAATCTTTCACACTATTTCCAAACATGCTAAATATGTATTAAAAAAATACTATTTTGTAAATTAATTTCTTGAAGAGTGTAAACACTGTCAAAATCACTGCCTCTGAGGTAAGTGTTTTTTTTTAATGTGAAGCTAATATATCAACACTAAAAACAGGGTTTTCATTTAAAATGTAAACCAAGCATATGATATCTTGTACGGATCAGTTGTTTGACAAATATTCATTTATTGTGTATGAATTCTGTATAAACAAAAGCAGTAGGACTACAATGAAAATATATAATTATAATAATAATAATAATAAAAATAATAATAATAATAATAATTATTATTATTATTATTATTGTTATTGTTATTATTATTATAATTATTATTATTATTATTATTATTATTATTGTTGTTGTTGTTGTTGTTGTTGTTATTATAATTAATAAATAAATATAATTATTAAATATATTACTACTACTATTAGTATTATTGAAATTTAAAATGAACTTTAAATGTACTATTTAAAATGTAACCATGCATATAATATCTTGCACAGATCAGCTGTTGTTTGACAAATAGATTAATTCTGTATAAAAGTCAAAAGCAATAAGACAACAATGAAAATATATATTTAGGGCTGCAACTAACGATTATTTTGATAATCGATTAATTGGCCGATTATTTTTTCGATTAATCGGATTTAAAGAAAAAACCCCCATTTCTTTTTTTTTTTTTTTTATGGACAAAAAAACACACTATTCCACATTATGCCCAATGTCCTTCAAACAAGGGAAGGGGAAAAGGGGAGAAAGGGAAGTGGTGTCTGGCCAAGTATGGTGACCCATACTCGGAATTTGTGCTCTGCATTTAACCCATCCAAGTGCACACACAGTAGTGAACATGGAGCAGTGGGCAGCCAATGCTGCGGGGCCTGGGGAGCAGTTGCGGGTTTGGTGCCTTGCTCAAGGGTCTCACCTCAGTCATGGTATTGAGGGTGGAGAGAGTGCTGGTTATTCACTCCCACCACTGACAATCCCTGCCGGACCTGAGACTCGAACCCACGACCTTCGGGTTACAAGTCCGACTCTCTATCCAGGTGAGAGGTGTTGCTACAATTTATAGCAATATTCTCAGTATTTCTCAGAGGGCAGGCTTTAAGTATAACTCGTTTGAAGTTATGGTGCTGTGTATAACATTATCTAGAGAAACACATGTTAGTGCTAAATCCCCTGTGATGTTTGTACTGGCTACTGTGTACAGGCCACCAGGGCACCACACAGACTTTATTAAAGAATTTTCTGATTTTCTATCTGAGTTAGTACTGGCTGCAGATAAAGTCTTAATTGTTGGTGATTTTAATATCCATGTCGATTAGTGCTGGGCGGTATGACCAAAAATTTATATCACGGTATTTTTCAAAATTATACCGGTTTCACGGTATATGACGGTATTTATTTTTTTGATGCATGACCGGGTGTTAACCACATTTTCTACTGATTGAGAGAGGAAAAACTGCAGTAGACTGACTTAGAATGCCCTATTTTACTGTCATGATGAGCGAATATTGTAGAAAAATTCCACACTAAATAGTGACTAAACACGACCCATTAATACATGTTAATCAGGAGTCACTCATTTATATTCGCGACATCGTCTGATAAAATCAACATGCATCTAATGTTACACTAAAGAGTGGCTATGCGGTGGTTTTGGCTATATTACTTTTTTGTCTCACGCAGCGCACTGCCTGCGTCTGAGTAACAAACTAAAAAAAAACAACAAACAAAAAAGTGCATAATATTAACAGACAAACTATGCTCATATTTATACTTCTAAACAGTCAGTTTGCGGCAGGTGCTTGGAAACGTTGTTTTGTACTCATTTACTGAAGAGTCTGCTGCGGTACGACCAGCTGAATGCGGTGCTTCTCTGCCACTCACTGCACAGAACAGACGCAGAGAGAGGCGACACTGCGCCGGGAGAGTCAAATCTCACGCTCGCGGGGCAGCACTGGAGACATCTTCCAACTGAACCATAGCTAAGGCTTATCCAAAAAAGTCGCTAGGTTTGTCAGTTTGTATATTCTATGGAAAAAAGTCGCTAAAAGGGTCTGAAAGTTGCTAAATATAGTGCTAAAGTCGCGCTCATGTGTGTGAGACGCGGGAGCTGATGGCAGCTGGCGGTGGATATTGTAGATGAGTTCTTCTGTGTCATCACGTTCTACTAGTTCTACAGCTTCAGAACTTTCACGCTTAGTAACACATACAGTTGTGTCCTCGCCACAATGCAATAGTGAAAAGAGACCCCTCTCAAACAGTGTGTCGCGTTCCGAACGTTATTTAAATGACACCGGTATTGCAGTATTTTAAAAATTCATATCAAGAAAAATAAACACCGGTATTCGGTATGAACCGGTATACCGCCCAGCACTAATGTCGATAATGAAAAAGATGCATTAGGATCAGCATTCATAGACATTCTGAACTCTATTGGGGTTAGACAACATGTTTCAGGACCTACTCATTGTCAAAATCATAATCTAGATTTAATACCGTCACATGGAATTGATGTTAGTGGTGTTGATATTCTGCAGCAAAGCGATGATATCTCAGATCATTATCTAGTCTTTTGTAAACTCCATATAGTCAAAACTGTAAATTCTACTCCTTGTTACAAGTATGGCAGAACCATCACTTCTACCACAAAAGACTGCTTTGTAAGTAATCTTCCTGATTTATCTCAATTCCTCAGCATATCCAACTGTAGAAAAACTTGATGATGTAACAGAAACTATGGACTCTCTCTTTTCTAGACCTTTAGATACAGTTGCTCCTTTACGCTTAAGGGAGATCAAAGAAAACAGTCTGACTCCGTGGTATAATGAGCACACTCGCACCCCTAAAGAGAGCAGCCCGGAAAATGGAGCGCAGCTGGAGGAAAACAAAACTAGAGGTATTTCGAATAGCTTGGCGGGAAAATACCCTATCCTACAGAAAAGCATTAAAAATTGCTAGATCTGATTACTTTTTGTCTCTTCTAGAAGAAAACAAACATAACCCCCGGCATTTATTCAATACAGTCACTAAATTAATGAAAAATAAAGCATCAACAGGTGTTGCCATTTCCCAAGAGCACAGCTGTAATGAATTTATGAACTACTTTACTTCCAAGATCGATACTATCAGAGATAAAATTGTAATCATGCAGCCGTCAGCTACAGTATCGCATCAGATAGTGCACTATAGATCCCCTGAGGAACAATTCCACTCATTCTCTATTATAGGAGAGGAAGAATTGTATAAACTTGTTAAATCATCTAAACCAACAGCATGTATGTTAGACCCTATTCCATCTAAACTACTAAAAGAGCTGCTTCCAGAAGTCATAGATCCTCTTTTGGCTATTACTAATTCATCATTGTCATTAGGATATGTCCCCAAAACTTTCAAATTGGCTGTTATTAAGCCTCTCATTAAAAAAAACACACCTTGACCCCAAAGATCTAGTTAATTACAGACCGATCTCAAATCTCCTTTTTCTGTCAAAGATACTAGAAAAGGTAGTATCCTCACAATTATATTTCTTCTTAGAGAAAAATGGTATCTGTGAGGAATTCCAGTCAGGATTTAGACCGTATCATAGTACTGAGACTGCTCTTATTAGAGTTACAAATGACCTGCTTCTATCATCTGATCGTGGCTGTATCTCTTTATTAGTTCTACTGGATCTTAGTGCTGCGTTCGACACTATCAACCACAACATTCTTTTGAATAGACTAGAAAACTTTGTTGGCATTAGTGGAAGTGCCCTAGCATGGTTCAAATCATACTTATCTGACCGCCATCAGTTCGTAGCAGTAAATTGAGAGGTATCATATCGATCACAAGTGCAGTATGGAGTACCTCAAGGCTCAGTACTAGGGCCGTTACTTTTCACGCTTTACATGTTACCCTTGGGAGATATTATCAGGAGACATGGTGTTAGCTTTCACTGTTATGCTGATGATACCCGGTGAAACACACCAAATTGAGAAACTAACGGAATGCATGGTCGATATAAAAAACTGGATGACGAGTAATTTGTTACTGCTAAATTCTGAAAAAACAGGGGTGTTAATTATCGGACCTAAAAACCCCACATGTAATAACCTAGAACACTATCTAACACTTGACGGCTGCTCTGTCAATTCTTCTTCAGCAGTTAGGAACCTAGGTGTGCTGTTTGATAGCAATCTTTCATTTGAAAGCCATCTTTCTAGTATCTGTAAAACTGCGTTTTTCCATCTCAAAAACATATCTAAATTGCGACCTATGCTCTCAACGTCAAATGCAGAAATGCTAATTCACGCGTTTAAGACCTCAAGGTTAGACTATTGTAATGCTTTACTGGGTGGTTGTTCTGCACGCTTGATCAATAAACTACAGTTGGTCCAAAATGCAGCAGCTAGAGTCCTTACTAGAACCAGGAAGTATGACCATATTAGCCCGATTCTGTCAACACTGCACTGGCTCCCTATCAAACATCGGATAGATTTTAAAATCTTGTTAATTACTTATAAAGCCCTGAATGGTTTAGCTCCTCAGTATTTGAGCGAGCTCTTATCACATTATAGTCCTCCACATCCGCTGCGTTCTCAAAACTCTGGCCATTTGATAATACCTAGAATATCAAAATCGACTGCGGGCGGCAGATCCTTTTCCTATTTAGCGCCCAAACTCTGGAACAATCTACCTAACACTGTTCGGGAGGCAGACACTCTGTCAGGTTAAAATCTAGATTAAAGACACATTTCTTTAACCTGGCTTACACATAACACACTAATACACTTCTATTATTCAAATCTGTTAAAAGATTGTTAGGCTGCATTAATTAGATCAACCGGAACCGGGAACAATCCTCATAACACACGATGTACTCGTTACATCGTAAGAAGAATGGCATCTATGCTAATATTTGTCTGTTTCTTTCTTATTCTTTTTCTCAGTCCGTGTCCGGATCAGATGGTGGATCGGAGCCGGGAGATGATGTCTGCGACCCTGATCGTCTGCGGAGGCTGGGACACCTGGATGAGCCCCGGGGACATATCCCCAGTGAAGACCTCGACTTAAATACAATAAAACCTAAAATAAAACGAAATAACTAAAAATATAATAAAATACCTAACTACATAATACTATTATTGTTAGAAATTGCAACAATATAAAAATATAAATATAATACATTTATACATTTAAAATTTAATTAAAACAATAAGTAAAAAAATAAATAAACAGCAATATTCTGGCCAGAGGAGAACTGGCCCCCTGACTGAGCCTGGTTTCTCCCAAGGTTTTTTTCTCCATTCTGTCACAGAGGGAGTTTTGGTTCCTTGCCGCTGTCGCCTCTTGCTTGCTCAGTTGGGGACACTTAATTTCTAACGATTATCATCAATTTGATTTCATATATACTATTTAAACTAAACTGAGCTAAAATGACATCTCTGAATTCAATAATGAAATGCCTTTAACTGAAAATTGAGTGTTTAATCTTATTATTATACATTACTGACACTCTATCCTCCAATTTGATATTGTTAAGTGCTTTGAAACAATCTGTATTGTTAAAAGCGCTATATAAATAAAGGTGACATTAGGCCACGACTGACCACAACAAACGTGCTAACTGAATGTTATGAAAACATTTAGTGCTTAACTTATTAGACCACCTGTCATAATAAAGAGAAAACAAATATTTTAGGAATCTGTCAAAAAACTCTTTAAATCCAAAAATGTTATTGTCATTTATTGGGCAAATAACAAACTGAAACAGCTAAATAGTATTTATTCACATAATAACAAATGGCCTCCTATTAGGGCTGCTCGATTATGACAAAAATCATAATCACGATTATTTTGGTCAATATTGTAATCACGATTATTTAACACGATTACAAGTGGGCCATATAAGCAAAACTTTTTTTTTTTTTAAATGCAAGACTAAAGTATTCAGTTAACAGTCTACTACAGAAATTGAATAATCTAATGTAAAATAAAACCATCTTCACTGTAAGAATTAAACTTCCTTTGTTTCTTATTAAAGCTACAAAAGTTCTTCTGTCAAGAGCAGTGAGTGATTTTGTCTTTGTCTTTTGTTATTTGATTACTGTTAAGCACACAGTCGGCAGCGGGAATATAATCCGCTATGACTTTAAGAGCCGCACTGATCCAATTTACTGTTACACATGTATATTCGTTATCAACAGTTTACATTAATTTATTACAGAACCGACGAGGGTTAATGTGAATATTCACTAAGTGCCGCATTTTGACACACTTTTGCGTGTATTTGAGCGTTTAGGCGTGCACCTTGAGCTAAAAGTTTACTTTACATGTCCGTGTTCTGTTCGTCTCTGAGCACAAGCCTCCTGAGAAACAGCGCAACTTCTCTTTTGTGCTTTTAAAAACATGAATAAATGTAATCAGCTTTAATAAATCAAGTAAGGCTGCAACAACTAATCGATAAAATTGATTATTATCGATAATGAAAATTATCGATTATTCGGGTCTGCCCACAGTGCACGTTTCAGCCAGTCACGTCAAATTACAGCACTGAATAACGCATTTCTATGGCCAAAATGCATCTAAAATAGTGGAGGAAACAGAAAGAGATGCTGCGGGAGAAGTACGTGATCCAAGCTGCACAAAACACGAGAATTCTTTATTTTAAGCTTTAAGCTAATGCATTAGCGTAATGGCTTGCCCTATCAGGCGCTTTGACAGATGCGTGTGCGTCCTCAGCGCAAAAACTTTCAGTTTACTGTCATATCCTTATCTGTAAATGTCACAAATTCACACGAGCATTTCCATTATTGTATAAAGTTCCGTCCTGACAGTCTGTGTTAAGTTGAAATCTTTACTGAATGAGTGCCGATCAGAGAGGGAGACAATATTCAGCGCAAAAACATTCACTGTGCCGAAATATCTGTTGTTGAACGTTAAATTAAGGGTTTAAAAGTCAACACGTAGTGCACGTATTTTATGAGAGTAGGAACTGTAAAGGGATAACCACGTATAGTTGTCTGAATATAAATATCAGACACTTCATAGCCGCCTTTTACAGGATAAAGAAATTACAGTAAACGTGACTGTGATCAAAGTGACGTGTTCCTGCAGAACATTACTCTTACCTGTTGGTTAACACTGAGTTTGTGTTTTTATTCGTCTTTATTATCTTTATTATATCTTCATTTTTGATGAAGAGATTTCAATAGGCTACAGTGCTCAACAAATTTACTTAAGGTTTATAACAAATTATGTAAGGTTTGTGCCACTGCTGCTCTAAACTAACAGTATTGATGTTTACTAAAATCATTTTTTAGCTATCTGTATTGGTTAGTCCTCCAATATGTCTTAAGCTCTTTAGTAACAGTAGGCTATTTCTATAATGTAATTATTGCTGTTATGAAAGAATGAAAGATTTTTTTCAAATACCCAATTACAGTCAAAAAAGTACCTAAACAATGCCAGCAAGAATGCATGCTGTTATGAAAGGCAGGAGGCCATTTTTTTATTATGTGAATAAATACTATTTAGTTGTTTCAGTTTGTTATTTGCCCAATAGATGACAGTAACATTTTTAGATTTAAACAATTCTTTGACAGATTCCTAAAATATTTGTGTTTTCTCTTTATGACAGGTGGTCTAATAAATTGTTAAGCACTGTATGTTTTCATAGCATTCAGTTGGCACATTTGTTTGAAGGACATTGGGCAGAATGTGGAAGTGTTTTTTGTCAATAAAATTAAACAAAAAATAAAATTTAGTTTTTTAATCCAATTAATCGATTAATCGTTAGTTGCAGCCCTAAAATCAAGCACGTCCCATTTTGCAAAAGTCACGTTATATGGTTTTACTGAGTTGCATGTGAAAATGGGCTTTTATGCAGGAGCGAAAGCGCACTGCTGGAAAGGGGGTGGAATGGGGTGCAATAATCATTTTATCTCGATTATTGTATTTTCACGATCAGTGGAGGCCAAAATCGAAATTGAAACTGAATTTTGATTAATTGCACAGCCCTACCTCCTATGCCTTTGATAACCGATTGGATTCTTGCTAGCATTGTTTATGTACTTTTTGACTGTAATTGAGTATCTGAGAAAATAAAAAAAATAAATAAATAAAAAAAACACTATGAAGCGCTTGACTATTTTTTCTGCCTTTCTTTCATAGGTTACCGCAATAATTATATTATAGTATTAGAAACAGCCTACTGTTACTAAAGAGCTTACACATATTGGAGGACTAACCAATACAGAAAGCTAAAAAATGATTTTGGTAAACACCAATACTGTTAGTTAAGAGCAGCAGTGGCACAAACCTTACATAATTTGTTAAAAGCCTTACATACATTTGTTTTAATAAATTTGTTAAGCTCTGTAGTAAATATAGTTTAAATCTCTAAATCAAAAAATAAGATAATATAGACGAATAAAATCACAAACTCAGTGTTAACCAACAGGTGAGAGTAATGTTCTGCAGGAACACTCGTTCACAGTCACATCTTACTGTCATTTCTTTATCCTGTAAAAGCGTCTGACATTTCTATTCAAACAATTACAAGAAATTTTTCCCTTTACAGTTCCTACTCTCATAAAATACTCGCACTGCATGTTGACTTTTAAACATAAATTTAATGTTCAACAACAATTTTAACACAATGATTTGCGCTGAATATTAATAGTCTCCCTCTCTACTGCATTCCGTTTGTTTAACGCGCATACCGGCGCTCATTCAGTAAAGATTTAAACTTAACAGACTGTCAGGACAGACCTTTATGCAAAAATGGAAATGCTCATGTGAATTTGTAACATTTATAGATAAAGATATGACCATAAACAGTTTTTGCACTGAGGACCCATGCATCTGTCAAAGCACATGAATAAAATGAAGAATTCTCATGCTTTTGGCAGCTTGGATCACGTACTGTACTTCTCCCGCATCTCATTCTGTTTCCTCCACTATTTTAGATGCATTTTGTCCATAGAAATGTGTCATTGTGTTATTGCAGCCCTATATATATATTTTACAAAACAATAATAATAATAATAATAATAATAATAATAATAACAACAATAACAATTATTATTATTATTATTCAAATATAATGATTACAACTAGAGCTGCAACAAATGATTATTTTGATAATCGATTAATCTAACGATTATTAGAACAATTAATCGACTAATCGTCAATTATTTTGCTGATTAATCAGTAGACTTTGATTATTCAGCTTTTGCAATTAGTTAAAATATTGACTTATACATATTCTAACAAATAAAAAAGGTCACTTCAGCTGTTGAAAATCATATTATGTAATTACTAGGGCTGTCGTGGTGAAGGAATTTCCCTTGAGGTAATTTTCAGTGGCTCAGAAGCACGGTATGCGGTATTATCGCCATATCTGTGTGTGTATGTGTTACGATGTAAGGAATTCAGAAACTGAAACTAAATCGCATTGAAACAGGAAGTGAAGTAAATAGAAGAGAATGACAAAATAACGGTCCACATAACAGAGTATAAACCTGACAATAAAACCGTTAGGCTATTGTTATATAACAGTTAGTGCCGATCCTCGAATCTGACTGGACAAGAGACTTTTTCTGTTGATATTTCACCTGCGTGTTCTAGACGGGCTGTCAGTCAGTGCAGTTTCATTGTTGCGCCACAAGGTGGTGTCAAGAGACTGTCTTTGAGTGAGTCTTTAAACCGTTCATTCAACTACACGTTCAAAAGCGCTGATTCATTCAAAGAGAGATGTAATGAAACGCTGTTGAAATCATTTTAACTTTGAGCGCCACTTTTAAAGGCTCAGCTGACCAGCAGAACGTCGATGATCAGACAGAGATTTCGCTTTCCTTGGACATGACAACCTATTTTCACAAATATACATGACTCGGCCTAAAGGACAGACCCAGGTAATCTCACGCGCTCAGTCGATCTCTCTCTCATTCTGTTTAGGCTTGTTAAGTGCAAATCTACTGAGCCTTTGTACAAATCAGCATGGTACACATTATGTTATCATTACTTACTTATTTAATATTCAGTACACATGCACGAAGTGTAAAACGAGACCGGCATAACCTTTCGAAAAAAGAAAACGCAAATTTCGCGGTTGCTGCGGTTGTTGCATTCCTCTGCGGTTATGCTCTTCAGTAGCACGGTATTGCGATATTGCGGTAATCGCGACAGCCCTAGTAATTACAATTATTAAACCATTAATTTATACTAGTGTTGTCACGGTACCAAAATGTCTGTATTCGGTACCGATACCAGTGAAAATCCACGGTTCTCAGTACCAATTTCGGTACCAAAGAAAAACACAAAAACATGCTAATTAAAAAACACACTATTTTTATTAATAAAGTCAAACAAAAAGAAAATGTACAAAAATCAATGCCATTCTTTATACTCTATATTTAAAATTGTGTTTCAAGTTTTTCTGCAAGTAATAAAAGTATGAAAAACAGTAAACAAATTTCACCAAAATTTAATTTGTCTTTTAATTAATGAAATTTAAACATTTTATTTTTTGGTAAATAAAGGGGATTTACTATTAAAATTAAAACATGGAAGAAATATTGTAGTAGTATCACATACATTCAACTAAACAATAGTAATATATTTCTGGCACAATGTCTTAAGTAAAAACGAACTTTTATTTTGATGGGTTGCCGTGAATACCTTTAAATTGACGCTGGTTTTACTCAAATGAAACGGTAAAATACTCGTGAAGTGACTCTCAGAGCAGTTCTGGAGATGTTATGTATTTATGTCCTCATTGAGACGGCAGATGCTGAAATCACCGCGAGCGTCACACGCTTCAGTGTATGTAGTAAACAAAACCGCACGTCTCTGCCATTCATTCATTCACACAGAGACACAGAATATGCAGGATTCATATTTGAATTCGACTTTTGCCGCTTAATATTTACAGATACTAGTCCATATGGCGATTTGATTTTAGTGTAATGACCTACTTTTGATTAATTCATCTAAACTTTGACAAATTCCGTGACATTCCTAGTTAAACTGTAAATTTTTATAACTGGATATAAAAATTCCGTCCGCGTTTTCTGCATCGCGGAAATCATAGGGCTATATGGGTCAAGAACCGGGTTGACCGGGTACTCGGTACCACCGGTACTTGAAAAAAGCTGGTACCGTGACGTTTTCATTTTTTTTAGTACCGACTTGGTACCGAAGTACCGGGTCTTTTGACAACACTAATTTATACAATAGATACACTACCAGTCAAGTTTTTGAACAGTAAGATTTTTAATGTTTTTAAAGAAGTCTCTTCTGCTCACCGAGCCTGCATTTATTTGATCCAAAATACAGCAAAAGTAGTAATACTTTTAAATATTTTTTACTATTTAAAACAACTGTTTTCTATTTGAATATATTTTAAAATGTAATTTATTCCTGTGATTTCAAAGCTGAATTTTTAGCATCATTACTTCAGTCACATGATCCTTCAGAAATCCTTTTAATATTCTGATTTGCTGCTCAATAGAAAGTTCAGAAGAACAGCATTTATCTGCATTAGAAATCCTTTGTAACATTATCACTTTTGATCAAATGAAAGCATCCTTGCAAAATAAAAGTATTAATTTCTATAATTTCTTTCCCCAAAAAAAAAAAAAAACTGATACTGACTCCAAGCATTTGAATGGTATAGTGTATAATGTAACAAAAGCTTTTTATTTCAGATAAATGCTGATCTTTGGATCTTTCTATTCATCAAAGAATCCTGAAGAAAATGTGCTCAACTGTTTTAAATATTGTTGTTGATGATGATGATGATGATGATGATGATGATGATGATGATGATAATAATAATAAATGTTTCTTGAGCAGCAAATCAGCATATTAGAATGATTTCTGAAGGATCATGTGACACTGAAGACTGGAGTAATGATGCTGAAAATTTAGCTTTGATCATAGAAATAAATTACATTTTAAAATATATTCAAATAGAAAACAGTTATTTTAAATAGTACAAATGTGTCACAATATTACTGCTTTTGGTGTATTTTGGATAAAATAAATGCAGGCTTGGTGAGCAGAAGAGACTTCTTTTATAAAAAAAAAAAAAAAAAATGTAAAAATCTTACTGTTCAGAAACTTTTGACTGGTAGTGTATATTTGGCACACAAAATGAGATGACAGACAGAGAAACTCTCTTATTCACCATTTAATTAGCTATATGAAAAAGTAATTGAATGACATCATTTGGCCTAACATCTCCTTTAGTAAGTCATATGGATAAGAAACAAAATAAAGGTAAGTGATATGATGCTTATTTTTGGAAACTATTTTATTTGCAACAATCTCTCTTAAAATACCTTATATGGTTATGATAATCAAAACAAACCTGAGCTAGATCAAGTTTTGATCTCTGCAAACCAAACTATCACTTTAATGAAATATTTTTTTCCCACTAATAAAAATATTTTATCATTAGCTAGCTCCACACTGGTGAGCTGCTTTATAACAGAAAATCAAGTTGTAATTCTAACTGAAAGCGACACTCACTGACTCTGCTTTATCATGTTTAATACTGTAAAGCTGCTTGATTTAAGGCTATTGCATAAAGTATACTATATAAATAAAAGTGACATGACTGCTTTAATGGAGAACCGAACTGCAGATATCGTGCAAACATCCACATCGCTAAAATCAGATCTTAAATGCTACTTTCACACCGCTGTCAGTTTTTGTTGTTTATTTCGTTATTTAGAGGAAAGCAAGCAGCATAGGCTATATTTACATCCAAACGCTGCTCAGAAGCGCTGTGTCTTCTTCTATTGAATTGCATCCAGGAGAGCTGAATTACAGTCGTGTGCTACAGCGCCACACTGGACAAACCGCATTATTTGTCGTCTTTTTTTTTTTTTATTGTCGACATTGTCGATAATGTCGACTAATCGTTTCAGCCCTAATTATTACTACTATTATTATTATTATTATTATTATTATTATTATTATTATTATTATTGAAATAAAAAATATAATATTAATTATTATGGACAATAATATCAATTACTATTATTACTATTTAAAATGTAACCAAGCATATGATATCTTGTACCGATCAGTTGTTGTTTATGACAAATATAGATTAATTCTGTATAAGTCAAAAGCAATAAGACTACAATGAAATTATATATTATTAAATAATATCTATAATATTAATTATAATATATAATATAATATAATATAATACACACACACACACACACACATATACATATATATATATATATATATATATATATATAAAATAATAATAACACTAATAATACTAATAATAATAATTTAGTAGTAGTAGTACTAAATTATTATTATTATTATTATTATTATTATTAATATTTAGTCATTTATTATTATTATTATTATTATTATTATTAGTTGTTGTTGTTGTTGTTGTTGTTGTTGTTGTTATTATTATAATAACAATTACTATTATTACCATTTAAGATGTAACCAAGCATAAGATATGTTGTTGTTTATGACAAATACTGATTATTTCTGTATATAAGAAATAATCAATTCATAAGGAATCAACAAAAGCAATTAGACTACAATGAAAATAAATACTACTGCTACTACTACTACTACTACTACTACTAATAATAATAATAATAACTATTAGTATTATTAGTACTGTAATTATTATTATTATTATTATTATTATTATCATCGTCGTCATTGTTGTTAAAATAATATATTATGAATAATATATTTTTTTCTGATTTTATAGGTTTCAACAAAATTCAATTTCTTTGGGGCAAATGTTAATAAACATTTACTTTTGATTCTAGCCTGCAGGTTTCAAATGCAAGTACCCAAAGTCTTGAATATGGCCAAACTGCAAAAATAATTATACATTTATATGCTGCGTACAAACATATGCTTACCAGGATACGCTGGTTTAAAACTAACCAGAAACCTGTGTGTTAACACCCAAGATGCTTAAATATTAAGCTATCATTACTCCGATCCATGTCCATGTAAGAAGTTCAGGGCAGTACATTTGCAAAGTCGATTCTTTTTGGTCTCAATTAAGGCTTTTGACTAATTCAGCATGTAATATGCTGTCCCGACAGACAGAGAAGGATGTTTTTAAAAAAAAAAAAAAAAAAAACATCCCTCAGACCACTATAATTGCAGCAGCTCAGCTTAATTTCAGCGTCTGAGGGAAACTCGCTTGGCCTGCTACACCGTATTCACCAGCCCATGAATAAAAGACCACGAGAAACCCAAGCGTCAGGAATCCAAGAGGAAATCTAAACCTTTACAATTAACCGACTCTTGAATAATTGATGCTGTAGCATTTTCACAATACAACTTAATGAGATCCCAGCGTGTGCACGCATTTCTATAAAAATGTATATAAATGTGCACAGACACAGGCAGTATTCCTGTCTTCACGCTGAGAGCGGGACACTGGGAAGCTTTGTTCCAACTTCCTATTGAGGTTAAAAATAAGCATTAACACCAGACGCCCACGACGATCCGTAACCGCGTGGCGAAAGCGGCAGAAAGACCCAGAATCAAACAGCTTCAGAACACGACTGGATAAACAATAAACAAACAAACACAGACAGTCAGATCCTGACGAGGTGGGTGTCGTTATCTGGCCACAAAACTGCCATGCAATTATTTTCACTTCAAGATTATTTTTACATGCAGATCCTTATGAATCTCATTTACCCTCAAATCTGGTGCTGTAAATATAGGGCAGTGAGGAATGTAATCGGCGCATCATTAAATAATAATAGTGCTAGTTAAGTGGCCTTTGTCTCAAATGCAGAGTGTTTAGCTGAAGTGCTCTAAATAAAAGAGGCACAGAAATGCCTTTACATAAAAATTTAAAAAATTACGTGAGCTTATAGGAAGCAATGGCACAGTCACATAGTTGCAAATTTCCTAACATAAATAAATGAACCACAACAGAGCTAGTAGACACAACAGACTCAGACAAACATCTAAATACAGCTGTGTTTGTTTTAACAAATTAGTTTAAAGTGATTATCAAGAGCAAGATCAGCAAACATAAGATTATCTCACTAAGAAAAGCACTTTCAAAAGCATCATGAACACAAGACTCAAGGTCCGGTCACATTTACTGTAATTCAGTGGATTTTCACAGGTGAAATCCAGTCAAACCAATAGGAATCAAAGCAGTCGGGAATTTCGTGTAAAGGTCAAAGATTTTCTAATGCAGATTTTGCATCGCATCGGTACGAGTTGGTCGTGCGGATTTATTTACCACATTGAACTAGGGCCCTATGACATCCATTTAATTTTTTTCCCAAATTTTGTTTCTCTGTTTTAAATTTTCTGGATTCCGTGTTTTGTTTTTTTGGTTGTTGTTTTTTTAGACTCTGTTTTAATGGTTAAATTAAAAATATATATATTAATCAAATGAAACTTACAATTTAACAGCCATTTATTAAAAGTTTAACAAAAATTGCATTTTTAAGGCCCTATGAAATGTTTATTTATTAAAATATTTATTTTTACCAAATTCCGGGTTTTCCATTAATTTTTTGGATTCCATTTTAATGGTTTCAATAAATTGTAATAATCCAAATCATCTTTAATTAATTGATTTTATTTCAAAAAATAATTTGTTTTATTTATTTATTATTTATTTATTATTTAGTTTTATTTTTAGTTGTGTATTTACATTTTTCTGGTAAATAAATTCTGGAATATTTTCTTCTGGTAAATATTCCTTAAAAATAATGTTTTAATAATTTCAGTAGTAGTAGTAGTAGTAGTAGTGGTGGTAGTAGTATCATACTATTAAGTAATAGATATTTCTGTCACAATTTCTTCAAGTTAAACAGAACTTTTACTTTGACGGGTTGCTGTGAAGACCTTTAAGTTTCTGTTTGTATATAATATGAGATAGTTTTTCTCAAAAGAAACTGTAAAATGCTAAAGTGACTCAGTTCTAGAGATTATGTTTATGTATTCACATACTCGTATATAGAGGCGACAGATTCTGAAAACACTGCGAGCGTCATGCGTGCTTCAGTACGTGTGTAGTAAACGAAACCGCACGTCTGCGCCATTCATTCACACACACAGAACATGCAGGACTCATATTTAAATAGTATTTTTGCGGCTAAATATTCACAGACACTAGTTCATATGTTTTGATTTAAGTGTAATGGCCTACTTTTCATTTATTCATCCAAAATTTGGCAAATTCCTTGACATTCCATTTAAATTCCTTTATGACTGGATTCCACGATTTTCATTTTTGGGTGAACTATCCCTTTAAAATACTGCCTACACAGGCAGCTCAGAAATTTTTCTAATTTCTATTCAGTTCACCTCAATTTCATATGAATTTAGAGCATTGTACATGTTCCTCACATTGGCTATCTCAAGTAAAACGTGCCATGGAAACAGTGTAACAGAATGCAAAACTCTCCATCATTAACAAATAAAGAGATAAGTGACCAGAGGAAAGTGCAAACAGACAACATGGCCTTCTTATTTTAGCCACAACAGCTCTATCCACAAGGACTGAGACACAAACACCACATTTTTGTCAAAGTCCTTGTATTCCCAATATGTCACGGACAGCCTGTCAGCAGTGCTAAGAAAGGAGAGGAAACAAGTCTCCATGGCTGGAGCGCTCCCGGCGGAAGCTGTCACTCAGATACTGAGAGTCTGTGAGACAGGAGACAGGAAGAGACGGAGAGAGACACAGACAGAGGCAGAGGAAGCGTAGCATGTATTTCCAGATATACAAGGCACCGCATTCATACCCAAAACAGAAGCTGCAAGAGGCATTTAGGCTTTTTTTCCCTAAAATAAACTGGACATAAAACACAGAGTTCTGACTCTAGATTCCAACTGAATAAGCCATGTTAAAGTCAATTAAAAGTCAAACCTGTAACCACTCATTCTATATGAAAGCCTAACAATCAGAAAATGAACTTAATACAACAGACATATTTGGTCCTCTAATCCAATTGGTCAAACGATGTACCAAGAGAACAGAGCAAACCACAAAAGAGGGAGAAAATGTTCATTATTATTATTATTGCTATATACACATACATATATATATACATACACACACACATATACATACACACACACACATATATAATTTTTTATTATAAATATTTTATTATATATAAGACGGAAAAAATGAACAAATAAGTCATATTTATTTATATAATGGACACTGATTTAAAGCAGGTTTATAGAAACGTATTGCATAAATAATGTCTTTAATACCTAAATATGTATATAATCAAAAAATAATTGAGAATGATTTAAAATGTGGAATAAATTTATTTAAACAAATCACTATCACAAGAAACAGTATATTGCATGCTTGAATGCACCTCGCTGATTTTTGTAAAAGAAAATGACAGATCTGCACTTGATTGATCAACCAAACACCTCTCAAGTACCACTGATGTGCAACACCCAAAATTTGAGCAAAAGTTTGACAAAAATTTGAGGCTATATTCAAAAAAAATAAAAATAAGTAAATAAATAAATAAAAAATAAACTGACAAGTGACTTAAGCTTTCGGATCATCATCAGTTCGCAAGTTAGCCTTGCAAAGCTTAATGTCAAGCTCTGATATTGCTTAAATATTGCTTGTATTAAAGCAACCACTTATAAAAGCAGTAATCCAAGAAAGAACATGCACTACAGTGATTTTACCATGGTCAAAGGCAACAGAACATCTCATGTCTGTTGAAAAACCCCTAACAGACGGCTTCTCGTGGATTACTGTTTTATTAAAGCAGCAAGTGCATTAAAATATACAGAGAAAGCTGAACACTTGGCAGTGATTGACATGAACTAGAAAACACTGCTGCATCACTCTCACCCTGCTGAGTGCACCACTAGAGACACTTAGAGAGGGAGAGAGCAAAAACATGTTGACAAAACCCAAAGAGATAAGGAAAAAAAAAAAGCCAGAAATAAACAATCTCAGCAAAGCAGATGACAACTGAAAAATAAACAGGAACCTTCTGCTTGTCCACAGAGCACCTCATTGCACTTGACATTGTTTTGGTGTTCCGGTTTCATTACTGAGCCACGTTCAAAACCTGAGTGCACTCATTGAAATGTGACCCTGATGACAAACAGGACGGTCAAAACACAAAAGGTTTACTAAGCACAAAAGACTGGCATTTCAAGCAAAGCAAAAGAGGAATTTGTTTCCTTTGCCCCAAAACACATGATGCAACCTGCAATCATAGATATTCTGCACCTCAAGTCACTCCGGAATAAGAGACTTCCTTTAAAGAAATTCATTTCTTGGGATGTTATACTAGTTCATACTGCAACACTGAACACAGAATGATGCTTTTTATTAGACAAAACTTTAATTCAATTATACGCACTACTCCTATACCGATTTGACTTGGTTTAGAATTCAAAGTGAAAATGTGATCAAAAAGCCACGACTAACGACATTTTATATGTACAACAAAGTCTTTACAAAAATAAATGGTGTACAGCAAGGCTAATGAAAAATGCACAGCTGAATAATTGTTCCAGTTAGATAATAAATGTAACTTTTTATGGAATATCAGAAAAGATGATATGTTGAAAAATGCCTTTGTGTATTATTTTTACACACTATCAAAGTCAATGGGGTCCAAAGCTGTTTGTGTGGAAAAAAGGTCGCAATTGTGTTTTGTAGCAATAAGTCACTCAAGGCTGTGTATTACACTGGTTTTACCAGGGTTAAGGAGTATTTTTAGATATGACACGAAGTGGAGGTGATAATATTACAGATAACACTCACAGGCAGGGTGTGAGAACAAAACTAAACTGCCCATGGGAAGCAATTTGCCAAACTACTTCTAAATTCAGCCCTTCGACAGCATTATTTTCAGGCATTATATTTGCTTGCTGGCACAGTAAAATTGTTTTAAAAGCTGACAGGTGAGCCATGGCTGTTATCCGAAGAACTACATAACTATAACTAGCTTTTTGTATTAAAGTGCCCCTATTATGCCATTTCCAATATTGCCTTTCATGCAGTGTGTAATTTAGCTGTATGTGAATGTAAACGATCTGCAAAGTTGTAAATCCAAAAGTGCACCATAAATAAAGTTATTGTCTCCCAAAATAAAGAATCAACTCTATATAGCCTAAACAAGTCTTTAGTAATTTACTAAAATACACATTTGCATAATTCCCACCTATGTTCTACGTTGGCCGGCCAACGCAGAACATAGATATATTTTCTATCGCGCGTACAAAATAAAGAACTATGGCAATGGGCCTATTGTTTCCGACGCGCTGTACGCGGTAGACCAATCACAACAGACTAGGCCATCTGACCAATCAGATCAGAGTAGGCTCACGGAAAGGAGGGGTTTAGAGAGACAATCTTAGAACTGCTTCGAATGAATCGTTTGAGAATCGCTGGAAAATTAGGTGATAGTAAACGCATATTTTGAGAAAACAAAAGCATTTTTTTACCTTGCATGCATGTAAACCTATTGTAGGAGACTCCCAAAACAATATTAGGAGCCTTAAAAATGGCATAATAAGGGCACTTTAAAAAAAGTCAAATTATTATTAATTGTATGTGAATTGTTTAATAAAGCAAGTACACAAAATCTTCAAACTGTATTATAAAATGAAAACCATAAAAACATTTTCAATTTCAAAATTCAAATGAAAAAAATTAAATACAAAACTCGCTGCCAATGCAACATTTCTCATTTATTTAGCTTAACTAGTATAGGCTATGTATTAAAATAACTAAAACTAAAACTGAAATAAAGATGAATAAAAACTATATAGACATTTGAAAAAAAGACAAAAAATTAAACTAAAATTTAAAATAAAATAAACTAATTCAAAATAATAAAAAACTATGATAGTTTCTCAATGTTGTTAAAATACACTGCTGTCAAGATGTACATTTCAAATCAGCACTAAAATTATTTCATTGATGTAAATAATCCTTTTATCAACATCAGAATTGTTTTTTTTTTTTTTTTTTTTTTTTGTTCAAATCATTTCTAAAACCACTCAAATTACAAATGTTCAGGCCAATCCAGCTATTGCACACACTTAGCATAAAAAACACAAATTACGCCTCCTTCAAAAACATCTTTGACTCTTTAACTAAAAGGTGGGGCTTTAAATCTTATGGACACCATATACTGATTACTGTGATTTTTCCTACTCATTTTTCAACAAGTGGTCCATCTCCTCCTCACACTGCCTCATATGCTCCAACCACTGCGTCACACAGAGGAAAACTGGGTCACATTAAAATGTTCCCACTAAGAGAACAACGTGTTAAAAAACACCTCCCCGAAAATCCGTCACCCTTCAAAACCTGTCAGGAGTGCAGTTAACAATCTATATTTTCCAGCCATTTCATTATTTTTTCATCAGTCGGTTTCAGGTCCACCTGTCTCAGACACTCTTCTCCCCAGCATTAAGTTGTGAGGTAACAATACAGGTATGGAACTCCATACATCCTCACAAACGAGAGACGAGGGAATCATAACTGTAATTTACCTCAACTCCTGGTAGTAGTTTTATAATTGAGACGATCGCTGCAAAAAATAAACTCAATTTCAAATGACTCATCAACCTCTGCCCTGAAGTAGAGATCAAGCAGAGGAAGGGGGATGGAGGGAGGAACGATGGGGGACTGACTCATCCATCAAACACACACACACCCACAAAGAGCTGCGAGCAGTCATGACAGAAATGAAGAGTAAGAGGATGACAGTTCGTTTGAGGACTGTGCTAACTAGGGCTGGGAATTGAGAGCTTAGAGAGTTCGCAATCTGAACTGAACGTGATGAGAAACTTATTGCTGCAAAATAAGAGATAATACACTACCGTTCAAAAGTTTGAGGTTAGTAAGAAATAAATACAGTTATTCAGCAAGGACACATTCAATTGGTCAAGAGTGACAGATGAACATTTAGAATGTTTCAAAAAATTCTATTTCAAATAAAGGCTGTTCTTCTGAAATTTGTTTAAAGAATTGTGGGTAAAAAAAAAATCATTATATATATATATATATATACACACACACACACAAAAAATAATAATAATAATAATAATAATAAAGGTTTTCAAAATTTATATAAAGAAATGTTTCTTGACCAGCAAATCAGCATATTAGAATGATTTCTGAAGGATCATGTGATACTAAAGACTGGTGTAATGATGCTGAAGATTCAGCTTTTTTACATTTTGTGTAACTTCATGTCCCATTATTATATTGCGCAGCCAACAAACATACAGCACGACTATTGTAGTCTGATTCATGCAATAATGACTCCCATAAATTCAATAAATCGGTCAAAAATACTCATGATTAATTCTCAAACTTGTGAGTTATTAAGTGTACTTAAGGCTTTATAACTGCTGACTAGTTGTTCATGCGTTACCAGTTAAAAAGACCGGTTCAAAACTACTTTTTCATTATAACTGGTAAATTACGTTTTTAAAAACTATCAAATGTCATCAGAAAAACATTCAATATCAATGTTGTCAAATATGTAGCTTTTATTTAGTATATACTACATTAGTATACAATATTACTGACATTCGTCTTGCCTCACCTTGGCATGAGAGTTCATGAAAAAAGCTGCAATATTTTATTTGTGAATAAAATATTTACACCAGTTAATATTTTTATATATATTCACCACCAAGTGAATCAACTGATTCATTGAAAAGATTGAAATCAAAAGAACAACTCATTCATGAATTAGACATTATATATCTCAGGAAAATATCAGAGAATAAGTTTTTCATAGTGAATAATGATTTAAAATTTAGTCCATTTCCTAAACAAAAAGAAAAATTAAATACAGCATATGCGCATAGAAATTATTTTGATGGGGATTTTGTTATTTTTAAAGTTTGAAGTTTCTCCGTACACTGTAACAGTAACAGTGATCAGTACATTACATTTGTAAAGACAAACATGAGTAAGCGACAATTTTCTTTTTTTAGGGTGAACTATTTCTTTAAGATTCCCATTCCTACCGCTCACTGCTGTTTCCATACACATAAAAAGCTTTCACTTGAATGACTGAGCCTATATTCATGCTTTACGTCTGTATATAATCCTCTTGTTTGAAAAGTAAAGTTGTATAACAGCCTTTTCAGTTCAGCAACATCAAAAAACAAAACGTTCCACAGCATCAGGTGAACATGATAGCCAGCATCCACATGAAGGCAACTGTGATCGATTATTCATTAAATTAATTCCTGAAAGCCAATCCACTGACCCACATAATTGGGGTGATGTCTACAGCACGCTCTCTCATAGTCACGACAGAGGCCGAAAGCCAAGAACATCCGAACATTGTGCTGCGTTTCGCTGTGCTGGATTGTTTGTGAATAAAACAAACGATTTCTCCCATCATTTAGCAAAGAAACACCCCATCATGTACCTACAGGGAATAATAGTCGCATCGCTACTGCAGTTACACATATGCGTGAGAAAATACAGTACATCTGTAATCCCGCGTGACTACATCGTGCAGTTTCTGAGACAAATAAAAGCAGACAACAGTCAGGCATGGTGTGCATGCTATGACAACCTTCACTGAAATTCAGAGGAGCGCGTGATGAAGTTTCCATGAGCATCTGACACTGCAGTGTGAGACGGGAGACGGATGACGGACAGACACAGCGAGGCAGATTGTGCAAAGACAGAGTAAAGAGCAGATGGCCTCGCTGCCTCCAACAGAACAATGGCTCCCAGGGAATCCACCGTCGGTCAATCGTTGAGTGGCAAAAAAACAAAACAAAAAAACCCCTCAGACGCTCGTTTCAGATTCGTGTGCCACCAAACACTAGCGGAAACAGCAGGACAGGCCAGAGAAAGGCAGTAAATCTTGGTGTGGCGATGCGTTGAATGAGTGTGTCTTTGATTCTTAAATTGGTGACTAGAAGCAGAGCAAACAAACATTTGAAAGGCTAATCAAGATTTTAATACTGATGTCAAAAAACTGGTGGAGGCCACAAAGACTGCTGCAGCACAAAAAAAGGTTGATCGAGCATTTTAAACACTTTAAAGAAAGTCATAAGCAGCATATAGTATGCTGCCAGGTTGTCATGTAAAATGCTTTGACAACATAATTTCCTAACAGCCAACCTCAACTGCTCCATAATGTTAAACTTCAAAGAATTCAAAGCGTGTACATGCATTTTAATAAAACATAGCCTCCACAAAAAGAGTGCGTAACTGCAACATATGTACAGAAAATTTGGGGAAGAATCAAAGAAATTAACAGATAGATTTGCAAAATAATCCTTAGCTGCAATTAACAATTATTTTGATCGTTGAATAATCGTTTAAATGTTTTTATTAAATAGCCTTTTTTTAATACTAAACATATACTACCGTTCAACACATACCGTTTTTATAAAATTGATACTTCTACTTAGCAGGGATGCATTAAATTGATCAAACATGACAGTAAAGACATAAAAGTCTGAAAAAATTTATCACAGAAAAATTAAGCAGTACATCTGTTTTCAACTTTGGTTGTAAGAAATGTTTCTTGAGCACCAAATCAGCATATTAGAATGATTTCTGATGGATCATGTGACACTGAAGACTGGAGTAATGATGCTAAAAATTGAGGCCAATAAATAAATTGTTACATTTATTAAAATAGAAAACAATTTAGTAACATTTCACAATATTATTGTTTTTACTGTATTTCTAAACAAATAAATGCAGCCTTGGTGAGCATAAGAGACTTCTTTATAACTATACGTTAGGATACGAAAATGTAATTTTGTGCATTTAAATGCATCAATCTGGTATACTTTTAAGAGTTCAAAATTAAGAGCTCCAACCCATTTTCAGTGTCCAGATTCAATTTATTTAAAAAGTCTTGTACCTGGACTTTACAGTGGACTCAAACCTCTTTTTAGTTGTGATATAGTATCTCCAAAGAATACCCAAGACGTGTCACTCGTATAGTTTTGAATGGGGAAAAATGCAACGCTTCATATGGCCGCTCTATCGAACGAAGCCCTGCCTTCTGAGCAAAAGAGCCAATCGCTAATCGGTAAAGTCAGCGCGTCACTGCAGCTGCCGTCAGAAGCGTTCCGGTTGCTACAGAAACAGTCAGCGTTCTAAGACGTGCGCTTAGGACTGCGCATGTGCACTGGCTGATCTAGCCTGAAAAATCAGCTTTTTATAACGCTATTTGAGCAAAAGAAACTACATTTATGACACAGATGTTGTCAGGTTTCATTGGTGATTTCAAATATGAAATTTAATCGTAAGCTTAGTGAACAGTTTGGGAGAATTTGATGATTCCCCATACAAAGTGATAGGAGCTGTAGAGTTCTGCACGGGTCCTGTTTGATAAACCCGCACCCACCCCGCAGTAGTTAACCGAATACCCGACCCGTTATCCGACAGCAACACTAATTTAATTCTGAACCCGACCCGACCCGACCCGTTTGACATAAAAACCGCGACCCGAACCGCACCCGCATTAAATCTACATAAGGCAGACAAAACACCTTTATTTTATTTTTAATGTAACAAGCAATTAACAAGTCATTCTGAGTTAATGCGTTAATGCATTTAAAAATGAATAATAACATTTAACACATGCAGCACAACAAGTTAACAGAGAGAGAGAAAGCAACATTCAATGTGTAAACAATATAAAACTATTGCGTACATGTGAACAATCTATTGTAAACCGGTCTAAAGGGTTTAGATTAATAAGCCAAATATGAGCTTTTCCTTCATAACCTATAAAAACAATTAACTTTATAGGCTGCATAAAAATATGTAGGACTGGCAGCAGTGTCGAGAGAGAGAGAGAGAGAGAGAGAGAGAGAGAGAGAGAGAGAGAGAGAGAGAGAGAGAGAGAGAGAGAGAGAGAGACTGAGAGAGAGAGCACAACATCCAACGTGTAAAAATAATATAAAACTACTGCGTACATGTGACCAATCTATTTTAAACAGGTCTAAAAGGCTTAGATTAGTCAAATATGAACTTTATAACATATTGAATATGTGTTAGGCCTTATTTTAGAATGAGAAATAGACTAAAGCTTTTATTCAAACTGTGAATAGATTAACTACAGAAAAGTGAGCAAAGAGCGCTCCCTTTAATATAATCACTAGACCTACAGCTGTCAATCAATGTCAATACAGCTGTCGATTGGCTACAGTGCTCAGTGTTTGCAAATCCCGCTGTAGAAGCCCGGTCTTCAGACAGAGCGCGCAAACACAAGCACGGGACAATTTGAAAGGAGCTGCCTATCAGCGTGTACTGGATTAAGTCGAAATTGTCTTGGTTATAATTGTACCCGCAACCCGCCCGAGCCTATCACCAGTCCGACCCACACCCGCACCGCACCCGACACGTCAATATTATTCCACCCGTTACGTCAATTTTTGCGGTTCACCTGTCGGGTACCCGCGGGTACCCACCCGCGTGCAGGACTCTGAGGAGCTGCACTTGCATGCCCAAGAGACGTTTCAAAGATGGCTGCCGAGTGACATGACTTGTCTTAAAGGGACTTTGGTATTTCAGACTACATTATATTAGTGAAACACTGTAAACATCTGTCCATAATAAATGTTGGAAATTATGCAAATGTGAATGTAATGCGTAACTGACACCCGTTGTGTTTCCAAATGCATGTTAAACTCAACACATACAGAGACAAACAGAAAGTTTACACATACAGAGAGTTTGCTGTGAACCAACTGATACACCAAAAACACTGGATCACGAGCTGATCGACTCAGAAAAGTGTGCACTTTGCTTCGAAACACACAGTGCCTTTTGCAATTTGATAAAGGCAGTAAGCTGCATTGTGCTTTTGATTTTAGTTCAGTTTGAAAGATGCTTTGCCAAAAGCGCAAAACACAACATTAGATATCTTTTATGTTATGAGAAGTGTAAAAATATTTTTATATTTATATTTTATATTTTTATTATGTGGCAGGACAGATCGGACCGTGGTGGGCTGCCAAAATCTAGGTAATTAATGGGAAAACATTGTGAATGTAATGAAAATTTTCAGTTTCTGTAATGAAAAATTTCGATTTCTGTAATGAATCGAAGTTGATTCAGTAAGTGATTCGGAGTGATTCAGAAAGTTCATTCAGAGAACATTCATGTGATGCAAACCAGTAATTCATACGTTTACAAATCTTTCTGATTAATTGATGGACAAGAATCAGCTGATAGTAATTTGCTCATGAATAGAACAACAATCACCAGAGGAAAAAAAACAAAAAACATATTTCTACATATTTGCTACAAACCTGGATTCAGAACTTGAGTAAAATATTGGCCATTGACCACAATGGCAAAAGAAAATTGATGCAGGATACAATGCTTTTAATTTTTTGATCAAAACTGAAAGTTATATTTAGGTTTTAAAGTGGTTAATCTAAACTTGAAACACAAGTAATATATTTTCATCTGAAAATATGGGATTCTTTAAAGAGTAAGCACTTCATAAGACAACGTATAGCGCACATAATAGACTTCGAGGAGCGCATTTCCTAAGCAAAGAAATTACATTAAGATTAATCAACAAACAAAATAGTTTTTCTCATGATGAAAACTGCAATCTTAAGTTCATTATTAACCCAAGTAGCTCAGGGTAAGATATCTGCTGTTTCCATTCAGCAGAACAAAGCTGCAAAATACACTTTTTCTTCAGTATTCAGTTTGAAGACACTAGTCTAAAAAAAACATATACAATAAACTATAAACTACTTTCTTTAGCGGTTAAAGCAACCCCACATTACAGGGGCTTTTTTTGCACACAGTAAACCAACCAAGCGTACCACAGTGTACGAACCAAGACACTCCATTTACACAGAAAACTAGCGCTACGCTAGCGAAAAAAAACAATGCAGTTTTTTTTTTTTTTTTTTTTTCCAGAGGCACTTAAATCCATGTGTATTATTCATGGATCTTTCATTCCATCTAAGGTACAAGTCTTCCTTGATCATGACTTCTTTCTTTCCATCTAAGATACAAGTCTTCCTCGATCATGACTTCTTGAGAAAGCAACAGAACACATATGACTTGCAGATATGTGCTTGTCCTCTGTTGTTATTTCACTGCATTGAAAACAAAAGGGCTGAATTATTGTGAAATGCACTGCGCTGACAGAAGCTTTCACCAGCGATAGTTTAGGAAGCGCTCGTGCAGCCTCTCTCAAAAGCCCACCGATCACGCAATAGCCACGTTTCAGAAATCCTAGAGATAAACCTGCAGTCAAAGTGATGATAATAGGGATGTGCAGTATACCAGTACTGGAAAAATACCGGTATATATTATATTTCAAACGGTACGATATCATAATTTTGCTCAATTCGGTATTTCATGTGCTGCTGTTGCGAAGTGCACCTGTAGGTGGTAGTGCTTCCTAAATTGCTGCGCAACTGATAAATGTGACAACAGAATAACGCGATGGATCAAGCAGATGAAACTCTATCAACGCACCCGAAATTAATAAATAAAGAGAACAGTAGAAGTGAAATATGGCATTACTTTGCATACAAAAATGATGACAAACGTGAACGAACTGAGCTTACTGCACCTGTATGCAAGCGTTGCTATAAATCATGTGTTACCACAGAGGCAACACATCCAACCTTTTTAAGCATTTGTCTCTTGCTTTTCACAGAATTAAGAGATCGACAGGTGAGTGCATCATTCACAAATTCAGATTTAATTTTAACTTTTATTTACAACTGATCAACGCACATACAAATGTGATACAGTAAGCTCAAATGTGCATGTGTGACACGCTTAAGCAAGAGTTTTGCTATATTAACTTTAGTATCAATGATATGAAGGGAATGTTTCTGCCGCGCTGCCGACTGCTAATATGAAGCAGCTGAGAGAGCAATATTTATATCTGAAAGAGAGGGAAATAACAACATGATTTTGAATATTACTTATTGTTAGAATAACACTTTACAATAAAGCAACATTTGTTGCATTAATTTCGTTACTTCAGTTGTATTTTTTTTCCTTCAAACTCATTTTGTTTGCACTATGTGTTTGCACTGAAAAGATAAGAAGATTTGAATATATTTGAAGATTTGAATATAGTTTCATTGTATTACTTCAGATATGTATTTTTTTTTTCTCCAGCATCATAATGTAACCTATGTTCCCTCTAGATTTTTTGTTACAGTTTGATACAAGGGTATTAAGATATTTATGATGACGATGATGATGATTATTATTGTTATTATTATTATTATTATTATTATTATTTTAATAAAATTGTTTTCAATTCACTTATCTTTTGAGGCTGGTTATTTGTCACCTATGGTATCGATTTAGTATCGATACCATGGTATTACATTCTGGTATCGTACCGAAGTCAAAATTATGGTATCGAGCCATCCCTAGATGATAATCAAGCTGAACTGCTAAAGGCCTGGCAATGGCATCTTAGTATTAGGCTGTGACTCATAGTGGCTAAGGCCCTGATCTTAAAATCTGCCTCAAACACACACCAATCAAACAAACCACTTTGTGTAGGATCCGAGAAACCACATCAAAGCTGAAACGGGTATCTGTAATCACTCTTGGGTGCCTCCACACAAGCGGACCGTTCTCCTGGCCGCAGCATCAGATGTCCAGGTACATTCATCACTGGTGCTTACTGCTAACTTGTGTCATTTAATTGTAGGGCAAGACCTCATTTTGCTGGTTGTGTTTTGCTGCATACCTTAAAGATTCAGAAAAAAGAGCAGAAGTCTTAAAGACACTGTTGGGAGACGTTCCACTTAAAGGGCTCATATAATGCCATTTTTGTACAAGTTAATATGATTCTTTAGGGTCTAAATGAAAAGTTTGTTATATACTTTACTTAAAAATTCTTGTTAGTATTGTAAGAAAACACTCACTTTACCTGGTCAAAAACAGTTCTCTGTTCAGCAACGCCATTTCAGTGCATGTGCCTTTAAATGATCATGAGCTCTGCTCACCCCGTCCCTCTGCTCTGTGTTACCACGTTATCTTTACCACAGCGTACACAGTTTATAACAACACAATAACCATAATGCGTTGTTCATTACAAACGTGGGATTATGAATTATATTGAGAACGTCGTACATAGAAAACATGCCGTAATGTACACTTGATTTCACGTAATGAAAGTTAGTGTAAACTTTAGCCACATTCATGGTGAAACATGCAAGCGATTAGCAAAGATTAATATAAAGGTTAATAAAACGTTACACTCACTTCTTCTGGAGGTGCAGCAGGAACAAGAATAGTTGGTACTGATCCTTTTTTCAGGAGCAGCTTCTTGGCAAAACCAGCTTTAAACTGACCCTCCTTTATAAAGCAGTCTGGTGAGAAATGATTCGCGCAAACATGAAAGAATTGAGGTTGATATGGGGGACTATTCCCTTCGAAAACAAAACTCAGCCACTGCGTCTTCAGCGGTTCTGATTTAGGAACATCAAAACGACTGCTGTGTTCGTTATTACACCCAAGAACAGAACACCACAATCGCTTAGACGCCATTCTGCTCCAGCGTATCAACAATGGCGGACTATGATGACAGCTCGTCTGAGTTGAAACGCTCCTGTCAATCAACAATCATGGGAGGGGCCTCCGATCTTGTGACATCACAAGACGAACAGCTCGATTTGAGACAGGGGAAAACATTTTAGGAGATTAAAAAAAAAATAAATAAAAAACACTGGATGGATTTTTATCATTATAGGATGGTTGTGTACAGGCACTGCCAACACACATTTCAGTACAATCAACTTGTAAAAGTGGATATAGCATTATATGACCCCTTTAAATGACTGAGTTTTGACCACCATTAAATAGGGCTGTCGCGATAACCGCAATATCGCAATACCGCGCTATTGACAAGCATAACCTTAGAGGAATGCAACAACCACAGCAATCGCGTTGCATTATTTGTTGTTGCAGTATTTGCGTGTTTTCTTTTTTCGTAAGGTTATGCCCTTCTCGTTTTACACTTCGTGCATGTGTACTGAATATTAAATAAGTTAGTAATGATAACAATGTGTACCATGCTGATTTGTACAAAGGCTCAGTAGATTTGCACTTAACAAGCCTAAACAGACTGCGAAAGAGAGAGAGATCGAGCGTGTGCGATTACCTGCATCTATCCTTTAGGCTGAGTCTTGTATATTTGTGAAAATAGGTTGTCATGTCCAAGGAAAGCGAAATCTCTGTCTGAGCATCGACGCTCTGCTGGTCAGCTGAGCCTTTAAAAGTGGTGCTCAAAGTTAAAATGATTTCAACAGCGTGTCTCATTACATCTCTCTTTGAATGAATCAGCGTTTCTGAACGTGTAGTTGAATGAACGGTTTAAAGTCTCAATCAAAGACAGTCCCTTGACGCAATGAATGAAATGAAACTGCACTGATAATACCGCATACCGCGCTTTTGAGCCACTCAAAATTACCGCAATGGAAATTCCTTCACCGTGACAGCCCTACCATTAAACGATACAAAAGCACAAGATGCAATGCGAAAGACCAAATCACAAGCTATAAACAAAGGTGAAAAGATGAATGAATTAGAACTAAGAAATAAATGTTTGGCTAAGTAAAGTGCAAGCCAAGACACATGACTGTACTTATTATGATGGACGGCAAAAAATGGCGAATGATCTACTCATAATACTGCCAACAGTGGCCAACAACATCATTACAGTACTGTGCAATAAAAGACTGCAAAACAACTTTGGACACATTTAATAATAATAATAATAATAATAATAATAATAATGTTCTTTTGCATAATAGTAAAATAATTAAATAATACATAATATTTTTTAGCTTTTTAAGCTTAACAATTAGACATAACTAAGAAAGATTACATAACTTTGGATAATAATAATAATAATAATAATAATAATAATAATAATAATAATAATGCAGTTAGTTTGCATAATACTACAAGCAGAAAAAATTATATTATGTAATAATTTTTAGCATTTTACGCCTAACAGTTAAACAAACCACTCTGCATAAACAATAATAATAATAATAATAATAATAATAATAATAATAATACAAATTTGTTCCATAATAATAATAATAATAATAATAATAATAAAGTTAAATAATTCAAGTATATATTATTACTAGTAGTATTATTACTACTAGTAATTAATTACATAAATAATAATAATACAATATTGAGTCATAACAGCTACACATAATAAATAAATGCAAAGTTATTTTGCATAAATAAGAAAAAAAATAATCTGTTATCAGCCATTAAAAAATAAAATACTCTTTGTCAGTCATAAAAAAAAAGAAAACACACACACACACACACAACACCAGTCATCTAAAATCCCAAAAGTATTCAATCTTATTTTCTCTTTAACTTTCATCTATTTATGTAGGCCAGAAGCTGCAGTATTGGTGAAAAGCATTTGGAACAAACTGGAGCAAGCGTTTAGACATTCTGTGACTCTGCACTATAACTATGAATGATGCACAACCATGTTAAATGCTGGAAAATGCTGGAAAATGCCTCCTTAAGGTGTGTGTTGTGCTTGTGGTCAAACATCTGTGCAGTACGAGGGCGACCTTTGAGCATTGGTAACGTCCCGCTAGGGGGTTCTGAGACGTCATCCGATGTGCTTCACAGATTCAGACATTGTGATATGCGGGATGCCATTTCCCCCGCTTCACTAATGGTTGATCCCTTTTGTATAAGAAGTTATGAAACGGGTTACAAAATGCATGCTGGTCGTGCCCCGGCCCTTCTATGTGCAGCTGATGCGACTGGTGTACTTTCTTAAGGCCTTGTTCTTGTTCTAAAAGGAATTATGCAACCATGGTTTCAGCATACAAACTTATTCAGCATGAGTAATCGCTGCAAACCTGCAGGTTCTGTGCCGTCCAGATTTTGTGACGAGGAGATGGGGCGGCAATGATGTGCCCTCTGGTAAGCTTTCAGGATGTCCCAGCCATGTTAGCCTCGGTTTCATCACCAGGCCCATGACAAAAACCCTGCATCCCGCTCCTCCGTTTCCATTGGCCATGCTGCTGCCCAATTAGTCAGCCTAAAGAAGCACCCAACCCCCCGCCTCTGACCGAAGGGCCAATACTTCCAGTCCAATAAATCTACTCTTAAAACTTTACTGACAGCTTTAACACAACTTTGAGTCACACTTTCCAAATATTAACACAGAACAAAGCAAAAAAGAGAGAGAAAGCAATGAAAACTCAACAGTGAGGCTGAATTTAACAGCAAAGGCAGAAACCATCAAACAGAATACTGCAGCGAAGACCTGTTTGGTCATTTAAAGGCTTTGGTGTTCACCCAAAATCAAGCCAAAGAGAAACAAAAATGGTCTTACTATTTAAGAAAGTGAAACAGTATTAAGTAGTATTAAATATAAATAATAGGGATGGGAATTTTGGTAATTTATTATGAAGAACAGCAGTGCCACTCAGCAAATTATTCATTAAAAAAAACTCCATAAATGACTTTCAAACTTTGAAAGACAGATATTTAAATGTCTTTAATAAAAACTGTTAAAAGGTTAGTAAAGTGTAATAAAAAAAACTACAAAAAAAAATCATTTAAAAAAATAATTAGCCAATTGCTTTTTTTTGTCAAACTAGCTAAAAAAATGCCATTGGCCTGTTGACATATGGGTGATTTAAATCACCACCTCTCAAAATATCAAAACTAAAAGAAAATATGTTTCAAAAGCCTAGATAAACTAGCCAATTCACACTAATTGCCAAGTTGGTAGTTGGAAAAATTGTTGATGGGGTGACCTTCGACCAAATTGAATTTATAAGACCAAATTATACAAATAAATACATAAATAAATAAATAGAGTCCATGTGTGTTTGTTACTGAATTTGGGTTTAAAATGTGAAATTGAGGGGGGAAAACATGCTATTGAATCATCATGATCAATCATCAGTCATTAATGAACTGTAAAAAAATATATATATTTTTCAAAGGTGTAAACAAATAAAAATATAATTGGTGTATGTTTTACAAGAAAATTCTATTTTTGTCTTCCCACTTCAAATTGTAATGTTTAACTCAGTTGTTTTTAATAAAAGTAATTATTTTTAATATCAGCAATTTCTAAATGAAAATTTTTTCAAATCCTACACCATTTTTTCTGTCTCTCTCCAGTGTGCACTTCTGCACATCCCTAGTGACCACGTCAACAAATCAACTCCTTGTATTGTGGAACATAACAACACACCTCAATATAGAAATCACAACAAACAGAAACAGAAACAGAAAAAAAAAAAAAAAAACATCTTTATCAGTATATTTTGAGATACATTTAAGAAATTTAACGTTCAGATGCAATTTAGCTTGGGGATATGTTAACAATATATCAGAAACATAGCCTCAACTCAGTGTAGCCCTTTCTTCAGATTTCAGCTAAATTCCACTGTGGTTTGTTTTCCTCCTCCATATTCACCATTGAAATATCCTTATTTATTTGGAGTATTAATTGTGCAGATATTATGAACACATGGCTCAAGACTGAGGTAGAGTAAGGACATGAATAGAGCACGGCTTTCATACTCTGACACACAAAGCTCCTTTGTGTTCATTATTTTTGTGCATCACACCATACAATAACTTAGTGTATTTACTGCCGCTGATGCTCATTATTCAGTCTTCCCTCTGGACTAACTAGTAATCAGTGCTGGTAGTTTCCACCTGACCAACTGTCCAAGACATACAACAGGAACAGTCCAGAATATAGGCTACTTGCACACAGAGCTGGGCGAAATTAAACATATTAAATAAATAAATAAATAAATAAATACATTTGTGATGAATAACCAACATGAATATCACAGTGATTTAAATGTGCTTTATAGTCAGCCTAGTTTCCTAAAGACTAGATTCGCAATTCTTTGTTTCTTCCTTGTCTAGCATCTCACAACTATGAGAATTAAGAGAATTTAAAATGTAGTAAAATTCAATTCAATTAATCAAACTTAACATTAAACACGTTCGATTGATTTCTATAAATTGTTTCAAACTGTCATTTTAATTCATCAGAACTTTGATTTATTGATATGCAAATAAAGTGTTACCATTCGAGAATTTACCACATTGCATTTTGCATGTATTTAAATATTAATACATTATACAACATGATAAAACAATAATAAAAATAATATATAATATAATTCATAAAATAAATAAATTATATATATGTGTGTGTGTGTGTGTGTGTGTGTGTGTTATAAAATTAAATTGTGCACATAATAATATTGTAAATATTGCTTTTAAAAATTATGTTTATTTATATTCCATTTATATTTTCTACTACATTTAAGATACTTTTTTTTTTACTTCTGTCATTAAACATTTTCAGTTTATTTGAAAAAAAAAGATTCATTGGTTTAAAAATTAACAAAAAAACAAAAAAAAAAAAACTAACAATCCAACATAAAATATACAAATATTTATAAAATATTTAAATAAATAAATAAATAAATAAATAATATAAATATTTTGCCCAGCCTTACTTGCACATAAAAGGTTTCACTACAGATCATTTTAGTGGTGGTTCAAATAATCAAACTACAGCACCCATGTCACTTCCTACATATTTATTTAGCCCAATGAACAAATTGAAGTCAATTGACTCGAGATGGAATTCAATCTGACACGTCTGCCGCTACAAAGTGCCACAGAGAAGAACAAATACGCAGCTAAGCCTAACCTTCAACTCTGAATTTGACATCGAATGAGACACCCAATACTCAATGGCACTTTTTGTGTGCCCTGTGGCTAAACTCGTCTCGGTCTGACCAATACAGATCACAGCACAGGAATCTCTCCACGTCATAGTAAATGAGCTGGTCGAAAACATATTAACCGATGCACTGCTCATGTAGACAATGCCATGACCCTAAAACAAGCTGCTAACAAGGATGCAGTGATGCCATGTGACGGATTACACCCTTCTTAAACAACCAGGGTGGCCAACAAGCCAAACACAATCAGCTGAGTTTGGGTGGCGAAGACATCGTCAAAGAAAATTTTATGTATAAATTCTCAAACAGCATGTGCTGAATTTAGTTTAACATCCAAATAAGAACAGCTAGTCAAATACCAATGCTCTCAAACTTCATTTCACATAATCTGTTCATAATGTCTTTCCACATCTGATTAGTGCAGCAGAGTCATTATTAGGAGCTCTGAGTCTTCAGGGTATATCTGACTAAGGAGATGTAAGCAGTATGAGATTGGCTGTCTCTGAGAATCATGCACTTCTGCTCCACAGAGAACAGCGGCCTGTCATCGGGTCATCTCACGGCTACTCTGAGGCTGGATGGTTAAGCTGCTTTGAATGGCTGCTCATTCCCCACAATATTCAAACTATTTTATATGACACCATGCTGGGCTTGCATTAAAGTGATAATTCACCCAAAAATAAGAATTGTGTCATTTACTCACCCTCAAGTTGTTCCAAACCTGTATGAATTTCTTTCTTCTGTTGAACACAAAAGAAGATATTTTGAAGAATTTTGGAAACCAAGGAGATGATGGTAGCCATTGACTACCATGTTTTTGTTTTTTTTCCATACTATGGAAGTCAATGGCTACCATCAACTCTTTGGTTACCAACACATTTCAAAACATCTTCTACTATTTTAAACAGAAGAAAGAAACTCATTCCCCTCACATCAAGTTTTAAATCTCGAGGCCTAAACAAGGAAATCTAAGAAGGTTCCAATGTGCACAAAATGTGAAAACATACTACATTAACTCACCAACACTACAATAGCATCACAGACACAAGCAGAGGAAATTAATCAAAACTGAGCTGAACCCCCTGTGTGTAAGTTACAACTGACGTAATGTCATAACACTACTAAATAATTTTGTGTTCTACCATTAAACTTTGTTGAACACAACCCTGTGTATAAACTATTAATGGAATCCTCCGACCGGGAGTAACGGTTGGAATAAAATAACAGATTGACTGAATTGCATCAATACGTTTTACTTGACAGACTTCAACCCTTTATATATATGATAATATTGACAATTACACTGGTTTACATTTGAAGAGAGAGAACACTGTGAATAAATTTGCTTCAACACAAATCTGACCTAAACACAGCACCTCTGCGTGCGTCGCTTCACATTGTGCATGTCAAATAAAATCAATCATAATAATTAAATGCCATTTCTTATGTTTTCATGAGTATTTATTTATTGATTCTTTTAAAATTTCCAATACAGTTTCTGTGTTATTTACACGTTATTCATGATTTTGTAGTATTGTATTTGTATCAATATTTGTATTTCAATTCAGTTACATGAGGAAAAGAATCAAGGATAAAATGAAATTCACTGCATTTCAGAACACAGATTCTACTCATGAATGTGAAGGCTGCTATTGGATAACTGAAGGTATGTATAATATTATGCAACTATGCATTACTTTACAGAGAGCTTATGACCTACTAATACGTTCTGCCTTAAGAACAAACCATGCAACCAAATCAAGTAGAATTAGTTACAAACTAGCTAGCAGTTACTAATCATTTATTGTGGACTTTATGTTCAGATTTAAGTAACAAATGGCTCCTGCATCCCTGAACTCTACAAGCACTACTGATAAATATGAGACATATGAGCATTAAAACATGACTGCTGTCTTTGGTGACTCACTTGGTGCCCTTAGTGACATGACTAAAGCAGGGGGGAAAATACAACAGAATAAGTAAGTGCATAAAACAGGCAAAATGTCACAGAAGTAAAGGCAAAGCATCCACGTGATTGGCTGATCACGCTGTAAAATAGAACAATGCACACCTATGATAACAGGTGCACTGTCAGCCTGAATGCGTCGAACTGGTAAAATTGGACAAACTAATTACAAAGTCAACAAATCACCCACTCAGAAATCATAACTTGTGGTCATACTCAAATTGAAATAAACCTGAAATGACTGAAAACACAAAAAGATCTGTGTGTAAGCTGGTTTTCACAAGCTAAATCTGCAACTGCTGTCACCATCGATATACACTTGTGGTGTTTACCAAGAATCTGATGACTAATCGTCTAAAACGTTGACTATTAATAATACCAGCCAAACAACACTATGTGATAATAAGCTACACAAAATATAACTGTTATAGTGTTACAGTAGACATAACTTAGAATAAATAAAAATCTACTTAATGGGACTATGAAGTGTCTCAGTGGGAATAAAAATATAGTAAATAAATACAATGATCTAATAAAACAAATACAATATTAAAATGTTAGTGAAATATAACATTTAATATTAAAATAACACTGCTTACTGTTTAGTAATAATATTTTTTATAGAATGCTACTCAAAGATAGTTGTATAAGGGAAATAAGGCTATTGGACTATATGCATTTTTGACAGCTGTCACCTTGCATCTTAATGGACTGAAAAGAACGTGACTGTTAATAATAACAGCCAAACAACATTATATGGTAACACAATATACTAGTGTTACTTTGTTGTAACTAGTAGTCTACATCTTTAATGAATGCACAGAGCACTCATTTGTTACAAAGGGGGGAAAAAAGTCAAACCATGACTGGCTGAATGATGACAGAACTATCTTTATAATGCAAATGATATGCATAAGGTGGAAGGTGCGATTTGACTAGACCAAATTTAGACATGAATGGATGATTTCAGCCACAGCGTTGCACACGAACACTTTTCACGACAGAAATATTGGAAGTTGCAGTCTAAATGCACTTGACTGAAAACATCGCGTCGGGCTCGAACAAGCCATTTCACCAGCGTTATTCCGCACAGCCTGGTTAAGCGCGGTTATTTCTCTATCTATCCAGAGAAACACGCGTTTCCATTGTGGACGGCGGAGCTGCATTATGACACGCTCGCGCGCCCCGCTTCCGATCAGAGCTGCAGCGATGCATCGCGTTCATTATTACAGCTTCACACTACACGCGCTAAACACCATGTTACGCAGCTTCCAGCAGCGGGGGCGGGTTAACATCTACTACACAACAGTTCTGCTTCTACCCCGTCACATAATAACCAGACGAACAACTAGCGTCAGGCTCTGAGGAGCTTTTGCATGAGAAAAAAATCCGTTTGCGTTACATAAACACAGCAGGAACACGCGCAAAATACCCCGCGTCTAAAAATAACACAAGAGTGGAGAAACGCCAATACTCACGGGTGTGAACGCGGCGATGGGCACCTCAATACTGACTCAAAGGACCCCCGACCGCCATTAGAATAAAGTTGAGAGCCCAGCTCTAATCTCGATGATGTTCCCGGGAACGGAGTGGATCTGTTTGATCCCACGAGCGGCCTAGAATACTCTCGCGGGGCCGCCAGTCTGTAGCGCGCAACGTGGTTACAGAAACACGCTGTGATTGGCTGAAGGCGAGCAGGGACCGCCCATAACCTGTCAGTCAGAGCAGGAGGCTGAACCCAAGCGGCGAATCTGATTGGCGGAGGACACCAAAGCGAAACAGATTGGCTGTAAACACAACGGATGATTACATTTGTAAGATAAAAATGCAAATTTGTTTTGTTTAATTAATTATATCTGTAAACGACAAGGTGATGATGATCAGTTGGCTTGGCTGCAGCTATTTCAGGGTTGCAGTCTATTAAATATGTATGTTAGTTTTATACTGAGTTCCCATACTTTGTGACCAGTGCGCTGATTCTGCAAAAAACATGTCCCATAAGTATACTTGACATTCATTTTTAAAATACATCATTTTCAGACACGGTCCCAATATTGTTCTTAACACAAAATTCGTTTTATTTAGTCTTTATTTTTGCAAAATTATGACATGAAATTATCACTCACTGCCCTATGAGCGACCATTTGTAATTTATTACAAATGGTATTTTATTATCATAACCATAAACACATTGGTTTGTAGCGCAAATAGTTTTAATGTGTACTGCACTGCACTTTTGTTATTCTTCTAGTTCTCGCATATTCAAAAAAAAAATAGCTTACTTCTATGATGAAATCAAAACACAGTATGTGTTTTCAAGAAACTCTACTACTCTGTCCTTACAGAAGTTTGAAGTTTAAAAATATTTAAAAAATATCCCTACTTTTGTTTTACTTTTGTCAGTGCTGTCAGATATTTATAAAATCAGGCAAAAGTCTTTGTTCCTCTTTCTTTTAATTCATCTATTAATTTATGCTAAATTCTTAAATATTTTGAATAAATATTATGTTAGTATCTGTGTGTTTAGGAGTATTTAGTGATTTTTGAGGGAAAAAAATGAAAGCAGCATAAGCTTGCACCATATGTGATTATCTCTGAACCTGTTAGATTAATCCAAATAATGTTTTGATACATAAACACTCTACACTAACACTGACGAAAAGAAATATCTAGCCAAATAAATATTTAAATATTTTAAATCATGACTCTCCAACAACTTTTTAAGATTTCATGACTTTTCAAGCTCCATTTACATAAATTTCCTGATATTTCCAGGTTTTCTGTGAATATATATGAACCCTGTTTACAGTTTGTACAAGAGCTCAGGGAAACTGCACACACTTTAATGAAATGTGAAATGAAAATGTTGCTTTTAATCAACACAGACTTTACACCTGTATTTGTTTATCCTCTTCTTTGCTAATTTGCTAAATTAAGTAGGGCACAAAACATCTGATCTGCAACTAGTCCATTGAGCTCTGTGTCCGGACAAAATTGGAAGGATAAATAGGGAGAAATCAATAGAGCAAATGTTTTTTTTTTTTTTTTTACAAGTGCACTGTTTATTGATTTCCCCATCATTAGATATTGAGGGCAAGAATTAGGGGTTTGAAGTATGTCAGAATGTAGGTAATGTTTTTCAGTTTTTCTCTGATGCTTCCAGATGCTTTACAGGACTGTGGATGACCCAGTGCTTCTGCTCTGTTCCTTGTCCTAAAATATCATTGCAGCGCTTCTTTCATTCAATGGAAGAATGAGGAATGAAATGTTCAAGTCAAAGTCAAAGTCAAAGTCAAAGTTTATTTATAAAGCACTTTTTTAGAAACAACAAGTGTTTACCAAAGTGCTGTACAGGCATGAATAAGACAATATCACATATAGAATATCACAAATAAAGTAAAAAATATATATATATATATATATATATATATATATATATATATATATATATATATATATATATATATATAATGAAATATTATAGAGTAACATAAAATAAAATAGCAGCTCTCACACAGTGTTAAACACCAGACTATAAAGGTAAGTTTTTAAGCTAGACTTAAAAACAGAAAGTGTTTGGGCCTTTCTAACATGTAAAGGCAGATTATTCCAAAGTCTAGGGCTCACCACTGCAAACGTACGGTCACCCCTGCTCTTCAGCCTGACACGAGGGACAACTAACAGTGAATGATCAGCAGACCTAAGTCCCCTCGACGGAGCATATGGCTGTATTAAGTCTGAGACATATGTCAGTGCCAGACCATTTAATGATTTAAAAACTAAGATTAAAATCTTAAAATCAATTCTAAAACGAACAGGAAGCCAATGAAGAGAGGCCAAAATGGGAGTAATGTGTTCCCGCTTTTGTGTTCCCTTTAACAAACGAGCTGCAGCATTCTGAACCATCTGCAGTCTGGTGAGGGAGGCCTGACTAATGCCAACATAAAGTCCATTACAGTAGTCAAGACGGGATGATATAAAAATGTGTATAATTCTTTCAAAATCTTTAAAGGACAGAAAAGATTTAATCTCAGAAAGTTGCCTCAGCTGGAAAAAAATTGATTTAATTACCAAATTAATCTGTTTAAACAGTTTAAAATCACTATCCATTAAAACACCCAAGTTTTTTACAGATGGCTTCACAAATGGTTTTAAAACACCTAAATCCAGGTCAGGAGACCCACAGGCACCCCCTGGAGTAAACAATATAACTTCCGTCTTATCCTCATTAAATTTAAAAAAAATTTACTGCCATCCAGGCTTTAATTTCCTCAAGGCAACACAAAAGTGGCGCTATAGAATTTGGATGTTTTTGTTTCACTGGCAGATATAATTGTGTATCATCTGCATAACAATGAAACAAAACATTATACTTCCTGAAAATGGATCCAAGAGGAAGTATATATAGAGAAAATAGAATAGGTCCTAAAATGGAGCCCTGGGGGACCCCACACGAGAAACACGCAGAAGAGGACATAAAATCCCCAAGGTGAACAGAAAAGCTCCTGCCAGACAAATATGATCGAAACCACTCCAACACAGTACCCTTAATGCCGACACAATGCTCCATACGAGAAATCAAGATGTTACGGTCTACAGTGTCAAATGCAGCCGTGAGATCTAGGAGCATAAGAACAGCATAGTCACCCGAATCCGTGGCAAGAGCAGATCATTAAAAACCTTCAATAGGGCTGTCTCTGTGCTGTGTAGGGCTTTAAAACCAGACTGAAATACCTCATGGAGACCATGTAAATTTAAAAAGGAGTACAGTTATGTGAATACAACTTTCTCCAGTATCTTAGAAAGAAATGGGAGTTTTGAGATGGGCCTAAAATTTGCAAGGACCGATGAATCCAAATTATGTTTTTTAATCACTGGTTTCACAATTGCATGTTTAAACAACTGAGGTACCACTCCCTTGGCAAGACTACTATTTAAAATAGACTGAATTTTGGGTCCAATAGTTTCAAAGGCATTTTTTAGAATTTGAGGAGGGATAATGTCCAGGCTACAAGAAGATGGTTTCATCTTACCAGTAATCTCTCGCAAAGATGCAAGAGATGCAAACTCAAACTGATCAAAGACAGCAGGACACACAGTAGAAACAGAGGGGTCAGTGGAAAGAAAAGAAATGTTTGCTCTAACAGCCTCGATCTTATCAATAAATTTTTTAAAAAAGTTTTCACACATCGCGGCTGAAGACTGGAGGCAGGTAGATTGGGGAGTATTCAAAACAGCATTAATAGTGCTGAACAGAACACAAGGCTTATGTGAGTTACTATAGATCATATTTGAAATATACTTAGACTTTTCAGATCTAAGAGTTTTCTGATATTTATGCAAACTGTCTTTTAAGATGTTTAGAGAAATTTGCAAATTATCTTTCTTCCATTGGCGTTCAGCCCTCCTGCACTCAGTTCTGACAGCACGAGTGACATCATTCAGCCATGGTTGAACTTTAGGTTTAAGTTGGACAGTCCTGACTGGAGCAACTGTATCCAAAATATTTTGACAGGTCGAAAAACAAAAGGTTTTTTCAAGCTTTTAAAAAGCTCAATGAAAGTATCATACAGCTGCTCCAGAGAACTTGTGTGCTATATTTCAAGTCTTCTTAATCATATGACAGCACTGTATGATGAACAGACATTAATGGTGCCATAATTTATGGTGCTTTCTGTCATTTAGAGTTTGACAGGCTTAGTTGTCATTCACTTTCATTACATAGACACTTGGTGTTTCCATGTAAAAGAGAAAGTCATTTAGTTTTGGAATGATAGTTAGTATAGGCTAATGACTAAATAGATTTTTGGTGAAGTGTTCCTTTAAGAAATTGTACAGTTAAAGCACAGTTTATATTAAATGCACAATGAAGCTAATTTTGTAAATGTATTTGATTTTCCCTATCAGTGAATAAAAGACAACCCTGTCCACCCCTCGACTCACCTTATCAAAGCCTGAGTGAATAAATTTCCATACTCTGTCCTCTCTGTCCGACAAACAAAAAGACATCGGAAGGAATTTAAAATATTGCACAAGATTGCATCAGTGAGTGTTTTGACAGGAAGACTTTAAGGTCACTGATTTTGTGAAAAGCAAGAACAATTGGACCACCAGAACAGTTTCTGAAATGATAGAGACCTGGGCCCAAAATACTTATCAACTAACCCATGTCATTCATTCACAGTGAACATTCAAACCTTCATTAACCTTGATACAACTTGTATCTCGTCTCATCAGTCCATTAACTATAGATTATGGCTGATGTCTAAGCATATGTATATATATATATATATATATATATATATATATATATATATATATATATATATATATATAGCTATTTCCCTGTATATTAAACATCAAGTCTTTTCTGATCAACTGTGACTGTTTCACATCACACAGGACTTCTGCAGTCAGTGTAGACAGATCATGGAAGGAATTTCAAATCTAGCCTTCAGCGCACATCAGTCCCTGTTGTTATTTCTCCTATAGGCTCTTTACCCCTGTCTGTTCCAAGGGACGTCTAAAGCTGCCCTGTGATCTGACCCCTCTTTCTCTGTCTGCGTCAGAATCTACAGGGAGCAGACATCCTAAACACGCAAGAAAAGCGGATACAACAAAGATCTGAAATCTTCAGGTCTGAGATGTCAAGCTGCTTGAGAGCACGAACTGCATGCTTATGTCTATGTTTTACGAAACGCTCCTTGTTCATTTTGCATGTGTCCTTTGAGTCATCCTACAGAAAAGCTGGCCAAGGGCCATCACTCTCAGAAATAAAAGTACAAAAGCTGTCTCTGGGGCAGTACCTTTCGAAAAGTATAGATAGATAGATAGATAGATAGATAGATAGATAGATAGACTCTTAAAAATAAAGGTGCTTAAAAGGTTCTTCATAGTGTTCTTCATAGTGGAACCATTCAGTCAAAGGTTCTTTAAAGAACCATCTCTTTCTTACATTTTTATAATCTGAAGAACCTTCTTTCGCCACAAAGAACCTTTTGTGAAACAGAAAGATTCTTCAGATGTTAAAGGTTCTTTATGGAACCATTTAGACAAAAAAAAAAGTTATTCTATGGCATCGTGAAGCAGATAGATACACTGAAAAAAATGACTCATTGAATTTACTAAATTTTTTTAAGGTAAGTGGTTGCAATCAATTTATTTTAGCTACATTTAATAAACAAATTTAGTTGAAAGTTAGTCAGCTAAATTTGTTTATTTAAATGTAGCTAAAATAAATTGATTGCAACCACTTACCTTAAAAAATTTAGTAAATTCAATGAGTCATTTTTTTTCAGTGTATAGATAGACAGACAGACAGACAGACAGACAGACAGATAGACAGATAGACAGACAGATAGATAGATAGATAGATAGATAGATAGATAGATAGATAGATAGATAGATAGATAGATAGATAGATAGATAGGTTAAACCTTATCTTTATTTTAGGAGAAATATCTAAAACAATGTTGATAAAACATAACAGAGAACAGTATGAGCTATGAAAGAACAACCTCTGATTTGTGTCTGGGTTTCCCCTGCCAATAAACTTCATAAAAATCACTTCCTCTCAGTGCAAACAACACCATCATGTTATGGTATTGCACTCAGCTGCTAAATATATATATCCTGCTGTGAGGTTTGCAGGAAGGATGAGCAAGGTGAGTGTGAACATATGAACATGCCGAGCATCTCTGGAGATTGCCAGCCTTCTGCATCATTGATAGAGAGCAGAGACAGGAATGGGGTCAGCAAGAAAAACACATCCCGACCTGTCTAAACTCAAAAGCTTTACCCATCTACTGTATTATGGTGGGTCTCTGTATTAGATTGGGGTCAGAAATATCTAGTTTCCCTCTTTTGTCTTTGTCTTTGATGATTGGATTATAAAATCAATGGGCCTTATTCACAAAACAATTGCAGAATAAATCTGTGTAAATCGTTCACAAAATCTTTCGTAAATAAATTGTTGCATTCAAATCAATGCAAGAAATTGTGTAAGAATGGATTTATGAACGATTTAAGCAGAAATTCTTTTTGCATGTTTCATGAATAAGGTCCAAATGTCAGAAAAAGATGTACAGACTGTAGATCTCTTTTCCAAGAAAATAAGGGATAGTTCACCAAAATATGAAAATTACCCCATGATTTACTCACCGTCAAGCCATCCTAGGTGTATATGACTTTCTTCTATCAGAAGAATTCAGTCGGAGTTATATTAAAAAAATAAAAATCTCCTGGCTCTTCCAAGCTTTATAATGTCAGTGAATGGGGGTTGAGATTTTGAAGCCCAAAAAAGTGCATCCATTAATCATAAAAAGTGCTCCACATGGTAAAGCGATGCATTTGTGTGAGAAAAATAGCCATATTTAAGACTTTTTATACCATAATCTCTAGCTTCCGCTAACTGTCGAATGCTCGTTGCACGAGAGAGTGGCGTTCCAGTGGATGACGTAGGACATAGGCATAGCGTAAACTCCTGTGAGAATATGCTAGTCACGTGAGAACCAAGTTTTGTTTACAGCAAAGGAAAACCAGTCTCCTCTTGGCTTATATTGAAATCCTCCAACATTTTTCTTTACAAATCCTCGTTTTGTACTTCTAATTCATGACCTGTGTTTTGTTTTGCTCTCTCCTCTATGCTTCCACTTTCGTTACTTCTCACCAGAGCTTACACTATGCCTACATTCTTCGTCATCTGACGTCGCTAGAACGCAACTATCTTGTGAATGCGTGAACAACAGCGGAAGCTAGAGATTACGGTTTATAAATCTAAGTTTTAAATATGGATATTTTCCTTATATAAATGCATCGATTCATTTCAGAAGGCCTTTATTAACCCCCGGAGCCATGTGGAGCACTTTTTATGATGGATGGATGCACTTTTTTGGGCTTCAAAATCTTCATTGCCATTATAAAGCTTGGAAGTGCCAGGACATTTTTAATATAACTCAGATTGTTATTCGTCTGAAAGAAGAAAGTCATATACATCTAGGATGGCTTGAGATCGAGCAAATCATGGGGTGATTTTCATTTTTGGGTGAACTATGCCTTTAAATAAATTTTTTGAGTGGTGTTTACTCCTGTAAAACTCACTGCTATGATGCTTGGTTGTTGTAGATGGTTTCCAGGGTGTAGTTATGTTTTTGCTAAGCTCTAATTAGTTGCAAGTACATACGAATATGATTCAGCATATTGTTTTACACTGCAGAAGTTTAACACCACAACAGCTTATAGTGGCACTAGTATGTGTCTTTGTTTAAGGGTCAGGTTTCCCCTCTCTGCTCTAGCACTCAAACACCGTGTTTACTGATGAAAGCATGAGACGACTCCACTTAGGATGCAAGGCTGTCAGGCACTGCAATTGGATGAAAGAGAAAGATTAAAGAACGCTGGGCCCAGCAGCATGGATAATTAATTCATAATGGATTAACGAGACTACAGAGGCAATGACTAGGGAGGGAGGTGGGAAAGACTGGGAAAAGCCGAGAGACGGAATTTAACAAGTGCAGTGAGTCCTCTCTAGGGTAGCCGTGCGGAGGCCGGTGGGTAATGCCACTGCGACATGCCACAATCACACATTTGATGGTTTGTAAATGCTATTAGAATGACTACTGCTCTGTGGATACTCAAGTATTGCCTTGAGTGATGCTTCTAGAATTACTTTGCTTCAAGACTCAAGACATCAAGTGGCAACTAAACACAGCACCAAAAGTGTTTGGGTAAAATGTACTCACTCTTAGGCCATCCAAGATGAGTCTGAGAACAGATTTGGAGAAATATAGCATTACATCACTTGCTCACCAATGGATCCTCTGCAGTGAATGGGTGCTGCCAGAATGAGAGCCCAAACAGCAGATAAAAACACTACAATAATCCACAAATAATCCACACGTCTCCAGTCCATCAATTAATGTCTTTTGAAGTGAAAAATGTACGTGCTTGTCATTTTTTTATTTACTTTTACAAACTAAAAGATGAGTTTAAAAATCTAAGAACCTAGTGAAAATGCATCTACTTAATACAATTTTTTTAAAATCCCAAATGACAGTGTCAGCACGATAATGTGAGTGTAAGTATAAAACTATGAAAGTTAAAACTGTAAAACTATTTTCTTTAATGACAGTAGCACTTCTGTTTTACATGAACAAAACCTGATGATCATAATCTCCAAAATCATTTCAGATGTCCCAATGAGCATCTTGTGCTTCATCTGACCATCTGTTTAAAAGTCACATGATCACTGTCAGTAATTTACCTATTTTGTTTAGTGACCTAGAAATTACACCTTAAATTTTTATATTTCTTATTATAGTTGTTTAATTAATTAATTTTTTTAAATCTTAAAACTAATATTTATTCATTTTTTTTCTTCCTCAGACTTTCTAAAATGTATACAACTTTGCAAATCTTGCAACACACATTTCAGGTTTAATACAAGGGGCTGCTGTCAGAAATGGCATTTAAGTAGGGACATGCAGGCTACATGAAGCTGAACAGTATTTTTTGAATTAAATGTTAAAATTTCAAAGGTCTTGTAAGGGCATAGTAAGTCTCTTCATATCAACATTAGTGTCTCCCCACATGCATGATCAGCTGTTGTGTAGAAAAACTGCTGTGCAATTCAGGATGCTTTGAAAAGCCTGTTTTGGGCTCTTAGCATTAATAATCTATTTGAAAACGGTTTGCAAACAGGTAATGTTTATTCAACCCTTACTTAACTTCATAATTCAACCATAGCATGAGCAAAAAGTCCCCTGGATGTCTCTGACATTTGATTTAGGGAGAAAAATATAAATTATGCAATCATAAGGGATGAGTTTCTGTCTTGTTTTCATGTGCCTTTGTCGCTCTCTGCTTCTCAATGTCAGCTCAATCAATCAAGAACTCTCTCAGGCCGGAATCCTCATTTTCCAGGTTCTGCTTTTCAACAGGCAGACAATGGAGCTTTCCCTTACTGATTCACCTTGAACACAGGTGAAACCTCAGTGGGATCAAGTGACACTTTCTGCCGTCTTCCTTGTCTCTCACTGTCCCAGCTGTCTGCTGAGACACGCGATACGTATTTTGGAGATTCGGAGTGGTTTAGTGAATTGGTTTAGTCCTGCACGTAGAGATCACGTGGAAGCATTGAATTACACGTAGGGACAGAGATTGCCCTGACTGTGACAACATCAGCGGGTCCTTTTGTCAGTGTGGTGGATGTTCAATAACCACTCGATAGCCTGAATTACTATTGATAAACAGATCTGCGGCGTGGGCGACTTGAAAAGTGGGTTAGTGTTGTTTAGTAATAGGTTATGTTTGTAACCGTACACTTGCATCAATGTGTATGTATTATAGCAATAGTTCACTCAAAAATGTAAATTATGTCATTTACTCACTCTTATGACACAAATGAAGATGTTTTGAAGCATCTCCAAAATACTTATTTAATTAAGGATATCAAGACAGTCCTGTAGCTCAAATATAAGAGCACTGCACTAGCAATGAGGTTATGGGCTTGATTCCCAGGGAATGCATAAACTGATTAAAATGTATATCTTGAATGCAGTGTAAGTTGTTTCAGATAAAAGTGCCTGCCAAATGCATAAATGTAAACATATATCACAGACCAAAAAAAAAAAAAAAAAAAAATACAGAAACATTAAAGTAGTCCATATGACTTGTGCACTATATTCCAAGTCTTCTGAAGTCATATTATAGCTTTATGTGAGGATCATGCTAAAATTTAAGGCTTTATTCATTGATAATTCTCTCTTAAATCTCATTTGTGCTTGTTTAAAATGACATTTTGAGTTTTAAAATGCAATTTTTAAATGTATTGTGGCACATTTGATGTCATTAATGCAAATGCCATTGGTACTTGTTTCAAAGCAGGGTTGAAAAATGCAAACGCAAATGAGATTTGAGAGTTACAGCAGATAAAAATTCACCATCAAGTCACCATTCATTGCAAATTTAGCCCGCTTGCTAATATTCAAATTTGGCACCTCAAGACAAGTTGCATAGTGTTTGACAATAATGACACCAAATGTTATTGGTTTTTCTGTCTTATAGCCAGTCATTAGATAGAAAAATACAGAAGAGTGAGCAAAATAAATGGAGGCAAAGTGTTTTGGTGTTTGTTCTACACACAAATCTACATTATAACTTCAGATGATTTTAAATATATCGCACAAGTCATATAATATATTAAAAAAGAGCACCCTGTGGGTTTGTAACAACACGAGGGTGAGTAATCGACGCAGAATTTGCAATTTTAGCTGAATTATTCTTTGAAATAGTGTCGTTGTGGGTTTGTTGGACTAACCTAAACAGCAGTTTCAGGACACAAGGTGGTAAAGAAGATCAGGCTGTTAGACGTTCCTCATGGTTGGTGAACTGAACCTCCTGGCAGGCCTGGAACAGTGGGGAGGAACATAAACACAAAACTCGCCTTCCCTTCAACTTCAGTTACACTACAAACTGTCACAAAGCTGGTAAACAACAAGACTCAAAGTGGCAATATGCCACTCTATAAACACTTCTCTTTCACTCACTTCAAACAAAGCTGCTGAAACATCTGGCTTACATGCAAGGAGCAATTCAAAAACATCTCATTTTGGCAAGTGCGGCTGTGGTCTGTCAGCCATGATGCCAATGGAAAGAGAGAGAAGGGAAGAGGGGTATTATGAAGAACCCCTGGTGAAGAAAACGAACGATGGGGCTTTTGAGACTTTGCCCACAGGGCAAAAAATAAATAAATTGTCAAATATTTTTCTAAAAAATAATTAAGTCAAACAATTTAGCCTAGCCTGAAGCTGTGAAAAAATGCAGTTGCTCACCCTCGTGGTCTCGTACTAATTAGCTACTTTCTCAATGTGTTTCACAGAACATGGTGCTGCAGGCTGGGTGTTTCTAAGGATAGAAAACACCGTTAAACAATGAATAATGCTGCTTTACAAGCAGTGAGGCAGAGAATACTGAGGCATGCTTTTTATCAGCTTAATTAGTCAGAAAAAGGTGAGAATTCATCACTTAGTGCAGACATCGTGACTTGTGCAAACCTCCATAGTCTGTAGTCTTAAATGAACATTCTGTCATCATACTTACCCTCATGTTCTTCCAAACCTCTGTTATTTTCTTTCACGCAGAATGTCCAGGCAACTAAATGGATGGTTATTTATACTGTCAAGCTCTGAGAATGACAAAAAAGCATCATAAAAGTCTTCTGAAGCCATATGATAGCTTTGTGTGAGTAAAAAGGACAAAGTTTAAGTTGACTGACAATCTTCCCTATCCTCTGTAATTTTGCCTGTGTTTTTCAACTTTGCCATGTTACGACTGGTTATGTGACATGCAAGAACCAATGGATTTGTGACAACACATTAAAGTTATTTTAAAGACAAAATTGCCCAAAATGTCATTTTAAACAAACATGGATGAGATCTGAAAGCTCTGGCATGAGATTATCAGATGAAATTTCAGTTGTATGACTTCTGAAAACTTGGAATATAGTGCAAGTTGTATGGACTAGTTTCTTTTCATAATATTTTCTATTGGACGGAAAAGGAGCAGCTCATTTTGTATTTTGAGGATGAAAGAAAATGAGGTGAGGTCATGACAAAAGTGCTTCATTCTTAGGTGATCTGATTTATTTTTCATCAAAAATGTCTATTTATATCCATATACTAACTTCAAAGACACCTTCAATGGCACCAAATAGGGATTTTAGTTAGAAATCAGGCAATTAATCATTTGTTTTTTTAACTTGTATGGCACACGACATTGTCTTGAAATAACCGAAGAAAAATGTTTGAGTAAATTACAACCATCCAGCATGATGCCATTATTGGCTGTACACTAAACACAGACTCAGACTCAACATTTTGTAAAAATCATCTGACCGTAATCATGTCATTTGAGTATTTAATTAATTCCTGCAGTTGAGACCAACCCCTGTGTCTTTTCTAAATTAGAATTCAACATGAAGTACTCGTGAAGGTAATGCCCTCCATTGTGTAATTCCTCCAATTTCCCCATTAGCATCTAACAATAACTACATGAATGAAAAATAATCCATTTCACATTTGACATCCATCATTTTCGTAACATGTTGAGTCTGTCCTCAGCGCAGCATAGATTTCTAATGAATACCATACCATGTACTGCAAAAAGTGGAAAACGTGCCAATACAGAGAGTGGGATGATTCAGACAAAGACATTCCCTAGTGTATAACCCCCTTCTTTTGTTTCTTAAGAGCTTTCAGATGGTCCCGTACAAAACATGAGGACATTAATCGTTCATGCACAACAATAAGTGTGGGAATACATGAAACCATAATGACACTGAGAAAATTACTATTATATTACACTTGAAAATGTTTAATCTCGAAGTGCATGATGCACATTAGGAAAGTAGATGATCAGCTACAGATCATAATTTTTTGATAAGGGCAAAACATATAAACATTATAACAGCCTCTGCAAGGCACTCTATTGATACTACTCAAGCTTTCTTTATTCCACACTGCAAAAATAATTTCTCAATCAATATTTTGGTCCATTTTTTTTTCATAAAAAATACCTTAAAATGAGATACAAAGATAAATTTATGTGAGAAACAATACTAAAATAAGATATTATGACGTTTTCATGTCTGTGTAACCACTGGACTGACAACTATCAGAACTGAGTTTATGTATAAATGTAGTAATTATGGTGTCCCTTTATTACTTGTTTTCCTTTTTATTTATGTACTTTTTGGTCTATAGCCATTTATAAACTAAAAGGGAATAAAATAAATAAATAAATAATTTCTTACCCAACAGACAAGATGTAGTCTCTGCAAACAAGGCTCAACATCTTATGCAATTTATGGCTCTTTAAATATTTCACTGTTAAATTTGGGATTATGAGTGTTGCCATAGAAGCAAATAATTTCTGTGTCCGGTGACATGAACCGATCCAAATAGCTTTACGAAACAGAATTCTCTTATAATTACAGCAATTCCAACATGACGTAATTGCATCATTAAGCAGAAAAAATACTTTATGAGGCAGTCGTCAATGCACGGATATAGAGGTTACGTTATGCATTGCAATCCAACACACTTTTCAAGGGAAGGACACATGTAATCAAGTTAAAAAAGCTAAAAGTGTTTGCATTCACATAGCATGAAGTATTTTTAGGTGTTACATTGCAAAGATGTCATCATAGAAGCACGGACTGCTATTTCCTTCAGGAAATGCAAATCCAGCGCCGCTTGTCATCATATCAAGCACTGTTGTGGAAAACTTGCTGTCAATACGTTCCACCTTGTCTTGACACATCGTAGAAGTTGATATCCATCCGACACTGTTTAATCAGAACGCCAACCGCTTGAGGGTACAGCCATAAACAACCCAACCGGCGAGTCAACGCAGTAAATGAGCTGTTATTTGCGTTTTTTATAAGGAAATCAGAACATCGGGTGTGCCTGCTCTTGCCAGGTGGCGTACCAGTCAGGCAACAATGCCTTTATTTGGATAAGAACTGCTGCAGCGTGTCTCTGAGGTTCATATCAGGATTCATAGCTACCGCTGCAAAACAACAACATTTTATGGTCGTTGCTATGGAAGTGACCTCAAAGTAATCTCTACTCTTTCAGTGAGCTAGCAGCTTCGAAAACCACACCGTTATATACGTGTGTATATATACATATAACATCTCAGCACATGGTTATTTTGAAGTCATTCTGTCTGATGGCCAAGTGCACGATTTCAGGAATTATGAATACCTTCTCTAGCAACACCGCAAGCTCTGTTCTGTTGCCTTTTAAGGTCTCTAATGTCTAATAGCTTATGCAACACATCAGACCTGTAGAACTAGAGCAAAACATTTGCTTTGCCCCCTCAGCTTCCTTTCAAAATCCACCGATGGCAGCGATTTCCTCATGAGAGAAAAGTCGAGACTGCTTGGATTTTTCAATAATGGCTCCTTAAACACAAGAGAGATATCAACAGAAGCAAATGATATCATTATTCCCCATGAGCGAATCGTGCACGCACACATTTTCCAGTTTATTTGTTTAGTTTACTCCAACTCATCTATACTGGCCACGTCCTACTTAACTTGGGGAAATGCAATCACTCATCAGGTTTGCAGTCAATCAAGCTGCGGAAAGCTGACCTCGGCAGTCAAACCCAGTGTTTATCAATGACCCCCACAGGTTCTGTGCTCACAGGCAAAAAAAGGAAGCCACCTCCGTCACCTGTCAATCAAACGTGTTATAAGGCAGCCAGGAACACTGGAAAAGTAAGACTGACACTTTGCGCGGATGGTTGATTGACACGGCGTGTTCCTGCGCTCGTTATTTCCATCGTTAAAACATGAAAATTCATGTCTCTGAATTTTACGACCCAAACTGCACCTCTTCTGCACAAACAAAGACATTTTGAGGTGCAGAATGGATCAGATGCACTCATGGAAAGAACACATGCAAATGAGCTCTCCTTAACATCAGAATTGTTTCTCTTAGACATATTTGAACTTTTAAAAGCAAAATCAGGAGATGTTTTACATGCTAAGATTTATCAAGATACTAAAGATCTCGAGTATTTCCTATAATATTCTTAAAGTTGTGCCGTCCTCATTTATTTTATAGCTCTTACGGCAAGTCAACAACTGTCTCATTTGTGTCTATTGTTATTCCTCCAAAGGAATTTTAGGAGACACATCAGAGACAAAGCAATAACATTTTGCTCTTGGAAGGGAACCTGCATGACAGACTAACCTCAGGAATGAGAAAAATCACTATGATGTTTGTAAAATTCCAGTGAAGAAACTTCCCTTTTCTTTTAAAGACAACTAATTACAGAGGAAGTTTTGCATCAGTGACCATACACCACGTTCCCAGCATTTTTTTGTTGTTGTTTACTGCAACACAACCTAGTACCAATTAGAGATCCAGACCCCAGACTGGTTCCATAAGGAAGACAAATAATTTCTTAAATTCCCATAATGTAAATGTAGACATACAGAACTGTCTTTACACAGAACAGATGGTACTAGAGTGGAAAATCAATAACATGCATATACAGTATATATATATATATATATATATATATATATATATATATATATATATATATATTTATATATACTGTATATGCATGTTATTGATATATATATATATATATATATATATATATATATATATATATATATATATATATATATTTTATATATACTGTATATGCATGTTATTGATATATATATATATATATATATATATATATATATATATATATATATATATATATATATATATGTCCCGCACATCCTCCACTGTGATTGGACGGCTACTAAAAAGTGAGGTAACACTTTAGTATGCAGACCAGTTCTCACTAATAACTAGCTGCTTATTAGCATGCCTATTATTAACATATTGGCTGTTTATTAGTGCTTATAAAGCACATATTCTGCATGACCATATTCTACAGCCCAAATCCTACCCAATACCTAAATTTAACAACTACCTTACTAACTATTAATAAGCCGGAAATTAGGAGTTTATTGAGGCAAAAGTTGTAGTTAATGGTTTGTTAATGGCAAGAATTGGACCTTAAAATAAAGTGTGACCAAAAGGGACAGTAACGAGCACTGCGTTTTACCCAAAGTTGAACATTCTTCATCTCTTGTCGCGAAAAAAAAGTGTAGCTGTTTTAAAAAACATGGTGCTCCCTTTGAAAACAACTAAAAAAATACATTAGCCTCAGGAAAACTGAAAACTTTTGTAACTTTAATAGAATAACCCTATTCTTGAGTGCTGAAAAATTCATGCATTTTGGTCAGTATATTTATGAAGCAACAATATGTAACAACCATGTGATATATGTAATCACCTCATGACCTGTCCTTATAAAAAGATCATGAAGCAAGCTTTCAACATCTGCGCTTATTCTCTGCCAGAAATCCAAAAATGTGCTGTCTGTATTACAGTGTTTTCTGCTGTATCCTTGGAGACAGACACAAACCAGCTTGGGAGTGTATTTATGTTAATTGATTAATCACAGTGGAACTGAATCTAAACTAGTCCTGTCTCATAAACCATCTTCTATGGATCTCCAGGAAGGAGAGGTGTGGTGACAGCAAAATATCACAAATGCATAATTTCTCAGTAGTTTCCCAGATACACAGGCAATTAGGTACAATAATTCAGCCTAATGACTTGTTTAACGGAACAGTTCACCCAAAAATGAAAATTCTGTCAGTATTTACTCACCCTCATGTCAATCCAAATTTGCAGGCTGTTTTCCTGTGGAACAGCAAAGGAGGAACTCTAAAGAATGTTCATGCAATTTTTTTCTAAAAAAGAAACACAATATAAAAAAGTATCATAAACAAAATAAACTTGAGTCTTCTAATGCCTTCTAATGATTTTTTGAAAGAATGAACCTTACTCAAAATAAAATATGTTCACCCTCAGACCATCCAAGATGTAGATGAGTTTTTTTATCAGAGCAGTTTTGGAGAAATTTAGCGTCACATCAGTTGCTCACCAATGGATCCTCTGCAGCAAATGGGTGCCGTCAGAATGAGAGTCCAAACAGCTAAAAAAAAACATCCCATAATCTACAAGTAATCCACACAACTCCAGTCCATCAATTAATGTCTTGTGAAAGCTGCATGTTTGTAGCAAACAAATCCATCAAGGTGTTTTTATTTTCAAACTGTCGCTTCCAGCTAAAATACGAGTTCTCTATCCATAATATTGCTTTCTCCACTGAAAAAATTGGTCTCGTCTGAATCAGGAGAGAAATATGCACAGATCAAGCACCGTTTACAAGTAAAAACAGTCCAAAACAGTTCTAAACAAATATGTTGGTCAATTCTGATGTGAGATGACAACAGAGGATCGACATTTTTTCACTAGAGGAAAAGTAATTATGGACTCATATTTAAGGTGATGGTTTAAAGTTAAAAAGCCTTAATAATGGATTTGTTTCTTAAAAACATGCAGCTTTTCGCTTTACAGATGTTAATTGATTGACTGGAGTGGTGTGGATTACTTGTGGATTGTTGTGATGTTTTATCAGCTGTTTGGACTCTCATTCTGACGGCACCCAGAGGATCCATTGGTGAGCAAGTGATGTAATGCTAAATTTCTCCAAATCTGTTCTGATGAACAAACAAACTCATCTACATCTTGGATGGCCTGAGGGTGAGTAAATTTTTAGCAAATTTTCATTTTTCAGTGAACTATTCCTGTACAAGTCACGAACAACTATGCATATGCAAAACAGCAGCACATTTCTGCACTGATCTTATAGTGCTTTGTTTTACAAGCGGCTTGTAGTCTCAGCACAGCAGAGATCTGTGTTAGCTACCTAGACAGCATTTCTTTCTGTGCCCTCCCATTTCCCTGGAGAGACGAGTGCAAAGTCCACTTTATCAGTGTCAACCTCACTGCAGCAAACAGAGCAAGTGTCAGCAATCTCTGCACCAACCACCACAGACATCAACAAGACCCAATCCTCTGCGTATCTCCTCACTGAATTTCCAGGTCGTTGGATGTGAATGCCAAAGTTCACATGCCAGAAGGCAAAACAGCATGTTAGTCCTGATTTAGGGGTTGTGGATTGCATGTATCTGACTGAGGTTTTCATCTGCTGAATTCACATCGGGACAGGGAGGCTCTAGCTGTTTACCTCTGTCTCGGGTGATTTGATCACAGATGGTCTATTGAGACACATTACTGTTTAAACCCGGTATTAATGTGACTCAAATGCGTCTCCTATGACCACTTATGATTGGATTTTGTTGAGTGGAGGGCTTAATTCATACAAGAATATTGAAAAGAATCAGGTTACTGTAAAAACAATTTGCCACTTAAAGGGAAATTAGTGCAAATAGCCAGTCCTCTGAGTGAATTATTCCGTCACATGACTTCTTGAAGTAAAGAAACGTGTTTCTGTCATAGTTCATGTGATGAAAACGTATTTACAGCAAGTGAGCGTATACACTACTGGTTAAAAGTTTAGGGTTGTTTGGTTTGGGCTGCATTTATTTAATCAAAAATACAGTAAATAGTGTGAAATAATATTGCAAATTAAAATAGCTGCTTTCTATATGTTTTAAAATGCAATTTATTTCTGTGATGTAAAGCTGAATTTTCAGCATCATTACTACAGTCTTTAGTGTCACATAATCCTTCAGAAATCATTGTAATATGCTGATTTGCTGCTCAAGAAACATTTCTTATTATTATCAGTTGAAAACAGTTGTTTCGCAGAACATTTTTTTTTGTTTGTGGAAATCTATTTTTTGACAAATAGAAAGAATAGAACAACATTTATTTGAAATAGAAATCTTTTGTAAAATTATAAATGTCTTTACTGTCACTTTTGATCAGTTGAATGCATCCTTGCTCAATAAAAGGAATAATTTGTTAAAAATAAAATAAAATAAAAAATAGAAAGAATAGAACAGCATTTATTTGAAACAGAAATCTTTTGTAAAATTGTAAATGTCTTTACTGTCACTTTTGATCAGTTGAATGCATCCTTGCTCAATAAAAGCAATAATGTCTTAAAAAATAATAATAATAAAAAAAATAATAATTCTAAATTCACTGACCCCGAAATTTTGGACAGTAGTGCATTATATGAAAATTTTGTACATTTTTTTTTTTTTTTTTTTACCTCGGTGTTTCCCTCCTGCATCCAGCAATATTTTCATAAAATTATGTGGATGAAAAAGCTGAATCACTACATGTCGATTAAGTGCACGAAAGACCAAAAAAAAAAACTCATCACAGTTCTATCAAATATAGCCTATTTGAATGCATACTTGTTTGATGTTTCAAGCTAAGTACCTTGATATTTCAGTGAAGTACCTGTATTAAACCAAATTTAATGATTTAATCAAATTCATGTCACTGCATACAGAATACTGAAGATGTTCAGTAAAGTCTTTTTTGACCTTGTTTTAATGCATTGGTTCACTGATAAGTAAGGCGATATTTGAATGGGATGCATCAGATATGGTAAGCATTTACAGTACACTACAAATGTGTTTCAGCACCTGAAGTTAGTGTGAAATCGCACAAGACATTACGTATCGCATACCATACCACCAAACTCACTACAAGTGCCAAAGTGCACACCCAGAGGAGCTCTCTACTTTCAGATGAAGAGGTGATCCTGTAGAAGAGGGAGAGTTCAGAATCATAGAAGCCCAGTATTGATTAATCCAGTAAATCCCTGGGACGTGTGGATCAGTGCTGAACTGGCAGTGAGTCTGCAGCGGGACGGGTCTTTGAAATAAGGGCCAGAGTGAACGGCACTAATCTTCTCACAGCAGGCCCTTCCCCTCCAGGTCTGGCACCCTGCAGTCAGGCAAGAAGCTCCTTTTCACAGCGCAGAGAAACCCCTTTTTGCCAAACTGCACTCTGGCCGGGAAATTTATAAACCTCTCAAAATATCTGGACCAGAACCACCTTTTCTTTTGTGGAAAAAAAACAGACCTGTCAAAATTGCGATTGTGATATTCTTTATGCAATGGAGAAAGTGCGTCTCAAAATTTGTGTTTAATATTGAGACATTTTATATCGTGTTCATCGTCCACTTTGAGACAGATCTGCCAATAAATCCTGACAGAACTGTAAAAATAATTGAAGAAATGGATGGAAAAAATGGATGGACATTTGTATTTTTGTCCGTTTTGCCTAATGAACCATCGCCTTTGAGCTTGTAATGGGAAAGTCTTACAGAGCTGTGTGTCATGATTACTCTGGTTTCTGTTTAATAAACTTGTACTGGGCAACGGATTTGAGAAGTAGACAGCTGTTGTAGGAGCTCTGGGATGCATGACCACATATATGTATAGTCCAAAAGAGTCATTCCCAAAATATGTTGACTTTTTGAATTCAGTTCAGTTTTTTTCCCATAAAAGCAGATTTATTAATGTCTTGACAGATGTAATACTAGTTTTTAATGTTAACAAGACCAGTGGCTTGGAATAAATGGGCAAAAAAGGGCTTTAAATTATTTGTGTTATTATTTTGGTTTTACACACTTTTTACACTCCTTCCACTAATGCTTAACCTAAAAAAATGAGTAAAAATAAAATACAATAAATACAGTAATAAACAAAATAATGTAGGCTAGTCAAAGTAAATAAATAAACAAACAAACTTTTTTTTTTTTTTGAAGTAGGTATGTAAGTGGATTGGATAAATATTCAATATTTATATTATTCAATATAAAATATTAGCTTAAAGAATTGTATTATTTGTATTATTTGCATGTAAGGATAAATAAATAAATAATCAAACAAACAAAAAAATCCCAATTAATAAAATATTAGATTATAGAATTGTGCCTTTTTTGGGTTTCCTGAATACTTCATACCTTTTCCATGAATGAAAAGTCAAGGAACTCGTTAACATATTAAGCGATTGACCCAGAGCTTTAATTCTGTAGCTCTTTAAAAAACCATTACGCCTTCACTGATCTAAAGAACCTTTAATACAACTTCAATAACATTTTAATCCCTGAAGAACCATATAGCAACAAAAGAATCCTATATAGTGAAAATAGGTATTGATAAGAAAAAGGTGCATTGCAGCTGGTTCATTGCTGTAAGTTCCTCATAAAGAAGCTTTTGTCACATCATTGCACTTGAAGAGCTCACAGATAAAAGAAAAGCAACGCACACTCCAGTCAAATCCATCAGAGCAGCATGTCTGTCTGAATGACCTTCATTCTCTGTGCAATCAAAGATGCATGTGCTGCAAAACAAGCTCATAAAAGATCTATCATCTGTCGACAACTCTGTGAGCGAATGCTGCATCCCGTTATTGAGACGTCGAACTCTTCTATAAAAGTCACTCTCATTCTCACACACACACACAATGCAAACACACACCTTTTGGCTGGCCTGTTTCTTTCTCCCAAAGTGACAAACAGACATTGTGCAAGATTTGTTTTTCTCTGGCATGTTCACACACACACACACACACACACACACACACACACACACAGATTCTGCTGCTGCTGAACGCCTCGTCCCGTGTGAGTCACAGCGGGGCACGCGGGAGGCGGCAGGCGAAGCAGCCAAGCGTGTGGTGGCTGCTGCCCCAGATAGTGACGACAAAGCACCCTGAGTATTGGGCTGCAACGCTGCTCATTTGGAGACAAGCGATTAATTCAGTTCCAGCACAAAGGGGAAAACGGTCTCCACAACGTCCTCAATTTGTCTCCAGTGCCTTTGTGTGAACACACATCATCTTCATCTGGCAATGCCTGTACTGACGGTCTGCAGTGTAGAGGGTTGATGTCCAAGCACTCATCTCTAACACTTGTCTATATCAGCTGTTGACATGTCCTTTAACTACTTCAAACTGAAAATGATGTCAATGCAAAAGGAAAAAGTGAAGATGCTTTTTTCCCCTGCACTGACCATGAATGAATGAGCTTTCATGCTTCAAAAAGGATCACAAAAGTGTAATAAAAGTAGTTCATATGACTTTAGCACTATATTTAAAGTTTGCTGTAGTCACACAATAGATTTAAGTCACTGAGCTGTTAAATGCTATGACTGCATCAGAGAGTCAGGTGAACTTGAGAATCAGATCAGTCAGTGAATGAATCATTCTGTTTGGCTTTGTGCACTTGAGTTGGAAAAGATCCGACTCAAAAGAGCAACTCCTTCACAAAGTGGACACTGCTACTAAACTACATAAACTCCCAAATTAAGCGAATTACATGATTAAGGGCCAGATTTACTAAACAGGGCAAATCAGCGTTAGAGCGCAATTCCATAAAAGCGCCGATGGGAGGGGAAAATTCTGTGTGATTTGCTGACAATGTGCACATTAAAGAACACAGACACAGCCAGATCATTTCCATAATGACCAGTACAATCTACCAAGAGCAGCACAAATTACCACCTGCTTTAAGACATGCTTTTTTTGGGCGTTAATTAATGGCGCAAATACCAGTAATTTGACGAGCGCAAATGTTAGTAAATCACGTTGCGTGATTCATTTGAATACTCTCCTCCCATAAATTTTGCGTCTGAAAGAGAAACTCCTACAGATGCATATTCAATAAGGTCAGGCGCAAAAATAAATGTCTCCACACCTTTTCAGCGCTAATTTTTCACTGCACATCTTTAGTAAATCCTGACAGTACTATTTTAACGCCAAAAGACGGTTTGCGCTGACGCAAGCTGTTAGTAAATCTGGCCCTTAAACTTCAATATGTACCAGTGTTATTTTAATTGTATTTTTTTGTTAAAGTTTTAATAACTTCGTGTTTTGTCTTTTTTTAATCTATAGTTTTTATTTTGTTTTATTTATTTTAGTACTTTAAATTAAACTAAAAAAATGAGAAATTTTGCCTTGGCAACTAGTTTAGCATGGCAATGTACATAACAATGTTAATGTGTTTGGTCTTGGTGGAATAGATCTGCTACACTGCTACTGCAAGTACTGAGACTTTCTACTGCCTATACATCCACAACATGCTGCTATGAGCATGTAAGAAATACTGCTGCTGCACATATAATATATATGAAATAACCCCCATATATAGCATACATGAATCACCCTGTAGCACAGGAGTGTCCAAACTACGGCCCGCGGGCCATCTGCGGCCCGCTATCACTCCTGTGGCGGCCCGCGAGGGATTTTTAAAAACGATACGAATCTGCAGAGGTGGACAAACTACGGTCGATTTCATCCAGCCTGTGAGGCAGTTGGTCCAAAATAGCTAATTTGATACAATATCAGTAAAATCCAATAGATGGCGCTGTAGCCTGTAGTGCGGTATATCCCTGATTTACACCGTCCCACCGCTCCGACACAGCCACTCCAGTCAATGCTTTTGTTTACACCAGCCACGCCGTGGGACGTTTTCAGCTCTCCGCGCCGCTTCGCTAAAGATAGTCGCCTAGTCTATTTTTGATGGACGCCGCGTTCAAGCCACACAGCAAATACAAAATAAAAAGTCAAAATAGCTATATACACTACAAAACTGGCACAATTGTAAAAAAGTTACTTGTTTTAAAAATGTGAGTGTTCATTTGTTTTGAAAAATTCATTGTATTGGTAGGCCTACTGTTTTAAAAATGTGTAAAATGCTCTGTAGACTTTCCAGTAGGAAATGCCAGTGTTATCCTCCTGTTGTTTTATCTTGCAAAGATATGCTTTCTTCTTCTGTTTTCCACACACATTTTTACGAAAATGAATACAGTACTGTTTTTTTTTTCCTGGATTATAAATTGCGAGGGATTTTTCATCTGAACACTTCTAAATTTACAGGACTTTTTGTGGAGTGTGGGGAATATAAATATATGTTTCTAATATTTGTAAACGTTTCATTTATTTTACATTATTTCTGAATGAAATGATAAAATGTGTCATATATCAATCGACTTGTACACCAATGCAACTTATCTGTGTCATAAAGTGCTCATAAAAAATAGGTAGAGATGGTACAAGAACTGCCATGTATGTAGGCTACAAGTATACATACGGTACAGTAGTAAGTGAGTGTCAATTTAGAATAAAAAAAAAAAAAAAAAAAAAAAAAAAATCAAAGCTTAATTTGTCATGAACATATTATGCGGCCCCTCACTTGATGAGGAAAACTTGTTGTGGCCCTCGAGTCAAAAAGTTTGCCCACCCCTGCTGTAGCAGATCTATACAGGTGGAGCTGGGGAAGGTGGAGGGTTTCTGAAGCATGCTGCAACTGCTACAGCAAGCATTAGCCAAGTATTTGAAGTTGAGCAGAAAGGCTGTTGATATAAAAAGAACCAATCAGCTGCGCAATGTGATAATGATGTCATTATGTCAGATTGAATTAGACCTATCGGACTGCGCCATCTAGAGTTTCATGACAGAACTTTGGATTTATACCGATATCTGTTTAAAGAAAATCATGTTGGTAAAAAAACCCTGTAAATTGTGAAATTTTTTAACAACAACTAGCCATTAGTTCTCAGGTAATTTGAGCTTGAGACCCCTGCTTTAAAACAAAAAGTAAAAAAAACAAAGTTCACTAAAGAAAACGAAACTGTCATCTTCACTCACCCTCATGTTGTTCCAAACCTGTATGCTGTCATTTTAATTTTTTATTTGAATAATATAAATTATATATTTTAATGAATACATAGCTATTTGATTTTAAATTAAATTTTAGAATTATACCTTTAAACACAGCATGGGTTTCATCACTTGAAGAGTGTCTACAACACCTCTTGAAGATACGGCAACTTCCACCCTATCAAAAGAGTAAAAGTTCTTCTTAAGAGTGGACGCACAAACAATGCATTGTTGTTTAAGCTCCTTATGAGACACTCCTAATGCTTATTTGATTATGCAAGTAGCATAAGCTCATTAGTAACAAGACATACTGGCATTAGAGGATAACTCCTTCAAAGCATAAATAAGTCATCTACTGTATCCACAAGCGTGACTTTGATTTCTATTGTATAGATGAGTCACAGAATCTCTTTAGAAGGGTGGACTCACAGTCATTTCTCTCTCACAGCAACACCTCCATTAGGGAGTGTATGTGTCATTTGTAAGATTTAATGGGCCGAAACAGATTTGGCCTTTCCCGTATTCAGTTGAGTTCTGTTCTCTAAAAAAAAAATCATTTGTGAGATCTGTCGATGGTTATGCTGCGACACATTTTCTGATTTCGCCGGTCGCCAGCCTCAATCAGTCTCAATATTGAGAGCAATCCACGCTACCCACATGAGAAACCACAGGTATGAGTGAACTCTCCTGGACTGACCTTTTAAAGAGACAGACCCGCGATAGACCTCCATCAATCTGTCTGAAATCTCACTGGCTTTGTCAGTAACTGTAGGGAGAGAAATTAATTAGCAGAATGCATATTCACTGAGTAATGAGAAGCTTCAGTCTGACTGTGAGTAAAGTGATGTTTCATATGTTATCAACTCCCTGAAAGACTCATGGTTGAGAATCATCCTCAATCAAACTATCACTCAGCTCAAATTAAATAAATAGATAGATAGAATGACAGACTGATAGAATGATAGACAGACAGACAGATAAATCGAGAGATAGAACAAAAGACAGAACGAATAATAGAACGATAGACAGAATGATAGACCAAGAGATAGAACAAAAAATTACAGACAGGATGATAGATAGATAGATAGATAGATAGATAGATAGATAGATAGATAGATAGATAGATAGATAGATAGATAGATAGATAGATGGAACAATAGAACGCTAGATAGATAGATAGATAGATAGATAGATAGATAGATAGATAGATAGATAGATAGATAGATATTAGCTATTTAAAGAAGCATCAAACATTAGTGCATTTAAATAGAGCTGTGGCTTCATCCCAGCAGATATACTTCTCTTATTTTGCCAAATGTAAAACTTTTAATAAAATGCTTTCTTTAATTTGGCCATGTTATTGGATGTAATTGAGCTAATATGGCCCATATGGTGAGGCGATTAGAATAATTTAAGACGTACTGCAGGTTTGTTTTACAAGCTCAAATGTCTATAGCTTACTGCTCATGCAGTGATGATGTGGTAATCTTCTTTGCTAAGTCCAGACTTGAATTGAGGAGCCATTTCTTGTTTTGGATCTGTATGTACTAAACACAGCAGCTTAAAAACATGTACTTAAAATCATTTGAAATCATATTTTGATGCCAACATCTAAGCTTTCACTGCACACTAAATCTCTGACAGATCTATCTGTGGTTTTACGCTATTTATCTTACTTGCACTGTTTGTGCTACAGACATGAATGACACCTCAAATCGGGCTTGTTGGTGAGAGCTGTGATTATTTTTCTAAGCGAATGATTTTAGCCTGACAGACTATAAAATGAGTGACTTACCCTGGAGTGACCTGAGCTGTAGACCAGAATACGGTCTGGAATTTTCTTGACTTGGGTCAGAAAGAAATGACAACTGCCTGCAAGCATATACACCCTATTACAGTCATTTTTGCATTGGAAAAGCACCACTTTCTGCAAAAATCTAGTTACATAAATATTATTTATTTGTCTCTTGGAAGTGCTCCAGTTAAAAGAGTTTTTATCTCTTTGTAGAGTGTTTTTATCTGCTGCAGTGCCTGGCCTCAGTGTTGACCCTTCCTGCCAGGATTCTGGTAAGATGAATGTGACTTTGATAGCTTTTATTCTTTCTTATCAAAGCAATGACCTTTTTCCTTAATCCGTGCCATGACACAAGATATGAATTTCAATATCAATCCTATTATGTTTTGCTTCATCAATACATTTTTTAATGGCTTCACACAGATTTGCAGGGAAACCAATTTTCTAAACTTCCATCTACTGATATGACAGAATGAGAGAGAAAACAGATAAACAATCATTAAAACCATACTTTGACATACAGTACTCCTCAATTATTAACGGAATTGTTAAGGAACCAAAATCGATGACATGAACTAAAAAGTTTGAACTACACTTTAAAAGCTTGGGGTCAGTAAAAATTTTTAATGTTTCTGAAAGTATAAGGGATCGCTTTGAATGCATCCTTGCTGAATAAAAGTGTTAATTTCATTTTTAAAAAAAAAAAAAAAGAAGAGGTATTCAAAAGAGATATTTAAACAAAATAAACATGTTTGGTGCAAAAATACCACAAAAAATCATAAAAATACCCCAGATATTTAAATTTTAATAGTAAAAATAATAAGAAAAGGTATTTTAACAAAAATAAACATTTTTGGTGCAAAAACCTAAAATACCATTAATAATAAGAACCAGATGTTTAACCAAATGTCTGCTATAAAATAACAATACACTTATAATTAGAAACAATATTTGTTATTTAACCAAAATAAACATACCACCAAAAATCACATATAGTCCCCAAATATTAAAAAATGTAATAAGAACCAGATATTTAACAAAAATAAACATGTTTAATGCGAAAATACTAAAATACTGATAATAATTAAAACTATTATTTGATGTTTAACCAAATGTTTGCCACAAAAATAACAAAACACTGATAATTAGAAACAATATTTGATATTAAACCAAAATAAACATGTTTAACACACAAAAATACCACAGAAAATCACAAAAATACCCAAGATATTTAAAATGTAGGTAAAAATATCTTGTGGCCAAGGGATATGATTGGACAAACATTTTATGGGCCTACGCCTTTTATTGACATATAAATACATATTAATACATATAAATACATTTAGACCACTTAACTTAGTGATTTCTTTCAACCAGCATAACAAAAAATGTTTTTGAACACCTACCTTGCCTTCATAAAATCCTTCATAAAAGTTTATAAAAACCATATTCCACTCAACATCAAGTCTAATCTCGACTTAATAAAACAAGCTAATTTTGACACAAATTTTTGTCAATGGACCAAACTGTTTTAATACAGAAAGTTTCAGTCGTTGAGAGCTTTCATGTGGTCTTTAAATGGAGCTGGAATCAGTTGGGAGTTCCATAAAATTCCCATCCCTGGTGAAGAACGAAACACCCAAAATCCTCTCTTCATTTTTACCTCTTCTGTTCTGTTAAATCTTTTTGAGACCCATGTACTGTGAGCTTTGACTCTGAGAAAAGCGTGTGTCAGTGCTCTAGGTAAATTTAATCCCTTTGCAATGACTAAGAAGAGTTTTAAAGCAGGAACTGTAAAACGGATCTCTGTTACACAAGGTCAGCTGATGTGTCAGGGTAGAGTATCTATCAGCCTGCTGTAATCAGCTGCCTGAGATGATGATGATAGGGGCTCTGTGCTTTATTTGTGATGCATAGTACAATTAGTCATGTTGATGATTATATACAGTGTGTTCTTAGAGACATGAACTTAAAATGGATTAAATTATAGCCCTGCACGGTTTTAATGTAATGGGGAGGAGATCGATACAAGTCTTAATTGCAGCAGGTGTGAAGATCTGCCTGCTATGAGACTTTATTTCTATTTAGAGATTCAATAAAAGCCACAGGCCACATGGCGTTACCCATTTTCCTTGTGTTTATCTTTATATCACGGTGTACTGATCTGAAATACTTCTTTTGTGCAATTAAATTTTAATGGAATTTTAATTGCATTATATCACATTGTAACAATCCCAATTTAGGGCTAAAATTGCACGACACTGAGCTAGATACTTTTTAAAATAGTGCTAATTACTGTACCAGTACTGCCACAAATCAATGACTAGCCACAGTGAATGAGAAGTAGCTCAGCATTCTGCAGTGATAGAGAGAGAGAGATTTCCTGCAAAGCACAAAATACTGCTGGGGTGCTTCACTGTTTGCTACAGGGTTAGAAATAATTTGGTAAACAATAACAATACTATTTTTTCTGACTTTCCCAAAATTACATCTTTCCTAATGAAATTGCAAACATCTTTTTTATTATATTCTATACTATACTATATATTTTTTAATAATTGTGTTTTATTATTTATATTATATTTGCAATTGTCTAATAAATATATACACCACTGGTCAAAAGTTTGTAATAATTAAAATAATTATTAAAATGATTTTATATGTATATGCATAGTATAAGAGACCACACACACACACACACACACACACACACACACACACACACACACACACAAAGATTAATCACAATGAATGAACACAATAAATGAGAAGTATATTGGCTTTGTTTATATATTTTATATAGAAAATCTATAAAAATGCGTGCATAAAAATATAAAATGTAAAATAAAAAAAACTGTATTAAAGAAATATTTTTTAAAAATAAGTTTTGGGTAAGTAATTAAAATAATAATAATAATAGTTTTATTTAGCCAGGATGCATTACATTGACCAAAAGTGACAGTAAAGACATTTATAATGTTTTATAATAAAATGTTTTATAATAAAAGTTTTTCTTTCTTTTTTTTTTTTCACATAACTCCGGTTATCTGACCTTTCTATTAACCACAGAATTTTGAAAAAAATGTATCACAAAAATATTATGTAGGAAAGACTGTTTCCAACTTTGATAATAATAAAACCATTATTAATAACTGAACACAAATAATAATTAATAATAATCAAGCACCTGCATATTAAAATAACCTTTGTGTGACGCCAACTGCTGAAAATTCAGCTTTGCTATCACAGAGGTAAATTACAATTTGCAATATATGAAACAACATATTTTATATAATTATATAATAAAATATAATTGTATATAATAAAATACAATTAATAATAAAAATATAGTATAATATAGATATAGATGTTTGCAATTTCATTAGGAAAGATGTAATTTTGGGAACGTCAGAAAAAACACACTGTAAAAAAATGACTGTGATTTTAACGGTAAAAAACTGTGAAAATGCTACAGTAAAAACCTGTTAAATGGTTAACGGTAAGTTCCCCTAATATATACAGTGAAAAACTGTAATAGACATTTCAGGCAATTTTACGGTGAAATACCATTTTGGAAGTGAAAAATAATGTAAAATTTACAGAGAAAAACCGTAAATTGACGTTCCCAGAATTCCCTGTGTTGCATTTCAAATTTTGTTTGAATTTTATGTTTTTTCTTTGAAATAACTGTTTCTTCTTAGTTTTTTCTTATCAGTTATGTTTATTAGGTTTGTATGTTACATCTAATGCTGTTAAATGAATGTTTATTGCATATTTCAGTTTAATGAGTCTCACCATGATGGTGTTTAGTGTTTGTGTGAATGACGCTGTGCACCTTCTATATATGTTATTATTTAAAAGCGGCTTGTGATGGGCTTTGGTTCATCATGTGACTTTTTCATCACCACCTGCATTTGGTGGTTATCAGTGTATTTCAAAGGCACAAAACAGATTTCAGTACTTCAATAGTTTGGTATATTAACATTACATCAGTTAATGAAATTACGGTATTTAACAGTAAATTTAAGTTAAAACCGTAAAACCTAAAATGTTGCTACTGTATTTTTTACGGTAGAATTCCAGCAACCACAGCTGCCGTTTTTTTACCATAAATTTTACGGAATTTTTTTTTTACTATGAGTATTGTTATTGTTTACCAAATTATTTACAGGACTTTTAATCCTGTAGCAAACATTGAAGCACCCCAGCAATATTTTGTGCTTGCAGGGTTAAATTAATTTACAGTTCAACCTTCCCCTGCATCTTTCCTAACCTTGTTGTTTCTCTGTCTAGTGCGCTCTCCTCCAAAGGCAAGGTGAATCCAGCCCGCTGCACAGCGTAAGGCACTGATGACACCTGCGTGAGGGGCCTGCTAATGGGCCTCCGTGATCTCTGTCTTACCCAGAGGAAGTCCACTCCACGGAGCTGAGAAAACCGCAGGGCAGGCGTGATGAGTGCTGTGGTGAGTGGGAGGTTATCAATCAACTTTGCCGGCAAGCTCTCTGCACCTGGGCAGGGAACACACCTCAGGGTACTACCAAGAAAGCAAGAGAAGGAAATAATCGATCACACATATATTATGTCCAGCTCTAGCATTGATTTGCCAAGGTTGAAATAAAATGCAAATTCAGAGATGCAAGACGTGTTGTTTTGACCTTCTATCTGTAGGCAGACCTAGTAAGTTACCAACCTAGACAGGATATTAAGGGATCACGAAGCGGTTTCAAATGGTAGGCAGAAGCTTTGCTGCCTTCTGAAATACCTAATTTTTGCCATATTCTAAGGCTACATCATATGAATTGTTCATGAATGAGGCAATGCCAGACTGCTATTATAGTTTTTTATTAATATTTTGGATCAGTTTTTATTTTTATACTTTCCTTTTTTATTTTAATTTTGAATTTTGAGTAATTTAATAGTTTGTCATTTTTTGTAGTTGTAGTTGTTTTTTAAACATATGTCTATATATTTTTTATTAATAATAAAAATTATTGTAGTTTTAGTTGTAGTTATTTTAGTACGTCAAATTAAACTAAATTAAAATGAAGAATGCAGCTTTGGCAACTAGGTGAAATAAAACATTTATTTTATTTTATTTTATATTTTATTTTATTTTATTTCAGGAATATTTTTTTCCTTGTTATGGTTTAAGTTTTAATTTCAGTTCTTAGTTTTAGTCAACTATAATAATCCTGATTGCAACAAGCTCACTGAAAACAATTCAGTCTAATATTAAAATAAATAAATACAATTTTGCCCAATATCTTATATTGTTTTGTCAGTTAACCTAAAATACTATTTTATAAATAATATAAAAATTATTCCATAAATATTGTTTAACATACCTGAATAAACCCCAATATATTGAGTTACATCATGAAAGTCATGTAGAAATGGCTCCTTCAAGACCACATGAAACTGAAAATAAAATATACACACTATTGTTCAAAAGTTTTGAGTCAGTAAAATTTGTATAAAAAAGTAAATAAAATAATTAATACTTTTATTCAGCAAAGACACATTAAATTGATCAAAATATGACAGTAAAGGCATTTAATAATACAAAATACATTTCTGTTTTGTGTAAAACAGAAAACAGTTATTTTAACTGGTAATAATATTTCACTGTATTTTTAATAAAAGAAATTAAGCCAAAATGTGCCTGCATTTAAATTTGACAGTGCATGTTCCAAATTCATCACTTAAGAGGTTTCATTTCAGTTAACATGTTGCCTTAGAAGGACAACAGCAGCTCACTAGATTCTGGAACAGAACTAAATGGACTGAACTGAAGTCATTTATTGTGAGTTTATTCATTCGGCTTGGGGCTGGAGGTGCACATTTGCATTGGCAGAGCCCCTAAGGGGGAATAGCAGGAAAGAGGAAGGTGAGCTTGGCATCCTGCATCTCTGGCATACAAGAGCTCCTTTCTGCTGGTCAGCCTCCGCCTTAGCCTTTAAACAAACAACACACTGCCCCAGCGAATGCTGTTCGTCCCTACAAACAGCCATAATAGAGGGCCCTCCCTGACAACCAAAGAGAACGAGGGGGGAGAAAAGAGAAGAAACAAGAAAGAAATGACCCCTGTTCTCCTGAGATAGCGCTGAATCCCACTGCACTGACAGCGAAGTCAGGATCTTTAAATGCACAGTTGCACAAGAAAAGCAAAAGACAAAATGAAGGTCAAGGTAAAAACAAGGGCCAACATCAAGTCAGGTGCAAGGCATTCTGGGGCACAATGCCATGCCTGAAGCAATTTTGCTTGCCTCTCAGAATATGTAATTAACTTGCATAAAAATATACATACAAACAGCAATCCAACTGGAATTCAGCAGGTATGGGAAACTGTTGAAAAGAAGCAAATAATAGAATAAATTTATACCTGATAGACCTTGAGTATCTCATGTGATTGACGTTTAGTAGTAGGCATAACAACACCACCTGGCTACAAAATGACTATTTTTCTATCCACTTCATTTTACCACCACACTGGAAGAGATTGTGCAGCCATTTGTGAAGTGTAAGGCTTTTTCATTGGAGAAAGCAATATTATGGATAGAGGACTTGATTTTGTCCAGAAGAAAAGGTTTGAAGTTGAAAATGTCTTAATTATAGGTTTGTTTATTACAAACATGTGGCTTTTTTTTTTTTTTTTTTCTTTTAACAAGATGTTAACTGATGGACTAGAGTGGAGTGCATTACTTGTGGATCATTGTGATGTTTTTAACAGCTGTTTGGACTGTTCTGGCAGCACCCATTCACTGCAGAGCATCCATTGGTGAGTAAGTGATGTAATGCTAAATTTATCCAAATCTGTTCTGATGAACAAACAAACCCATCTAAATCTGGAATGGATTGATGGTGGGTAAGTTTTCGGGAATTTTTAATTTTGGGGTTAACTATTCCTTTAACAATTGCAGCTAATGAATTGGAAGTCTCGCACATTCAATAAAATAACTTACTTCCGCTTGGTAAAATAAGCCAAAAGAAAGAAAAAAAAGAAGCAAATAAAAAAAAGTTACCATTAATATTTTGTTATCATTAACATTTATCAATAATATTAATATTAAATAGTTATCATTTTATTTTTAATAATAATAATACTAATACAAATAATATTATATTTTAGTATAATAACTTCTGTAAGGGAAATCTCAAAAGTCAATGGAGTTGCACTGCACTTATGGTCTAACATTTTTCTACATCTGAGAAATTTGTGCCAAATCAACAAATCTATTGCATTAAAGCAAACAGAAATAAAACAAATACAGCAAATATATAAAGACATAATCTATAATTAAGCTTTAAACAGAACTTCGAAAAGAGGACCTAATGAAAGACATTATACACACACACACACAAAATTGACTATGTAAATGTACAAAAAAAAAAACCTCAGATCCATTGATCCTTGAGGCAAATTGTATCCCCATGAGGAGTGTGTTTCTAGACTCTAGACATTTTGAATATTGCAAATGTAACCTAGTTGCTAGGCAACAATAAATCCCATATATCCAAAAATTACCAAAATGACTTGAATTTCAGTTTGTTCCTCACAGAAAGCTATCATATATTTCATTTTTTATGATGTTTTTGGAGCTTGACAGCTGTGGTCAGTATGAACTGTCATTGTATGCAAAACAGCTGTGAAAAGACAAGAAAAACATCTTCTCTAGTGTTTCATGGACAGCATATGGGTTTAGAACAACATGAAAGTGAGTAAATAACAGAATGTGTTATTTTTGGGTGAACTATTCCATTAAAATTTGAAAGAATAAATCATGCAAGTTGTTTACTCAATGCATGACCAGAGATAATATTTCCCTTCATTGCTTTCTGAGATTAGAATAAAAGAACAAAAATAAGTGTCAAATATACACAAATATGCATTGCAAACCTCATCAAAGTGTCTAACAGTCTTGAGTTACCAAGGAATTGTTGTCCAAGTAATAAACAAAATGCAAATAAGTTCCCAAAAACAAAAATCACAAGACATTTATATCTGTTGAAAGGTCAGTCCTTTTGGAATTTTAGAAAAATAATAGCCTACATCTCCCCAAAAAGTTGCTCAAATTCATTCAAATCCATAACAGAAAGGGTGCAGAATGAGTTACAGGTGCAACGGTGAAATAGTTCTATAATAAATCTAAAGTATGAGGAAATAGCAGGCTGATTCTTTCAAATACCTGACCTTGAAGCACACTGTTGTCCTTGACCAAAGTTTGTTGGAGGCCTTTCAAGAGGCAGTTTACTTGATTGTGCTTCAGATGTTATATAAGAGCACAACTGAGTGCAGACGTCTGATTTTGGGTCCCCCGTTAGCACTGCAGGATGACAGCAAACAGAGCCACTGGGTATACTGTCATGCTCCGATAACATTTATTAGCATTAGTGTGTTGATAAGTTGATAAATCAACTCCTGGCTTCTCCTGGCGTAGTGGGCGGAACACAATGAGAATCTAATGTGACTCATAACAGATGCCTTTTTGCATATGAGATTGAATCATACAAAAACTTGCCCAGGTCCAAAACAAGATATTATATTCAGTATAAAGACAATGAAGACTATTTTTGGACATTACTATTTTTTTGCATTGTAATATGATCATCACAACAATTATCTCCAAACGTTCTTATTACTGTAATACATTTGGATGCTTATGAACTGATTTGTAATATTTCCACTATTCTCAAGGGTGATTGTCATTACAGTCATATAATGATTTTAATTAATCATAAATTAAAAGCAGCCTAAATTGAAGAGTGTACAACAAATACAACAATGAATAAATACCTTCCGATATAAATAATGAATCATTATTCATTTATTTCATTTTTTCACATTATGAATGTTATGAGTGGGGGATGTGTTTATTTGTCTTGGAAAATAATGTTATTTTAATATAATATGATATATTATATTTATAATATATCTATCTAGCTATCTAATTATACCCATACATATACATATACATATTATATATACATATGTATATATACACATATACATATTATATATATATTATAAATTCTAATAATTTCTATTTTTAATTTATATTATTTTAATTCTCTAAGCAATATAATACAACAACTTTCTATACATATTTATTTTCTCTCTCTTTTAAGTTTTTTAAGTGTGAAATGACCTAAATTGTTCTTGACAGGTGTCATGAGGGATAATTGAGGGAATTTAATAACATAAACTAGTACTTTTAAGTAACAATCAAGAAACAATTTTCCACTTATCACTGATATCAAACTGTGTGATCTGGACCAATACAAAGAAAAAAATAAGTCAGTCACGACAGAACATGCAATGGGAAATAAGATGGCATGTGCCATCCTTCTCATTTGACACTCAAGCATATCTTTGTGGTGTCAGTTTAGACATCTTATAAAGTGCATTTGCTCAGGCCCTCCTGCTGTGTGCCCATCATGCTGATGAGAGCGTACACCAGGAGGAACAGACAGCTCTTTGAAACATAGAGCTGTCAAATAAACAGAGCCAAATAAAGACAGACATATGGATCAAAACTCAATTACCTTCAAAGACGGGAGAGGCATGTTTGCAGGTGAGAGCCATCACACATTCCAGTTTTCACTGCTTCATGTTGAAGTGTCAGAGCCTAAGGAGCTTGAAATTCTCTGACTCCTTCTGATGACAGGTCATGCCTTTAACCAGACACAGAGAGAACGGTGTGTGTCAGTCATCACATATTCTTCACATGCCACTCTTTTCAGCAGCTGGGATCATCACTGGAGATTCACAAAGAAAATTAACACCTTTCAACAAGAAAAATGACAGAATGAGAAACTACAGAGCTTCACGTCTCATTGACCTCCTAACAAATGATGGAAGCACTTCCAGCTTAGACTAAACACTGTAAAAATCTCAAAATGACTTGACCTTACTTTTTTATGCACGCTTATTGAGCATGATTCATCAGTGCACATATTCCAAAAAAAAAACATTTGTAACCTTTTGTAATGTTGTCAAAATAACTTGCGCTGTCTCTGAAAAACATTAATTTTCAACTGTTCTCACAAATCCCTGCTACTTTACTTAGTATTTTACAGTTGAAAATGAATGCAGTTAACCATTTAAGTTGTTAAAAATACACTAACCTAATAAAAACACTATTAGGTTAAAAACACTACTAGGTTAGTAACACTAACTTCCAAAATCTGCTTTTTATCTTAAAATGTACTGATAATCCCCATAATAATACATTGGGCACGTCAGAAAGCCACACAATAATTCAAAGTTCATAGAAAGTTGCCTGTCCATAAAACATGGCCTATACTTATGGGTCCTACAAAACATTAGAGTAACGGCACTAAAATAATGGAATAAACATCAAATAAACAACAAAAAATGCAAGAAAAACACACTAACATGCATTACTGATTACAAAAATGAGAAGAAACAATTATTTTACATAAAATATAATAATAAGTGATACTGTGTCATGCAGTGACATCTGGAAACGTCATTTTAATGTTTTTGATTATAAATTATAGTTATGGTAAAGCATAAATTTGACAACAGTAGAATTACATGATGTTTAAACATTTACAGTTTTTCACCATATGGTGAGATATTACTTAGTAACTTATGTGAACTGACTAAACATCACAAAAACACCATCATATTACACTGTAAAAAATTGTTTGTAAATAAAACAAAGATAATTAGTTTTACAACAAAGTACTATTTCAGTTTTTTGCTTCAAAACTTTGTTTAATTCTACGTTACTTGCCACACAAGCAATTTCTGAGTGAAAATTGTTTCTAGAAAAATCATTTTTAGTGTAGTTTGTAAATGGTTTTGCAAGACTAGATTGTAAAGCAATTACCTACTGAACACAATCTTTTTCTTAATGGCCTATTTTCTACATATCATTCAATCAGTGAAGCATTAAAATGAAAAGCAGAATTTTGCTTAAACAAATTGATTTTTTTTCAGCAGTGAATATTGTGTCTAAAAACACAACTTGTCTGAAAAAAGGACTCTGTCTTCACTCTGTGTTTCTCCCAAAGACTGGATTAAAGCACATGGCCGTCATTCACATGAAATCACTTTGTTTAGGGATCACCCGCAGCAACTGTATATTACAGGGGCAGGTGAGTTATAAAGCTTTTTGTCTTTCAGAAGCTAACGGCACTTCACCATCATGAGGAATCGGGCCTTTCTTGCACGTATCACACTGTTTTGACAGCTTCGCTGTGTCTGAGCTCTATATATATGGCATATGCTGGCAGTTTCATCTTCAGGCTCTCCACCTTCTCTGTCAGCCCTCCCAGGTGCATCACTACAGCTATTTCTGCATGCCATCTGCTAATTTGTTCACTATTCCCTGAGAGACTCTGACAATACGATCCCTTTTCTTTCCAAGCTGAGTCTGTTCCATGTTCCCGTGTTGTTTTTAATTAGGTGCACGCAATGATGCTAAAGTGAAGGACTGAAAGGTAACGTGACGCTGTGTGGCATTAATCTGCATGCAGTTATAGTTATTATAGTGTAAGTGCATGTCATCTTAGTCATAGACGCAGACACCTTCTTTCCACCCACTCATCGTATTTCTTTATTTTACACCTCTTCTGCTTGAGGCTGTGTATTAGTTGAAGGAATAATTCACCCCAAAACGAAAATGTCATCATTTACTTACCCTCAGGTCGATCCAAACTTGTATGACTTTCTTTCTTAGGTGAAACACAAAAGTTTTTCAAGAATATCCTGGACACGCTTTTCAGAATAATGGAAGTAAATGAAGACTGGAGCTGCCAAACTACAAACTATTTGACATCGATTCTACTTCTTCTTAAAAGTTTACAAAAGAACAAATCACTCTTGCGATTCAAATCTTTTCAAGGAATCATCTGATTCAGTTCACAAAACAGAACAAATCAGAACAATTCAGTTCACCTGATTTAGTGACTCGATTGCAGCCACTTAGTGCTCTCTGCACTGTAAATATTATCGTAATTTTAATGATAAAAGACTGTAAAACTGCTACAGTAAAAAGTCTTGATTGGTTAATGGTACGTTCTCTTTCTATAAATGGTCAAAAACTATAATAGATAGGACATTTCGTGTAATTTTACACTAAAGTATTGTTAAATGTACAGTACATCACTAGTGATGTACTTTGATTCAACATGTGACTTATGTTTTTGAATTGATTGTCAGTGTACTATAAAAGTAATAAAAAAAACTGAATTTAGAACTTCAGTAGGTTGGTATGTTAACATTCTATCAGTTTATGAAAGTAATATGGGTTTTAAATCTGAAACCCAAAATGTTCCTATATACAGTGGGCACGGAAAGTATTCAGACCCCCTTAAATTTTTCACTCTTTGTTATATTGCAGCCATTTGCTAAAATCATTTAAGTTCATTTTTTTTTTCCTCATTAATGTACACACAGCACCCCATATTGACAGAAAAACACAGAATTGTTGACATTTTTGCAGATTTATTAAAAAAGAAAAACTGAAATATCACATAGTCCTAAGTATTCAGACCCTTTGCTGTGACACTCATATTTAACTCAGGTGCTGTCCATTTCTTCTGATCATCCTTGAGATGGTTCTATACCTTCATTTGAGTCCAGCTGTGTTTGATTATACTGATTGGACTTGATTAGGAAAGCCACACACCTGTCTATATAAGACCTTACAGCTCACAGTGCATGTCAGAGCAAATGAGAATCATGAGGTCAAAGGAACTGCCTGAAGAGCTCAGAGACAGAATTGTGGCAAGGCACAGATCTGGCCAAGGTTACAAAAAAATTTCTGCTGCACTTAAGGTTCCTAAGAGCACAGTGGCCTCCATAATCCTTAAATGGAAGACGTTTGGGACGACCAGAACCCTTCCTAGAGCTGGCCGTCCGGCCAAACTGAGCTATCGGGGGAGAAGAGCCTTGGTGAGAGAGGTAAAGAAGAACCCAAAGATCACTGTGGCTGAGCTCCAGAGATGCAGTCGGGAGATGGGAGAAAGTTGTAGAAAGTCAACAATCACTGCAGCCCTCCACCAGTCGGGGTTTTATGGCAGAGTGGCCCGACGGAAGCCTCTCCTCAGTGCAAGACACATGAAAGCCCGCATGAAGGACTCCAAGATGGTGAGAAATAAGATTCTCTGGTCTGATGAGACCAAGATAGAACTTTTTGGCCTTAATTCTAAGCGGTATGTGTGGAGAAAACCAGGCACTGCTCATCACCTGTCCAATACAGTCCCAACAGTGAAGCATGGTGGTGGAAGCATCATGCTGTGGGGGTGTTTTTCAGCTGCAGGGACAGGACGACTGATTGCAATCGAGGGAAAGATGAATGCGGCCAAGTACAGGGATATCCTGGACGAAAACCTTCTCCAGAGTGCTCAGGACCTCAGACTGGGCCGAAGGTTTACCTTCCAACAAGACAATGACCCTAAGCACACAGCTAAAATAACGAAGGAGTGGCTTCACAACTCCGTGACTGTTCTTGAATGGCCCAGCCAGAGCCCTGACTTAAACCCAATTGAGCATCTCTGGAGAAAATGGCTGTCCACCAACGTTTACCATCCAACCTGACAGAACTGGAGAGGATCTGCAAGGAGGAATGGCAGAGGAACCCCAAATCCAGGTGTGAAAAACTTGCTGCATCTTTCCCAAAAAGACTCATGGCTGTATTAGATCAAAAGGGTGCTTCTACTAAATACTGAGCAAAGGGTCTGAATACTTAGGACCATGTGACATTTCAGTTTTTCTTTTTTAATAAATCTGCAAAAATGTCAACAATTCTGTGTTTTTCTGTCAATATGGGGTGCTGTGTGTACATTAATGAGGAAAAAAAATGAACTTAAATGATTTTAGCAAATGGCTGCAATATAACACAGAGTGAAAAATTTAAGGGGGTCTGAATACTTTCCATACCCACTGTATATATGTGTGTGTGTGTATATATGTATATTTAAATGTGACCCTGGACCACAAAACCAGTCTTAAGTAGCACGGGTATATTTGTAGCAATAGGCAAAAATACATTGTATGGGTCAAAATTATCAATTTTTCTTTTATGCCAAAAATCATTAGGATATTAAGTAAAGATCATGTTCCATGAAGATATTTAGTAAATTTCCTACAGTAAATATATCAAAGCTTAATTTTTGATTAGTAATCTGCATTGCTAAGAACTTCATTTGGACAACTTTAAAGGTGATTTTTCTGTGTTTTGATTTTTTTTTTTTTTTTTTTTTTGCACCATCAGATTCCAGATTTTCAAATGGTTGTATCTCGGCCAAATATTGTCCTATCCTAACAAACCATACATCAGTGAAAAGCATTTTTTTTAAGGTAAAGTTCTGGCAACCACAGGTACCATTTTTTTAACTGTAAATTTCATAATTATTTTTTTACAGTGTGGAGAAAAGTAACAGTTATTATAACATTTTTAAAAAGCTATCATATGACTTCAGAGGACAAGTTTCAAAGTCTTTTTGAAAAGTCAAATCTCCAGTGCACAATTAAATGGAAAAGGAGTGACCAGTACATTATTTAAACTTTTTCCTTTTGTGTTTTGCAGAAGAAAGAAAGCCATACAGGTTTGAAACGACATGAGGGCGAGTAAATGATGACAGAATTTAAATTTTTGGGTGAAATATTGCTTAAACGCCAGAGACAATATTTTCCAGAAATAAAGATGAAAGAGCAGGAGGGACACAGCCAATCATGACTGGTGCGTGCGTGTGTGTGTGCGTGTGTGTGTGTATATCACAGACAGGTAATGATGTAAGAAAATGCAAACAGCACTCAGAAGGCAGCTGTCCCAGAACTTCCACACTGATTTGATGGATTATTGCTGTTGGCTGTCTCAGAAGTTTCCAGAGATCTAATCACTTGACTGTGGACAGTTTGTTAGCAAAGTTAGTTTGTTCAGTCTCTGAAAGTTTAGATATAGAAAAGTAGAGGAGGATGCTGGGATAGTGTGCCATTTATACAGCATGAGTCATGGCTTGGTAAGTGAGATATGCCTGGGCATTTAGGGATTCAATTACAGAGGCTTTCTGCAGCTGGGATCAAGAGTAAATTACCTGAGAATTAAAGGGATAGTTCTGAACAAATTCTGTTATGATTTACTCACCCTCATGTCGTTCTAAATCCATATGACTTTTTCTTCGGTGGAATGCATTTCAAGCAAACAGGATGCAGAATTGCAAAGCAAAATTAAAATGGAATGGAATCCAAAGATTCATACCTGCTGTAAATTGAGATTTTAAATACATTTTACATGATATTAATATATATATTTTCAGGTCACACTTCAGTTTAGGGACCAGTTCTCAACTGTTAAATAACTATTAACTATGACTTTTTCCCTCAAAAAACTCCTACTTTGCTGTTTAATAATAGTTAGTACAGTAGTTGTTAAGTTTAAGTATGGGTTATATAAAGGGATCTAAAATATGGTCATGCAGAACAAGGCATTAATTATGTGCTTTATGTAAGCAATAATGTACTCGAGGCCGTGGTGTATCGTGAATAAATCACGGCTGAAGGGTGTTGTTAGGCACGACGTGAAGCGGACCCCTTCAGACGTGATTTATTCACGATACAGCGTGGCCTCGAGTACCTTATTGCTTACATAAAACAGTTACCACACAATAAAAAAAATATTAAAACCAAAAATGTATGTTTTGAAATGTTACTTTTTTGAAGCTAGTTCGATAAATGCTGTCCTTCCGCTAAAAATAGTTCCTGACAGCAACAGTAAACGGCAAGAGAATGTTCCGAACATGCCTCTCATCTAATGGAGCTTAAATAAAAACAGAGAATAAGAGCTCTTATCATCCGCTGTGCCACTTATTGTTTTAACACCATATATGATATTTTCTCGCACACATATATCTGCTTATCTCTTAGCATGAGAAACGTCTGTTTTCCGTCTTTTAGTTTTAAAACAGACCGATTCGCGGCACAGCGCGAGTTTGCAAGCGTCATTACAGTATAAACTGATGGACATATAGACATACAGAATCATACCTTAAACAGAAAACTAATAAATACAGTAATATTTCCTCCTCACTTCGGAAACTGTAGTCTTCCACACAGACGCGCGCGCACACACATCAACACATCTCCGCACAAGAAGCGTTTATTAGACGGGGAACGGCGGGGTCTCAAAATTAAAGATGAAAGATGCAACATAACGCCAGCAGGGGTCACTCATACGTCATTAAATAAATAGCAAACAGTTAATTCCGCCGAAATACATAACACATGTATTTTTGATGCTTTATTATTGATTGTTCATGTTGCTAAGGGTGTTGCTCAGTGATGCACAGAAAGGTTGGGTGAAGCGGTCACAGCCGTGCTATATCGTGAATAAAGCACAGCTGCTGACCAATCAGAATCGAGGAATGGAACTAACCGTTTTATAAAACTACTTATAAACAGCCAATATTCTAGTAATATGAAGGCTAATATGCAACTTGTTAAAGAGGGAGAACTGGTCCCTAAAAGTGTTACCTATTTTGAGTATGAATTTTTCATAAACATGTTATCATAAACATTGTTGGAAGATAAATTTCAGTAAATTAATATATAAATATCAAAACAGTTTGCTAGTGAATTATTCAGACCAGTTTGTGAAATGTACATAAAAAAATAATTACTTTAGAAAAATGTATTCAGTTATTCAGATTTCATTAATTTGCATTACTCCAGACCTGGAAATCACTAACTAACCAACCAACCAACTAACTAACTAACTAACTAACTAACTAACTAACTACATACATAAATAAACATTAAAATTAATAGCTGCTGCAGTTTTTTGTAATAAACATGCTATCATTAACAACACTACAACATACATTTCTATAACTAAATAAAAAAAATTCTATGAATACAATTCTACAAATAAACAAATTTAAAAGAGTTTGCTAGTGAAACCTCCAGACCAATTTATGAACTGTATAGAAAATAACTGATACAAAGAATAATTCATTTAGCAATATCTTACCAATATCTATTTGAAATAGCTCGAAAAAATGTGTTAACTATGGAAATTTACACAATTTTTAAGATTTTATTAATTTGCATGAGCCTTCCAGACCCGGAAATCACGAAATAAACAAACAATCGTATTATTCAAAGAAATTCATAACTGCGGTAAATGCAGTTTTTAAAATAATCCCTATTTTTTTTTTTTTTTTGGTTTAATATGTTTACTTAATATTCATATATATTAATAGTATATTTCAGTAATTTCCATAAACATGTTATCATTAACAATGTCTGAAGAGAAATTTCTGTAAATAAATAAATAGTTCACCTTAAAGTTCTCAGTGTTTCTTGTCCATCGTTGTACTTGTACAATGACAATAAAGACATTCAGTTCAATTCAATTCAATTTTGTTTTTGTGTCGGACTAATGAATTTCCTCTATTATTTCTGTAATGTTATCATTTGTGATCATGTTGAATTGCAACTCATCCTCACAACTGAAATTCTGCCCCAGCATCCACAGACAATTCGATTCACATCATGAACTGAATGAGATCTGAGTGAGAAGTCACAAACATATAATCTCCCCCTCCTTACACCCTTTTTCCTTTACCATCTCCTATCATCTGCTTCTCGGTTCCATCGCTCCCTCCTCATTATCCTTCCTGTCACACTTCTTATCATGGACATCCTGAGCACAGGGATTTGTGGGTATTCTGTACGACCTCTTGTAAAAGCAGGGTTTATGTGATTGCATGTGAGGGAGGGTGAAAAGGACACATGAACAGAGATCTAGTCCTTCCCTCCACGCACTTGTTTCATCTGGACCAGCTCACTGAGGACTCCAGCGTAATGAATTCTAGAAGCACAGAGCTATTCTACTCTGCCCTTTTAATAAACATTTGCAGACATGCACAAGCCAATAAAAAAAATTAAACCGACCATAGTGACTCACACCCAAACATGTGAGCCCAACCAAGACATGGTAAACACAGTAAGTCACGACATCAGACAGCTAACATATGGGGAAGCTCATGGGAAAGGGTTTGTCTGGGAATTTTAGGGTGTTGAGGCCAAACACTTTTGTTTATTGAGGTGATTGCAAGGCATTACGGTATTCATATTCCTTAATATAATAATTTTTAGAAATGCTTTCCAACTCATAACCCTAAGTAGTAACCTTCAGCATGCAAAACTTATCCTGCTATATTTGAATCAGATCACAAATTGTGCATCCTCTTGAGAAAAAGCATGCTACAATTTAATGGAACGGATTTAATTAAATGGAAACCAAATATAACTTCAACTGTAAAGTACACTGTGAAAAATAATAGATAGATAGATAGTGTTTCTGTGGCTCAGTGGTAGAGCACTGCGTTAGCGCAAAAGGTCGTGGGTTCAATTCCCAGGGAACACACATACTGATAAAAAATGTACAGCCTGAACGCACTGTAAGTCGCTTTGGATAAAAGCGTCTGCTAAATACGTAAATGTAATAGATAGATAGATAGATCTAGTATTATAATTGTAGTGAGTAGTATTGAGTAATTGAAGTATCTGTATGCTCTCCCGCAATGTCTATATTCAATGTCCCAGGTTACGTGACGCCTCTAATTGGCTTCTCTCTATGACTGGCGCAATGGAGTAATATAAACAGCAGGATGCCATAAACGCCAGCATCACAGAGGGATTTGAACAAACTCAGGGTTAATCGGTATTGCTACATTAGCTATTAACCTCTGTGAACTCAGGGTTAGATGCTGAGATTATGATTAGTCCACAAGAATACAACAGTGTGAAGCCATACAATTCACTTTATGTGAGAAATAGACTGCACTGTGCCGTTTAAAAGTTTGAGGTCGGTAAGGTTTCTGAATGAAGTCTTTTATGCTCAAAACTGCAGTAAAAACATGTGAAATATGAAATATTATTACAATTTAAAATAACTGTTTTCTGTTTGAATACATTTTAAAATTCCTGTGATGCAAAGCTGAATTTTCAGCATCATTACTTCAATCTTTAGTTTCACATGATCCTTCAAAAATCAGTTTAATATGCTGATTTGCTGCAAGAAACATTTCTCATTATTATCAACTTTGAAAACTGTTGTGCTGCTTAATATTTTTGTGCAAACCATTATTTACTTTTTTTCAGGATACTTTGATGAATAGAATAAGTACAGCATTTATTAAAAAAGTAACATTTTTACTGTCACTTCTGATCAATTTAATGTGTCCTTGCTAAAAAAAAAAAAATAAAAAAAATAAAAAAGTATTAATTTTTCAAAAACACATAAGGCAGAAATAGTTAGCACAGTATGGTATACTGTTCCAAACATAGTACTAGAGGCATTTAAAGACACACACAGAAACAAAAACTGACAATGAAAGCGAGCTGAACTGAGCACACAAAACCTTGCATGCTTAAATCTATTTTTAGAGGTGACACTAGTATTACAAATGCATTACAATCGAATTGCAAAAATAAAACAGGTTTTAAAGACACATTTTGCCCCAAGCTCATGAGCTAATGTTGTGTCGAGCTACACTGAAAACAAGATGTGGGCATACAAAACCTGTTGCATGCTCAGATAATGTATTTTTAGAGGTGACATTTGCATCACAAAACCGAATTGCAAAAATAAAACAGGTTTCACAGACCTAAAACTCATTCCGCAGGCTGAGTTAATGTTATGAAATTTTAAAGTAGAAAGATGTTTTTCCTTGTAAAACGTACTTGAATAATCTTGTTTCATTTACAACTCAAATAATTTTAATGTGGTGAGGATGATGCAGCAACATACAAATAGCTTACTTATAGATGCCTCTGCATATTAAGATGATAGGAGTAAGTGTTTTAGCATTGCACACATCACCTTTAAAGCACATTAATGATCTGAAGCAGAGAATAATGTGTGAAATTCATTATGAGCACCACCAGAGTAAAAGCTAGGCGAGAAGTGTGCTCCATCTGTTCTGTTCAAGGGGACCTGGGGCAGAAGATCTGGCTCTTACAACTCTGCAACGACCCATCAATTTGCAGCCAATGAGTAAGAACAATGACCACCGAGCTCATCAGAGATAAATCTTCCACGCGTGAGGCAGCCAGCTTTCCATTTATTACGCCGAATTATCAGCTCATCTGGAATACAGCATTTTGTTGTCTGCGGGACAAATGATCTCAGACAATCCAGCCTTTGTTATTCAAGATGTTTTAATGAGTTTGGGTTCAGGCCTGTATCATAATTAAAAGTGCAGCCGGTACATCTGTCAGGCTACGCTAAGATGACTCACAGGGACCAAACACATGCTAGAAATAGAGTGAGGCTTGTTCTGTGAAAAACACATGATCTACATCTGTAAATGCAGTTCGCCTTCATTAAAAATTCAGCCCTCGCTTGCAAATATTCACCATTTATTTGCACCTCTTTAAAATCAATGCGAGAGAACGATGCATTCCGCCGAGAGTTTCCCTGGCAGCCGAAAAGGGCCTGCGGATTTGAAATATTGCACGCTGTTCTTTCAGCCACCACGAAAAGTTTACCGGGAGAGAATTATTAGATCCCAGGGCTCCTAAAAACAGAGAATACTAACAGTGTACATGGGCCAAATGTAAATACAGTCACTAATTCAGGCCCCAGAATCCTCGGCGGCACCCACAGCTGACTGCTCCAGTTGTTCCTGCAACGCTTCAGCTGCAGTAAGGAGAAAAAAAAATGTGTCGCGCCAAGAACTACAGCATACAGGAGGCAGATCCAGAGAAGGACAAACAAAAGATGCATCCTACCTGTAACAGGGCTGATGAGACGTGCGGATCCAAGTGCAAGCTTTTATTGTGAAACATGGTCAAATACAGGCAGGGTCGAACAAATGGCAAACAGGTATATAGAGGGCTAAACACTAGGGGAGTGAAAAACGCAGGACAATACTGGAACTGAACAGAAACACGGAATGGCACGGTAAGGCAGCTAGCGCTTGAGAAGTGCTATACACAGATCAATACTCGGCAGTGTAACTGAGAAAGTCCACGGCTTAAGTAGTGTGTGTGATTGTGTAATGAGTCTCAGGTGTGAGCGTGTGATTAGGGAGATGGCTGGTTGTACTTAGTGCAAAGAATGATGGGAATTGTAGTCCGTGGGTGACGTGCAACAGTAGTGTAGTGCAAGAGTCAATGTGGTGAGCGAGTGACCTTTGGAGGTGAGTGAATGGAAGTTCATAGACCGAATTCGTGACACTACCTAAGAATGCTGCATTTATTTTTTACAAAACAAACATTGTGACAAAAGATACTCTTAATGAGCATGGCGACAAACAGAGTATGAATACAACGGAAGACAGATGGTTTCGCTGAAAACCCTCTATGGCACGACCTTCTGTTTTCAGCTGATATTCAGGAGAATAAGGTGATAACAGATCCCTGAGTGATTTATGCTTGCTGCTGTTTTTTATTTTATTTTTTTAATTTATTTATTTTTTCGACTGGCGCTAGTATGAAATTAAATTTGACTTATCACTGAAATAAGTGTCCTGAGGAAATCACACCTGTCCTGGGGCTCTGGATTTGTTCCAAAACCTAGTGAGCCACCTGCATGCTCCCTTCTCAGTCAGCATAATAATTAACCTCCTAAGTGTCTGATTTAGAAAATCTACCTAGGCACCAACAATAATGTTTGGAATTAATATATTTCTAAACTAAAGATACAATACTCCAATGAGCAAAAAAAAAACAAAAAAAACAAAAACAAAAACCTAATAGAAGAAAGAAAGAAAGAAAGAAAGAAAGAAAGAAAGAAAGAAAGAAAGAAAGAAAACATAAATTGGATAAAATATGATATTCACTTTTATTATTGTTAACTAAAACCTTTAAAAATTAAAAAAAAATGTAAATAAAATATATAAAATTAAAAAATTAAACAAGTTTAAGAAAATTAGAAATACTGCATTGGCAGCTAACAGAAATTAAATAAGTTCAAGTTGAAATTAAAACTGAAATAAATTAAAAGTAAACAGAAATTTATGATATATTTATTATAATTTATTAGTAATATATTATAATAGTATATCATAATAAAATCCAATAAAATACTTTTTGTTACTGAATTAATTATATGTGTATTTATTTAGAGTTTCTCACCATCAGACATCTTAGATGGACTTTTTAATCTTCTCAATGCATCGTGGGATTGCCTTCTCACACAAAAGTTCATGCAATGCTGCCTTAGAATTTAGCTAAAATAAGGTATCTTTTTTTTTTTTTTTGTGGAAAATATGCTGACTATACAGACAGCTATGAGTCTTTTTGTCAATCTGTAAGTAGCCAATGAGAAAAATTCTCTGCATGCATGTCATTTTGTTTTGAGGAGGTGTATAATAGCAGGAGAAAACATCCATTACCATTCCTATTCATCTCAATGGCAGTTACTCGGTCAGCGCCTGCAGCTCCAAAATTATGCGACCTGGTTGTTGCATCATGGGCGGTCGTAAATGTCCTGTGACTAATAGCTGGAGCTGCTGAAAAATAACACTGACATTGCTGATTAGTGAATGGCACCACAAGAACATAAACAGTCCTAACCATTCTAGCAGCTATCCTGCATCAAAGTCCATTCCACACTTTTAAGAGGGCACTGTTAAAACATCTACTACAACATAATGAAATATTAGTGGTTTATTTGTCCTGCTGTGGTGGATAGCCCTGTCTAATATTGCCTGTTTAATATCTGCTTTGAGTTTAAATGCACCTGTTGGTAACTGAACGAGACAGCTACGGCTTGCCGGTGTAGCTTCGGAGACCATTAGAGTCCTCCAGTTTGTCTTTGATTACATTCTTTTACTGAAGAATAGCAATTCCATCTAACGAGTTTAAACTACAGCCACTCAGTTGTCAACACACGGTTATTAACTGCTGCAGGCTTCAAGAAGTTGAGCTGGGCTTTAAATCAAGGCTTTGAATAAATGCAGTGATCAAAGCCAGAGAGAAATATTCAAACCAGATGCTGGTGGAATAGAAATGCAGACTTATAACAGGTGCAAATGAGACTCATAAAACTTTACATGCAGGCACAGATTGAATTCCTGTTCAATATGAGGTTGGGGGTGGAGAAACGGCAGTATGGCTATATATTAATGTCATATAGATCATCTTGTTATGACATTGATGACCTCCTGGGACCCAGCAATTCAATTTAGTCTTTTAGTAGAGGGCATTGTTTTTTTAATTTCCACACATTTGCCACAGCCCTGGTGTAGCTCGAAGAGGTTTGGCCATTACAACTTCTTCTGTGTTGTTTTAAAGGGGTCCTATTATGCTTTTTCACTTTTTGAATTTTAGTTAGTGTGTAGTGTGTATGTTTGGGCATAAAAAGATCTACAAAGTTACAAATCTCAAAGTTCACTCCAAAGGGAGATATTTTGTTTTTAAAAAATCCCTTTTCAAGAACTACAACGAACGGCTCGTTTGGACTACAACGATGTTTTCCTGTATTTGTGACATCACAAAGCGGCCCATTAGAATATCATTAAAATAAATCCCGCCTCCGGAAATTTGAATGTATGTTTCAAAATCGAAACCCGGTGTGGGTGTTTTTATATCACTTATTTCTGATGGAAACCGACTGTCTTCAGAAAATTTTGGATGTCATTTTCATTTCATCTTGCATGTAATGTCTGATAAAGCAGTGTTTGTGAGCGGAGCTCTGCTTTGTGTACAGCGTTACTGGAGAAACCTCGCTCTCTCCCACTCCAACAGCGCCTCCTGCTGGCAGAGAATTAATTTGCATATACAGTATATGCCGCCACAAATAGTGTAACTGTGGGACTATGGTATAAATAAATTCAACTGTATAACAGTTTCACTGCAATTCATGTTATAATGTTAGAATTAAAGAACAATAAACATAATACATATTACCGTTGCACTTATCTGTACATATAGTAAAGGCAGTTATTTTTAAGCTGTTGTTGACATCCTATCTAAAACGTTATTTAGCCAAAAAAACAACAACAATATTGTTACCACTTTAATATGTCTTGCAATATCCGTGTGTGCACAGGTTCTGCGCGATCCTCTTGTTCAATATTCTCGGGGTCTGAATTGATATGGCAATATTGAAGAACTTGCTGTTTTGGCAAGGGGCATGGCAGTACTGAAACACTGTCTAAGCTGTTCACCAATCACAACGCACTGGGACAGCTAATCAATCACAACACATTTCGTTTTTCGGAAGGCGGGCCTCCATCAAACCCGGAACTAACCGAGCCGTTTGTGTCAGGCTGGGGAGGAAGGTATTGTAATAATGTAAATTATGTGAAAAATAATGCGATTTTCGAACCACCAAGCATGAGAGCATGTTCTAGTACACCCCAAAACAAAATCAAGACTTTGTAAAAGAGCATAATAGGACCCCTTTAAATGTCTGACATGAAAATTCAGCAAAGGGCAAACTGAAAGCACACAACCAATGTATACAAGTGAAGGCCACAAGACTTCAAGTCCAGAACATTTTTACACAGTTTTTCATACAATATATCATTATAGTTTGAAGCATAAAAAAACATATGCTTTATGTAAAAACTGTAAATAAATATATAGGTAAGCAATATATATATATATATATATATATAGGTCAAAGACAAGATGTCCACATCAAAAGAAATTTACAAAAGTGATTTTATGTCCATAGAAAACACATTAAATGTAAGTGTCTAAAATTACAACTAATTAGTATTTGCGTGAAAGTAATTAGTCTTTTAATATGTCATAAATTGATTTTTGTTGTAAATATGACTGACAAGACTGTTACACTGAATGACATTTTAGTGGGTGTCTTCTGTAAATCAAGGGAATATGTATGATATTTATTTTCTCAGAAAAAAAAAAAAATTGCAATTAAATTAAACAGAAAATTTTAAATTTTTTGGGGGAAAACAACAACAATTTAAAGCAGTATTATACTTGTTTTTGTGCTTAAACCCTTTTTCGTCTTTGACCCATATATATATAATAAAATATATATGTAAACATTTTTAATTGAATTTATGTGTATATTTTTTTTCTTTTTATATATATAAATCAATGTTCTCATTGGGTTTTTTCCCCAACATAAAATACATTTTCTTTAAAATAAATTAAAAAAAAAAAAAAAAATAAAAAAAAAAAAATAAAAAATAAACACTGGAAAACTACAAATATATAGCAATACATTATAAAATATACATGTAGACATTTTTATTTTATAATTATATTTTTTTAATTATAATTACAATTAATACATAATACACTTTCACATATTACTTTTTTACAAATTTTAGTGTAAGTTTTATTTTTATAATAATATTGTCACGTTTCGCTGCTGGAAGGAATGAAGGAGCTGTGGATAAATGAAACAGTCTTTAATTCAATCCAACACAGAGGGTAAACCCACACTTGGAACGAGGAATGACACACGAACATCACTGGTAGACCCAACAAACACGAACTGAACGGACTGGGCTTATAAACACAGGATAGCGAGGGACAGACAGGTGGGGGAATCAACTAATAATCTGACTAAACGAGGACAGGAACATAACCAAATAAGGAAACACAGAACAGAAACAGGGGCAAAACAGGTCCAAAAGTCTGACATATCGGGAATGGGTGGGAACTTAGGAGGAGGCTCGGGAGGAGGACGGGCATCCGGGAGGTGGACAACGAACAGAGTACTGGGTGGAGACGACGAAGGGATGAGCCAAGGAGGAAACACGAGGGATTTGGAGCATGCGGCGCCAGGTGGGACCCAGGCCACAGCCATAATGTCGACCCAAGGTGGAGCCGACGGAGGGAGGAGTCATAGTGGAGGAAGGGCTGACGACTCCAGGGGGCCAACCAACGGCGGCGGAGCAGGTGGTGGAGGAGCCAAAGGCGGAAACGGAGAGCCAATGAGCCAGTGGGATGGAGAGGATCCGGAGGACCAAGGCAGAGCAGATGGCGCCGACGACCAAGGCGGAGGCGGGGCTCCAGCAGGCCACGATGGAGCGACAAAGGACTGAGGAGGAGCCGAGGAGATGAAGGAGCCTGACGGAGCCAAAGGGACGAAGGGACAAGGTGCAGCCGGAGGAGTGGAGTCCTGAGGCGCAGGATGGTCGACGCCAGACCAAGGTGGAGCCGGAGGGACGAGGGAGCCTGGCGGAGCCGGTAGACAGATGGACTACGGCGGAGCAGAGGGAGCTAGGAGCCATGGTAGAGCTGGAGGATGGTAGTCCTGCGGAGCTCGCACCGTATAGCTGGTGGGCTGAGGGTGAGCAGAGGGGCTGCCAGATGACAGCGGAGGAGGAGGCAGGAGCAGGTAGGAGGGCATTTGTGAGCCTCCGGGCTTTCAGGGCTGAACTCAGGAACGGGAGCCCTCTCTGGGCTTAACTCAGGAACAGGAGCCCTCTCTGGGATGAACTCAGGAACAGCAGCCCTCTCTGGGCTGAACTCAGGAACAGGAGCCCTCTCTGGGCTGAACTCAGGAACAGGAGCCCTCTCTGGGCTGAACTCAGGAACAGGAGCCCTCTCTCCTTCCTTGATGTGGCACAGTCCACGCTCCATAATCAGCTCACCCTCAGCCGCGGTACAGGGGGCGGAGCTCCTCTCCGCGCTCACACCATCCGCAGCCTTCTCCCTCGTGATGGCTCGTCGGTTGCGACGTGCTCTGGCTCTCCATCAGCGGTGGGCTCGGGCTCGCGCTCCAGCGGAGAGATGGTGGGCTGGGCACTGGGTCTGGCTGTGTTCCGGATCGGGGATAAATGTTCTCCAGACACTGAATAATAGCTTCCCTCCAGCATAGTCCGGTGGTGTCTGGGAAGGTCGACGGGGAGGTAGTAATTCACCCCGATCCAGAACAGTGAGTTCAGTGCAGCGTCGAACGCCGTTAAAACGCCGAGCTGGCTGAACTCCACCACATACTCCAAAAGGGAGATGTCTTTGCGGGCTAGGGCAGTGAGCTTAATAGCGAGTGAATCCATAGGGACAAGGGAACACAACGGAGAAAAAAAAAAAACACTGAATGAAAACGGAAACAAAAAACGAAGGGCACACACAGAGGTAACTGTGTTGGTCGGGTCTTCTGTCACGTTTCGCTGCCGGAAGGAACGAAGGAGCCATGGATAAACGAAACAGTCTCTAATTCAATCCAACACACAGGGTAAATCCACACTTGGAACGAGGAATGACAAACGAACATCACTGGTAGACCCAACAAACACTAACTGGACAGACTGGGCTTATAAACACAGGATAACGAGGGGCAGACAGGTGCGGGGAATCAAGTAATAATCAGACTAAACGAGGACAGGAACATGACCAAATAAGGGAACACAGAACAGAAACAGGGGCAAAACAGGTCCAAAAGTCTGACAATTATATTTTATATATGTTCTTATTTTATATAGTTTTCTCCACATAATATACATTTTCTTAAAACAAATGAGATAACATGTTTAATGAATGCAAAAAACATCCATGTAAACACATTTTTATATTTTTATTTTTATAATTTTTTTAAATAAATATATTTTATAATTATAATTAATGAAAATGTTTTTATATATTTACTTTTTTACATAAAATTTTCTTTAGAAAAAAAAACAGTTAATAAATATAGGAAAACAGTAAATAAATATAGAGCAATATATGTTATAAAATGTATAAAAATATATATGTAAACATTTTATTTTATATTTTTATAATAAATTATTTATTTCTTTATTTGTTTTATTTTTTAATTTTTTTTTTACATGAAACATGTTTTCTTGTGCTTCAAACTTCATAATGTCGCACAAAGAAAAACTAAATACCAAAAATTATTTTTCGTGGGTGTCAGGAGGTTATACGTGGAGAAGGATTTTCAGAAACATTGTTATTTCAAAGAAATAAATGACTGTTGCATTATATATGAATGGCATCACAAATATTATGAAAAGAATCAGAGTGCTTTTACCATAAATGAATAAACCAATAAAAACCACATAGGATCTTGATTCAAATTCTTTTAAAGCTACACCGCCACAGAGAGCCAAATGTCTCTTGAGAACAGCACTTTCACAGGCAAACAAGTTGATTCAGCCCTGAGAGAAAGTGCATCCCCATCGCTATGTTTATTTATTTATTACTTTTATTTTCAGATAATTCCTCGGGCAGAAAAATCTGTTGAAAAGAGGAGCACAGACACAGCTGAGAACATGAGATTCCAGTGTGAGAGCAGTATGTTTAGGAATGTAGAATCCATTCATATGATAGATAGTACATAGAGTTCCTGTGGCTCAGTGGTAGAGCATTGCGTTAGCAGCGCAAAAGGTCGTGGGTTCAATTCCCAGGGAACACACATACTGATAATTGTAAAATGTATACCCTGAATGCACTGTAAGTCGCTTTGGATAAAAGCGTCTGATAAATGTAATCCTTTAGTACACATTGATCAGGGCCACATGCTAGTCTTTCACAGATCAAATAGCATGTATGAATGCTGTATTTCAGCCAACATGTTTTTCCAGCACTTTTAGAGAAACAAAATATGTTTAACAAAACAGAAAACTCAGATACTGATCAGACTATTTACAGAAGCAACATACTTTTGAGAAGAAGCCTATATTGGTGTTTCTTCAACTATACTTTTGGTTAGGTTTACATGATAAGAACAAATCAATAAATGAACAAATAAATCCATATTAAGATTTAAAAGCATTTAGAAAGTATCAAAACTGAACGATGTAAGCATGGTAGTGTTTCCAAGGCAGTTTAATTGTCTTTCATGTAACAAAAGGGTTGAAATCTGTTAGTTTATGTTTTAAAAATCAACCAACTAGGACTTAGAAGTGCCTGTAGTTGAAAAAACACTTACATATGAAACAGACAGTCACTTTTAACAGCTCTCTCACTGTCGACTTGGCACTTTTACCATATAATCTGAGGTATACTAAAACATCTGCAATCTGTGCCTCTATCTCCAGTCTCTGTGAAGATCTTCCTGGAGGAAAGTTATACATTTAGCTAGGCAGTTATTCTTTCTTTTAACAAGGGCCCTGATCATTTCAGGCTGACCTTTACAGTCTGGGTGGCACATTTCAGCACAGATTGTTTTGTGATCCTGTCACAATGTAATATGGGCTTTAAAAAGAGTCTGTTATTGATGGATTGGCCAGTTACAGAGGGTCATATCATGACGAATCAAATTTCCCTTGATCTTTCGGGATAAAAGAGCTTGATGTACCATGAAAACATAGTGTAACTTTCAGAACTCAAAACTTCCTTCCCAGAAAGGCCATTTATTGAAACCGAGCTACAGAAATACTTTATCGTGTTACACACTGTGGCCCAAATTGTTTTGTGAATCTGTCACAATACAAGGTTTACAAAGGGACTATTTTTGAAGAATGGCTCAGTTAACTAACTATATTTGACACGACAGCAAAAGTGAGAAAATTGGAGAAAACATTCAATGCTGTTGCTCATTTAATGTGCAAAGGGATTTTTTCTTAGAGGCACAGCAGTGAAAAAACTGCCAGCTTTATTTGCAACCCAGGCTCATTGTTAGTATGTACACATTGCGGCATTTCTGCAAAATTAGATTGCATTGATTCTTGAACATTTCGAAATACTTTCAAAGTGAAGTGCCCAGTAGTGGCACGAAAATTGTTGTTTTATAAAAAAACAAACAAACAAACAAACAAACAAACAAACAAAAAAACAACAACAAAAAAAACAAACAAGTGAACATGAATCTGGCATCTAATATTTTATTACTCCAAACAACACCTATAATGTTAGACATTTTATCTTGTTTCTAATTCTTTGAGCTCTTTTGTCATGACTTTCACAGGACTCATACCTGAGCGACCAGCATTACAATGCTGTACCATTACTATTATTTATATAGTGCTTTTTACAATGCAGATCGTGTAAAAGCAGCTTTACAGTATTAAACAGGGATATAGTGTGTCGAAATAGTGTCATTATCCTCTGGCCAGACAAAACCAGCAGTTTAATTCCAGGTACAAGGTGAGCTAACGAGTAAGTTTACAATGCCAGAAAAGCCATACATATGGAGCTGTTTATGTAATGTAAACTAATACAATTTGACATTTGCAAATCATGCACTGGTAAAAATGTTTTGAGGTCATAACACTGTATTGTCACGTAACTACTCGAAAATAATAGTTTATTAATTGATAATCTGCCCCTGTAATCATAATTTGTGTGAAAAGAAATAAAAATTGTTGGCGTTTCACTGCAACTAGTGTTCATCTCAGCTGAAAACTGCAGTAAATTGTATGTCTAGGTACATTTTTGTAGTTTTGCAAAAATATAGGCATAGGCAAGGTCTGGATGAGAATTGCTGGGCAGATTTATGAAGTATGGCTCTGACATGAGCAGGTTGGAGAGACTTTATACAAGATTCATGACAACCGTTGGTAAAGAAATATAAAATTAAAGGTGTCAAACTTCGTATAACTTAACTGGGTTAAAAGTGGAAAAGTGGAAAAAAAAAAAAAAAAAAAGGACAATGAAAGTTTCGTCCTCTACTCACTGTAAAGCTTATTCCAACCATGGAATAAAAATACAAAAAATGTAGTTGAGACTTTATTTCACAAATTTTATCTCAGAATTACAAGTTCATATCTCAGAATTCAAACTTTTTTCTCTGAATTGCATGTATATATCTCAATTGCAAGTTATAAACCCATAATTGAGATTTTGCATTTCGCAATTCTGACATTTTTTCTCAGAATTCTCTTAATTTTGACATTTCTTTCTCTCGTAATTGAGTTTATCTTGCTGTTCAGTTTTTTTCCCAAAAATTTTTACACACCTGACCTGACTGCATGCACATGCAGAATGAGGAGAAAAGAATCAGAATTGCATGGTGTAAACTCCCAATTGACCCTTTGCAGGGAATTTGATTGACAGGCGGTCTGACCAATCATAACGCAGAATCTGCCATTTTTGTCTGACAAACCAGACAGGAGAGTTAATTAACGATGATGGACTTAAACTTGTGAAAAATGGTGTGTATCAATGTTTTTCCGTGGTTGAAACAAGATACCTTCTGATGTTCATTTATGTTTATTTCAAGCTATAACTAGTAAAGAGGAAGAGATGATCGGTTCACATGCAGCTTGTACTGAGGCGCTACAGCGATCTGTCATGAGTCATGACACATTAAAGAGCCACAAAACTGTATTTTTTCCGAATTTCTTTAAAAAAACTACATAATTTGACAGCTAAAACTTTGTTTAATGCGTAACCTGCTCTGTCTTGTCTGTCGGCACGTCGTCAATTTCCTCTTAGCTCCACGATATATTTTTTCACTGATGTGTTGCATGAGAGCGCCATGGCTTGTTGGATATAGCAACAGTAATGAAGGGGGGCGGGTCTTTTCGAAGGGTCAATTGCATTTCTGAAGAGAAGAAAACTCAGAATTGAGAGAATTTCTGATTTAAAAAAAAATTCTTCTGTCTTCATCAGAAGAAAAAATGCATACAGGAATGGAATGACATAAGAATGAATAAAATATGAACTACTGCTTTAACACTATGATTAAGACCTGAAAAATTTATAACAAACTCTCTGACACAAAGGTTATGTGTGGCTCATTCACTGTGTGAACGCGGACTAAGTCACTCATGGCCAGCACCAGGCTGGGACTAAAGGTTTTATTCCTGTTGCACTGTGCCTCTCTCTAAAACCAGAAACCCCCTTCACCCCAATCTACAGCTCTTGATCTTGATCCTTTTATTGATCTTGCTTCTTGGCAGGATGACACCTCTCACACAGGAAAGCAGAGAAGAAAAGTGGCATTACTCTTGATCAAAGTTCAGTAGGATATTCTTATCCCCAATGGTATGTATTTTATATCTCTCATTCAGATTCATTTCACTTGTTTCAACACATCATTTGTACTTGGGAAAATCGTAAGTCGGGACATCTTTAACATATACAAGATTATAGACAAGAGTAATGTGGTACCTGTAAATACGAAAATCAGATCCTCATTTAGTTTGTACTCAGACATTGTGAAACAAAGTCTGTATAGCATCTCAGAAGTATGGACGAGTGTGGAAAAAAAAAAATATATATATATTTTTATAGAACTATCCCATTATATCATTTATATATATATTTTTTCTGACTAAAAATTACAAAAACAGAGGGTTTTAAATTAATTAAAAATAATTATACTACGGGGCCGTTGAACGCTTGAATCTGATTGGCTGACGAACGTTCTAAGGTGTGCAATTATTTTCAGGGAAACGCACGACGAACGTAGTTCCAGGTAGTGATGGGAAGTTCGGATCATTTTACCGACTCGGACCTTTGAGTCTCGTTTCATTCATTTCATTCATTTTAGCAAAATATAATTAAAATGTTATGTGTTACTTCCCTAACACATCTATTACTTAAGCAAACATTGATCACACTACAAACAATACAAAATTATAATGCTATAAGAAACAGAAAATATTAATTCATTGTTTACCTGGGTCTTCAGTCTATGATTAGCTCACCTCACCTCTTATCTGACAAGTCTTTGGGTTTGAGACTGAGTCGTTCGTTCATCACGTGACACCAATACAGTCTGAGCCAGAAAGAGAATTGATTAGTTCATCTCTCCAGTCTTTCGAGTCGTTCGTTCTTTTGTCACGTGACGTGACAGCATTGGATAGAGAAATTAGTTAATTTACAACCTTCCTTACAAACGGGTGCATAGTTATTATTATTATTATTATCATTATCATTATTATAATTATTATTTACTCTTACAGTTAAGTTATGCATTTCTGGTCTCAAATTGTAGCTTTTTATTTCTTACAGTTTATAAATGTGTGAATTTCTGTCATGACGGTTCTTTTCCATAACACTGAATGTGGTAATAAAGAGTTGGTTATTATTATTAAGTCTCTTTCCGGCACAGACTGCATAAATTAAGCTTATGGGGCTGTCACGTGATGAACGAATGACTCAAACCCGAAGACTCGAGAGATGAACTAATCAATTCTCTTTCCGGCTCTCACTGCATAGGTTTAGTTTATGGGGCTATCACGTGATGAACGAAGGACTCGAAAACCCGAAGACTCGAAACAGGTGAACTAATTCAGTGCAGAACCTATAGGATGTTGCGCATGCGCGACTGAACGAATCACTCCCCGAGACGACTCATTCTTCCCAAGTCACATTAAAGATTCGTTCAAAATGAACGAATCGTTCAAAAACGACCCATCACTAGACTAGTTCCAGGCAGGTCTTGACCGCATTACATGACCAAATCACTTCGCCAAATTATTTGAGTTATTTCAAAGGTCCTTTGAAAGGAACCAAAACTCACAAAGACTCTGGCCAAACAAATAAATATAGTAAACAAACGGATAAAAACGACAGGTCATGTCCATGTTTTTGCCACAAAATTGTTTTATTATGTACGGAAAGCACATACTCTGTCTCTCCCGCTCTCTTTCCCTCACAGACAGTTTGCACACACATTAACATAAGGGCTAATGTTGTTTGCGCTACTCTAACGATTTTATCAGTAACATAGTTTAACAATTTACAAACTACAAGACTTCTCACAAGCGAGGTAACAACAACGGCGCTGTTCGTGAAGAAAATTAACTTAAAATTTCACTATAACTAGAGACATTGCTGCCGAACACTATTGAGAGACGCACAGACTCACAGAGGTAAGGTTAATCTCTCTCTCTCTCTCTCTCTTTCATAACTTAGTTATTAACTGTATTAACTGCATTAATCTGCTATCAACGGCTCAAGCCTCAGTTACTAGGTTTAAAATGACATTTTGGAATTAGCAACGGAGGCGTTGGATGAGATGCGGAAGAAATAATCCTACTCACAATAGCGATTTCAGTACAAAAACCGGATGAATGCCTTGAAATATATCATTTGATCAATGTCTTGAGGTGTGGCAACCGTAGTATAAGCAGAATAATTGACTTCGGTCCGTTGAATTATTAGAAAAATAATGCGAGGTGTAACGGCCACGACGCGAATCACCACCTCGGGTGTGCATTATTTTTCTAATTATTCCATGGTCTGTCTGAATACTCCCCCCCCCTCCCCCCTCCCCCCCTCCCTCCCTCTCGATCGATATTTAGTTGAAATATCGCACATTTGGAGTAAATATGCTCATTTTTTTTTTCTTCAAGATTCTTTGATGAACACAAAATCCAAACGAATGCAGAATAGTAATGTCTCAGAGATGATAGGAGATTGAAAAAGTGACCGAACAAACCTATATTCAAGACTGAGCTTCACAAAACACCCCATTAAAGGCACTACACTTCTACAAGAGGGTGAGAACAGAATGTACCCATAATGCTTTTAAACTTGAACAGCCAACTGCTAAATCGGAGCCGCATACTAGTATACTATTCCTATTTCTGACACAGAAAGGTATGGTAAAATAGTAAGAGTAGTATGCTAGTATGCGATTCTGTATTCAGCTAATGAGAATTATTTCTACCTCAGAAGCATGCATTACAAATACAATCAACAATATGAATATCACCAAAAGCTTATTAAAACTAAAACATTATGTGTTACCTTGTATGATGGACCCTTCAAGAAAAGTCTTCCAAGTTCAGTTTTCCAACCATTTTATTGCCATTAAGAAAGAGTTTGATCCATTAGTCATATTTTTTTTTAAAATCTTTTTCGATATTTAGAGTTTTTATCAGGTTGTATAAAATAAAAACAGACTGTACAAAACACAGTTTTAGTCACTGTTGATCTGAAGCCAAATAGGCCCATGCTTTAATCAATCCATGCCACATTTAGTTGGAAAAAAAGTAGCTTGTTGTTGGAATAGTGGCACTTTTTTTGAAAACAGCTTAGAAACTGCCAAACTACTGAAAAAAGTAATACAGTTAGTGGTATCACATCTTTTAGTTTTAGTTACGATTCAACATCCTTCTGCTTCATTGGGTTTACTAGCACGTTGTAACATAAGTGCATACCGCCACCTATTGGCCTGGAGTTTGATGTTAATTGAGTCCAAGCTTACATGGATGCTTTACAGTGCCCTATGCTTAAAACAACTGTTTCTAATAAATTTCTTCTTATTTCTTCTAATCTAACAAATTTCTTCTTATAATATTCTTACCTGCTTTTTATCATCTTTATCTGATATTTATGTGGTGGGTTTTGTGAATTATACATTCTGAAGCCTGTTTCATTTCCTGACATGTATCATATAAACTTGTATTATGTTTCCAGATAATTAGTGTCATCCATTTTGTCTGCTTTTTAATTTTCTTCAAATTTCTTTAATTTGCATTTTTTAAATGTACTTTTGTTCTGGAAGCCTTATAAAATTAACTATACCAATGTGTTTTCGCCGGTATAATATGACGAGTATTTCAGTCATAATAGCGTGTCTATAATGAGAGAAGGCTGTAAAGAGTTTTGCTAACTTGTGCCATTTTGCTAATTTCAGCAACAAACCCTCCAAATACAGACTCTTTTTTGCTGTTTTACAGAGCCTAGGGCTGTCAGAGACTTTTGCGATTTCCCAGGACACATATTTCAGTGACATCTTTCAGGTAGTGTGGACATTTTATGGGTTCTGTTCCAAACGAATTGCTTGCAGCATAAATAAAGCAAAAAAGTTTAGCTCTACTTTAAGTAAAACACTATTGCTGTCAAACGTCTTGTCGGATCTCTGCTCACGCATGCAAAAGATTTTTGTGAAAAATCATTATATGAAGTATTCATTATATGCTTGATCATTTTCAACCTGAAAACAGTAAATTAATAATAAAAATGTGCTATAAGTGACTGATTTAGAGAATCCTGCCGGAACTAACATCGGCCTGTCCGCGTTTGGCTTGAGGAAGACGAATGGAATCAATATCTCAGCATTTCCATGACTTTGTAAAATGAAGTGTCAGGGCTCCAGTGAGCCTATTTTGGGACGTTGATGGGATTGCTTTTGTAATTAGCCATGCCAGAGTCCTTGACGGCCATGTCGGGGTATTCAGGGTGAATGAAACCTCATCAGCTGAAGGACGATACCCTGTTCCCCATACGTCTCTTGTTCAAAAACCAAGCAGCTAAGAGCAGTCAACTCTTCGTTTTATCAAAAGCCTGTGCTTTACCAAAAGGTCTGTTAGTATTCACCTTGCTCAAGTGAAAGGCTGGTATTGTCCTGCTCCGGTCTCCCTAGGCTGCTGTTCAGAGAGGCGGTGATGGAATAAGAGGGGCAGAGTTTCACTGCCACATCTCTAGAGGTGTCCTGCCTCATATTCATTACGCTGATTGATGGCTTCAGTGGGGGACTCATTTTCACTCACAGTTGTGTGCTAAAAAGATTAAAAACAATAAATTTGTGAATGCTCCCTCCAAGGTTGGGACATATCATTCTTATACATCTAGTCAGTTTGCTGCAGATATAATTAAAGAGAAAGGTTACCCACGCATGTTGTGGAGGCGGATGCTTTTTTGAGGACATTGTGCTGATTAATAACAGGGTAACATTTCAATGCTGGCGAAATTAGTTTGCCAATGAAAACTTTAACAAGCTTCATAGCTAAAACCTGCTGCCTTGGAAATGGTTTTGTAATAGTTCGCAATACTCATAGATGTAAGCAACAAAATTATGGGACACCTGTGGTTGAAATATAAAATTGCAAATTTTTTGTAGAGAAACATCTGTCAAGTCCAACAACTCTACATATAAACTGTAGACTTACCATAGTATGGAGCACCTTAGGGAACATGGTGATGGAAAAAAATATGAGATACAAGGAAAAATTCTATTTTTATTTTTTATGCATTTTCAGAACTAATGTTCTGGCAAGGTTCTCCTAAACTTATGAACAAACATTTTTCCAGTAACATTAATAAAATGTTTTTTCAAAGTTATCAGGTCTTTATTAATGTTCTCAAAATGTTAGCACAAAAACGTTATTTATACATTGTTCAAGGAAAATTTTTCATGATGTTCGTCTAACATTTGTTAAATGTTACTACAGTATTTGTTTCAGAATATTCAGAGAACATTTAAAAGTAACAAAATAACGTTTTCATAACTAACATAAATAGGAACATTAGCAAAATGCTCTTAGAACACATTTTTGTTATCTAGGGCCATAGCTCTCAAATCTCATTCTTCATTCTGCATGGCATGTTGTGTTTGGTTATGTTATATGCGAAAACAGATCTGAAGGCAACATTTTCAAATAGACTGTGAGACCAAATGAGATTTACCACTGAATAGAGACAGTTTTTGGCTGTTTTTGGAAAATGCATTTGCAGCTGTCACAACCGAAAGACATTAAAAAAAAAAACAGTATTACCCAAATACATTTAAAGGTTTTATGTTACAATAACATGTAATCAATCCCAATCCTCAAATGACACTAGTCCAGAGAAAACTTATACGTTATGCAAATCTGCCTACAAAAAGCAAGATAAAAATGTGTTATTTAGAGATGTATTGCAATGTCTCAGTGCGTTCTCTCGTTCATTAGACTACATGGTGGAGCAAAAGATTGAGGAGAGTAATTTAACTAAACAAGCTACCTAAACAACAACATATCTGGTTAAATAACACTGAAACGTGAAGGTAAATTGATCACCCCCTTGAGTACTGAGGTTTGTTACTGTCGCAGTAATTCAAGAATGCTTTTAAAAGTGTTCAAAAGAACCACAGACTTGCAATGCCCTGACCAAGCATACTCGTACATGAATATTTCTGGCCAAAATTGCTCCAGACGTCAACAAAATGATCTAAAGGAGCTGAAATCTCCCTTTGCAAAGTAAGAAATGCAAGAAGCTTCATGCTAGATTCTCAAATCCCTGCCTGTTTCACTGCGCTTAACTGACAGATCAGACGCTGAATCCTCCGCCCTACATTTTACCCCTTCAATTAGTCCAAATATCCTCCAAACAGTGTTGAGATACATCTGTCTAGCCAAAAATCCTCAGGTCTCAAATGACTGAGAGATGAAGTGATACTTCCTCTTTGCAACTGTTCAGGCTTGAGCAGGGATCAACACGACTACAAAAGATATGTCTTAATACTTGAGATTTTACAAGCCTCTCTCAGCATGATCTCCCTGCTCAGACATAAGGTTTAGATAAAATCTAAAGATGTTTCATGAGGTGTTTTATGGAGGACCACCTTGTGTGATGTTTTCAATGTGCTGTTCTCTTGATTTTGGCACAGTATGCTGCATGTTACGCATGACAATGTGCATCGGCTTAAGTGTGATTTTAGGCCTGAGGTCAAGCCGAAGTGGAGGAGAGCCAGAAGAACCACAGAAAAAAGTAGAAAGAATCCTCTAAAAAACAAACTCAGAAAACTGTTTTCCCATTCGCACAGCAGGAATTCTGATTATGCATCAGCATCTAAAATGATCAGCACTGTGAATTTTAATACATCAACAACAAGCACAGCTTTACCGCCACAAAATGCTTCCAGTAGAGTTTGGTTTTCAACCTCAAAGCAGATTGGACGAATTTGCAACAAATGGGTCTTTTGTTTTCAATGTTAATGAAAACAGACATGTCACTAGAATTTGTAAAATAAATAAGTAAATAAACAAATAAATAAATTGTAATTTAAATAGCAATTTTTATGTGCAGAAAACAATGCATCTGTAAAATCTGTAAAAATTTGTATTACTGTTTATATTACATTTTTTTCACATTTAAGAAATCAATATCTCAACCTGATATTTATTTTTTGTTTTATATAATGTACGTGTTAAACCCCAAAAAGCCTACAGTACCATATTTGACATTTGAATTTCTACGGTCTCTAAATTATCAACTTTTTTTGCAAGCATAAGGCTATTTAGTATAATTGTAAAACTATCTACCTTCAGTTTGTGGTACACGTGTCTTTTTGCTGTGAAATCTTCATTGATGTTTAGTAATATTGTAAGTAATATTTCAAGACGAACATTTACCGGACTCAAGCTTAAGAATCAACTTAGGTTTACTTGATTATCAATATACCATTTTTTAGAAAATCATATAAAAAAATACTAAAACACACACACACACACACACACACACACACACACACACATATATATATATATATATATATATACACACTGTATATATACGTATGTATGATTATTAAACAATAAAACAACAAGTCCATGGCATTTAAATTTACATTGTTATATCTGGACATATTATCTTTGAAATAGAGTCATAATAATCAAAACTCAAAAGCAACTCAAAAGCAGAGACTTTCCATTCAGTGCATTAAACTAAAAATGAGTTTCTAGGTCAACACGGCTCAAAATAATGAAGCTGTTCTTTACTAATGTTAAAGATGAAATGTGTACTTTTTGTACCAATTGCAGCACCAAACAGAATTGAAATTTTTTTTTTTGAACCATTCCTCCCTCTCCACTGTTAGACCAAACATGTAGCCCCGCCCCCAAATTAATGCCATTGGTTCAGCCAATGATAATCCCAGTTAGGTTTCTCAAATTATGGTTTGGTTGGCTATCATGATTATGTTATTGTATTACTGCTGTCAATATTTACATTTTTTTTTTCTTTGCAAGCATCACATAAATCAAATCGTACAACAGACCATAATTAAATTTTCTGCCACTGGTAAAAAAATAACACTTCACTTAAAAAAAAAAAAAAAAAAAAAAAGGAAATACAACCTGAGAGGAAGAAACTAAAGGAGCCATTGAAAATCCAGAAAAGCTTTTAGTATTTCCATTTTATAGTTTGGAAAGAAAAGTCAGGATATGTGAATTGGTTTGTTGATGTGGTGCACCAAATGGGATCAAGGTTCCACACAATCTACCCACATATCCAGGAATGTCTGGAAAATGCAGTATATTACAGATAATATGACAGATAAGTTTACCACCTGATGGTAATTACTGGTCATATCTTCACGGTAAACCTCAGAAAATGCTATGGCCTCCGGTTATTTTCCTAAACTAATATAAAATATTGAGTCTAATAAGAATCCTTTTATGCGTCTTGGCCCGAGTTTGGGGAAGTCTGGTGTTTATTTAGGTTTTTGGATGCCTGTAGTATGCTGGTTTCTGAAACATATCATTACAGTCAAGCAGAATGGGACTATTTCAGTCCGAATCATTTCTTGGGGCTCAGCTGGAAGCCACAGAGGGTGTGTGCCACTCACAGGCTTTCCCTAAATCGTCACTGGAGGACCAAAATGATGAAGCCAAAACCAAATACCATTTAGGAAAAACTAAACAGAAAACAACAAAAACATGTTAAAGTAAAATAAATAAATAAATAAATGGATATTTTTTCAGGATTCTTTGATGAATAGAAAATTCAAAATAACAGCATTTATTTGAAGTAATCTTTTGTAACATTATAAATGTCAGTAAAAGTCTAGATCAAGTTAATTGCTGAATAAAAGTTTTTTTTTTCTTTCTTGCTTTTTTTAACTCTTACCACAAAGCTTGGAATAATGTATTATGATTTCCACATGGTTTTCAATATTAATAATAATAAGAAATTTTTCTTCACCAGCAAATTAGACTGTTTTCTGAATGATCATGAGACACTGAAGCAAGGTTATTATAGTTTTGAATTTTTATAGTTTTTATTTTCTAAACACATTTCGTTTAGTTTCAGTTTTAGTTTCAGTTTTAATTAAACTTTAGCAGAATTAACAGATCACTTCCAGAGCGCAGGTCAAAGAAAAACCCATAGGCATAATTTTTCTTATTTAACCATGATCATGATGTTGTAACTGTCGTGTCTTGTTCACTTTTCTGTGAACAACCGCGCATAATTCATAACTGGGACTAATGAAATTCAATAATAACGGCAATCGCATTTAACTTTAAAGGCTCATATTTGAGTATGTTATTTTAATTTATGAAGAATTATAATTTGTGTATGATGTGATTTAGCCTGTGCACATTTGTTCGAAAGCCAGAGTGATCACAAGATGCTTGGCAAAAGTTAGGCTATTGTTTACAGAAAGGATGCGCGTTATCATCTTTTTTTTTCTGTTAATTATCATGTTGCGCTGCGGGTCTGTTTTTCTTCAAAGCACCAACTTAGAATGCCTAATGTTGGTTTGATTGCTTGTGTTACATGAGAAAATAAATAAGTTTGCCTACCTGATATAACAGATTTAATGTGGGTGCGGTTCGGGTCTCAACTCGCGGTCTTTATGTCAAACGGTTCTGGTCTGGTACAGAATTAAATTAATGCTGCTGTCGGATAACGGGTGAGGTGTTCTGTTAAGTACTGCTGGTGCACGTTTACCAGACAGGACCCGCGCAGGACTCTGCTTTAAACTGTTTTGCGTCTCTCCATCAGATAACCTCATGTGCGTGATGCGCCAATTACAGGTATTTCCCTAAACCGCCACACAGCTCATATATTTTCTGCCAAGGGGTGAGAGATTACAAAAACGATTATTTATTTTTGATAATTATTATTTTATTTCAGTTAGTTTTTCAATAACTGTTGTTAGTTTCGTTTCGTGTAAGTTTTCCAATTATTTTGACATTTTTATCTTATTTCAGTTTACGAAATTGTTTTTTCATCAATCGTAAATTGAAATAAGATAAATTATAAAAGATAATAATAAAAGATAATTTTATTCTCAACTTAATCCGATTCAATGATCCATGCTAAGCTAAGCTAAAAGTGCTACCGCCAGACCCGAAGATCGGCTGAATGGATTCAAAAATGGTAAAACTCAACTGTTTAACTCTAGGGGAGTTGTAAAATGAGCCTATTTCCAAAAAAAAAAAAAAAAAAAAAAAAGTGGAGTGTTCCTTTAAGCGCACAAGAATTCACGAATGCACCAAAAGCGGAACAGCGCTACTAGTGTGAAGCACGCTGCACGGACCGTTATTCTGTTTAGCTCAGAACAAATGCGTTTACTCGCAGATCTCGATCAGGCGACCACTGAACAGCGCTGTGAGAAGAGTTCGCCTTTGGAGCAGAGCTCTCCGATACAAACCACAGACCCCGCAGTGATTTAAAGTTTTTAAAGACAGATGAAACCGCGCTGCCATTGTCAACTGACGCGGAAAACAGTAGAAACATTGTGCGACAACAATCAGTTAGAATACTTTTCGGTCCACAAATTAATATTTACAATGGATTTACTGTAGTAACACTAAACCTACCTAATTAATACATTATTATTAAACACTCGTTAAGCAACCGATTTCCACTTTTCCGATGTGATATGTGATGAGAAAAGGAAGAAAAGAGAGTTCGGCAAACGGTGTTCTCGAACCCTAGTCAACCGCATCATAAGCGTTACTCAAGTGCATTAGGCTCCGATCGACCCCACCGCTTAATGAAATATACCTGACACCAGTGGTTATTTTCAGCACTTTTGACGTTTTTTCTTGAAATATAATGAGTTTTTTTCTTGTATTTTAATGAGTTTATTCTCAACATTTTATTTCGATTTTTTCTCTAAATTTAACGAGTTTTTTTTTCTCGAAATTTAACGACTTTTTTCTCGTAATTTAACGAGTTTATTCTCAACATTTTATTTCGACTTTTTTCTCGAAATTTAACGACTTTTTTCTCATAATTTAACAAGTTTATTCTCAACATTTTATTTAGATTTTTTTTTCTTGAAATTTAACGACTTTTTTTTCTCGCAATTTAACAAGTTTATTCTCAACATTTTATTTAGATTTTTTTTTCTTGAAATTTAACGACTTTTTTTCTCGCAATTTAACAAGTTTATTCTCAACATTTTATTTCGACTTTTTTCTCGAAATTTAACGAGTTTAATCTCGAGATGGTTTTATTTTTTAATATTATTGCTTGGCCCTAATCCTCTTCTGTACTTGGTGAGTTTAAGACTTCAAATACATTTTAAAAAATCGTAATTATTCCAAACTTTTGACCTGTAGTGCACAGTGTTTAAATTAAACAAAGAAGGGAAACATATATGTTGTTTTTTTTGTTTTTTTTTTGACATGCGCGGTAGTACTGTAAAATGATTACTTTTATACAACAGATCGATAAACAAAATGTTAATATTGAGTGATTTTGAACGAATCATTGTTGAAGGAAACAGTTGATGAAACAAATGATTCAGTGACTCACTCATAAAGAGTCACTTATTTAATTCCTGAATGAATCAGTGTTTTTTAACAGTTGAATGATGATTCAAATTACTCACTAATAAAGACAGCCACCTACTGGTGTAACTATGTAACTACAGAAAGAGTAACTAAAAATACCAATGCACACAGACTGTTAGTGATATATAATGATATATATTAAAGTACTATGGACTATTCATAAGCACTTTCCGTTCATGGTATTACATCATATACTTGCGTTTTGCAAACTGATTATAATAAATGTCTTTGGCATACAGACAGAAGATAACCCTTCCTCCACCCCCCACTAATGAGACTCAGAGAGATGATCTAAATGTCATCCCACTGGTTAGCAATCTGTTCTCTATTTCACGGCAGCCTGCTGCACCTGAAGGGTCTGGTCTCATACACAGTGTCCTGAGGAGAGTGCTGGTGAATTCAGTGGCACCTCCAGGACATCTTTCATGGGGCAGACAGATGGGGACAGTGGAAATCACAACAGAAAGGCCAGAGCATGGATCTAACGCCAAGTAAAGATAGTTACTGCACAGAACATTTGCTTCTAGTTGTTCACTTAACACTTGATTGTGTTAATTTTGTTTTATGAAAAAAAATACAAATTACATATATACACTGCCTGTCAAAAAATTGAAATAATATGATTTTTTTTTTTTTTTTACGTTTTTGAAAGAAGTCTCTTATGTTTACCAAAGCTGCATTTATTTGATTAAAAAATAATGATAAATAAAAATAATAGCATATTACAATGATTTCTGAAGAATCATTTGACACTTAAGACTGGAGTAATGGCTGCTGAAAATTCAGCTTTGAATCACAAGAATAAATTACATTTTAAAATATATATTCAAACAGGTATTTTAAATTTTACTAATATTTTACAGTATTACTGTTTTTACTACATTTTTCATCAAATAAATGCAGCCTTGGTGACCATAAAACCTTGAAACAACTGTGAACCTTGAAACAGCAAATTTTTTTTTAAATTGTTACTCAAAGATGCAGTTAATTTAACCTTTTATATTTTAATTCTTAAAGTTTTACTCCAAGTCACTTTTTTTTATTTCCTAGTTGGAAATCACTGAAAATGGTATATTAAATACAATTTATAATTATTTATTAATTTACTATTACACACACACAAATTTATTATAATTTATCATAAGTATTAATTTATAGTGGAATATTGTACTATTAAAATTCTCTATATATCTGGAAAAAAGTCTCTGTAAATGTATGAAAAAAGATACATTTTAAAAGCATAATCATTTTTTATAGATTAATTTTACATTTTCTGTTATTAGTTTCACATAATATGTAAACGGCCCTTATAAAACATGTCTGATCAGTATCTGGTAGTATGACTCTAAAACAATGAAAAGAAGACACAATGATTAGGCAGTTTTAAGAATATGATGTACCATGTCTGATAATTAAAATAAATTAACTGAATTATTCTTTTCATTATTAATTATCATACATAAAAAACCCCACAAAATATAAATATGGGTCAACATGGTGGACAGTGTTTATTTAGATTGACTTATGTGTAAATTCAAATGTGCTTGTTGATAATTCAGTCATCAGAGGCTTCAGATGAACACAACTGATTATAATGAAGCCGCCAGGAAACGCTCAGTCAGAAATGACAGTCTTTTCACAACTCAGACAGCAGCATGTAAATATTGGCTGCTTTTGGGTGGTAGTCACCTTATAAGTGTTATGTAACAGAATGTCAGTTGATACAGAAATAGTCCATTGTTCCTCCCACAAAACATATGAAGGATGAGACTCATCTCAGTCCTGACACCAGCTGCCACCTGTACCATGAAGCATGGATGCCAGTGATGAATAGTGTTCATTAAAGCCTTCAGCTCATGAGGTTTAATCTGAGGTCATGTTCCAACTAATTACAAAAAACACACTGACCTTCTCTGGCCACTCCTCCTACTAAACCCCATGGTCCTGCATTCAGCGTAACGGCCTGGTTTGATTGTGCATACTGCGGTATTTCCTCCAGGCATGTTTTGCTGCTCATTGCTTTCTCATCGAGGTGTTAAACCTGAGGGCAAATGGGGAAGTGTGAGGTTATGGGGAGGTATCCTAGTCAAACACACTGCACTGCAGGAGTACAGCAACATACATGGAAGCAGCTTCACGCTGGGAAATCTTTCATTTAGAGGAAGAGGTCTGTTTTCCCTGTTGGCGCCTTTCCAGATTGTGCTAAGGTTGGGGGAAATTCAGAAAACGAATGGGCTTCTTTTCAATTCAGAAGCTGAATGACAGAAATTCACTGAAATGCAATTGAAAAAAAAAAAAAAGTTTGTTGGTTCAAAGACATGGGCAAAAGTAAACAACTTTGTAAGACTTGTAAGCCTCTTTCATGTTGTCTAGCTCAATTTTGAAGACTTTGGAGTCAATAAAAGCAGGATTTTCCAATCTTTTTGGTTTTAAGAACTGTTATAGCCCCATCAGTATGGCTCAAGTAATGCATCAGCAACAAAAAAAACTTCATACATGTCAATTTTAACTCATATTATAAAAGATATGTTCACAAAAAAAAAAAAAAAAAATCATAAGATTGTAATTTATTACTTTAATCTTTATTTATTAAATTAAGATTAAAATAAAAATAATTATTTAATTTAATTTTTATATAAATACATATATAATTATATATAATAAATATATAATTAATATACTGTATATATTAAAAAATAATAATAAAAAAAGACTTTGAAACAGCTACTTTGCATTCTTAAAACTGTTATTTAAAGATTTAGTCAGTTTAACATTTTATAGGTTTAACAAACCATATTTCCTGATTGAGAATCACTGAAAATATATAATAAAACAAATATAACATAATTATACATTATATGGAAAATAATTTAATAATATAGAACTATATATTTTATAGAAAAATAAAAATATAGACTATAAATAAAAAATAGACTATATAATGCAGACTATTATGACTAATATATACTGTATACATATACACACACACACACACACACACACTTGATAGGTGGCATTTCAAAAAATTCATAAACATTTAAAAAACGCAAAACTACACTTACAGCAGCATCAGAATTTAATTCAATTTTAATTCTACTTTAAATTCAAATTACAAATCTTTATTCTGTTTGATATCAATTCATATTCAGGCATTCTCAACAGAATTCTGAAAGCTACACAACCCTCTCTAAGTGTTGTGTGCAGTGCAGGAAGGCAGTTTGGGTTCAGTTTTATACTGTATTTCCTAGGTCACGGCTGAATGACCCGTGAAAAGAGGGGCTGAGCGAGGACACCAGCTGGGTGTACCATCTGTCGCTGTGCAACGCAGCGGATGGGCTGGGCAGATGCCACCAGTGAGCTGGATAGAAACCAAGCACAACAAACCGTTTCGAAACAAAAACAAGCCGGACTCTGGAAGTGGTGGCATGGTGGGGCTCAAACTGGGAAGTAGTGAAATTACAGCTATTAGAGATGAAAGCAGGAAGGATATTGCCATTATAGAGGTGATGGTAATCTAAAAGACAAAGCATGTGAAGAAATCATACGCAAGCCTAGATGTGGTAAACCATGTACGTATTGAGATGAAATTAGCTTTACCACGATTAGTTTACCAGCATGAAATGAGATATTAGAGCAAAACCTTTTAATGAGATCAAGCAGACCAGGTGCAGGTCTTATGCAAGCCCCTGGGGTCCACTAAGATGGTGGGCAAACTATCAAACCACTGAAGTAATGAATACTGACTGGTCGTTTGGTGCCAACTCTCCCCCTGTCATGGATAAAACAGTGAAGCAATTAGAACAGCAAGTGCACTCCCTTAATTCTTCTTTTTTTAATTACTGCACTCTGCTCATCCTCGGGGACTGTGAAGCCTTTTTTTTTTAGGATTTTTTTTAATTCAACACATCTCTCCCTGTGCTCATGGCTTCAGTTTTTTAGTAAATCGTGCCTATGGCTGCTTTGGTCTCCAGCCTTCACACTAGGGCTTCTGGTGTGTTCAGTTCATTTATTTGGTGTGAAAACTAATGTGCACCAGCAAGTCAACTGAAGCGGCAGTGTTGGGGAGTAACTCACTAAAAGTAGCAACTTAACTACATTTTTCAGGATCTATCTATCTATCTATCTATCTATCTATCTATCTATCTATAAATTGAAGGTTCTTGCATTTTCTCCTTATGTTTCTTTACCTAGATAGTATATTAGTGCTCATGGTAGCGCTACATTGATGATGCAAATACAGGTGCATCTCAAAAAATTAGAATGTCATGAAAAAGTTCATTTATTTCAGTAATTCAACTCAAACTGTGAAACTCGTGTATTAGATAAATTCAATACACACAGACTGAAGTAGTTTAAGTCTTTGGTTCTTTTAATTGTGATGATTTTGGCTCACATTTAACAAAAACCCACCAATTCACTATCTCAACAAATTAGAATACTTCATAAGACCAATAAAAAAAATATTTTTAGTGAATTGTTGTATGTTGTATGTTCATTTACTGTATATGTACTCAATACTTGGTAGGGGCTCCTTTTGCTTTAATTACTGCCTCAATTCGGCGTGGCATGGAGGTGATCAGTTTGTGGCACTGCTGAGGTGGTATGGAAGCCCAGGTTTCTTTGATAGTGGCCTTCAGCTCATCTGCATTTTTTGGTCTCTTGTTTCTCATTTTCCTCTTGACAATACCCCATAGATTCTCTATGGGGTTCAGGTCTGGTGAGTTTGCTGGCCAGTCAAGCACACCAACACCATGGTCATTTAACCAACTTTTGGTACTTTTGGCAGTGTGGGCAGGTGCCAAATCCTGCTGGAAAATGAAATCAGCATCTTTAAAAAGCTGGTCAGCAGAAGGAAGCATGAAGTGCTCCAAAATTTCTTGGTAAACGGGTGCAGTGACTTTGGTTTTTAAAAAACACAATGCACCAACACCAGCAGATGACATTGCACCCCAAATCATCACAGACTGCAGAAACTTAACACTGGACTTAAAGCAACTTGGGCTATGAGCTTCTCCACCCTTCCTCCAGACTCTAGGACCTTGGTTTCCAAATGAAATACAAAACTTGCTCTCATCTGAAAAGAGGACTTTGGACCACTGGGCAACAGTGCAGTTCTTCTTCTCCTTAGCCCAGGTAAGACGCCTCTGACGTTGTCTGTGGTTCATGAGTGGCTTAACAAGAGGAATACGACAACTGTAGCCAAATTCCTTGACACGTCTGTGTGTGGTGGCTCTTGATGCCTTGACCCCAGCCTCAGTCCATTCCTTGTGAAGTTCACCCAAATTCTTGAATCGATTTTGCTTGACAATCCTCATAAGGCTGCGGTTCTCTCGGTTGGTTGTGCATCTTTTTCTTCCACACTTTTTCCTTCCACTCAACTTTCTGTTAACATGCTTGGATACAGCACTCTGTGAACAGCCAGCTTCTTTGGCAATGAATGTTTGTGGCTTACCCTCCTTGTGAAGGGTGTCAATGATTGTCTTCTGGACAACTGTCAGATCAGCAGTCTTCCCTATGATTGTGTAGCCTAGTGAACCAAACTGAGAGACCATTTTGAAGGCTCAGGAAACCTTTGCAGGTGTTTTGAGTTGATTAGCTGATTGGCATGTCACCATATTCTAATTTGTTGAGATAGTGAATTGGTGGGTTTTTGTTAAATGTGAGCCAAAATCATCACAATTAAAAGAACCAAAGACTTAAACTACTTCAGTCTGTGTGCACTGAATTTATTTAATACACGAGTTTCACAATTTGAGTTGAATTACTGAAATAAATGAACTTTTCCACGACATTCTAATTTATTGACATGCACCTGTATATACCGCGGTTCAGACCCAAAAGTGAAGAGATCTGCATGGGCAGGGAAAGGGTTGAATCGAACGACCAGCTTTAAGTACTCAAAGTTCTTTTCATAATTCAGGCTACTTTGATTTATGGAATGGGCCGTGACGGCGCCCCTGGTCACAGGTAGGCATCTGTGCTGGGAAATAGTGAGGTAGAGGAAGCTCAACTGGATTATGGAATATGTGAAGTAGCATGCCCCGTAAACCCTAACCAGCCTGTTTAATGAGATTCACAGAAGATGAATGTGTCAAAGTCACTTACAGCTTTGGAAAACTCTGGTCCCTGTGCATGCATCCTACCCATGACCCACACCATTACACGCTCTAAAAATACTGACATCCCGTCTACTGTAATGTGTTAATGCAATTTCCACACATTGGTGTGAAAATTCTATTTAGAGTCATTGTGAAGAGCACCTGCTATAGGCAGTGTTTGAGCATCCACCAGGAAAACACTGTCTGTAAATAAGAAGTGGTTTAAAGTGGAACTGCCTACTTCGGAGTCTTCTAGACCTCTGGCTAAATTATGAAATGATAATGGAATCTCGTTAGCATTATAACTTACTGGAAGACTGAAAAAAAATAAATAAATAATGAAGCTAAGTTATTCATCTTTGTGTAATTCCTGAAAGTGTCTGCCTTTTTCAGGTGGGGATATTCATAATGATGTTAAAGCAGATTTTTGGGCTAGAAGTGAGCTTTCGGAGAGGATGAGAATGAGATTATCATTTATAACTGGTTTAAACTTAAGTTCGTTTTCATACACAAATTACATTTTAATCACAATATTGTGTCTAAGTTACACTCTGTTTTTGATTCCTCAACAAAAATAGCTTCAAACGAATTCACAGAATCAATCGCTGCATCTGTAATCAACAGTACTGAAAGAATTAGTGTTTTTGATTGAATTGGTTAAGACGATGGGCACGACTGCACTAAAAATGGAATTTTTTCTTTTGCGTTTATAGCGTTGTCAAAACGATCCCCATTCACACGGATTTGGCAAAACGAATAAAAACACTGTAAAATGCATGCCAGGCCAGTAGTTGGCGATGCCACTTTGCCTGCCCACATGCACATTCCTATAAACTGAACACTTAGTATGTATGCGCATGACATCACCAGTTTTACAAATTTACAGTTTACACTGAGACGATAACAGTATTATTTTCAAAAACTTGTATTTTGAAACCCGTTTTCAATAGTTTGCGTTTTCAGGCAACCAAAACACCGTTGCTGTGTAAATAAACGGCCAAAATGCATAAAAAATTTTCCATTTAGTTGAAAATGGTGTAAATGCCCCCTGAATTCAGAAAAGCATATACTACTCGTATGATTTCATCCATATAAAGACAGCAACTCACATATTTTGTAGAATGATTCAGTGACTCATTTGATCACAGTCACTTGTTTCGTTCCTAAATGATTCACTCAGAAAGAGTTGCCACATTCTACTTTTGAGAAGTAAAAGTACCTGTAAAAGTAAAATCAAAACAACTGGATGCATTACAGTAATGAGAATTTGAAAAATAAAGCAAATGTATTTTTTTCTTTTGCATTTAAGAACGAAATCAGCAAAAATAACAAATAAATATACAAACCCACATATTTGTGCATAAAAAACACATATATAAATAAAATTGTGAAGAGATACATTTATTTTTATTATACAGTTTTATTTTATTTATTAATTTATTTATTTTTTTCCCTTAAATTTAAATGTGACATATATTCTAATGAGATTCACCTAAATATAAAATGCTGAAATTCTACTCGACTGAAGGCTAACTACCACTGATTCACAAATTACAGGACTAAAGGAGCAGGAACCCTGTAGCACATGTAATCACACAGACAAATGAACAGTGGCTGTAATTATTGCAATTAACAGACCTAGACTGACTCCATGGGTGAGTGATTAAATAACAACAACAACAGCTGTTACAAACAAACAAACAAGGAAATATTCAATGTCAGACACACTTCATCATGGGTCAAAGGGTTACTGATCCGCCTGGAAACAAAGCTGATTTTACAAGATACCGGACTGCCACAATGAGCTCTTTCATAGGAAGAATTCATCAATAGTTTTGCTTGATTTTGTAATGGAGTCTATGTGAATTCAATCAGTGCTGCAAAGTGCCGTGATACACACATTCTGTCCATGATGACACAGCGAAAGTGGTTATAAATAGAGTCAGGATGTCTCTGGATATTACTTTGCACTAGCCGTTTGAGAACATGTTGTATAACAACAGATTTTGCATTTGCAAAGCAGGAAGCACTTAAACCCACACTCTACTTTTCCCAAATCCCTCAAAAATAACACCACATGGGGCTTTCAAAGGAGTGCACCAGAAGATAAAACGAAAAGTGTGTTTATCAGAAGATGCCACAGATAAAAGCCGGAAAGCAACAAACTGATGGATGTAATGGAGAGATGCTAGCCTACACAATGTATAATTGATGCGCATGCTATTTTGAACAGACAAGGTAGCAAAGAACATAACGTCAAGGAAGAGAAGAGATTGCAAGTGACTGATATCAAAGAAATCAGACCTGAAAAGTGCTATGAGATGGGTAGGTTTAAGTTTGAAGACACAGGAGAGTGCTGCAGACTGATATGCAGATGGTTAGGACAAATTTTTAACTTTGAGAAGGTCAGAATAGTTTGAATGCAAATTATTAAGTTTAGTTTTGCGAGAAAGCAAACTAGCAGAGTGAGTTTACAGAATAAACTTCATAACTTCAGCTTGCTAAATTCACATGGTAGACTGGGGAATTTTTAAGAAAGTCTGTTTACGCCATGAAAAAATAAAAATAAAGGTAACTGTGACTTTTTCTCTCACAGGTTTAGATCTTATATATTCTGACTTTTTTCACAATTCTGACAGATATAAATCATAATTTTGAGAAGAAAAAAAAACCGAACTGCAAGATATAAATCAGAATTCTGTTTTCATCTCACTTTTCTGCCACAGAATAAAAAATAAAAAAAGGCAATTGCGACTTTTTTCCATTTTTATCTCACAATTTTGAGTTTATATGAGAAAATAGTCAGAATTGTGAGAAAAAAAAGCATCAAAAAATGATAAAAATCAGGTGACAGAATCTTCACACAATTTCTCTCGAGAATGGAAGGGAAGCAGTGCATCCTCAAAAGATCTGGATAAGGAAATAACTGACCGTACAAAAAAAGTAAAATTAACACATTTGGGAAACTGGATTTTCTTTAAGCCCAGACTTTCTCAGTTTAGGACATGTCTGTTAAATAACTGATCATAGTAAGTTGTTTAGTCTGTCTACATTTTTATGTACATGAAGAATGTTTTAGACAACCACCAAACTTCCCATAATTCTCTGTGGCAGCACAAGAAAGAAAAAAGATCAGTATCAACTACACATCCAATGTGTATTCTTTGCTCTTCATTATGTTGCACTAGCACTAAAACGTTGTTTTTGTCAGTGAAAAAGATGAAATTGTCCACTGAGCCTATTTCATACTAACATTGTAATTATGATTTCCAAATCATAAACAGAAACTTCCCAGGAGGACTTCGTACAATTACAGAGTAAACAACTCACTCACACTAAATGACCTTGAACCAGATTTTAGTTACCCATCAGCTAGGTTAAATTAAACACATTCATTTCATTTTCTGTGTTTACTGAGGATTTGTTGACTCGTTTTCAAAAAAAAAAAAAAAGATGCTTGTCAATGTTTTTAAGCATTGTTTATAAGCATTACTTCACAGAATCAGTTACAGAAACTAAACTATTGAGACAATACAGATTCTGCTAATCAGCTCCAAAAGAAGTTCATCTATTTTAAAACAAGTTCAATTCAGTTATAAGCAGTTTTACAGAAGCCAGCAATATCATTATTCAGCTCGAGTCAGTTCAGTGTTGATTCAATTCAGTTGGATAACTGTTGACGTTTCAAGATGTGATTCAGCTATAAAGATGCTCAACAGAAGACAACAGTGTCATTATTTAGTTTAATTCAGTTCAAGTTTTGTTCTCAGCCAATGGTGTCAGTGCAGTCAATAAAATTACTGAACATTAAGTGTCTATTAAACCCCAGCTAAGCAATCCAGATGACAGTGGCTGGAAACACAAACTCCATCAGGTGAGACATATGAACAGAAAAAAAAACCTTGGAAGAAACCAGGCTCAGTCAGGTGACCAGTTCTCTTCTGGTCTAAATGAGCAAACATGGTTTGATATCAATCAAAGTATGTGGGAAAGGAAGAGTTGTAGTCTATCCAGCTGGCTGAAACATTTAGCCATTAGTAGGTGAACATATTAAATGGAACATATTAAATTAAATTACTTTAGTGCACACAATTTTAAATTGGGTCAAGAGGCTCAAAATGATAAAGCATACCATATATTATAAGGTAAAATGGTATTTCATATGCTTTTAACCCCCAAAACACCAAGTGGAATTGAGACATTTGAATAAGTAAAACCAAACCCAAATAAGAGATTTGCCTCCTCATTTCAAAGGATCACCACAGGCTAACAGTTTATCAAAGTCATCTTTCCGTGTGAATGGGATTAGAGCATCTATCTGCTCTTTTAGTGGACTCAGATTAGCCCCTACCCTTCCTCTTTCACTTCCTCTTCTATCCTCATTTTCCCCCGTGGATTTGTAGAAAACAGTTTAATAAACTAGTGAATCAGATTTTCTTTTTACTCATCCTCTGCCCTTTTCATTCTCACTGGAACACACGTGTCTAGACAAAAGCCATTGAATTTCTGAGAGATAGAATTGAACCCCACCCGAGCGACACGGCGGTCACAGTCCCTCGGGAATTAAACCAGCGGATCAATTCAGATCCTGTCCACAAGTAATTACAGATTGTGACACACACAGTAATATCTATCCCGCGGAAGCCATCCAGCATCGGCAGGGCCGGAATTTCTTCTCCTGAACAGACCAGTTAGAACACCAAAGGAAATGTTCGTACGAGGTGAAAAAAGGCGTAATTAAGGCTGCAGAAGGAAGATGATAGTTGTCATGTGGATATTGACCAAATGCTGAGGCTGGTCTGAATAATCCTATAACAGCGTGATACGCCTGAATACATTACCAGATTGCCTTTTTAGATTAACTATGGGCAATATGTCCAGGAATGCTTATAGTGATTTATGCTTATGTCGTGTGAAAGTCAGTGGAGTATTAAACAATGACAGATAATAAGGGGAAAAAGAGAATTCAGCTATCATGTTGATATTCATGGGCTTGTTAATGGAACAAGACAATCTAAACAACAATTACTTTTTGCAGAGAGCTACGCACGTTCCTCTTTACCTCCCATGCAAAACTTCCACCTTTTTCACAACAGGTGTGTATGTACATAAATCTGTTCTGATGTTAATGAATACAGTTTATTCTAAATGAGGGAGTGTGAGCATGCCATTAATAATTTAGCATAAGACATGCCCAAACCACCTCTATATAAGGGGCCTATCTTATAAAGTCATGATATCACGCATAAATCCGCCTCCAAAGGGCACTTCAGAGAGAGACCAATCATGGCCGCCACACTGAAGGGTCATTTCAAACTTAAGTGCTCAAAACTGGGCACTTCAAAGCACCCTTTGGAATTTGAAGGTACAACAGATGGACACTTAGCTCCCATGATTTTTTTTTTGTGCAGGTTTAATGACAGCCCCTCCCTAATTGGCTCGAGAAGATGACGCAGATGTGCATTCTGGTCCCCTGCACCCTTCATCCCTTCAAAGCCCTCACTCTGGAGGGTAAACCCTCCAAAGGGATTAGAGCATAGGGATGAGCCCCTCAGAATATAACACAGTAGTCACTATTAAAATGTATGCTCTCTGAGTGACAAGACTTCAGATTAAAGCTAAATTAAGAATAATATAACAAAAACATTCTCTTCTTTACACATTTAGTTAATTATTGTAGCTCAATTTATGAAATAGTTTGGAATAAGCACAAATATTGATGATTTGTGTGTAAAACGTTTTCACCCTGTCTCATTGTCTTTTCACATCGTATTTTTGATTCCAAAAAGTGGTAAGCCTATAATAATTGTTTATATTTTAGAGTTGGATTTCCCGGGAGTTTACGTCATATCCATAAATAAAGGACAGAGGGTCAGGCCACCACCACATGCAGTTGAAGTAGTAAAAGTAGCCTAGCTTGAACCCACACTTGAACCTTGAACCAAAAATAGTTTGCAAGCAAAAGGAAAGCGACAATAACCGTAATAAAACCCGAATCAACATAGTTTGCATAGCATCACATTTGCTGTGCATAGGTTCACAAACAACATTAAAATTGATAACAATGCCAATATTAAAACTAGTTACTACTTTGACATATTTGACTAACCTTGCCAAGTTACAGTTTACACCGTTATCCGATCATTATGTCAGCACTTCCAAACTTCTGTAATGTTATTTTAAAACAGTTGGGTTCAACAGGACAAAACATCAGCGGCATATAAGCTAGTATTACTTACCTGCTCTTAAGACATAACATTAGTGATGGGCACTTATGAAATACTGCTTCGTGAAGCTTCGAATCTTTGCAAATCTTTTTTGTTTTCAAACCAGTGATTTAGAGGGAGTATCAAACAGCCAACGTCACATGATTTCAGTAAATGAGGTTTCATTACGTCACAAATGTTTCAAATTTCAATGATTCGCCGCTAGGAGGCGAGCTCTGTGAACTCATGAACCTATGGATTTTAGCTCACTTTTGAACATTTGTAAACATTATAATGCCACATTTCTATAATAAAAGTTTTGTAGTTAATAGTCTCTTATTGGCCTGATTAAGGTCTCCATAAAACAAACAAAAATCAAGCCCAGTTTAATAAAAAAAAACGTATTTATACAGATACTTCATATTTAATGGTATTAGATGATTGTTAATTGCATTTAACAGATAACACTTTCAATAAAATATCTGCAGTTGGTTTGTAAAACATGTTTTCATGCTTGGGTTGAGTATTAGTTACACCTTTCTGGCATCACTAGCCGTGGAATGCTTCGAGACAGTGAATCATTTTGTGAAGCAATTGGTTCAATTGATTCAAAGATTCGAAAAAAGCGCTGCGTCTGAGCGAGCTGTTTATTGAACAATATACTTTAATAGATTCTTGGGGAAAAAAAATCTCATTAAGTTGTGATTAAACATCATTATTTCCCTCTGGAAATGAGTGTAAGTTTTACTAAACCATTATAGTTTTCACCAAGGGTTTAACGCTTCAGTCAAGAGCTGCATTATGAAAACACAAAGCTGGCAGGTAGCAGAAACGAGCAAAAAGGAGCCAGAGAATACTCGCGCCAAGGGGCATATTATCTCCAAAAACGCAATAATAAGTAACATCCAAAAAAGGAAAGCACTGATATTTGGTGTTCTGTAGCATTACTGCCATCAGCACGGCTCTCTGCGTGTGTCTGGCACAGGAGAATTACCTCTGCCTCCCACACCTGGCAGTGTGGGTGGCTGAGAGTCACGCTCAAGGATCCTTATGGCATTTTCATCCTTCTACGCTCTCCTTCGGTGAAGCCACTTTCGCTGTGCTACTCTCTTATTGAGACGAACAGAAATACCCTGACAGAGATCACAGCTCGCTGCTGCAGGAATACTAATGCCTTGTGATGAAAAGAGGCCCAACACCTGAGGACATGACATCATTGCTGTTCTATCTGACACAATGTGATCTGAATATTAAAAAGTTATTTTTGCTAGTCCTTTTCATATGTAAGTCACCGAATATGGGCTAGGATAGGTGGAATGATCCTAGGTCTCTAACTTTGACAAAGTAGATTTTTTTTTTTTTTTTTTGAGAAAAGAGGCTTTAAGAGGATCTTCCAAATGGTACAATAAAGCTTGGAACCCTTTTAAGCTATATGTGAGTGGACATGTTTTATTGTCTGACCTAGACTGAATCTCATCACCAGCATTCACTTGTGCTGAACTCTTGTTTGGCCTTAAAACGTGCATTTTCATTATTTTGTTAGGCCGGGCCACCTTTCTATTTTATTATATTGTCTTTATTAACATTTGTCATTCATTTTCAGTTATACATTCTTTTTATTCAGTTGATCTTATTTAATGTTCTGTAACTCGTTATATGGCATTAGGAGTTGGTTTGACTTCATAAAAAAGGACTTCTGATTGCCCAGGAAGTGACATCAATATCAGAGATTTTTTTTTTTTGCGAAGTCAAAGATCTGATATCTATGGAGCCCATAAAGGGACATGGTGATAAAACACACACACACACACACACACACACACACACACCAAGAAATGGTGCATTCATTTGCATTCCCCCAAGAAACTTTTGTGATGGAAATAATATGAGAAGAGAAGGGAAAAATATCTCAGTGCTTTTGCAAGCGAACGCAACGTCTCTTGGGGAATGCAATACTTTTGCGAGAGTATGCAAATGTTTTCAGAGAGAATGCAAAGTTTCTTGGGGGAATGCAATAGTTTTGCGAGAGAATTCAAAAGCATTGAAATATAATTTGTCCTCCCATCTCATATTTTTTTCCCATCACCATGTCCCCTTAGGTGCTCCAAATCATTGTTCAGCAAGTAGTTTTCCAGTCTGAACTTCACATAAAATGACTTTGTTTTCACTGACCATATAAACAAGTATAACATATCTCTTGTGTAAGCGCTCTAACTCTATCACGCACATACTGAGAGGCATCTGTCATCACTTGCCACAATCTGTCCTTTGGTGTAGCGAGGGCAAAGCAGGACGTCTGGCTCTGTGAGCTGTAGAGAAAGCGAGTTGTGTGGGCACTAGCATGCCAGCACCTCCAAGTGGGCTCAGCCTCCATCACGTTCACAGCCTAATTATGACTTCAAAATGAGCAGATACTCTAGGCTAGTCATTAGCTTTCAATGGCATTGTCAGCAACATCTCTTATACATTACACCAGCACTGGCTCACATATGAGCAGATGTTAATCTGTGCAGTTAGCAACAAGGCTGGCGATGATGCAGAGCTGAATCAGAAGATGATCTACTGGAGGGCAAAAAGAGTTTGCTTGTTGGATTTTCTGCTTTTCAAACATTGTTTGCTAAAAATAAACATTCTTTATTGTCATCTATGGTTCCATGAAGAACCTTTACCATCTTAATGTTCCAAAAGGGCATTTTTTCCAGTAATGCTGTAGAAGAACCATTTTTGGTTGCTCAATGACCCTTTCAGTGAAGAGTTCTAAGAAGAACCATTTTTTTCTTAGTGTGAAGAACATTTCATAATCTAAATAACCTTTTTCCACTATAAAGAACCAGTTTGGGCAATGGAAAGGTTCCATGGAGGTTAAAGGTTCTTCATAGAACCATTGATGCCAATAAAGAACCTTTATTTTTAAGAGTATGGAACCTTTCCAATAAAAAAAGAAAATAGTAATATCTTTTCAACGCTCTTGAAAATAAAGGTTCTTTTTTTTTGGTATTTATGGTTCCACGAAGAACCTTTAGCATCTATGGAACGTTTCCATTGCACAAAAGGTTTTTACAGTGGAAAAACGTTCCTTAGATAATCATAATGTTCTTCACTCTAAGAAAAAATGGTTCCTTAAAGAACTGTTACCTGAAAGGTATTTGGGGATTTAAAAATCCTATTGCTGTGAAAACCCCTTTCTGGAGTCTTACTTTTTGACAGAACCTGCTAAGATGTTTTTGGAGGGAAATACTGTCTAACTCAGTAGTTTAGAAAGCCACTTATAGCATATATTAGATTTGAGTTGGTGTACGAGAAGCTGATCCTAAACCAGCAATTAAGGAGCAGTTTTATCTCTCAGCAGCAATCTGAATCAGCAGGCAGTGAGGTAATTCACCACGGATCCTCTATCTCGAGCATATTGTTAGTGCCACAAGATTCCTCCAGGACTTCATTTGGAAACAATTTAAAGCAAGACACTGTGTATTAGCCTAAGGTAATTAGGACAAATAAGGCCAAGGTGTAGTGACATACTGATTTGCACATTTCAACTATTCCCATTAAGTCTGCATAGTTCATCTGCAGCAGGACAAAATGTTTAGAAGAAAAGAAACGTCCACTGTGAGAATATGGTGGCTCTTTTTCAAAATCAGTTGACCCATCTACATAAGCTGCATTTTAAGATTATAATATTAACTTTAATATTATTTTTGGTCATATTCTAAATCATGTGTCTTTTGCGGAGAAGACAGCTGTAGACGGCATTGCTACAAGCTCGGTAAAATAGCATAAACAGCAAGAGAGACTTTATTATTAATATACGACTGTTAAAAAGTTTGAGGTTGAGTTCTGAAAGATTTTTACTTTAATGCTATTAGAATAATATTAGAATAAAAGACATTTATAGTGTTACAAAACACATCTAATTTAAAATACATACTTGAAAACTTGAAAAAAATAAGGGTTTCCACAAAAATATGAAGCAGCACAACATTGGTTTTAACACTGATAATACTAAGAAATGCTTCTTGAGCAGCAAATCCGCATAATGATTTCTGAAGGATCATGTGACACTGAAGACTAGAGTTATCATGCTGAAAATTCGGTTTTGCATAACAAGAATAAATTGCATTTTTAAATATATTCAAATAGAAAACAGTCATTTTAAATTGTAATATTATTACAAGACTTTTTTCAAAAATTTTTAAAAATCTTGACTCCAAATTTTTAATCAGTACCAAAAAAAAAAAAAGCTAGATCTATTAAAACATTTACAAAATATTTGCATGACATGTCTATATTTTTACTTATTAGAGTGTTGTTTTAGTAGTTCAGCAACATGCTAACAACAAACTCTACTAAAATAAATTGTAATTCTGTGCACTTCACATTTAGAGCCCTATTTTATATGACAAATGCTGTTGTTTCATATGCAGAATTTCCCAAATCATTTTAGAAGGAAGCTGCGCATATAGAAAGTAGCGTTCAGGAACACTGTGGGATATGGCAGCCATACACTGCCAGTAATAATGTGTATGTGGATTTTTATTATTTATTATCCTGTTTGATGGAATAATGGACAAATAATGGAATGATGGACTGGTTGTTGCCATAATGGAACACTGATGACTCTGCCTCCCAGTTTATTTGATATTGAAATCTTATGGAGGAAGCAGACATGGAAAGGCTACAAATTAATAAATGGGCACATTATTTATGATGTACCTTCATTTTATGTACTGACCATGATTTTACAAAGCTGTGCCAAAAACGTACTCTTCCATAACACACCTTTTCCATTACTGTGTCCAGAGCTGGCTCTGCCAGGACGGATGAGCGCAATCAAATGATGCATGCAATCCACAAATAAACAAAATGCTGAGATTAATCTTCATCCTCAATTCCCAGAAAATATCATCTGGAAAAGATTAGGAAGTATGAAAACAATTTCAGAAAGAGTGAGTACATCTTTTCCATGGAAAGTCTGATTTGAGTTTACAGATTCATCTGCCTTAAAATAAAATTCATACACAACCTTCAGTTATGCAAATGCTTGCAGACAATGAGCTGCCCAGTGCTGGAGAAAAACTAACTCAAAAGCAGTGAATAATTTTAGCTACAGTTTTCAGTAGTGCAAAGGTAGTTCAGATTTTGCCATAAAACTACAATCTACTTTTTAAAACAAGAGCAGTGTGGTGCGACAAAAATGCTAAATTTATGAAAAACTATATTGTGCTCGCAGTTTTAAAGGAATGATTCAACCAAAAAAGAATATTTGCTGCAAATGTACTCACCCTCAGACCATCCAAGATGTAAATGAGTTTTTTCTTAATGGAAACAGATATGAAGAAATGTAGCATTACATCACTTGCTCACCAATGGATCCCCTGCAGTGAATGGGTGCCATCACAATGAGAGTCAGTTGATAAAAACACCAATAATCCACAAGTAATTCATGTGACTCCATTCCATCAATCACTGTCTTGTAAAGTGAAAAGCTGTGTGTTTGTAGGAAACAAATCTATCATTAAAGTGTTTGAACTGAATTCTTGAAGAATTGCTTCTGGCCAAAAATGTCCATAATCCATAATATACTTGCTTCCTCCAGTGAAAAAGTCCATCCCCTGTTGTTTTCTCACATCAAAATCCACTGACATACTTGTTTAGAATTGTTTTGGACTGCTGTTTTTGCTTGCAAATGGTGCTTGATCTGTGCATATTTCTCTCCTGATTCAGACAAGACTGCTTTTTTACTAGTGAAAGCAATATTATGAACGGAGCGCTCGTATTTCAGTAGGAAGCAATGGTATGAAGTTAAAAACACATAGTTTTTTGGCTTTGGATTATTGACGTTTTTTTCAACTGTTTGAACTCTCATTCTTACGGCACCCATTCACTGCAGAGGATCCATTGGTGAGCAAGTGATGTAATGCTAAATTTCTCCAAATCTATTCAGATGAAGATGAAACTCATCTAAATTTTGGACGGCCTGAGAGTAAGTACATTATCAGGAAATTTTTGGGTGACCATTTTTTTTTGCATTTTTTCACACCAAAATATTTATAAAAACAATGCTGTCTGTCACCCCAACCAAGATTTAACCAAGGTTTATTAAAAAAAAAACAAAAAAAAAACAAACATTTTTTTTAGCCAGTGCAAACTGCTAATTAAGTGCAAAGTGTTAGTTTCAATTTGAGCTATTTGCCCTGCTATAGGCTATTGGCTATGCTAATTAGAAGGCGACCAATTCCACTTAAGTATCATTTATTTGATGTGTGAGCGCTGACGGAAGCGTTCAGCCCTCGTGTGAAGACGGACGAGCGTAAAGACCTGCGACTTTTTCCTGTGCGACTTTAACCGAGCAACGAAACCGGCAACGCACTTAAGTATCATTTTTATCTTCCCTTCACACACTCCTTTTCTGTCCTCTTTCTTTCCACCTCTATCATGTGTTTCCAAACCATTCCGGTTGTCTCTCAACCACGCTCTACCACCACACGCAGACGACAACGTAATCTTGCTAACCTGCACCCTATCTCTACATCTTCTACTGCACCTCTTTCTTTCTCTGTGGGTCTCTGGAATTGTCAGTCAGCTGTCAACAAAGCTGACTTCATTTCTGCTTTTTCTTTACAATCCACACTCAGCATCTTGGGCTTGACTGAGACCTGGAATCGTCCTGAAGACTCAGCAACCCCAACTGCTCTGGCTATCAATTTCTCTTTCTCTCACACCCCACGTCAATTTGGCCGGGGTGGGGGCACTGGTCTGCTCATGTCAAACAAATGGAAATACTCCACCCACTCTCCCCTATGCAATTACAACTCATTTGAATCTCATGCGATTACTGAAACAGCTCCTATAAAGCTCCAGATTGTGGTAATTTACCGCCCCCCTGGGCAAATTCTAGCCACCTTCCTAGAGGAGCTGAATGGGCTGCTGTTCGCTTTCGCAGAGGATGGCACTCCACTCTTAGTCTTTGGCGACTTCAACATTCATCTAGACAAGCCTTATGCTACAGACTTCCATTCTCTCCTTGCTTCATTTGATCTCAGACGCCTTACCACTACAAGCATGCACAAATCAGGCAACCAACTTGATTTAATTTACACACGCACTTGAACTGCAGACAACATTTTGGTACAACCACTGCATATCTCCGACCATTTCTTCATTACATTTAAACTACATTTTGCAACCTGTGTGCCACCAACCCCTATACCAGTTACTTTTAGACGAAACCTATGCTCCCTTTCTCCCTCCCATCTTTCCTCTGTAGTATCCTCCTCTCTACCCTCACCTATCCATTTCTCATCTCTGGATGTGAATGCAGCTACTGACACTTTATGCTCTACTTTAAACTCTTATCTAGACTACATTTGTCCTCTCTCCTCCAGGCCAGCACGGGCTGCCTCTTCTAAAATGGCGCAAATGAAAAGATCCATCAGACCTGAGTAGGTATCAGTCTTTGCTTTCCTCTTTCTCTGCTGAAGTCCACACTGCCAAATCCTCGTATTTCCACAACTAGATTAACAGTGCTCCAGGCACACGTAATCTCTTCAGAACATTTAATTCTCGCCTCTGTCCCCCTCCACCACTTCTATAACAGCTGATGATTTTGCCACATTCTTCACAGCCAAAACTAGAACAACCAGTAGTCAGTTCTCACCTCCACACACACAGGACCTTCAACCAACTACATCCACTGCTAAAACTCCCATCTTCTCCTTCTGTCCCCTCACTAAGGCAGAGGTATCTAAATTTCTCATCTCCAGACATCCTACAACATGTCCTCTAGACCCAATCCCCTCACACCTTCTCCAAGCAATCTCTCCCACACTCTTACCAGCACTCACACACATCATCAACACATCCCTCCTCACAGACACTTTCCCCACTGCATTCAAGCAGGCTCAGGTAACCCCACTGCTTAAAAAACCTACATTAAACACTTCTCTTATAGAAAACTACAGACCTGTCTCTCTCCTTCCATTCATAGCAAAAACACTCGAATGAGTTGTTTTCAACCAGGTATCACTGTTTCTTTCACAGAACAACAAACTGGATGCTAACCAGTCAGGTTTCAGGATTGGCCATTCAACTGAGACCGCACTACTCTCAGTCACTGAAGCCCTGCGGATTGCAAAAGCTGATTCCAAATCATCAGTTCTCATTCTGCTGGATCTATCTGCTGCTTTTGACACTGTCAATCATCAGATCCTGCTGTCTATCCTCTCATCACTGGGCATCACTGGGATTCCACTTCGCTGGTTTGAATCCTATCTCACTGGTAGGTCTTTCAGGGTGGCCTGGGGAGGGGAGGTATCCACAGCAAATCAACTGGTAACTGGGGGTTCCCCAGGGATCAGTCCTTGGACCCCTCCTCTTCTCTACATACACTACATCACTGGGTCCCATCATACGGGCACATGGCTTCTCCTAACATTGCTATGCTGATGACACACAGCTCTATCTCGCTTTTCAACCAGATGATCCAACGGTAGCTGCACGGATCTCAGGCTGCCTGGCGGACATCTCAGCATGGATGAAAGAACATCACCTACAGCTCAACCTGGGAAAGACTGAGCTCCTTGTCTTCCCTGCTACTCCAACTCTACAGCATGATTTCACCATCCAGCTAGGTTCTTCTACAATTACCCCATCAATTTCGGTCAGAAATCTTAGTGTAATCTTTGATGACCAGCTGACCTTCCAAGACCACATTGCGAAGACTGCTCGATCTTGCAGGTTTGCAATATACAACATCAGAAAGATCAGGCCCTTTCTAACAGAGCATGCTACACAACTTCTTGTCCAGGCCCTTGTCATTTCTAGGCTGGACTACTGCAATGCTCTTCTGGTTGGACTTCCATCAAGCACAATCAAACCTCTACAAATGATTCTGAATGCAGCGGCACGACTGGTCTTCAACAAGCCCAAAAGAGCCCGTTACACCTCTCTTTATCTCCTTGCACTGGCAACCGGTTGCAGCTCGCATCAAGTTCAAGACATTGATGCTTACATATAGAACAGCCACAGGCTCAGCACTCGCCTACTTCCACTCACTATTACGAATCTACTTCCCCTCCAGAAGTCTGAGATCCGCTAGTGAGCGACGCCTCATGGTACCATCACAGAGAGGCTCAAAATCACTCTCCAGAACATTTTCGTTCACCGTTCCTGGCTGGTGGAATGATCTTCCCACCCCTATCCGGAATGTTGGATCCCTGACTATTTTCAAGCGACAGCTGAAAACTCACCTCTTTCGACACCTCTTTTCGACACTACTAAAAAAACAACAACAAAAAAACCTGTCTTTCTCTTTATTTATTCCTTCCCTTTCTAGCTTGTCCTAAGTTGAACAATGCCTGAGACTTGGTTTTATGAGCACTTCCTCTGTCTGTTTGCCTCTTTAAGATGAATCGCTTTATGTATTCCCCAATTGTAAGTCGCTTTGGATAAAAGCGTCTGCAAAATGACTAAATGTAAATATAAATGTATAAAATTCTCTCTTTCAATAGCTTCAATGTCATTGACTACTTTTTGTTAGTAGCTTGTAGTATGGCTAATTACTTCTCAAAAGAAGCACTGAAGTACTTTGAATTATCTTGCTTTTCAAAGCCTAGTGAAGAGGTCCAGCAATAGAGAGTCTATGAATAGATCGAGTCATTTCAATCAGAGGAGTCCATTTTGATGGTTCCTGGTCCTGCTAAAAGAAGGGAGTGAAGATGTTTCTCAATAATGTGTTGATGAGCCGTGAGGTGACTCTTCACACGTTCCCCACCCCCTTCCAGCGGCTATGACAGGCATCTTCATGTATCCTTTCTTGTGACGGATTGCCTAGGTCTTCCTCTCAATAATTCAGAGCAGGGAACTCTTATGGGAAGCACAGGCAGCACAAACATGTCCCTCTCAGGGACAGGACATGACTTCTGCATTGTCTCTCCTTCACAGCCTCTAAAATCTGCGTTGCCAGATTTTGCAAGAAAAACAAGCAAACTGGTCAGAAAAAAGAAGTATGAAATAAGTCTGTTAGGTGTTGGATTATTGAAAAACGTATTTGATTCATTCTTATTTACTCATAAAAAATAAAACGCAGTAAATGTATTTGTGTTAAAAAATGCATTGAAAGGGCTAAATGCTGTAAAGTAGTGTCTTTTCAACACTTAAAAATTAAGTTTCTTTATGTTTCCATTATGGACCTTTAACATTCATGGAACATTCATGGAAGGATCTTTATTTTATTAAAATGTTCTGCACATTAAGAAAAAAATGGTTCTTTTAAGCACTGTTCACTGAAAGGTTCTTTGGTGAACCAAAAATGGTTCTTCTATGCGGCATCGCTGTGAAATCCCCCTTTTGAAAAATAATAAAAATGCAACTACTAACTAATCAAAAAAATTTTAATAATTATATCATTTTTCAAAATTAATGTTTCATGTATACTGTAAACCAGCCATCTAATCAATTAATACATCTTAAAGGGATAGTTCACCCAAAAATGAAAATTCATAATATGAGGAAAAATACTATGGAAGTAAATGGGAACCATCAACTGTTTGGTTATCCACATTCTTCAAAATATCAGAAGAAAAAATTCATACAGGTTTGGGACAACTTGAGAGTGAGTAAATGACAACAGAATTTTCTATTTTTTGGGTGAACTATCCCTTTAAGACTAAATGTGTGCATACATTTATAATGAAAGTGCATTGTGCATTACTGGGAGAAACGTGGGAGGAAAAGTAATTAATAATGGCAAAATATATCAAGTAGGAAGATTTAATAGCTGCAATAAGTGGTTGGAATCACTTTATTGTGCAAAGGGGGAAGATACAAGACTGCATTCTGGAAATAAACCCTTCAAATACTGTAACTACCCATATTTATAAGCAACTTTATGAGAAAACAAACTTAAAGTAGCTTATAATAAGAGGACATGGCAACACTGACTAAAATCTGTCTGCGTCTGTTATGGAACAAATGTGGATTGTGTTTTCTTGTCTGTTATGCCCCCAGCTGAATATTTCAAAACACTGGGTTGTGAGATAAATTAGCCTGAAAATGATTGTTTCTTCAGCATGCATTTCACCTATAATGAAACTCCAAAACAAGAGGAACGTGGACTCGGTTCGTCAAATGATTTTCATCAAACCATTTTCCCCCCACACTGAGTCACCATATTCTCTTTTGCAGTCAATACAAATAACATTTTCACTGAATACACAGACAGTAACTGACACCAGCCAAACGACCAGCTGCCTTGTACAGACAAACATTCAAAAGCCAAGATAGAGAAAGACAACATTCAAACCAGAAACAAAGGGATTCTCCTGATAATCTCTTTCTGTACTTGTGGACAAGAAATAAATCTTATTTTCTCCATCCACAAGCGCAAGTTCACAAGTACCTTGATCATGAAACATGTGCCCTGTAGATTTCTAAAAAAGTGAAAAGACTTTCACTCCACATCCAGAGTGTTTATGAAGTATTAATCACTACTTTGATAATGCTTTCAGCTGTCAGTAAGCATAAGCATAAATCAGTGTGATAAATGCGATAAAAGTCAGCAGATTACATCTGGGCTTGGGCATAAGTATAAGTGGTGCATAATCGCATCACTTTATGGGAATCTTTAACGCTTAAGGGAGTCGAATGCGCCTCCTTAATATCCGGGTGTTATGTTTTAAGCATCATATCCTGGTGTGATTATGGATTGCTGTGTTCTCGTATGCATGAGCACCAGTGAAGTTGACCTCATTTCTCTCTGGAATCTCAATGGTGAATTCAGACCATGTCGTTCCACATCAGTGACATCAGAGCGCTCATTTGGGGATCGTGGGCTGCATTGATTGATTATCTAACACTGGCCGCTCAATGGACCTCAAAGTTTCCAAGTTATCCTTTTGGGGAAAGTCCGTGCACACTAAAATGAATGGAACATATAGAGATATAAACAGTCAGAGGGAGAGAGAGTGTGAGTGAGAAATAACACAATTTCAGTGTAATCTTTCTCCGTTCCACTGATATGCTGGCATAAGGGTTATTCAATAACAAAATCCTGCCTACTTAGAAGGAAAAACAATCAAATCATAATGCAATTCAATCTTCTCACTGAGGCACAGAACAGAATATTACATCCTCAAGGACTGATTAGAAAACATATTAAATAACAGATAAAGAGTGTGGAAAAGACAAGAGCATAAAGATAAACACAGTGAAGTGGAAAGAGGAGGACCAGGGACCATAGGGATCTCTGCACCTGGGACTCAAACCTATTGGACACATAACAACCCAAATTTTATTCTGATTGCAATGTGGGATTAAAGCAAAGAGGCAGTGAAATGTTTGAATGCAATGATAATGCTTAGTTATTCACCATTTCAGTTATTGGCTGTTATTAGAATTTTTTAATTCACACTGATCTTGATATTATACGGATATTGAATATATATTACCTGATATTTAATATTTAATTGTGCATACTCATTTACATTTACTTTTTTTTTTTTTTTTAACATTTGGATTAGCTTTACTGCCATAATACTAACATAAAAAGACTAATACTTCAACAAATTAAATGTTAAATGTAATCTTTAACAAATTTATGATTTTTATTTTTTTAATTTGTACATTATAATGTCTAAATACAATTTAATAATTTTATTTTATTTTACTTTATTACCCATATCTATAATTTCAAGACATTGTATTTAGGCATTGTATTATAATGTCTAAATACATTTTTGAAAAAAAATGATTTTAATTTTTTGTATTTTATTGATTGATTGATTTGATTTATTGTCTTTTTTTATTGCATCAGCCATAACATGATAATAATTTCAAGATATTGTATTTAGATATTATCATTTTGTATTATCATATTGCATTAGGCATATATTATTTAGTACATTATAAAGCCTAAACACACTTTTGCGAATATATATTTATTTATGTATTTATTTAAAAAGAATAGTATAACATTTTCATATACCAGTCATTTATCAGATATCATAACACGATAATAATTATCTGCAATAATTTCAAGATATTGTATTTAGGCATTGTACAGTATAATGTATATATATATATATATATATATATATATATATATATACACATATATATATATACATATACATATATATATACATATAAAGTAAAATAGTTAAAAAGTAAAAGTTGAAAAAAAATGTAAATAGTGTTCAGTCTATTTGAACTTTTCCTGCACTTCTAGTAATTATGACTTTCAAAAGAGATCAGAATTGTACCTGAAGACTAAAGGGTTCAAGAGCTGCAGGCATTTCATTTTAGTTACTTAAGAGGGGTTAATTACGAATGTTGATTCCTAAAGTAGCTTTACGTTTAAAATAGTCCATAAATTTATTTCATTTTGTAAAATAAACTCAACATCAGTTGCATATAATCTCCAAAATAAACAAAGCAATTATAGAAGCCCAGACTCAAATTCATGCAAGGGAGACAAACTGAATGACGATATGTGGATTTACATAATGTTTATATAACTGTGCAGGGCAGTAACATTCTCTGTAATGGAAACAGGATTGACTGTGTACTTAATTGTAACTGTCTGCAGGGTACTGACAGAAATGATAAGCACCATTAGCATATGAGCTCTCATTATGCTCAGAGGTCATTTCAATCAATAGCTTGTTCTGTGGGCCTGTTTTAACAACACACTGGGAATAAAAAGAGAGCGATAAATGGGTTTAACAAAGAGACAAAGAGAAGAGAAACAGAGAGAGAGAGATGAGCTAATTTAGTCTCTCTTCTTGTGAGAATAAATCTCATCAAACCTGTCAAGAACATGTCCAGGCCACATTTCACCCAAAAATCACCCTGAAGAAATAAATTATATTTTGTATAAAGATTTTTTTTTTCCCCCATCAAATTTGCATCTGTAATCAAAAAATCTCAATGCTGTAATGCACAAAAATATTGATTTTATTATTTATATTATTTCTAAAGCAAAGCATTCATACATGACATTATTTATTGTATTGTCTATCATTTATGCTGATTAAAATAAAAAAAAGACAAAATATTACATTTTAATTTATGAAAATTATTTAAAAATGCAAAAAATCGTAATAGTCCTAAAAAACTTCTATTATTTTTTTTTTGTTTGTTTCTTATTATAATCCTTAGATTTAGGGATAAAATGTGACCTGGACATGTTCTTGACATGTTTTATGAGACTCACCCATGAGCTTTTTCATGTAATTATATTATATTATTATATTTATGTTGTGCAATTTATAAAAATGCACTTTGCTTTTATTACCTGTACAAGAGAGACGGCATTTAGTAATATTTTTCTGAGCGGCGCTCCCATGCAATGTTATGAAATGTGGTAATGATTCTTTTTTAAGTGTCAAATAAACTTAAACACATGCACCTAGAGGCTTTTAGATACTGTTTACAGGAAAAATACAACCCTAGAGAAACCGAACTGATGATAAAACAAAAGACAATATTAACAAATAAACATAATGCTGTGAAAATATAAGGAAATTTGATCTCATCATGCTGTACATTAGAGATGATCACACTCACAGATAATAACACCTCTAAATTCACTGGGAATAAAATATGTTGGGTTTATACTCCGTCGACCTAGAATAAAAATCCAATACGGGTCTAGAGAGCCACTTACTGCCCCGGAGGGAGAGAGGCTAACGGTTAACAGCGGAGATTGCAAGGAAGTAGCTGTGCCGACAGATTTCAATAAAGCTAACAGGAATTCCTCGCTGAGGTTTTTCAAATTAATAGTCCAGTTGAGGAGTCGGGGCAATCATTCTAGTGGAGCTGTCGGAGCGTGGCTGCGGCTCCTGAATAATGAATGTGCAGGGGCAGACAGTGTTTGGACATGGAGCAGAGCTCCGTTAGGCCTCTGTGTTCTGCTCAGCTGTGACCTTGACAAGCTGCCGCCGCTGCAGACAGGTGCAAGTCAGAGCCCAGATGGGACTCCAGCAAAGAAAACATGTAAATGTCATGGAGAGCGTCAGAGGACTCTGGAAATATGTGCTATTCGTGAACACAAGTTCATCATTTTCGTAAATAACCTTTCCTGTGATATATAGCAGTTTCATAAAGACTTTCAGCTCACTTGTGCATCAAAACTTTCATTATATTGTAAAATACCAGTTGAGGAAAAATCAACATGATGCTTTGAGATTTTTCAATAACTGTCCTCAGTAACTCTAGGGTGATTGTTTACTAAAGGCAAAAAGTCTCATTTAGCCAATAAATTAAAGATCAAATCAGAACAAATCATCAGTTAGCAACACATTTTTGCACATTAAGTGACCTCAACTTGAAAAAGAAAAGATTAGCTTTTGACATGATTATACAACTACAAATTAACAACATAAATAATCATCATAATTTATTCATGCTGCAATGTATGCCGGGAACTCTTTTAACAAATCATCAAAATTGCTCAATAGTTCAGGCAACTACTTTGGGGTATGTTAGGGAATGTGTTTTGTCTTGGTGTTGGTGTGTCTAAGTAATTCATATTTCTTTGGATTCAATAAGCAAGTAAGCTAGACAAATCAAATTTTTATCAAATCAAATTTCTGATTTTTTTTTTTTTTTTTTCTAGTGCACATCATGCCAAGTTTAGAAGCAGGCTGTGGAATCACGGCTGGTCTGCAAAAAAAAAAAAAAAAAAAGGCGGCATTATGTGGTGTAAATATACACAAAAATACATACAAAATAACTTTTGAGTTTGATCTGATTTTAAAAGTACACTGTTGTTCAAACGTTTGGGGTAAGTAAAATCTGTTAATATTTTTAAAAGAAGTCTCTTATGCTCACCAAGGCTGCATTTATTTAATCAAAAATACTGTAAAAATAGTAATATTGTGAAATATTGTTACACTTTAAAAGAGCTGTTTTCTATTTTAATACATTTGAAAATATAATTTATTCCTGTGATGCAAAGCTGATTTTCAGCATCATTACTCCAGTCTTCAGTGTCACATGATCCTTCAAAAATCATTCTAATGTGCTGATTTGCTGCTCAAGAAATATTTTTTATTATTATTATAAATGTCAATTTGTTGTGTTGATTAATATGTGGAAATAGAGATGCATTTTCTCAAGACTCTTTGTTAAATAGAAATGACTTAAAAATACTCATTCAACAAACTATATCTCTCCAAATACATAGTGTTTTTAAATGAGTAATTTAACTAAAGAAATTTTGTGCCATCATTTATTCATCATCATGTTGTTCCGACCCCATGGAGAACTTAAGTAGCTTTTTGCCACAACAACTGTGGATGGCTATTTTTATTGCCAATCTACTATAAGGACAAAGAAAACACAATAAGACTAGTCCATGACACGTGCACTACATTGCAATTCTTCTGAACCTCCATTCAATAGATTTTTGTGAGGAATAGGCCCAAATTTAACTGTTACATTGACCATAGACCATATTTTAGTCATGTAATTTTAGGCTACCACGTACTTTTTCTATTTTTTTATCTAAACTCCATTAATCATTTAAAGCAGGTAGATGTTTTTGCCACTATCAGGGCAGCGGAGGGTGGCATGTGCCCAGGGACCAGTTAAAAAAGACCCGGACCACCAACAAGCAGGCTGCAGCCGTTTGTTATCTATACCACCGCAGCACTGACAACAAATCTGTTGTACCGCCATTATAGAGGAGAGCGGGAGCGATAGGGATCAGGAGGAAGCTGTTATCATACCTCCCTGCCGCCAATGGAGAGCACAGAACCCGATCCAGAGCGCAGGTGGGCTGGTATTTGCCTTGATCATGTTTCCTCTGCTCACTGAGGGTCTGTCCCGCGGCACGCTGCGAAAAATGATAGTTCTCTATTTACAGACCTACATCCTCTAGCTTGAAGCCACTTGTCAATTTTCCTCTCGTCACAGTCTGTCTGTCATAAGTATAAGCAGGCCGGCACTGCATAAAACGAGAGACCTGGAGTCAAGAGGAGATAATGAGAATGAACATTTCCTTAATAACATTCTTATCATTACAGTGCAAGAAATTTATTTGATTTGAACTGCTTACAACACTTCCATAAGCAGGAGTCTATCATTCTTACATGCTACTTTTACTATTTCTCTATATTTCATAGAAATAGTAGTACAGAAGTACGGTAGTTTCAAACACAAAAATCTTAGCATTAATTATATACTATTATTTATTAATATTTTAAATTAGCTTATTTTTTCAGTTCTCATTTTACTTTTAATTTAATTTTTAGTGAATTTTGTTTATATATATTATTTATATTGTTTTTTAAAAAATATAAAAATTCATATTTTACATTTTTTTTATTCATTTAGTCCATCTAATTAGATTTGTTTTATTTCAGTTTTAGTGATTTTAGTACTTCAATTTAGACTTATTTCTAATTCTTAGTTTTTTAAGTTTAGGTTTTTCATTTAATACGAATATTTTGCTTTCGCTTTATTTCAAAAAACAAAAATAATTTTTTTACATTTTTAGTTAACAGTAACAACACTGGTATGGAACGCTATGGTGAGCTGATCATCTACTTAGACATGGATCAAATTAGAGGAGATGGAAAAAAGGATCTCTGTAAAAAAAAAAAAAAGAGAGCTATGACAGATACAAAGCTAGAGCTGATCCTCAGACCAGTTAAGATTAGAAAGCAGGACATGAATTGAACAATAAAAACACATGGTCTATGTAACGGTTGGTAGATTTCAAACAGCTTTGCACATTGTTGCCCCTAGTGGCACACTGCTTATCCTACAGTATGAAATTGGTTGATTTATCTATGTTTTTATACGACTATATACCACTAAAATGAATCTTAAACTGCAATAGAGAAACAAGCAGTATTCAAATATAAACCTAGGTCTGTGTTTTGAAAAGATGTAAAATGTTAAATGGATAGGGCTACACATGCACATGAAGTGGTCTGAGAATTGAAGGTGGTTAAATAGATAATATAATGGATTTAAATCTGTATATTTGCTAAAACTGCAAACTAATATATACAACCCACACAATCCCAATATAAAACAGACAAACTAATATTTAAAGGCCATGTTTAACTGAACACAATATTCTCAGTGGAGGTAGTGAACTGTATTGTGTTTGTCCACTTTAATTGCAAATGTGCACTGAGCTTCGAGTACCGCTTATGAAGAAGCTGGATGTTAATTTTAAGTGGTCTCCTAGGAATTCAATAATTTAATGACAATATAATATTTCCTAACCATAATATAGGTGCAAGCAGCAATTAAGGGATCAAGCACATCAACTGGAGCATGACACTCAAAACGAGTATGTTTGAAAAATCTAACGATTCCAAAACAACCATTTTAGGCAGAGCAGTGCAAAGGTTATGGATGCATTCCAGTATAAAACAGTAGAGCATGCAATGCAATGAAGTTAAAGGTGCAGTATGTGATTTTGACAGCTAGCAGTAGAAATGGGTACTGTAGTATTTAAAATTTAAAATGTTGGAGAGCATTGTTTTTCCTTCCCCCTCCTCCCCAGACTCAACACTTACGCGGGTTGCCAGATTGAGGACATGCAACATGAACAAGCGTGATTGAAAATGGAAGGCAACAAGCTTTACGCTGTGAGTTGATTTATCTGTGTTTTAATAAGCCTCTGGTCATAAAGCTTTTTAGCCAGATTCTGAGACTTTTTAGGTTGGGCAGAATCTGCAATCTCTAACCCAGTTTGTTTGCTAGCTTCCATGGCTACAATACACTGTGTTTTCCACCAACTGGTGTCAAAATATTATTGGGTAATTTGGCAGTGAGCGGAATCATACAGACCAAAACAAAAACAGACATTCTGACACAGAATATACATTTCAAAGTAGAATAACTGGCTGTAGCATTGTTTTTCAGAGAAACAAGTATGTGAGTTTTCTAAATATCTGCAAACATATTATGGTATTTCTATGCTTTAGTACAGGCTAAAAATTACATACAGCAAATTTAAGGTTATGAGTAGGCCTATATTACACAATTTTTTTCACTACATTTTACATCAGGTGGTGCTATCATACATTATCACAGGGACCCTGAAGATCGCATATGAACAATTTTCTATAAAATTCAAAATGTGCTAATATGGCTAACCTTGGAAAATGGGTATCATTGTACTCAGTATGACTCAGAATAAGATCTCATTTCAATTTCAAGACTAATTTTAGTTCAATACACCAAAGCATTGGTAAAACACAGCATTTTATACTAGTTGGCAGAAAGTAATGCTGACCATAGAACACTGGGTATCATTCAACTCTATGTATTAAATTTTGTGGTTGCTTGACCAGTAGGTCATGGTGATGATGACATATACCTTCTGATAACACACCAAACTGTTGTCAAGATATACCCTTATTTTCTGTCAAGCATTTCTGATGTTAAACATTTGTGAAGCCAGTTCTCATTAATGTTTTTTTTTTTTTAATCTTACATATGGAAACATTTTTTAAAGGCTTGGTCTGAAGATCATCTAAAGCCTGGAAAACATACACAACCTTCATAATTTGAATAGATTTTAAAAGGCATCATACACTTACAGATTTTGTAAATAGTTACGGAGAAAAACTGGGCATCACAAGCTAAAGGAATGAGGATCACACACTACCAGACTTTTAACTTGCTCTGAACACAAACTCAGAGAAACATGCGCCTCATTGCTAGGAGACAAAAACACATGGACTACATAATGGTTGGTAGATCTCAAAGTGCTCCACAAACTATTGCCTCTAATGGCAGACTGCGTGTCCTACATTAAAAAAATGGGAAATTTGTCTGGAAAACTCCAAGTAAGCTATACAAGCCACACAAATCCAATACAAACATACAAATCATGACTCATGACAAATAAAAACAAGTGTTCTAAAATCAGCTCAAAATATCAGTCATGTTTGATATCCTCAGACTGGATGGAATCAGTCAGTGAAGCTAAAAATTCAGAGCGTGTGCATATCATGTGATTTTCTGTGAAATGCATAAACTACAATTGCCTAAAATCTGCAGACTGGTTCTGACTTTGGGCAACTAGCGTTGACTCATCCAGACTGCAAATCATGCAGTGTCTTTCTGCCTTAAGCAAACTTTGTGAAGATTGAACAAAGTTTCTAAGAACAGTAGTGAAAAAAAGAGAAAACAGATTTTGTAATTATTCAAAATAGCAGTTCGTCCTGTTGGTCATGCTACCAAGACAACATCTGCAAACTACACTTGTCAAATCACATCAGTATCAACAAAACATTGGCTTTTTATATGCATGTTAATCAAATGAGCCATGTGCATTGACAAGGCAAACGATATGACCTATATTAGACAGAAATGATTTTCACACTGTCTAGACAGGTTTTTTTTTTTTTTTGGAGCTCATAATGAGACAAACATGCTTTCCCTTTCACTAGCAAAATGTCATCTGTCAGAAGACATCAGAAAATATGCGGTGGGAGGGACGCACTGGGGCAGTGTCCATGCATGAAATGCAGCATAGACGACTCTAGCACATGCATGATTCAAAGCCCTGCTGACTGCTGGCAGCTTTGTCCTCAGATGTGTTATGCAGCAGAGATTTCAAATCCCTCTTTTCAGAGCGATACAGTGGCGTTGTAAATACCAAACAAACAAAAGTGTGTTTACTGGTAATATTCTGATGTGCTTGAACAGATGCAATTACACGCATGGAGCTGGTCCCACATGTGGCCGTGAGGGAAGGAGCCTGCTGAGTCAGCAAGAAGACATTTACCGCACTGACGCACCGTTCAGTCTGGCAAATTGTCCTTGCAGACATTTCAAGTTAAGACAGAACCTAAACTGACCATATTAGCTTCTTAAAGCAGGTTCCTGCTCTTATTGTGTACAATAAATCAGTGAACGTTATTATTATAAAAAAATCTTTGCAATCTTTAATCAAAATGGGATAACTTGCTCCACCTTTGCATTGAATTTCTTTTCTTTTGCATTGAATTTCACAAATCTTTCTTACTTTTTATACCTTTCTGAATCAGTTCTAGTATATATAGTTTATAATAGAACAATTTAAAGAAACAGTTGACCCAAAAATTAAAATCTGCTGAAAATATACTCACCCTCAGGCCATCGAAGATGTAGATATGGAGAAATTTAGCATTACATCATTAATCCACACGACTCCAGTCTATCAATTAACGCATATAGAAGTGAAAACCTGCATGTTTATAAGAAACAAATCCATCAAGACATTTTAACTTTAAACCATCAATTCCAATCAAAATAGTCCATAATGCTGCTTCCTCTAGTGAAAAAGTCTATCCCCTATTGTTTCCTCACATCAAAATTCAACAACATAGTTGTTTAGAGCTGTCTAAGACTGGTGCTTGATCTGTGCATATTTCTCTCCTGATTCAGAGATGACTTTTTCACTGGAGAAAGCAATATTATGGATATAAGACTCATATTTTAGACAGAAGCAACGGTAAAGATGAATTTGTTATAAAAATGCAGCTTGATGTTAACTGATGGACTGGAGTGGATTACTTGTGGATTATTGTGATGTTTTTCCAGCTGTTTGGAATCTCATTCTGACGGCACCCATTCACTGCAGAGGATCCATTGGTGAACAAGCGATGTAATGCTAAATTTGTTTTGATGAAGAAACTAACTCAATTTTAACTAAATTTTCATTTTTTTTAAAGTACTCTTTGCATTTCTCTGTTACATATTATAGTTTTATTTTTTTTTCTTAATCAACACCTGAATACATCCTCATTAACTAAGTTTGAAAGCTTTTCACAACAAGAACCAAAGGCAGCATACTTCAATGAAACAAAAACACTATAAACACCACTTGGATGTGCCTCAAAGAAATTCATTCCATTAATGCAGATCTTTGGCTGCAGTGCCACTTTCTGCTCCGTCAGCCACTCCTCCTACTCATGCGGTTCAAAGCACTGCAGGCCCAGGCTAAACTACAGGAAGAGGAAATATAAAGGGCCTGCTTTACACTACAGCTGACCTCTCCATAAATCAAAACACGCACTATAAAAAGGAGTATAAAGCGAGATTACACACCCACTTGCAATGCCAATCACTGCTGGACCATAAACATCCTGAGAGAAGAGAGAGAAAGACAGCAAGAGACAGATGGGCATTAAGATGAAATGACAGAACACTGAAATGTACTTAAGAGAGATTTTTTAGCATAGCTCTCCAGCATAACAGCAGGGCCAAAGCTGTCCATTGAGGTTTAATCCATTTTTACATGCACACATTATCAACTGAGTTTGGAGTCCCTCTGAAGAGTGAAAGGATCCCATTCAAAAGCTGATATATCTTTAGCCATCTTTTTTTTTTTTTTTTTTTTTTTTTATACAAACTATGATTTCTCTGAACAAGAAGTGGTAACAGATCCAGCAGATCAGCAAACAAATAGGTGCACTTATATTATATAGTAAATGCAAAAAGTATGTCAAATGAGAAGCATGAATGTGCAGTATTCCTGAAACGGTAGGTAAGCAATACCTAGATGATCTACTGCATCCACTGAGAATTTGAAGTGTGCAGCAAGTGGGCACTTTGCTATTCCATAATGCCACAGGAGCTGAGGAGCAATCAGATCTGAAATGTTGAAAAAAATAAACGGCAGGAAACCATTTTATTTGAATAATTTTGTTGTACATCAGATGTATGAGGTGAGAGATAGGAAAAATAGGAAAAATAGACTGGGTTCTGCACAAATTAAGCCATGCTGATAACAAATATAATATAATATAATATAATATAATTAATATAACATAATATAATATAATATAATATAATATAATATAATATAATATAACAGACCTGTTTTAATGCCAGAAGAGCACTTAGCTTAAGATATCTCCAACTGTTCTTCTGAAACACTGTAAGAGCAGAAAAATTTATTGCTGTGAGGTACAAATGTACTTTAGTGCCAATAAATATGCTGCGCATCACATGAAGCTGCTCTCAGTAATTAAATTGATCCAATTAAAACTCTCTGATAGGAGTTTATCTCTTCGCCGGTAACAAGCACCCAAGGGACATGAAACAAGAGACAAGGGAAAGAAAAAATGGAACAGGTTTTTTTTTCCTGCGCTCTGTCAGGCAGGCATTTTATTTAAAGAGCACAGAGTGCTTTTGCACCCCTGACTAAGCATGACTGGGATGTCAACTTGTTTTTTTTTTTTTTTTTGTGTTTTTTTTTTAGTGCTTAGTGCTTTTGGTGCTTAGCATATTAGAAAAAGGATTATACAAAAGTTTGAAATCAGTAAGATTTTTTGTGTTTTTTAATGAAGTCTCTTATGCTTACCAAGGCTGCATTTATTTGATCAAAAATACAGAAAAAACTGTATTATTGTGAAATATTACAATTTAAAATAACTGTTTTCTATTTTAATATACTTTAAAATATGATTTATTCCTCTGACGCAAAGCTGAATTTTCATCAGCTATTATTCCAGCCATTTCTCAAGTCTTCAGCATCCCATGATCCTTCAGAAATCATTCTAATATGCTGATTTATCATCAATGTTGGAAACAGTTGCGCTCTTTAATATTTCTTTGGAACTTGTCATACTTTTTTTCAGGAGTCTTTGATGAATTAAAAGTTCAAGAGAACAGCTTTTATTCAAAATAGAAATCTTTAGTCTTTAATTACTGACCCCAAACTTTTGAAGACTTCTATTTTAAATAAATGCTCTTCTTTTTGTTGTTGTTGTTGTTGTTGTTGTTGTTTACTTTTTATTCATAAAAGAATCATATGAATATATACAGTATATGTATAAAAAATGTTGAATGTTAATGCCTATTTCAGACATCAAAATACTGGATGATACAGGAGTTAATGGTTTCTATTAGACCCAGACTGTTTTTCAGTGTCAGTCCATCTGTAAGTGTCACAGTTCAAATTCAAGTGTGACCATCTCTCACCGAACCAGGTCCTGAAGGAGAATGGAATGTTTCTATCCTCTCTCTCCCTCCCAATTCTGTCAAAAAGTTCATTTCAAACTTTTTTATCTTGTGTGTGACCTAGTTTAGCAGCACCACTTTCCAGGTGAGCTTAACGGCTTCAGCCCTGATGAGCCCTTGTGGATGTCATTTCTGTACAGGATTTTTCTTTGTCTGTTTGGAGCTGGGGTGGCATGTATTTGGTTTGTCATCGTGGTTGCTGTCATATTAGTCTCAGCCTTAGACAGCAGAGCTGCCTACAGTCCTTCAGTGGCTGTCTGGTGCATCTGGCAAGCTCTAATCTGATTGGCTGGCTGAACACAAATTCTGGGAGTAAGGACAGACAGGATTTTAATCAGTCTTCCTGGAAACAAAGTGTTTATCAAAAGTGCTTGTTGTATTAACTTTGTAAAGAATGAATCACAGGAACTGTCAATGGTTATGAAAGATACTAAGTACAGTTTTGCTTGAGGCAGTTAGAAGCATATTAAAGGAATAGTTCATCCAAAAATGAAAATTCACTGAAAATTTGTTTACCCTCAAGCCATCCAAGATGTAGATGAGTTTGTTTCTTCATCAGAACAGATTTGGACAAAAATGCAGCATTACATCACTTGCTCACCAATGGATCCTCTGCAGTGAATGGGTGCCGTCAGAATGAAAGTCCAAACTACTGATAAAAACATCACAATAATCCACACCACTCCAGTCAATCAATTAACATCTTGTGAAGTGAAAAGGAGTGTGTTTGCAACCAAACAAATTCATTATTAAGGCATTTTAACATTTAAGAAAGTAGAAATAAAACAAATTCCAAAAAAGAAACAAGAAAAAGAAATGCTTGTAAAAATAAAATTTAAATATTGGCTTGGAATGAATGAAGGAATGAGAGAAGGATTGAATTAAAGAATGAAGGAAGAAATAAAGGAAGGAAGGAACGTTTGTTTGTTTGTTCCTTCATTCATTCGTTCGTTCACTCATTAATTTGTGTCTGCTTGAAAATGCCAAAATTTTAAACATTTTAAATAACAAATAAAATCTGACAAACAATCAATTTTAGCTACTTCAAATCAGACCAAATGTGCATGCATTACATTACATCATGAAAGTTCTGCCTTTACCCAAAAGGTGACTGGCTCTTTTAACCGAAAGGTGCATCTTCCTTCCTTAAGCCACCATATTCAGCATTTCAATGTCTCGTATTCCTTTTTATGCAAGTGGTCTATCCATCTCGGCCCCTGTCAGCATCACAGGAAGCCCTCACAATGCAGTTCACAATGTCTCAGCTACTACTGAATGCACCAGTGTCTCAATGGCTCACCAATATAGCCCAAAGAGGGGAACACTATGTACACTGCTTTTGTTTATCAATCTGTTCAAAATAACTGCACTTCGGGAGCATCGATCAATATACACAGACTTTAGTAAAGTCATCTGGGAATAAACCAGCAAATCTGTCATCACTGTGCATTTGAAAAGAGAAAACCCTTCACATTTCTATAAATCTATGAAACTAATTCTGGTTTCTAGTAATTTATGGAAAGTCCTGTGTGTGTTAATGACCCGTGAGCAATTTAATAGTTAAGTGCGCACCTGACGGAGTGTCTTGTTTGTTCAGAGATGCTCAGGGTGGGGAATTGGAATGGGAATAATGGGATAGAGTAAATTCAGAAAGATGAATTGCGCACAAACACGCACACTGCCTGCAGACAGGATGGTCCATCCAGAGAATGTTCCAGACACAACGGCACCACGCCAACACAAAGGACTCCAGCACAGCAGGGACACTCTCCAAGGTAAAGTTTGGAGCAGTCCATTAAAATGGAAAAACAATCATGAGCGGGCGGTGATGGAGTGTAGACCATTTCACAGTGGTGTACAGAGAAAAAGACTTATTCCTCCCCCCAAATGCAAAAGATTTCCAAGAAGGGGCACATTGTATGCACAGTTGGATAATAAACTACTAAGTACCATGCAGAATCACCCTGTCTGATTCATTCTAAAACAATGTGGTGATAAACACTGGTGTGTTATGGACACAGTGAGAAGGAGATTTCATTACACAGCTCTTAGGCTGCACACAGGCCTTGACTTCAGAATGGCCATCTAAATCTTTTCCAGAAAGGAATAGTTCACCCAAAAATGAAAATTTGCTCAATATGTACTCACTTTCAGGCCATCCAAGATGTAGATCAGAATGAGAGTCCAAACAACTGATAAAAACGTCACAATAATCCACACAAAATATGAGTCTATAATAATCCATAATAACACTTCCTCCAGTAAGAAAAATCCATCCCCTGTTGTCCTCTCACATATTTGTTTACAATTATTTTGATCTGTGCGTATTTCTCCCCTGACTCAGACTTGCAACTTTTTCACTGGAAGCAAGGGTTTGAAGTTAAAAACATCTTAAACGCACAGCTTTTCACTTCACAAGATAACAAATTCATGGACTGTGGATAACTTGTGGATTATTGTGATGTTTTTATCAGTTGTTTGGACTCTCATTCTGACGGCACACATTCACTGCAGAGGATCCATTGGTGAACAAGTGCTGAAATGCTACATTTCTCCAAATCTGATGAAAAAACAAACTCATCGACAACTTGGATGGCCTGAGGGTGAAAATATTTTCATTTCTGGGTTAACTATTCTTTTAAAATGAACTCCTCAAAAAATATGAGGAAAAAAACACTGTTAGATATTAACAATGAACTAACAATATTTGTAGAAATTTAGAAAATATTGAATATATAGAAATAATTGATTCAAATAATTGATAAGATGTGAATCAATTCTTTGTGCATTTTTCTTTAACTAAAGTTTTTTTTTCTTTCTTTGCAATGTGTTCATAAATGAACGATGAGAAAAACGATGAACTTTTCATGCTATTCAGAATGTGTAACTAAATATGCTGTTGCAGTAAAAATGCTATACATAATGTAATACCCTAAATAAGTTTCAAAGCATGAAGAGTTTAAAACCCATCAACTTCTAAATTGTAGATAATGAACATGCATTACTATAATTTTTAAAGAAACAGTTTTCATATGCTGTATATTTTGTATTGATACTTTTATGATACGTTTAAAATAACCTAATGTGAAATAATATGACATAACAAAAAGACTAAAAGAGAAACAATATGTTATATAAGTCCTTGATTTGCTGTTCAAGAGAAAGGATAATAGCCGCAAATACCAGTATCCTATATGCATTTCTATTCCTGTTCAAGTCAAAACAAGTAGGCATGCTTGTGCTAAATCATTCTGGAAGCTAAGAATAATAAGCCCAGCAGGGGGTGGAATGAACAGTGAAATGTTGTCAATTATAGCAAAATGTATAGCAGTTGGATCCAAATTTCAGCTGAGAAAGTTTTCACTCTGTGAATGTTAGATTTTAATCACAGCCCTCATACAACATATGATTTGAGCTGAATTCAAATCATGCGCTGGTAAGTTAACTATAAGTTAGTCAAGACAAACTTTGAATGTGTACTTGACAAAGCCTTGTTTGAACAGGTCACAGGCCTTGTGTAGAATAATAATAATAATAATAATATTATAATACATTTTATTTGTATGCGCCTTTCTCACACCCAAAGCGCTACAACAATGCAAAAAACAATTAAAATACAAAATACAACGATACATTATAAAACAGCAAAATAAATCAAATCAAAACCCTAATTAACAGCTTAATCATAAGAAGCAATTTTAAAAAGGTGGATTTTCAACAGTTTCTTAAAAATACTAGGAGCACTTCTAACATTCAAAGGAAGCGCATTCCATAACCTTGGAGCAGCACGAGAGAAGGCACTCTGTCCCATAGATTTTAATCTGGAGTGGGGCTGATAAAGAAGAAGAGAATCAGCAGAGTGAAGAGGACAAGAAGACATGCAAGGGGAACTAAATCACAAACATAAGAAGGAGCCAATTCATGCACAGGTTTATAAGTTAAAACAAGCGTTTTAAACTCAATGCGCGATTGAACTGAAAGCCAGTGCAAGTGTAGCAATGTGGCTCGTTCGTAGTGACTACGCCACCCGAAATACCGGGAATCAACCAAAGAATTTAACACACAAATACGTTCCACGTAGAAAAGGCAAGAGGTGTGAGTGTCCAATTTAAATAATCCTTTTATTCAGACTAAAATTATTAAACAACAATTTTAAAACCCACCAACAACATCATTAAATTGTCTTGGTCAAATAAGGAGGAAAAAGAATAATTGATGATCATCGCAGGGGCTGAGGCTTCTTGTACGAAGAACAGGCTAGTAAGGTAATGCACCCAAAAGAAAAGGAAAAAATATATATCCCAATCAATCAGAAATCACATCCACAAAATTCACTGCAAATAATAACCCAAAATACTGACACAGCAATAATGACACCCCTTGTTAAAGTGAATGGGGTGCTACCCAAGAAAACCAGCCTGCTTCTGAGAAACACTCAGCTCCTGCAAAATACAAAAAGAGAAGAAAAAGAATCAGTTACACAAACAAATCTAACAAAATACACATTGAAAACACAAATAAATTACACTGTCACCATAACACAAAGATGACTAACTCAGTACTGATCGCGGATCATAAGACTTCATAAATGACCGAGATCACTAATACCGCATAGCGGTAATCACTCTAATTAATAGAAACTGTTATGAAAACAGTCAAAATCGAGACTGAGGCGTTAGTGACAGTATCGACAAAATCCAGACAACAACAAATAAACAAAAAGAAGAGATATCCTAATACAACACACACACACACACACACACAAGACAAAACAGAAAAATCAAGCCCACTTAATTGGACAAAAATGTGACGACCCAAAGCAGCAGCGCGGCCCAAAGAGTGGGGGTAGAAGAGAGCTGCGTTAAGGTGACTGCTCACACTCAGTCTACCTCAATGCATACGGGGACCCTAAACATAAACATCCGTTACAAACTCATTTTAAGAAAAGACATACAAAATCCTACAAAGAAAGAAAACGTAAACAATTTACTCACCCTATATTTAGATGACATAACACTCACAACCACACACGCCGCAGTCATATAGTAGCTCCTTTAGTTGGTAATACCGATATAAACAGCTGGTGCTCCGACCTGGCTATTATGCTGCCATGATGCACAGCGCACTGAAACGCATAATTGTAGTCAAATCAAACTTAACACGGCACCACAAACGCACCGCATTTAAACTCACCTGGGAGTAAGCAGCACACCATATGTACACACAGCCTCGATGGACCAACGTCACACTAAACAGGTAAAAATCACACTAAGTAACACGAATCAAACAGTGAAGCTATACCGCTAAAAACACGTACCTCCGTAATCCACAGCAATGAAAGCAAGGGGGCGGGCTTTTGACCATGACGCACTCCAGGAGGCATAGACAACAAGTTTATATACCATAACAGAGCGATACCTCATTGGCCATATGTTTAAGTGACGGTGACGTTTCAAACACGGCACAAGCCTCACTACACAAGTTACAGAGGACACCACTGATGTGCTGCCATGAGGGCGTGTGAGTGAGAACACATGCTGCTGAGTTCTGAATATATTGTAGCCGCTTGATAGATTTTGCAGGTAGACCAATATAGAGAGAATTGCAATAATCAATTCTTGAGGTGATAAAAGAATGGATGAGCCTTTCAGTAGCAGGTGTAGAAAGGAAAGGCCTAATCCAATCAATATTTCTGAGATGATAAAATGCTGATTTAGTAACACTCCTGGTGTGAGCCTCCAGTGTCAAATTAACATCAAATATCACACCAAGGTTACAAGCTTGTATAGATGGCAGTAAAGAGCTGTTATCCAGTGTCAGACTAAAGCTGCTACATTTATGGATGGCTGCTGATGTACCAATAAGAAGAACCTCAGTCTTAGAGCTATTTAATTTTAGAACGTTGTGAAGCACCCGTACTTTTATGTTCTGCAAACATTCAGAAAGGATTGCAGAACTAACTGTAACATCAGACTTTGTACTGATGTATATTTGGGTATCGTTAGCATAAAAATGATACCCAAGACCGTGTTTTCTAATGATTTGCCCCAGAGGAAGCATATAAATGCTAAATAGTATGGGCCCCAAAACAGAACCCTGAGGGACACCATATTTGACCTGACTAATGTCTGATTTGTTATTTCCCAAAACAACAAACTGGGATCTATTTGTAAGGTAGGATCTGAACCTTTCAAACAGTGCCAGAGATACCGAGCCAACTCTTTAGTCTATCAAGTAATATAGAGTGACATACTGTGTCAAATGCTGCACTCAGGTCTAACAAAACCAAAATGGTATTGGCACCAGAGTCAGCTGAGACCAGGAGATCATTCATAACACGAACCAAAGCAGTCTCAGTACTGTGCCCCGACCTAAACCCAGATTGGAAAGGCTCTAAAAGGTTGTTTAATGACAAATGAGAATGTAATTGTGCCATAACAACACGTTCCAGGCCTTCAGCTAGAAAAGGAAGATTTGAAATGGGCCTGCAATTTCTTAGATCAGAGGTATCACATCCAGGCTTTTTAAGGACTGGTGTGATAGCTGCAACCTTAAGTTCACATGGAACAATCCCAGTAATGAGAGAAATGTTAACAATATTTAATATGAGGGGACTGATTGTCGACAGACACCCCTTAAGAACATTAGTTGGAACAGGGTCAAGGATACAAGTGGTTGAGTTCATTGTCAATACTAATTTTGATATATCATCAATGGTAACTGTTGCAAAACTAGAGAACAAAACCATAGGAATACTTGATGGAAGAACCTCAGGGAGCACAGAGCTGGGGGAGAACCAATAGACTTATAGATAGGTTAAATTTTATCCACAGAAAAGTTATGAAACTTGTTACACTGCTGAACAGAAGAACGTGGGAGACTTGTTTGGTTTTAAAATTTTGTTAATAGTCTTAAAAATTAAGATTTGCAAAAACAAATGTTTGGATTTGCAACGTCACTTATAATACATGAATAGTATTCAGCTCTGAATACATATAATTCAGCTCATATAACTCAGCTCAGAATGACATATAATGATAGACAGATACAGATAGACAGATATATAGAATTCCAAATCTAATTTAACCTGGAAAAAAAATGCATGTTTTAAGAAAAATTCTAAAACAAAGACACAAAGTCACTAATCAAATAATATTTTACTCAAGCCTTCTGGCTGATATAATTTGTAATGAAAGAGTATGAAAAATAGAAAAATAGAAGCTAGTGGTCTCAGACATTTGGACTCCTCTTCGTATTGAAAATTATTTTTCTAAATGGCAAAACGGCAAACTGAAAGCTTTTGAAGTAGACTGTGCCTCGTGCCAAGATGCAAGTCAAGCATCTACGCATTCTCCAACATGGAGGAAAATAAGTTCATAATCTGCACATCAATTCTAATGAAATATCAAGGACTAAAAATGCACTATAGGAGCATTTCGACCAGATTTTGTAGTGCTTGTGTACACATCAACAGATCAATTCAGCAGCTGTGTGTTGCAGTGACAGAGAGCCTTTGAAGTAGCTTTTCCGATCAATGTCCGAGATGCACATCTGTGGGACTAAAGATTTCTGTAGCCAAAAAATAAATAAATAAAAAATGTTCTTTGTATTCCATCCTAAAAAAAATAAATAAATAAAAATAAGAGAGGCTGCAAACTGGACCAGGACTCCATTGCAACAACATCAGCTACCTAAACATCATACAAAATAGTTTATTTATAATATTAAAACAGAAGTGTACTTTCAAATAATTGAAATCAAATTGTTTATAATACAAAATACAAAAATTAAAAACAAACACAAATAAATAAAAGCAGTGGGTTGGGTTCAGAACTATTCTAAATCACTAAAAAAAAATTGAAATTTGGGGCTTGATTTTGTGAAATATGAAACAATACACTTAAAAATAAATACACAGAGGAACAATTTTTGGTTCTTCAAAGAACCTCTCAGTGAAAAGTTCTTAAAATAACCATTTGTTTCTTAGTGTGAAGAACATTTTACTAATCTGAAGAACTTTTTCCACTTTATAGAACCTTTTGTACAATGAAAAAATTCCATAGATGTTAAAAATTCTTCATGGAAACACAGATGCCAATAAAGAACCTTTATTTTTCTCAGTTTTTGTAAAAATAATGAAACAGGTCTCCTGAACACTGCTTTAGGTTGGGTAAGTCCTTTTCCACACTTACCAATGATGCTGCTGTGCTGGGCTTTTTGGGATATTCAAACAAACAGAGCAATCTGTTGACAGCACCACAGAGACACAGTGTTTACTTATTTGGGTGGAATTATTTATGATAAACTAGTATAAGAGAAAGTACTTAACATTAACAAACCCACCTGTATCACCTTGTGTGGCCTTTGGCTCTCCATTTATTCTCAAATCTGCCTAGGAGAAACAAATAAGATATAAACAGTCTCCATTGTGGTTCGTCATTCCTATGGGAAGTGATTGAGAGGGCGAAATGCAGTGAAGAAAGGATATTTTAAGCTAGAAGTCAAACTGATGAGCAAGAGGTGAGAATATGTATGAAGGAGACAGAGAGAGACACACTTAGTGTGTACATAAGTGTGTGTGTGTGTGTGTGTGTGTGGAGAGAGACGCACTGAGGGATGAGGCAGAAACTGCTGCTATTTATATCCTCTTCAGTAACTACAGGGAACAGCCACCATCTGCATAGAGCAGGCAAAATCAGAGCCCAAATTTTCACAGAATACTCGCAACTAGTATCCATGTAGCTTCCGAAATAGCAGCATTACTGCATTATACTGCAGTGTTTGTATTAAATATTAAAATTGGATTTGTGCAGAAGGCTCCATTCACCTCTGGTTGAAATGGATTGCGTGCTCGCTTACATCAACAGCTTCCTGCGGGGAGCTGGCCGCAGCATCTTATACTGTCAGAGTCGCCGTTTATACGCTTGGGCTATTTATACAGCAGCAGCAGCTTTTAATAGCTCTGTTTGTCCCTGCACACCATCCTGCTGCTGCACTCATACTACTGCAGTGATCTGTTCTCAGCACACTGAACGAAGGTGGAAAGAGACGAAGAAAGAAAGACTGACAAAAATCAATGCATAAATGGTGATGAAACAGGCCAGAAATGTATTCAACTCTATTTCTGCAGTATATAGTATGTTTATATTGTAAGATGTGCAGTATTTAACAGAATACTGAACACTACACTGTATCTCACAATGCACTGCAGTCAACTTGACTTTTCTATTTACAATGTAGGGGAGACCGGGTATGGTTGTAATATGGGGAGAGTTGTAACAGCACCATTTCCACCTATCAGGGATAAGCTAGGAGTCCTATGATAATTTCATTATTTACTCACTTCCACCCTGATCTTATATGAATGGTTGACAAGGCTGTAAATAGATATATGCAGATTTTCTAAAGAAAAAACTGATTTTGGTGTAAGAATTTGATTTTTTTTTTTACCAAAACTATATTTTGCTTAGTACATAAACTGTTGCGGATTAAATCATATAACTTACATTAGAATAAATTGTAGATTCTCAGGCAAAATGTGATGCATTTTTAAACTGCTAATTTCAAACCGTTATGCTAATACAGCTACCTAAACATTGGATGACAGGGGTAGGGTAAGTTGTAACACAATTTAGCATTCCCTTACATAGAACTGAGAACTTTCATGTTGTCTATGGAGCTTTTTTAGCAGCTCAAAGCCAAAGGAAGTGTGGGTAAAATGTGCCCTATGCAGTTTCTGGATCCACCAAGCCTGGACTCTAGAATTAAAAACATTGGTTTGTCACCATTGTGACTCTGATTGAGAAAAAAAATCATGCATAGACACAATCTCACACACAAATTTAGAGTTTTTTGTTAGATCTACATGTTCTTTACCTCGGTATACTGGAGTTGAGTGTTCAGTAAGCATAAATACTGTTAAGGAGGTTTGTTCTAGTAGTCTAATTTACACACACACACACACACTCCTGTATCGAACAGAAAGTGGATTTGAGATGTGGTCATTAGTAGAAAGTACGACATTGTTTTGTATTGTTCTTTTAGATTGTTTCAATAAACCTATTTTTCAAGCAAACTTTATGAGGTGGCTGCTGTTTTAGCTTCTTTTGTCTGACTGTTACAACTTACCCCAGTATGTGTTACAACCTACCCTGGTAGTGGGGTAGATTGTAACATGGGCACTCCATGTATTTGACATCAGCTTATAAGGGCTGTGATATTCTTGCAGAGGTTTGAATTGGTGCATTTTGTAGTGAACACGTGGGTACTTTGTATAAAAGTTTGAGAACTCTAGCTCAAAAATCCAGCGAGTAACAGATACTGAAAAAAAATGTGTTACAACCATACCCAGTCTCCCCTAAACAAGAAAGGAGAAAAATAATGTGCTACAAAGGCCAGAAATTTAGGTAGTAACATAGCATACTAACATACTATTCCCACAGTATGTACAGGTGCATCTCAATAAATTAGAATGTTGTGGAAAAGTTCATTTATTTCAGTAATTCAACTCAAATTGTGAAACTTGTGTATTAAATAAATTCAATGCACACAGACTGAAGTAGTTTAAGTCTTTGGTTCTTTTAATTGTGAAGATTTTGGCTCACATTTAATAAAAACCCACCAATTCACTATCTCAACAAATTAGAATATGGTGACATGCCAATCAGCTAATAAACTCAAAACATCTGCAAAGGTTTCCTGAGCCTTCAAAATGGTCTCTCAGTTTGGTTCACCAAGCTACACAATCATGGGGAAGACTGCTGATCTGACAGTTGTCCAGAAGACAATCATTGACACCCTTCACAAGGAGGATAAGCCACAAACATTCATTGCCAAAGAAGCTGGCTGTTCACAGAGTGCTGTATCCAAGCATGTTAACAGAAAGTTGAGTGGAAGGAAAAAGTATGGAAGAAAAAGATGCACAACCAATCGAGAGAACCGCAGCCTTATGAGGATTGTCAAGCAAAATCGATTCAAGAATTTGGGTGAACTTCACAAGGAATGGACTGAGGCTGGGGTCAAGGCATCAAGAGCCACCACACACAGACGTGTCAAGGAATTTGGCTACAGTTGTCGTATTCCTCTTGTTAAGCCACTCTTGAACCACAGACAATGTCAGAGGCGTCTTACCTGGGCTAAGGAGAAGAAGAACTGGACTGTTGCCCAGTGGTCCAAAGTCCTCTTTTCAGATGAGAGCAAGTTTTGCATTTCATTTGGAAACCAAGGTCCTAGAGTCTGGAGGAAGGGTGGAGAAGCTCATAGCTCAAGTTGCTTGAAGTCCAGTGTTAAGTTTCCACAGTCTGTGATGATTTGGGGTGCAATGTCATCTGCTGGTGTTGGTCCATTGTGTTTTTTGAAAACCAAAGTCACTGCACCCGTTTACCAAGAAATTTTGGAGCACTTCATGCTTCCTTCTGCTGACCAGCTTTTTAAAGATGCCGATTTCACTTTCCAGCAGGATTTGGCAGCTGCCCACACTGCCAAAAGCACCAAAAGTTGGTTAAGTGCCCATGGTGTTGGTGTGCTTGACTGGCCAGCAAACTCACCAGACCTGAACTCCATAGAGAATCTATGGGGTATTGTCAAGAGGAAAATGAGAAACAAGATACTAAAAAATGCAGATGAGCTGAAGGCCACTGTCAAAGAAACCTGGGCTTCCATACCACCTCAGCAGTGCCACAAACTGATCACCTCCATGCCACGCCGAATTGAGGCAGTAATTAAAGCAAAAGGAGCCCCTACCAAGTATTGAGTACATATACAGTAAATGAACATACTTTCCAGAAGGCCAACAATTCACTAAAAATATTTTTTTTTTAATTGGTCTTATGAAGTATTCTAATTTGTTGAGATTGTGAATTAGTGGGTTTTTGTTAAATGTGAGCCAAAATCGTCACAATTAAAAGAACCAAAGACTTAAACTACTTCAGTCTGTGTGCACTGAATTTATTTAATACAAGAGTTTTACAATTTGAGTTGAATTACTGAAATAAATGAACTTTTCCACGATATTCTAATTTATTGAGATGCACCTGTATATTGTGCACTCTGTGCAAATTTCTGCATAAAAAGAATAACTGGAAGACCAATAGTGTACTGCAGTTATGTCATTTTTTGCATCACACTGGTTCCCTTGACAAAAACTCAATAGGATTTTCCATTGGCTTTTGGATAATTGCAGAAAGTAAGCTGCGACCAACAAAAGTTAGATTCTTATTCATTTTGTTCATCATGACAATCTTCACAACTGAACAAACGTTATGAACTCTGAATCATAAATACATCGCCAGAAGTAAAAAATCCTGACAGTAACTTTTTTTTTTTTTTTTTTTTTTTTTGAAGAGTATTGATTTTATTTTTTTTTAAATAAATGGTATTTAACATAAAATGAGCTTTTATTTAAAAATTGTTTACTTTTACATATGATCAATGATATTCCTTGAAATAAATCGTTAAGCAGAATTAAGTAACTAATAAGTAACTGGCAGCATATTTAAAAAAAAAAAAAAAAAGGGATCAGAGACACATTAAGAATGTAAACTTTCTACCAACTGCATTTGTTTTTGAAGCTATAACAGAAAAGGACAAGGTCAAACCCAGTAAATTCCACTAATTTGTCCAAGATCCCTCTCAAGTATTGCATATTCCTTCTCCAAGTAAAAGCTGTGATTTCCTCTAGCTTGTGAGCAAACTGCTTCTGAAAACACAAACGAACACTAGCAAACATTTACACGCAGCATTTCAGACCACACAATTTAACAGCACATCGGTGACAGTTTCTCTGGCTTCCAGCTCCTGAGTTATAAACTGAATTCCACATGTGAAAACCAGTTTTCACAACATATCCTGATCAAAGTGAAGGGACGAATGCAAGCATCAGCACATTCTAAAGTAATTCTGTAGTGTAATTGGTTACAACTCATTTGGTGCATAAAATAGCTTATATTTTGCGAAGTGTAATTTCACCAGCACCATAGCTTCTGGTTGTAGCCTAAAAACTGGAGTATAAAGCAGCAGATGCAGCACTATAATGCTGCCATCTAGTGACAAACCACAGACAGTTATCCAACCAATAAGTCAGAGACAATTAAGTACAAAGTGATGTGTATACAAGATATCAGATGGATGAAGGGCTGAGGGTCACTGGATATGCTAAGGCTTGCAAGGCTGACACCCCTTACAGTTACTTTTGGAACAGATATTTGGGATAATTTCATTACAACCACTTGTCAAGTCCAACTATACAAGTCTAGAGACCTAGCACTAGCAGTATGAAGACATAAGTGCCACTGTAAATACCATTATCAGTAACACATTGTGCAATATTCTCATTTTTATTCTGAGTTGTAGAGAATGTGCAGCAAAACAATACAGCAGGAGAACAGCATCAAGAGAGTAAATATTAACCCTCATTCTCACTCTAGCTTCTTGACCACTTTCCTCTTCAGTTTCTTTTGTTGGAGCAGGAGGTCAACATACAGACAGCGATCCATAACAGCTGAAGCACAGAGAAGTCCACCATGCAGAGCACCGGAGTAACCCCCAGAGAAAACATCTTGTCCTGAAATGAAACGAGACAGCTCAATATAGCAAGCTTTATAAATTAGAGCACATCCTTTGACTGAAACGCATAGTATTACCTGACAGGTAGAGGTTCTTGACAGGTGCGTTGCACCTGGTAATGGCAATGTTCAGAGGCTGGTATCGATCCAGACTGTGCTCTGCAGACAGCATGGATCCGCATGTGGCCTCCAGCCCATGCATGTTGATGGGAGTGACTGCATGCAACATTGCAACCTACAAAAGCCACAAAAAAAACCCATCACATAAGCCACACGGTCACACTTATGTAGCTTTGCAACGGTTCACAAAGCAGCACTCAAATATAACTGACAAAGTTTACCTTCTCTTTCAGTTTGGGGAAGTGGACACAAGCCCATTCAAAGAGATGATTAGCAAATCTCATCGTGTACTTTTCATATTCTTCACCCCTTTCAGTCTCACTGATGTTGTTCCACTGTTCAAACCACTTTGGATTGACCATGGTATGGATCACCATACGTGACTGCCCTAAAACACAAACCACCCCCCTTTTTAGTTGGTTAATTTAGATTGATGGTTTAGAATGTACATTGAGTGTGAAATTCAACCTGGGAAACGAGTGCATGAAGTGGGATCCTTAGCAGAGGGGAAGGAAACGTACATCATGGGGATGTTGTCAGGTGCGGATTCCTTGCCTGAATCGAAGTACTCTTCCATCCTAAAGCAATAAAGGAAATTGTTATGGAGATGTACTTTTAAACACAGAAAAGTGATTGATGGATGTGCACGCCTACATTTCATCCATGTTGTTGCTCTTATACAGTCGCATGTTGGTTGAGGAAATGCCCAGGTCTTCCATAGTTGCATTAAAGCCTGCAAACACCTGGAAAAATCCTTTGCCTGGGTTCAGAGAATGAAGATAGTCCTGGACCTCTGGTAGAAGCAGATGTACGCATTAACCCAGAAAAATCTAGACAGTAATACAGCATCATGTTAAGAGTTATTGCAACACCTTGTACCACTTGCATCATTTGACCACTTACCCAGATTTGCCTGGACCTCTGGAGGCAGAAGCTTCTTGAAGGTGGTGAACATGCCAGCATTAGAAACAACCACAGGAGCCCGAACTTCAAAATCTTTACCTTTGCTCTTCACAGTCACGCCTAGTCAAAGAGAACACTGATGTAATAATCCTTGTTTTATGCATCTGCAAGTGGTGGAGCCCAATATACAATAGACGGTGCATCCTGTTAAAATTTACGACACGGCATTACCTCATATATAGTAACTCACCGTATGCATTTAGGTTTTCCGTCAACTAGAATGCTGGACACAGGAGCATTGACAAGGACTTTCCCTCCATGCTTCTCCAAAACCTGGATGATATGGTATGGGATCTCACTTGCGCCACCCTTAGGATAGTACACGCCACGCTTGGAGTGGTGCAGGAAGAGGGCATCAATCATGCAACTGGAGTTTTTGGGTGGGACACCTTGGAGAAACAGTAATTCTACTTAACTCACAAATGCACTGAATGCAAAATTAGCTGGGAACGGGAGTAGGCATTCTACTCTTACCATAAAATATTTGAGAAAACACTGTGAGGAGGTCCTGGTTGCTGGTAAGAGACTTGACTACATCTGCTGTACTGGTGCGGGCGTATCTGAAAATTGGTGATATTAAATCAGCAATTCCACTCCACAGTATAAAGCAAGCAAACCAGAGTGGAACCATCTTCAGCATACACAGCAGGTGGATCTTCTTGGAACAGATCTAAGGAAAAGAATTTACAGGACATTGAAGGTCATACACTGGTGCTCTACAGGCTTTAGATCATTCATCAAATACCTTCATGATTTTGAAGAGCTCCTCCACTGCTTTAGTATCATTGGGAAACTGCTTCTTTAGATGAGCCTCCATTTGTTTCTTACCACTGTAGATAGAGTATTCTTTACGTTGAATTCCTGTACCAATAACAACAGTGTCCACATGGGAACCCTGCTCAGCAAAATGCACCTGGCCATCAGTGATCAGATCCAATGCAACTTTCAGAAAGCTATTCTCATGAAGCTGTCCAACATAATGGAAGCCTGACAAAAACATTCATTGAGTAAGTGATAGTAATCAAGATAACGGCTTTTGATTGATTAAGCAACTCAACAAATATCATTGAGGACATCTTACCACAATCAAACTCAAAGCCTTTTTCATTGAAGGTCTTACACATGCCTCCTACATGTTTATCTTGCTCCAGCACCAGGACTTTCTTTCCTAGTTTGGCTAAAACTGTCGCTGCTGTCAAACCACCAATACCGCTACTAATAACAATGATGTCCAAGTTTGTGTGTACTTCAAATTTACTAAACACTATAAGCCAAGTAACATCAGTTAGAAGAAGTAGACATTTGTCACTTGCAGCAGTGCTTCTCAAATCTGTTCTTGGGACTCCCAAACACTGCATATTTTGTATGTTTACCTCACTTAACACATCGGATTCAACTCATTATTAGAGACTGGAAGACATGAACTGGGTGCAGTCTATGAGGGAGACATACAAAATGATTAGTGGTTGAGGGGTCACCAGGACAGGTTGGTGAAGCACTAGCTTGCACAACACTACTTGCAAAATAAAGCTTATGTACCTTTCCGAAGAAGTCTGTCCTTTTTTTTGTTTTGATCTACAACTAGTGGGCCTACTATTGGTGTGACTTGACTCAATCAGTTTAGCAGGCTGTTTTGCAGTAGTTGCTTATAATGAGTAACTTGGTTTTGCATAAAATGTGAGAATGCTGTTAAAGCAGGGGTGTCAAACTCAGTTCCTGGAGGGCCGCAGCCCTGCAGAGATTAGTTCCAACCTTGCTCCAACACACAAACCATGTAGTTTTCAAATAAGCTTGAAGGACTTGATTAGCTGGATCAGGTGTGTTCAATTACGGATGCATCTAAACTCTGCAGGGCTCCGGCCCTCCAGGAACTGAGTTTGACACCCCTGTGTTAAAGAAATTAAATCAGCTTGACCAGTTGTATTGATTTGGAGAAATGTTATCCTCCTTATTTTTCCTGAGATAGTTGCAGACAGTCAAGCAACAAACACTAACCCATACAGTCTCTTTAATTTCACTTCATCTATACTTGGATCAATTACAGTAAATTGTATTGGATGATAAATCAGTTAGTTCACTGATTTATTTTAAATGTATTTAAGGACCAGGTAGCTTGTGAAGTGCTAAACTAGCACCATTGGATTGTTTGAGAAATGAGACAGAGCTGACTTTGCAAGATAAGTATCATAATGCTTGTGAAGCATATACTCTTTCATATACTGATAATCAACACTGAAGTGGGAAAACATGTTTGTGCTGTATGATTCATTACGCAAATGTGCATGTGTAAATGCAAACGTTAAAATTCACTGATCTGTCATGTGTGATAAGACATTTGCAAAACCACATACACTGACTGAATCTGAAAGCAAAAGAACTGCCTTGTAACCCAGTCAGTCAATGGCAGTGTTTTGTGTATGAGGGCAATTCATGCTTCAAAAGTACAATAACATCAAATGATTTGCAACAAATTCAAGTGAGCTTTAAAGATCACAAACGAAATTTCAATGATTACAGGGGAATCATAAAAAAAATTAAACACACACCTTTCCACCAACTGCATAGACAGAACATTATAGGCAGATAATGGATAGGCAGTTAATGCTGGATAATTTAATATTTCTGTATTTCTCTTATTTGTGCTCACAAAGGTAGGTAGCTTCTTTGTTTAGCACGAATGGAACATAGTGAAGGGGTGACCATGTACCAAGACAGAGATAAAGACAAAATTGTAAAGCATATACTACGTGCAGATACGCACATAACCCCAAAATGTGAACCCAATGCATTTATTTACACGTTAAGCGTTTTCCTCTCATATAAAGAATGCTTAATGTACCGCGACAGTCATATAAAAGACCAAATTCTGTACACACCAGTGTTAATTTTGACAGGCATTTTTGATTTAGTCTTAGTCTTGAGACGAAAATGCTTAAGTCTTACATTTTAGTCATTTGAGTCTTTCATAGTTTTAGTCGATGAAAAGTCATTACCTTTTTTTGTCAACTTTTAGTCATTATTTTGTCAAACTGCAGTTACCAACATTTATTTAGGTAGCTATTTTATATGTAGTCTTCTAACAGAAATAGTCATTAATTCTTCTCTCTTTAGACCAAATCAATTAAGCTCATGAGGAATTTGAATCAAGGATTGAATTTGGAAAAACTGGAATAAATGACGACAATTTTCATTTTTGGGTTGAGATACAAATTAAACTAATTTTTAAGATACAGTAGGTTTACTTAATCATTGGCGGCGCTAGGGCGGGGCTATAGCCCCATCAGAAACTTGCTTAGCCCCAGCACATTATCCTCACAGCGAATCATGCGGTGATGCGCTATGAAATTATTGTGGGGCAATAATTTCATGTAATTTAATAATAAATGTAATCTAATAATAATAGGCCTAATAAGAAGAAGAATCTAACAGGCCTACATTTATTGGAAATGCTAAATCGTCTTAATATTGCCCATTTTTGATGCTTTTGACAATATCTCTGGCTATCATCAACACATGATATGACGCAGCTCAGCACGGGGAGTTTATCGCCCGCAGTGTGTGCCTGTATGCTACTGTGTGGAAATAGTTTTATGAATTGTCGGCACTATCTATTGTAAATGGTTATAATTTACCATGTTTTCCAAACAGTTGGCATTGAGAGTGACTGACACTTGATGGTCAGAAAAAAAATACTAGATGTGTGTAAAAAAAATATAGCCTATATATAAATACATAAAATAAAACAATGGAAAAAGAAAAAAAATCCATACCTTCTCTCTTTTCTAGGCTATATGCGTTCATAAATTATATTACATTGTAAGTATCATATTCGGCAGTTGGCATTAGAAGTTATATTACTAATAACAGTGGCAAATGATAAGTTTAATACCACAGAAAAAAAAAAAGTAAAATATGCCTTTTTTTTCTCGAAGCTGCTGTATTTAAAAAAACTGATAGCTAAAGATTAGACGTTCTTTACTTTCTCTCAATTTAATTAGTTTTTTAGCACCCCCTCTAAACTCTTAAGCCCCCCTTAAAAACTGATGAACCCAAAATATGAACTTTAAATACTGTCTTAATGCATAAGCGTTTTCTTCATTACGATTTTCTAAAGGGAAGAAAACACAATGTTTAATGAAACAAGTTGCGTTAATATTCTGGCCTCATCTGCATGTCTTTTAGCATCACTGTCTTACTACATTAAACCAGCATTTTAAAATGCTACAAAACTGTTCAAGCTTCCAGGGATTTAATTCTAGTTGTCATTTGTTGAAATAAATATAAACATCCAGTATGCTTGTGTCTGTCTGATGAATGTGACCCACAATCTCTGATTCTCCTCCATGGCCATGGAAAAATTAATATTTACAATGACAAGAATTATACTTCGTCATTAAAACGTTTCCAACAAAGAAACGGATGGACTTCTGTCAGCTTGTTGAACAAACACTTTATTTGGATAATCTACCACATGACGGCTGAAGCAGCAGCTAGTGTCCAGCAGGCGACACTGTTTGGTAATCAGATCAAAGTAAACGAAATTCTACAAAACCTAAGAGAAAAAAAAAATTAATTATCATGCGAAGCGATAAAATAGCTTCTGTTCCCTGCAAACGATCCAATGAAGAATGTGAATATTTAACTTAAAGGCAAAAACAAAACAATAGATAAGCAGGAATCCATATTAATTTCAGCATTTGCAGCAGAGGGTGATCCTCTCAAAATGGCGGCGGCGCCCCAGCTTGCAACGCGGCGTGACGTAAATTCACATTCTCTATTCTGAAGAAGAAGAAGAAAAAAAAAAAAAGCAGCGAAGTGAGTTTTTAAAATAAAACTGTGCATATAACAGGAGACAGACAATATCAAGTATATTTTGCAAACATGATTGAAGGTATAGATGGTCTTATGCTATATGGATGCTCTTGTGTTCACGTATCTCTTGTTTAAAAACAGGTCGCATTCAAATAAAGTGTCCCTCACAATGCTAAAATTTATACTGAAGTAGTAAACAAACCAGAGTGAATCTTTTTGTTGAACAAAACCAAACCCAGATACCCAGCAAACAGGGGACGTTCCGAACGTCTGTTTAGGTCCGCAGTACGCCCGCTTTGTAACGTTCGCGGGCGGACGTTTGGAGGACGTCCGGATTTGGTCCGCTGTGTAACGTTAGCTGGCGAAATAAGGCCAAATAAGGTTGTAGCGTCATATCTCTTAAAATTTTTATAGTCAGTCACAATAACTGATCTTGTATTGTTTCTTCAACACTTGTTAACATGCAACAATCATTTTGATTGGTCTGAGTTTCTTAAGGTGGGCAGGGCAGAGTGTTACATGAAGCTTGTCAGAGAAATTTTAAGATAAGTGAGCCACATAGTAAATTTCATTCATCACTAATAAGGGTACTAAAGCAATTATAAGTATGCTTACCAACAAAGCAAAGGTTTATGAACAATGTTTTGACATGCTCTTTCAAAAAAAAAAAAAAAAAAAAAAAAAAAAAAAAAAAGTTTAATTTAAAAAAAGAAACTGTTTTTTTTTTTTTGTGAAAAGGTCATTTAGGTAGGAATGGCTGGTTAAGCTAAAATGGGCCACAATTTCCAGCTAAAATGGGCTCCATACACACACACACTTTTACACAGAAATTGAGGGTGAGATATGTATGCATACAAAATCTAGTCTTTAAAAAAAAAAAAAATACATACACAAACTACCTGTCAAAAGTTTTTGAACAGTGAGATTTTTAATGTTTTTAAAAAAAAGTCTCTTCTGTTCACCAAGCCTGCATTTATTTGATCCAAAGTACAGCAAAAACAGTAAAATTTTGAAATATTTTTGCTATTTAAAATAACTTTTCTATTCGAATATATTTTAAAATGTATTTTATCCCTGTGATCAAAGCTACATTTTCAGCATCGTTACTCTAGTCACATGATCCTTCAGAAATCATTCACTGTAAAAAAATGCAACTGCTTTCCAGTTTACGAAACATTGAGTCTCAAATACTAAAAAATGCTATTTTCTTGAAATTACATAACCCTTGTCAGACCAACAAAATTACCCCAAATGTTGTCCCAACTAGTCAAACACAGTTGTCTAAACAAAGAATTTCATATTGTTGAAATGTTAAGGCTTTGTGAGTTCCCAGCATGCATTGCAGCATGAATAAATTATGCAGTTACTGTTACAGGATTATTGTTTTGCTGTTTGCTGATTTCATTTAAACTTTTTTGCTGTTGTTTTATCATTATTGTTAGTTATTTGTTGTACTGTGATGTAAAGAGCTCATCTTTACTCATCAAAAAAAAAAAAAAAAAAAAATCAATAATTTTGACCCATACAATGTATTTTTGGCTATTGCTACAACTATACTGGTTTTGTGGTCCAGGGTCACATATTCTGATTTGCGGTTCAAGAAACTTTTTTTATTCAGTTGAGTACATTTTTTCAGGATTCCTTGATGAATAGAAAGATCCAAAGATCAGCATTTATCTGAAATAAAAAACTTTTGTAATATTATACAATATACCATTCAGAAGCTTAGAGTCGGTAGTAAATAGTAAAAATATTTCAAAATGTTACTGTTTTTGCTGTACTTTGAATCAAATAAATGCAGGCTTGGTGAGCAGAAGATACTTCTTTAAAAAAAACATTAAAAATCTTACTGCTCAAAAACTTTTGACTGGTAGTGTACATGCACACAAAAGACACCAATGTACAGAAACACACCTATACAACATGATCAGTTCATTTTTAATTGCATTGTTTAATGAAATATTCTTTCTACTTTCTATTTAATGAAATGCATATGGTGCTGTTGCTATGGCACACTAAAGACCATAGTGTCATAGTGTTTACTGTTAAAAAATAAAATGATTTCAGCCGAAATTACCTGTGTTGTTCTATTTTTATATTGGCCCATTTTACCTGAATGTTGTGCCGTGGCTCAAGAAGGTACCTGCTGATACTCTAACTCTCTTAATTTTAAACAGTTATACTTTTTGACATTTAATACTATATGCATATTTATAATTATTATAATATAATTTTTAGATAGTTTCTACTTTTTCCAAGTAGAAAGCAGCACTCAAATATGATACAGGACTAATTTACCTTCTCTTTCAGCTTGGGGAAGTGGACACAAGCCCAGTCAAAGAGATGATTAGCAAATCTCATCTTGCATTTTTCATATTCTTGTCCTCTTTCAGTCTCACTGATGTTGTTCCACTATCCAAACCACTTTGGACTGACCATAGTGTGGATCACCATACGTGACTGTCCTAAAACTGAAAATAGATACAGACAAATAATTTTGAGTTGTTGTCCTGATTGTATAAATCTTTGAAGAATAGTGTATGTAGAAAGAACATATGAGAAACCTGGGAAGCAGGTATGCGAGGTGGGAACCTTTGCAGAGGGGAAGGAGACATACATCATGGGGGATGTTATCAGGTGCGTCCTCCTTGTCTGAAGCAAAGTATTCCTCCATCCTAATCATTATATACACATATTAGGGTTTATTCTCATCACTGTAAACATAAGTACTTCAGCAGCATTGAAGAGTGAACGATGGACTTGTGCACCTACATTTCATCCATGTTGTTGCTCTTATAGAGTCGCATGTTGGTTGAAGATATGCAAACAACTGGAAGAATCCTTTGCCTGGTTTCAAAGTATGATGATAGCCCTTGACTTCTGTAAAGGGCAAGAGATGCATGTGTTACCACACACCATAATATGACCACTGATGGGCTTTTGAGTTCATAGTACCACATATATTGAAGATGTTCACTTGCTTACCTGCATTTGCCTGAATCTCTGGAGGCAGAATATTCTTGAAGATGGTGAACAGGCCAACATTTGAAATGACCACAGGAGCCCGAACTTCAACATCTTCACCCCCTGTCTTGACAGCCACTCCTGGTCAGACAAAAAACAATACATTTTGAGAATGCAAATATGTAATGGAGAACCTATTTTTGGTTTCAATGGGGCTGTTGAACATCCATTGCTGTCTCAGGATCAGACCACAAACTCACCATATGCATTTTGCTTTCTACCACCCAGAATGCTGGACACAGGAGCATTGACCAAGACTTTCCCTCCATGCTTCTCCAAAAACTGGATGATGTGGTATGGGATCTCACTTGCGCCACCCTTAGGATAGCACACGCCACGCTTGGAGTGGTGCAGGAAGAGGGCATCGATCATGCAACTGGTGTTTTTTGGAGGGACACCTTCAGGAGGAAAATAGTAATTCCAGTTAAATCTTCTCAAAAAATGTACTCAATGCAAAATAAGTTGGGAACAGAATAGACATCTCTCTCTCTCTCTCTCTAAGGGGTGTCAAACTCAGTTCCTGGAGGGCCGGAGCCCTGCACAGTAAATTTGAAATCCGGAAAACAACACCATGAGAGTTAATTTCACACTTTGAAAGTGTATGAGAACCACCCACAAAGTGTTAAATTTAACACTTTTAAAAGTGTTGCCTCATGCAACACCAACGCAGTGTTAAAATATGAACACTAAGAGAGTGAAATATTAACACCCATGCAGATAAAAACAACACTGTTACAGAGCTGGGTGCAGCTTTGTATCAAACACTGGCAGAGTTAAAATTCTACACTATTCCGGTGTTGACTTGACACTTTGGAAAAATGGAAATCACAATATACTCAACTTCACAAAAGAGTCAAAAGTTACACCATCCTGGTGTTGATGGAACACTTTTTTTGAGAGTTACTTATTATGGTTCTGCATTACCTACTAAAAAAAAATATATAAAAAATAAAAAAAACTAGTAATTCACTATGAATAAAAAGTCACTCTGTTACTGTTTCAAAACTTTATTTCAGCACAGAGCAAGAAACCATAATGCCATGACATTATTACAAATAACAGTCCACAACAATGTAAAAAAGACTGTCATTGCCATAGGACATTTGTAAATCAAATGGCTTGTAGTACATCAATTCCTCAGGTTTTTTTGAGTACAAGCTCTTGTTCAACAACACTGAAAGCATGAAGGTGTTCAACAAACTCTGATTCCATACACGATGCCAAAAAATAAATTCCATCCTTAATAAAAATGTGAACAATCTTTCCAAAAACAGGTGCATCATCAACAAACTCTAAGCAAACAACAAGACCACTGCGATACTCAGTACCATGACACTTTACCCACGGTGTGACCATTACCTCTGTAGAGATATCAATCTGGAGTTGCTCTGAAATAAAATCACAATTTTCAAGGTCAGACAACAGCTCATTTGAAACAGGGCCAGACTCAATACCTTCGATAGTACAGGACTCCCAGTGATAGGCAATGGCTAGCTGGTGTTTTTTTGCAAGTGATTTGGTCAGGTTTTTGAAATTTTTTAGATTTCTCTTAAAAAACCTGTGTTTTGCCTCATACCTCATTGTCCATATATGAATCAATGGGCCAATTTGTCTGATGCATTCAGGGTAGTGAATCATAAGGTGGTGTTTTGGAATTAGATTCCTAGGATACAAATCCTTGAACAACTGATGATGCTCTTTTATCAGATGCTTCAAAAATATTATCATTCCTTCAGAGATGCAAGGAGAAAAGATAATATTAACAATACATAAGAGCAGCAACATCAAATGCCAGTGCTTATCTCCCTCTGGGACCACATCTCCAAATATGAGAGGGATGTTCTTAATGAGACACAATGTCTGACTTGCATTGAGACCAATGTTGTTTCCTGCTTGCTGAAGGTTGACCTTGGTTGGGCGGTTATTTCTTTCCAAAAAGCCATAGTTGAAGGCATACAATCTTTGAGGAATGGAATCGCCAGAAATCAGATTGCAACTCATATATTCAAAAAGCAGTTTCACTTCATACTGTGCAACTCCCTCCAGGATATCATGCATAATATCCAGCACAAAGTTCTCAGATACATTAAAGTAAGTCAAGGTATTGAGTATAGAATTTCTTTTAACACCATAACAGGAGTTTTCATTGGGGTTGACAGCAAGATACTTGTAATGCTCCTCATTTAGATTTCTATTATGCAATATCACCCGTGGATCATCCTCACTAAATACTTCCTGTGCTAACACCTTGTCAGTGAGACAGAGTCTGCAGTAATGTTTTGCAGAAAAAGATTCAACATAACCAAGAATACTACTAAGACCTAGGTTATCACCCGTAATTTGCGCAATACTACCAAAGATGGGCTCCTCAGAAAATGACACCTTCATTCCCTTCTGCTCAAGTACTTTCACATCATCAACCAATGGGGCAAGCATTTTGTCCATGCCATACTTTTTTCCATCTTCAGAATGGAACAAAGAAATTAGATGTATGTTCATTAAGGAAGAGTTAATGTGTGCTGGCAGGTTACGAAGTACAAAATATAAACAGCCAAGTTTATGAATCCCTGCTTTAGATCCTAATGGGTTTGCTGTTTCAAAATCATCATAGTAAATTTGGATCTGAAGTGCATTGCTGTGGATGGAGTACAAAGGATGTTTTTTGTAATACTGTCCATCACAAAAATCTCGATACATGTCACTTTGCCATTCCTCTTGGATAAGACTACACACTTTATCATTCCTAAAAATGAACTCAAGAGTCTTCAGAAGAGGGATATATATGAAAGTGTCATTAACTGTTGTCTGTTCGTACATTCCAGAGATATTACTTCTTCTTGAATCGTATCTGACACCTAAGTGTATTTCAGCAGGTTCAACAACCCCCCATTTCTCACTGAAATATTTTCTCCATTTTGTATCGGTATTAAAATCAGAGAATGGATTATTAAACTATTAAAAACTTCTTCAACTGAACTTCTACTTGTGCTGTCAACAGGCACAACATTTAAAATGTTTCCCTTAAACTTATATGGAAATCATTAACAAAATCCTCCATGCTTTCAACAACTGACATAATTACACTTTGCAACACCGTTACCCTGTAATTTGGCTATTATTGATGCACACCTTTCCCTCGAACTATCCCTTGAAACAGAAGAACATTTATGCAAACTCGCATCATCTGATCTTTGCTCTGTGTCAGACACAACAAGTGACATTGCTTCATTGAGATCTGGAGCTTGTTGATGTTGTAAGCCACTGTATTGTATTCAAGCCACTGCTTGATGCTACACCCCTAAAACGAAATCTAGTTAAATGTTTTCTAAACCCTTCATAACTTTTAAATTGCAAGGAACAACCATCCTGATCACAAACCAGATCAAATTTCTTACCAGGCTATAAACCATGTATAAGTTTTAGGTGCCGAATTAATTTTGCTATTGTAGCAAACAGTGATTTACAGATGTAGCATCTAAACATCATTCAAAAACTTAGCTCTAAGCTCCTTTACTCTTGGGCTCTCACTTGTGGTGCCAACATCAATTCTGTACACTGTAGTCTGGAGAAAAGTGTACAAATTTTTGAGTGGAGGATCATAACTGAGGCTGAAAACAAAATGAACCTTGAAGAGTTCATCGATGGCTGCCAGTGAAGAGGATTCTTGACAGGGGATGAGCTTTTTATCCACCACAATGAAGTAGTGACTGATGGCTTCCTTGCTGCTCCCTGAGGCAAGAATGTATGGCTGACGATTCTCTTCCAGCTCAAGGTGTTCCTGTATACTCCGGCATGCCTAAATGGGGAAAAAAAAAAAAAAAAGTCTATCAATAATAATGATAAATTAATAAATACAGCTTTATCAGTTAACATTTATTTTAGACTTTTTAGCTTATTTGCACAATCGCAAAGACCGAGAAACACTCCAAAACAAAACAGTACATGCACCGAACAACTGTTAACTTCAGTTTAGATTTAAATCAGATTTAGATTCATTTTAACAGCTTACATTAACCCCCATTTTACAGTTTATCTATAGTGAAATATAAGCTGAAGAAATTACAGAATCAATTCAAAGTATAACGCTTATAGCCCTTGTATTTTGGCACCAGTGTACCAGTTACCTACTTTGTGAAACACCACCAGATGATCAATAGCCTGTGAAATACTGATCCTTTGGATTTTCTTTCTTCCTGAAGCCTGGGGTGATAGGAGATGCAGAAGTAGAAGGAAGGATGATATATCACTGTCCCATTCTGAAAAACACAGAACATTGTTAAATGTCTACACAAAAATAACTAACTATGTATAGTATAATTTTACTGCAAAGCCATTGCAAGTTTCACCTGGAGAATCCTGTGCCTCGCTGCTTTCTTTGCTCTGTTTGGCAGATGACAGTAATCTTTTCAGCAGAGGACTGGAAGTCAAGGTTTCTCCTAGTCTGATAACCAGTTGGCCACCTTTCCAAAAGTCTGGAAGCAGTTTCTGACCCAAAGAAGAGTGTAAAGTCCTGAAGAATCTGAAGCAGTTTGAAGAAAACACGTAAAGAAATGACCACAAAAGATTACAATATATTGACAAGCTAAATGTGGTCAGTTTCAACAACGCAGACCATTTGACAGTTCTCTGAAAATAACATTTCAATTTTGATAAAAAAGGAAAGAAAAAATCCATACCAATCCTTTAATGTCCAGGAATCGAGGAAAAACTGAGAGAATGGTGGTGGATCCCTCTGGATCATGGACAAGGCGCTGTCTGTATTCAAACGTTGCCTTCATCTTCTGCATGATGACCTCACGTTCACTTGTATGATTCATCAGAGATGGCCTCTACACTTTGATCATTATCTAGCTGTTGTTCTTGGTAACATAGCTGTCTGTCAAGCAAAGGACCTCCCTTTTCTTCTGTTTTTGGATCATCCTTATTTCCAGAAGGTTTTGTCCCCCTTTGTAACTGTCTTGAGGCGCCATGACAAGAACACAGTGTTTTTTTGGCCATCATAGAAATGTTCCTGTTGAAATGAAACAAATTCTAAATGTAACCCTCCATTAAAAATGACAACATCTTTAGACATTTCTAAATAAGCACAAAATATTGAATGTTCTGATCAGTAATAATGACTTGCATATCCAGTCCTCCCTTGGGGATCTCTGAGTGAGGGAAACAAGGTGATAATTCCCAAACCATACTTCTGTTTGATAAGTCGATGTGGGACCCTTCTGAAGAATGGGAACACTCAGTGTTACTTTACGCTGATAGGAAATGTTTAAGAACATTTAAACAACTAACTTTCAGAAAAAACAACAAATTTGAAAATTTGCACACATTTGTAGCACCCAACTACATCTATATACTTCACAATCTATACAGCGTCAAAATCACTAACTGAATAATTTTGCAAAACTTAATAATAGAATTAATAATGCAAGACTGAATTATATTTTTATAATTACCCTTCTGTCTCCATCATGTGTGCAACTAAGATGTTCACCATCACTTTCCTCGTGTCATCACTAATTGTCCTGTATCTTCATACTCTTTAAGCACATTTCCTCCACCTGGTCTTGTCTGTAGAATTTGTTTTATCAGCTATATAAAGAGGAATATTAACAGATACTATTATGAGAGAAGCACGCCTCTGAATTTTTATGAATTTCTTCTGATTTCGAAATTGTGCTTTGACAATCATTGTGATTAAGCAGCTGAACTCCTGGCTTGCAGAGGAAGAAACACGTCTGACTGGTTTGCTACAAACACAGTTAGACTCAATTTGAAACAAGGTTGTGTAATAATAAAGAAAACATCAAATCAACTTTCATAATATCAAAACAGCAAAGAAATAGGGAAACTTTTTCTGTCATAACCCCTCATTTACAAGACAAAACGCGAACCTTTGCGAAAGTATAGCATTGTCGTCTCCGTGTAAACTCTCACACTCGTCTGTCATCTCGTGTCGCTCACAGAAATCATTTTAATCTCCTCCTGCACTCTAAGCGCGCCGTGTCTTCATCTACTGCATCCGGAAACACTGCAATACAGTTTTGCGCTACGTACAGCGCCCCCAGTGGTCAAAACTCGTTATTGCCGAAACTTATATTAGTTACGTTACATGAGGCCTTTACATTCAAAAAATAAATAAATAAAAATTTATATATATATATATATATATATATATATATATATATATATCTGTTGACAAATTTGTTTTAATTGTCGACTAATCGTTTCAGCACTACCTGTGCCTTTATATCCTATTTCTAACGTTACCCATATCCCACGACGAGCTTTGTTAAAACGAACACAAACACATTACAGTTTTTTGTTCCTTAAAAGGAAACTGCTTTAATTCACCACAAAAATGTAAACTAATCACGTTTGACACAAATCATATAACGCTGCTCAAACATTATGATATTAAAAACGTATCATTAAGTTACCACAGTTCAAAACCTTGACTGTCTCAGAAACATGGTCAACGATCAGCAGAAATCCAAGCCGAATCTTAAAAACTAAATCTGAACAATCTGTTTTAGACCAATGACCACCTTGATATTTACATTTTCTGGTAGAAGTCAGCAGAAATCCCACGCGCCACAGTCACCTGTAAAAACGGCGCGCGCGCGGCTTTAGACTCGTTCTGAAGAGAATACGATCAGACTTTAGTCAATAAAAACGATTGATGTGAGCGACACGAGACGACAGACGAAACTACGCGTATTCAAAGCTTTAATTCATTAATAAAGCGGCATGACATTGACTGAATTTACAAAAGTCACACGTCAGAGCTCGTTGGTTGTCTTGTTATTAATTTTTAGAATTATTTGTGATCGAAAAATAGATAAGACTAAGATCAATTATAAATATTATAATCAAGTACGTTATCTGTATTATAACATTAAAATATCAGACTAACCACCACTCCTTCCACTGATGTAAAATGATGTCTAGTCTGCACGTTAATGGAGGTGTGGCTTGATTAACTATAAAAGAGAGTTAATGTACTCAATGCAAAATAAGTTGGGAACAGAATAGACCAATCTCTCTCTCTCTCTCTCTCTCTCTCTCTCTCTCTCTCTCTCTCTCTCTCTCTCTCTCTCTCTCTCTCTCTCTCTCTCTCAGGGGTGTCAAACACAGTTCAGAGCCCTGCAGAGATTAGATGCAACCCTAATTATTATTATCAGCTAGATAATAACCCTAAACACATCTGATCCAGATAATCAGGTCATTTAGGCTTATTTGAAAACTACATGGTTTGTGTGTTGGAGCAGGGTTGGAACTAAACTCTGCAGGGCTGCGGCCCTCCAGGAACTGAGTTTGACACCCCTGCTCTATATATATCTATATATAAGCCAAACCCGCCTGTCACAGACTAAAAAAAAATCTTTATTTCTGTCAAAAACGTGCACTTATCGCATTTTGTAAAAGATTTGCAACTTCTGTAAAAGATTATGGTGATTGTACAGTATTTAAAAGAACTGAGATCCTTTCAGAGAATATAGAGTGGACATTATTGTGTTTCTGGAAACCTGTAAAAAAGACAGTTTAAGTCAATCAATGCTCCTTAAAACCAGTTAGCAACTCAAAACAACAAACGTAAAGCACTTCTCTTTAGTACTTAATCGGTACTTAGATTAATTACTTGTGATGAGTTGATTCATTTACCTCGCTTAAGTACACTTAAAGTGTGATTTGTATAGAGATAAACTGCCACCACTGCATTGTTGTGAAACAGGATATAGCTGAGCATGCGAGTCACATATCATGAATACAGTCTCAATGTTGTTGAGGACATTGGGCAAACTACTGTATTATCCCAAGTACTTGCACTTAGTCTCTAACACAAGTATGACAGGAGTCATCTTAAAATTCTTAAAGAGTTTTGGTTTCATGAATATTATGGCCGAGTGGCTTTATGGCCTTTATGGCTATATCTTTTCAGAAGTAATTTCATTTTTTTTTCTCCACCAAGCCTACACTTCTCAGTAGATGGTGCTATTTCCACAATAATTCAGAAACATTCAGAAACACCGCAAGATGCAGTTCAAAAGTTCCATCTTCCTAAAATATAATGTGCTGTAAAAATTTAAAAAAAAAAAAAAAAAGAAAGAAAAAAGTTATGTATACCCCAACATACAGTATGTGGCAGTTTCGATAGTTTTTAATATTTTTATTTTTGTAAAATGCTATTATTTCATGTGTTGTAATGTGCATTTTTGTATATTTAAGCTGCACAAATAACTACAAAAACTACATTTTAAGTGTACAGTGTAAGTACATCCTTTTATTCTTGACATTGGTGAAATGCCAGTCCAATATATGTATGTGCTAGTACACTGGAATAAAACATTAATCTTTTTTACAGCTATACAGATAATGAGCCTAAGGTCATTGATAGTGCAAATCTCACTTATGACAAAGTGATGTCTGAGGCTTGCTTACTGTGGTAGTGTTGCAAAGTCTGAAAAGATCGCCCTGTTTTGTGCTTGATAGGTAGAATGTTAATTGTTAATGATCTGCAAAAATTCATAACCTTTAAAGCAAGTAAATAAACTGTGAAAGTGTGTAATTTCTGTGTTCCTGATGGCATCAAACAGAATTGCAAAATTAATGTCTGTTGTCAACAAACGTTTAAACACTCTCCTGTCAACTGTTGTTTGTCAAACTCACACCATTGGTTGAACCCATCCAGACAGACTTACTGCAGTTCTGATTGGTGCCACAAGAAACCCAGAAATTATACACTTACCTTTAACACAAAGTCAAAGCAGGATTCTTTTTTTTTATGTGTATGCAAATTTGTAACACACTAAATCACACTTGTATGGGTTAGTCCAAAAATAAATCAATAAATAATTAAATAAATTAAATAAATGCATGAAAGTATAATTTCACACAAAATGTTGAAATAGATATGACTGGCGAATGTGTCAATTGCCCTCCACCCACTTTTTAAAATATATTTAGAAAAAAACAACACAAGCTACTTCCCTCTTTGTGGTTTAACTTCCGTGTTCAGAAACTGATAATCATCATTTTCCATCCACCACACAAGCAGACAAAGTGATCTAGAGTAGCATGATTGAAAGTTTAACAAAGTCCTGCCCTGGGTGTGACCCTTCACAGGAAGTCAGCGTTTAATAAGTGTAACTTTATCTCGTATTTGCTTGCAAATAGATGCCAAAACGGCAGGATACAATCCACTGCAAATTTCTAATATGAATGTATTAACACAGTGGTTCTCAATCCAAAAACCACAGAGTCTCTTTGAGCATAAGCTTAATTACATTTCACAACATACACTATATTTTGGTTATTACCAATATTCTTCCAGTATCCATCTAGTAATGATAAACCCCAATGCTGAGACTCTCATGAGTTGATCCACTCGCCCCTTTGCAGATCTGTGGAAGGATCCTAGAGCAGCATAAAATAAACAAAATAGTAATTCCAGTTATGCAATACAATTCAAACATTATTTTAAAAAACACTTCAAATATTGCAATCCACTTTAAACAGACTAATAAAACTGATTTGTGTGGTTTCATTTTTATATCATGCTCAAAACAACTGAATCCAATTTTTAAGAGTCAGGAATTTCAGGAAATCAAGCTCACATACTTTAAGGGTAGAAAAAAACAATATCTAATGAAATAAAATAAACATTGTATGCACAGTCTCGTGGTTGCAACTTAAAGAGAACATGCCTTTCACATCAGGCCCAATGTAAAAAAAGTGGCTTTTATTGAATTATATTAAAATATAATTTCATTAAATTATATTAAAATTAAAATCGGGAATTAGTAATAAAACATTTTTTTTATATAAAACATATATTGTGAAAAATCAAGATTAATTTAAAAAAAAAAAAATCGACATTAAATGCAATCCATGTACTTTCTTCTGAGGGAAGTATATTGCGCTGGTTGCAACAAGTTATCATGTTCATCTGTCAACTGTCAGTTTCGGTCAGGAGATATTAAACTTAGAAAGTACACAAATACTTTTTGGGTGATTTCTAGGCGATGTTTCGTGTAGTGTTCTTATTAATCTTGATTTTTCACAACTTGTGTGCTTTTCTGGGGCGAGTCGAAGTAAACTGTTGCGCTAATAGAGTCTCATGAAGGCACAGTCGTGCACAGAGACCAATGGCCAAGGTCAGGATATTCGTTAAATAATATGTTACATTTGGGTTTGTTTCTCACTAAACCCTGGAAAACGCCCCCATGGGGTAAAACACCACCCCTACTGTTTTTCCCAAAATAACCACAAGATAAAATCAAGATAAATTTTTGTAACTATGGTCTACGTTGACAAGAGTGATGTAGAGGTTTTCACCATGAAGCTTACACTGATGATGTACCAGAGAGAAAACAGATTTTACAGTAAATTATCTCATTTTCAGCAGTAACAAGCTTTTTTAAAGCTTGTTGTTTTGTAAAACATCACAGTTATATATGATAAGAGAACAGTAAGGCCTGTAGATAGCGAGTACATGTTGTTTAAGAAAAATAAAGCCTATTTTCAGAATGTCATAATTTTTTTCTCAAACATAGTCAGTGGGGTAAACGCCCCCAGGGGCAATGGGCAATTACTGTTACTCTGATCAGAACATCAAATCCTTTGGTTTTCCATCAAATGTATTCTAACTAGTTGGTTGAATAAAAATATTTGGATTTTATATTTAAAAATTAGCTCAAGTTAGCATCAGGTAGCTAGTTAGCTAGCCAGTTAGCATCAGCTAACAAAATGTTTCAAATAGACCATTATAATTTTGTAATTCATAATTATTGATTATATTCTTTTAAATTTTATGTTAAAACTGCCTGTACTCTGATTTTGCTGTAAATGTTTAAAGCAAATTGCTTTGTCAGACTGGGGGGCATTTTACCCCACCCATGGGGGCGTTTTGCCCAATAGGTGGGGTAAAACGCCCCCATGGTACAAATTCAATTTTTGTTAAAAATCTAATAACATGAAAACTCTGGACATTTTTCATATTTTGTTTATCATTTATGTCATGGTCACTAAAACTATGATAACTTTTCTGATAACTTTTTCTTAACTTTTGTTTCACAGAAAAAATAACACAGTCCTTAAGGGGAGCGTTTTCCCCCACTCTACCCTACCCCCGAACACTTGAAATATACGGCACGTGTGACCATTCTGAGATACTTTTGCATCTTTTTTAAAAGCTTGATGCTGATCGCCATTCACTGCGATTAAATGGATAAGCACACGCCAGACATAGCCTATTTATTTATTAATTTTTTATCTCGATTTGTGGTCCAAAAAAGAAAAAGTCAAACGGCAGTAGAACAACACAAAGGCGAGTATGATGATTTAATTTTTTTTTTTTTGGGGGGGGGGGTAAACTAAGCATGGATCCCATACACCAGTATATTAATAGTGAAGAGTAGAAGATTTTTTAAAAGAAGGTCTAAAAGGTACAACAGCAGTTTAACTGTAAATGTCGAAAGAACAGGTGAAAATGGTCATGAAAAAGTAAATAATGAGATTTTCTGGCATTAAAAACCATGCCTTATTACTTATTAGTCATTCAGTAACATTTCCTATTGTGGGAACTTTTATCCTAAACTCTAGTTCAAACTCAGATAGCACACGTACGTCTGCAAGATGTCTGTTAAAGATCTCTTGATCTGGAAAGCATCTGCTGTCTACAAACGTCTGACAGATGTCTTTCAGATGTCAGTTTTACATACATTCTAAATCATAAACATCTTAAAGACATCTAATAGACGTCTTTTTATAATCTATGTACGTGTGCTATCAGGGAACTGATACGTGGTTTTGATTTGCATCATCTCATCTCTACGTTACCCCAACGCTCATATTTTCTCAGGACTTACATCACTTTACTTCCTCTCTGCTTTCCTGTCATGTGTGCAGCAGTTTGCTAACTTTCTTTCAGTTCTGAAGCAACTGTGTTCTGCTTGAGGAAACCAAAAAAACATCTCATTGGCACTCATGACGGCTGTATCTCTCTAGGGCGTTGCATTTCGACAACATTAAGTAAGGCCTGTTTAATACTTGATTTTGTGCATTTTGCGATTTTGTGAATTACTAATTCTTTGTTTATTCTTTTCCGTTGTAGTTTTGATAACTAACTATAGCTTTAAAAAACAGTTTTGTAGTTTCTGTCTGCTTAACCGTTAGATCACTAATCCACTCACACGGAGTATTATGAAGGATGAATCAAATATTAATATTGATTAACATTAATCAGTAAACTCTGAGATGACTTTACTATTTTCTCACTTCATACAGTAAGGATAATTTTCTTGTAAAGAATCGTATAAATGGCAATATCAACTGCATTTACTAAATTCATGGAGGACTCTTGTAGATGTTGAAGACAACAAATAAGTAGCCTACATCATAACTAAAGGCAATATATTAAAGGAATTCTTCAATACATTATTATTTTATTTCTTCTCTGAAACAAAAAATAAAATGTTAGCCAAAATGTCTGAGTTGCTTTTTAGCATATAACAAAATGGATGGTGATTTATACAGTTAAAAAAGTATCATAAAAGTAGTCTGTAGTTGTACAGTACGCATGATATGTTTAGAGCTTGACAGTATAAATAAACATCCAAACAAAGTCATAAAACCAGCATTTATGTTCCTGTAACCATTTGACATTGCGAAAAGTGGCGTACAGCACCTACATCTCGCTGTAGAGCCAAAAGTGTAAATATAGCTCTCTGTGTGGGAAACTAATGTTTCATAGGCTGATGTGGTAAAACCATGATGAACCAATAAATGTCAAGCTCATAGGCCATTTGACCGTCTATGGCAGTTACTCATCTGAGGGTGTGTTACCCGCATCACACTTCTGCTAAAAACATCATCTGCTCTTTTTCAAGTTCACACTTTTCTGTTTAATGCCTTGCACAGATGCTGCAAAACTGCACAGGTATAAGAAAGGACGGTTTGCATTACTAAACAGCAATGACAAGCTCATTTCCTGTCATTTTCAATAGTTTAGTAAGCTGAAATATGATGAACTATGATTATAAAGAATACTGTTTTACATTAGGAAATGCTTCGAGCAGTGTGCCTGAGGGGCCTTCTCCTGCTGTTGGTGGGAAGACAGGGTACGTGCATTGCATACACCTTCTGCATATGTTCTTAAACTGGATTTACACTGTGTCCAAAACCTGAAAAATACTGCCTGTGCAGAGGTGGTAATAATCCGTCTTTGCTGCCTATGATATCCCACAATCATGTGCATGCAGTTTGTACAAAAAACAAAAATGTGTCTGATGTTATGGTGGATTGGAAGTCATGTTTGGAAGAATCTAGTGGTTCTAAGTGAAATGGAACCTCATAAGTGACCGATTTGTTTTTTTTTTTAGTGTTTTTTTTGTTTTTTTTTTAAGAAATTAATTTTTATTCCATTTATTTAAATGATTATAAAAGAATCCTGAAAAAATGCATCACAAAATGCTTCCACAAAATGTTTTCAAAAGTGATCCGAAATGTTTCTTAAGCACCAAATCAGCATATTAGAATTATTTCTGAAGGATCATGTGGCACTGAAGACTGGAGTAATGGCTACTGAAAATTCAGCTTTGCAGGAAAAAAATTACATTTGAACAGATATTCAGACAGAACACACACAAACATAGGTTTTGGAAAAAGTCTGTGTCTCACAGATAAATGCATTTTGTATTTATGTCTTTTAACAACATTAATCATAACAGAGCAAATATCCAGAATGCTGAATCATGCAAACAAAATAGACTGTTTCAAGACATAACTGAAGTTTAAACTGATTGTTACAGTCTACAGTGAGGAGCTATGTTTAAAAGCTTCAGTAAACACATGTGGAGACTGCATCAAGTCTGGGCCCGGCTGTGCCTGGTGTAAAGATTTGGTAAGTGCTTCTTAAAGGCTCTATTGTTAATATCAGTGAAATTGATTTTCAGTGGTGGGGAACCTGTGAAACACCATTTAATTGGCCTTCAGAAAATATCTGACTGTCTGAACTCCATGCTGTCCATGCTAATATAATATAAGGTAGTTTATTTTCCTGTAGCTCAAATAGTAGAGCATAGCGCTAGCAACGCCAAGATCATGGGTTCGATTCCCAGGGAAAGCAAGAGTTTATAAAATGTAAAAAAAAAAACTGTAACTTGAACGCAATGTAAGTCGCTTTGGATAAAAACGTCTGCTAAATGCATAAATGTAAATATAGTTTAGACAATTTCAATAGTATCTCACATAGCCAGAATTTGAATTTGACATGCAGCATAAAGTCTGGTCCACTTTGCAGCTTATTCTGACTAACAATCATGCTTTTATATGATATTCAAAGTGGCCAGTTTGTTTTTACATGCTGTTTAGGTGCATGTTTTTCAGAAAATATAACACTAGCATAGAAAAAAAAAATTATAAATATGGAACAACAATTCAAAAGTAACAACTAATGATAATTTCATAGATAAAAAAACAAATATCTTGCTTGCTACTTAAGTGCCTCAAACTCCAGCGATCAATACTGTTTCACAAGCGCTCCTAATATCAACTAAGTACCTTTTAAATGCAATTGTATTGATTGGAAAAAAAAAAATCTTACTCTCAAAGTGTCATTGCTGTAAGACAATTTAATAATTTAATTGGAGCCTGCAAGTTTTACTATTCAATGTCAACTATTTGAATTCGAACATTCCAATGTCGAATTGGAATATCCAATGTTGGTTTGTTCAATTCTCAACAGCTTTTTCAAGAAAAGAAAAATATAACGACTGGCACATCACATCTCCTTAACATAATGCTGTCTGTCCTATTTAAACCACAGAATTTCACCAAGACTGGGGAGCAGGAAGCAGTACGTTGTGACACAGCTACTTCACTTAGAAATAAAGGATGTTCACTCACTGGCATAATAAATCCTAGAAACGATTTTATAAGAATTTTAAACAAGCCTCTGGCTGCTGGTGCAAATCCAGTGCAAATCCAACCACAAGAAATACAACTTGATCTTAGACCAGGTATGTTATATGCTTACAAATCTACTGTATAGCTCAACTTTCCTTTTTAATGTAACTTTGAGCCTGACTTTCAGAGAACAGAGGTGACTGAATGTGTTGTTTCCTCAGGGATGCCACACACTTTTCAACTACATTTTAAAAGGGCAGAAGGCTATCCAGTAGATCTCTACTACCTAATGGATCTCTCATACTCCATGAAAGATGATTTGAAGAATGTGAAACAACTAGGAAATAATTTACTTACTGAGCTCAACAAAATCACTGGCAATGCCAGGATAGGTAAGAGTATTTAAATATATCAATATAAATATATTTTATAATATTATACATATTTCAGAGTTGAAAGATTATGGCAATGGCTTCATGAACCAACCTTCCTGATGCAGGCTTCGGTTCGTTTGTCGACAAAACGCTTCTTCCATACACCGATACCAATGTAGTGAAGCTCCAGCGGCCGTGCTCGGATAAAAATGAACCATGTCAGCCAGCATTTGGATTTCAGCATGTGCTTTCACTGACAAGAGATGGGAACTTGTTTAAAAATATGGTTGCCCAGCAGCATATATCTGGAAACCTGGACCCCCCAGAGGGAAGCCTGGATGCCATCATGCAAGTCGCAGTCTGCGTGGTGAGACTTAGATATGTTTCACACACTACACGCATAAATTGCAGAAATTTATTTTGGCAGTCATATTAACAGATTATTTCAGCCACACTATAGCCACGTTTACATGGACACCTTTTGTTTCAATTGGAATGAAATAATTCCGAATGATGAATCCGAAGATGTGTTTACATGAATGCTAAATAAAGTGATCGTGTTCATAATCTTTTGACATGCGCACACTACACAAATATACAGTTTCCCATTATTTTTGAATAATAACTATCCTCTTTTTCTTTGTTTTAAAAAGCAGACTTAATATTTAGGCCTAGCTATTTTGGGTTGTTATTAAGAACCGACAAGCTCATGAAGCTTTGTTCAATCAATGAAGCTTATATTAATCAAGCCGTAAAAAGGCCATTCCCGTGCCAAAAACAAGACGTCTGCAGATGAGAGTTCGAAGCAAACACTTGAGGCACAACGTTATCCTGCACCACTTCACAGATGACAATTGGACTAAAGCAATAAGCCCCAAGAAGCCGTGGTTTACAGTGAATTTATAACAGCTAAGGGGCGTTGTTAGGCACGACGCAAAGCGTCACTATGCCATTTCTACGTCATTGCACATGTGCAAAAATTTCCAGTTTCAGTTTTCAATCCGATCAAGTGTTTGCATGTCCTGTCGAACAGATTAGAAAAGGTTTATCCCACCCCCCTCAATCCGAAATTTCAATCGGATTGGGCATTTTTATTCCGATTGAGGTGTTTACATGGAGCAATTTCATTCAGTATGAACTGATTGTAATCGGAATACATGTAAACGCACCTTATTTCACACTGAATTATATGTAATGCAGTGTTAAACAGGAAAAAGATTTTATGCAGCCTGATTCTTCGTGATGTCCTTTCCTGTAGCTCAAATAGTAGAGCATGGTGCTAGCAATGCCAAAATCATGGGTTCGATTCCCAGGGAAAGCAAGAGCTGATAAAATGTAAAACCTGTAACTTGAATGCCATGTAAGTTGCTTTGGATAAAAGCGTCTGATAAATGTAAATGATGTTTTTTTATCATGCAAATAAATACAAAGCAAAATGTATTACCCATGCAGAACGACATCGGTTGGGGAAACAGCACTCGACTGCTGGTGTTGGCCACTGATGACGGCTTCCACATGGCAGGGGATGGAAAACTTGCTGCCATTCTGGAACCAAACAGAGAAACCTGTCAGCTGGTCAACAACAAGTACAGCAAGAGCAACCTCTGGGTATGATTTAATACTTTATACTAATGTTATTAAAACCAACTGTTTAGAATATTTATGTAAAAAGCATTTGAGCTAAACTAGGAAAGTTTTAAATTTTTTGCACATTTGGACAGACCCTGAAACATAAAACATACTGACAGCATCTTAGACACAAAGCCTTTTGCACAGTACAATTTTAGAGGCATTATAAAGTACCTGGTCATACAGATAAATTATGTAATTTATAATTCAGTGTCTTAATGGCTTAAGGAATTTCTTAAAGGCTTAAAGGCTCGAGGAATTTCTTAACATTTGTATGTCTCCAAAGTTGTGCATATGTAAAAGGGTTTATGTTAGATGCTATCAGTATCTTGATAACACATCATGTGAAAATATCAAAACTATAATACGGTCTGTTTTCAGGATTACCCATCTGTTGGACAAATTGCTCGCAAGCTGGAAGAGCAAAACATTCAACCCATTTTTGCAGTCACCAAAAAAATGGAAACTGTGTACACAGTAAGTCAAACATGCTTAGCTAAAATAAGCAAAAAAAAAAAAAAAAGATCTGTATAAAAGCTATGATTATCATAGGTTGAGTGCCCTGGAAAGTATAAACAAGTGACTCTGGCAGTGTCTGGGAAACCTGTTTGACAGTCATTATTTTTGTAGTTAGTTATTTGGTGTATAAATTACAACACTTCACCTGAACTTAATTTCATTTTCACACAGTTCACATTCATATTCTTAGTAGTTGAAGTACTATGGTGTACTTGACTGTATCCTTAACAGGAGCTGAGCAAACTGATCCCTAAATCTGCAGTTGGAGTGCTCTCTGAAGACTCAAGCAATGTTGTCAAACTAATTGTGGACGCATACAACGTGAGTGCATGGGATTTCCACTTTGCACAAACCTTTTTTTTTTTAAGTAAAACATTTTGATACTCTATGTTTAACGCCATTATTAATGTTCTATGGGGTTGGAACAGAACTTGACCTCTGAAGTGATCATGGCTCATGAAGCCCTCCCAGACTTCATATCTGTGAAATACACATCGGACTGTAAAGGTGGAGAAAAACCCAGTGACAGGGGGAAATGTGATAATGTGAACATTGGTAAGGAGGTGAGTAAGATTAGTTCAAATGATTATAAAGATTATTTATGCAAGTGCAGATGCAAATCTTGGTTTTTCATTTGAGCAAATTTACCAAAGGCAATATTATACAACTTTGTAAATAACCTTACTCTTACTATAATCCTTTCAGGTGATTTTTAGTGTGACAGTAACAGTAGACAAATGCATTACCAGTCAGAGCTTCCTCATCGGGCCATTGGGCTTTGGTGAAAAACTGAAGGTGAACGTGCAGACTCGATGCGAGTGTGAATGTGATGATAAAAATGAACCTCATCCTCACTGTGGGGGAAATGGTAAAGTCGTCTGTGGCGGCTGCAGGTAACAGAAAAATATAATTACCTCTAATTGCTTTCTTTTTCATCCCAAATTCCATAGGTTCCCTATATATATATATATATATATATATATATATATACAGTGGCATGCGAAAGTTTGTGAACCCCTTGCAGAATCTGTGAAAATGTGAATAATTTTAACAAAATGAGAGAGATCATACAAAATGCATGTTATATTTTATTTAGTACTGTCCTGACTAAGATATTTTACATAAAAGATGTTTACATATACTCCACAAGACAAAAAAATAGCTGAAATTATTCAAATAACCCCATTCAAAAGTTTGGGAACCCTTGTTTCTTAATACTGTGTGTGGTTACCTGGATGATCCACGACTGTTTTTTTTTTTTTGTTTTGTGATGGTTGTTCATGAGTCCCTTGTTTGTCATGAACAGTTAAACTGAGCACTGTTCTTCAGAAAAATCCTCCATGTCCTGCGGATTCTTCAGTTTTCCAGCATCTTTTGCATATTTGAACCCTTTCCAGCAGTGACTGTATGATTTTGAGATCCATCTTTTCATACAGAGGACAACTGAGGGTCTCAAACACAACTATTAAAAAAAGGTTCAAACATTCAATGATGCTCCTGAAGAAAACACGATGCATTAAGAGCCGGGGGGTGAACTTTTGAACAAGATGATTTTTTTTTCCATTTAGTACTGCCCTTCGGAAGCAACAGAAAATATTTGCATGTTTCCCGGAAAACAAATTAAGTACAATTTACCTTGATATTCAAATTCCAAAAGTTTTCACCCCCCGGCTCTTAATGCATTGTATTTCCTTCAGGAGCATCAGTGAATGTTTGAACCTTTTTTAATAGTTGTGTTTGAGTCCCTCAATTGTCCTCAGTGTGAAAAGATGGATCTCAAAATCATACAGTTATACAGGAAAAATTACTTTTAAAAGTAATGCATTACAATAATGAGTTACTCCCTAACAAAGCAACTAATCGCATTACTTAGTTACTTTTTATGGAAAGTAATGCATCATGTTACTTTATTTATTTATTTATTTTTTTGGCATATGTAAAACCCCTTTTACACCAAAAGTGAAATGAATAAGCCTCAGGCTGAAGGAAATGTAAATTCAATTAACATAATTAATTGCTGGTTTGAGTTTGCATTTCAGTTTTTATTCATTTTGAGGGATACTAAATCTGTTTTTGTGCAAGTGAGAACAAAGAACAGAACAAATTTAAATATTTACAGTATTAGTTAGATGCCACATATATTAGCCTATGTATTTTTAAGCTATGATTCTCCCACGATTCTGAAAACAAAAGAGATAACCAAACAAAATATGTAATTTACTTGAGTTTCTGACAAAATGTTTTATTATTGTTATAAATTTGGTTATTTAAAAATATTTATTAATTTAAACGAATTAGACTAATGTAAAAAAAAATTAAAAATAAATTAAAAAATAATAATTTCATATAAATAGATGAAGACTTGTTTCGTTTTGAATCTCTTGAATGAATGATTCAGACATAAAATACATTTAACCGTCACTGTTCGTCACCTACTGGTGTAATGTAACATAAACAATCATTATTTGCAGCGTATCATTACTTTCAACCCATTTTGATCACGGCTCCCGCAACATCAGAGTCTGTATCAGGACTATAAACTTTTATCCCAATACTTTCGTGATTATTTAATGTTTGCAACACAGAAATGTAGCCTGCTGTGCTGTGTAGACTGTTTGTGAAGCTGTTTCAAACATAAAGCTTTACATGATGAGTGCTGCTCTCTCTGCGCGAAAGCAGGTTTAAATATTCCGATGTGATTGTGATTTCAAAGGTTTAATAGACATCGTCATTTAGGAATAAGATCGCATGTGTTTGAATCTCGATCTTTTACTGATTAAACATGCATACATACACTATATTGCCAAAAGTACTGGGTCACCCTTCTAATGAACAGGTTTGACTACTTTAGTAATTTCCATGAGTACAAATCTTAATGTTTAAGCATATAATGATATTCTAGGGAATTGTGTGCTTCTAATTTTAAAGCAACAGTTTGGACAGGACCCTTTTCTATTCTAACATCACAATGCCTCTGTGTATAAGGCAAGGTTCAAAAAGAAATGATTGATTTAGTCAGTGTGGAAGAACTTGACTGGTCTGCAGAAAGCCAAGTCCTAATCCAAGCTGAACACCTCTGGTGTGACTTTAAATGCAGATCTTGAGCCAAAAACTCTTTACCAAACACCAATGACTTGTACATATGGGTACAGTCATTTTAGACACTTCCAAAACTGTTGCAACAGAGATGGAAATACAATTTTTAAATACATGCATTATGTTTCCATCTTTGTTGCCACAGTTTTGGAAGTGCCTTTTTCTGTTCTAAAGAAGGGGGTGTCCATGCTTAAACATTAAGATTTGTACTCATGGAAATTACTAAAGTAGTCAAACCTGTTCATTAGAAGGGGGTGACCCAATACTTTTGGCAATATAGTGTATGAGCCTTAATAGCCTATGTATTTTTCTAGCCCATGTCATATTTGTACCAGACCTCAAAAGTAACCCGGGCCCGCCAGTTGCCGACCCCTGGTCTAGAGTAACCATCGTATTTACACATTGCACACAACGCCTCTGTACTTATTGCAGAGTTTTCTCAACATGGGATCAGGAGAGCTTTTAGTCAGTAAATGAGAAAACAAAGTAACTGGCATTACTTATTTGAAAAAGTAACTCAGATATTTTACTGTAAATTAAAAAGTAATGCATTACTTTACTAGTTACTTGAAAAAAGTAATCTGAATATGTAACTCAAGTTACTTGTAATGCGTTACCTCCAACACTGCATACAATTCATTATTCATGTGTAACAAGCAATCTATCAATATAATAATATAAAATATAAAAAGATCTACATATTAAATGAGATGTTTTATATTTTATTATGTATTTAAAAAATTTTCATGACCTATTGCAGGGGTATATGTATATATCTGTAGTGACATAAGCAACTTCCCCACGTCCACAGGTGTAATACAGGTTTCTTAGGACAGCGCTGTGAGTGCAAACTAGGCCAAAAGGACGAGGCGTCATTGAAAGCGCAGTGCCGGAAGGACAACGGGACCGAATGCGAAGGCAAAGGAGATTGTCTGTGCGGACGGTGTCAGTGCCATTCTACAGATGGCGGTGGCAATTTCTATGGCGAATTCTGTGAATGTGACGATGAGCACTGTGAAAAATTTGACAATAAACAGTGTGCAGGTGATTTGAATAGAAAAGCTCGTATTTGACATACTTTATAGTTTATTTTTAAAAATCAGTTCTTAAGTGTAATGTGGTTTCATTTTACAGGTCATGGCAAGTGCAAATGTGGTAAATGTGAGTGTGATCAGGGCTACGAGGGCACAGCGTGTCACTGCGCAAAATCCGATGAGGACTGCAAGATCGATGGAAGTGTTTGTCATAACCGTGGGAAATGTGTATGTAACCAGTGTGAATGTGAGAGAGGATACAAGAGGCCCTACTGCAAAACATGTCCTACTTGCCAACGTCCGTGTCAAGAGTCAGGGTAAGAAAACCTCAGAACAAGTCACCATGTGCTCTACAAAACTATTAATAACTATTATTAACATAAAAAATACCTGTTTTTCATTCATTTCATAAGCCCAGTCAGATGATTACTAACTACAACTACTAACTTAGTGACAGAAATCGGGTGAATCAGTTTATAAGGACAGTTTTCTAATGAGCCATTAAAAGCATTCCTGCAAGGCATTTCACAAATTCTCAGTTATATAAATTAGGGTATTTTCTAGTTTTATTAATTAAATTTAATGCAAATCTATTTGTTACTTATTGTAATATTTAAATAATATACATAAATGTAATAATAATTTTAAAAAAATGGAGTGTCTATTTACACTAAGTGCAAATAGGCTGCCTTGTTGGCAGAGGCTATTTACACTAACTCTGCCCACGAATGTGTGCTTGGGCTAAACAACATTACAAAAGATGCCTGCTGAACAACAGCGCCAGTGGCATAGGTGATAAAATGCATTGCGATAACTTTTAGACGCAATCGAATCTGCCTTTTGCTGATCTTATTCTTCTCCCTTTTCACATCACACACTGAAAAAAATGACTCATTGAATTTACAAATTTTTTTTATAAGTGGTTGCAATCAATTTATTTTAGCTACATTTAAATAAACAAATTTAGTTGACTAACTTTCAACTAAATTTGTTTATTTAAATGTAGCTAAAATAAATTGATTGCAACCGCTTACCTTAAAAAAAATTTAGTAAATTCAATGAGTCATTTTTTTTTCAGTGCATATCAGATTGGAAAGGCATTTATTTTCAATAAAACGAAGGAAATAATCAAAAAGTAAGAAATAAAGTTCCTCACCGGTTTTTATCGGTTAGGGTTATGATTAGTGGAAAGTGTAGGGAGGGCTTTATTGTCCCAATAAGGTGGCATCCATTTAATAATTTTAATAAAAATGATAATTAACACTCAAAACGTTACTATTGCATACTGTTTTATAATGTACTACGATACTGAGGTGCAAATATCTGTCAAAAATACTACTATTTTTACATAGTGTAAATAGAATATATCACTGTTTGCACTTTTAAATAGCATATTGCTAAGAAATTCCTAAAAAATAATTGTATATATATATGTGTGTGTGTGTGTGTGTGTGTGTGTGTGTGTGTGTGTGTTTTAAACGTTTTATATAAAAAAATGTTTTATATTTTTATATATATTTAAAAATTACTATTAAACATTCTTGACCGACTGCAGGAGTTGTGTTGAATGTTTGGCCTTTGGGACTGGTCCATTTGAGAAGAACTGCTCTGTAGTCTGTGGACATCTGCAACATACAATGGTTGAAAAATTGCTCAAGAGCGACTGTCGAGTCAAAGATAAAGAGGGATGCTGGATGTCATTTACAATGACGGAACAGCTTGGATTTGACAAGTACTTTGTCAATGTCCTCAAAGACAGAGGTAGACCAAGACACAATATCTGAAATACTAAAACATGTACTAGTTACTTGGGTTCTGTCATTGTTCACCCTCATGTCATTCTGAACCCTGCTGTTATTTTTATGCGTGGAACACAAGGAGAATTTCTGAAGAATATTTATTCTCTTTCTCTTTCTATAGAACAATACAGTAGTTTATAGGGACAAAAAGCTTCAAAAGTAGTCATTAGGACTTTTTTATGATTTTCATCCTTTTTGGAGCTAGGCAGCATAAATAACAGTATAGAGGTTTGTGACAACATGAGGGTGAGTAAATAATGCCAGAATTTTCATTTTTGGACAGATGTTCCAGTTCTAAAAAGCACCATGTTTTCTAAATTTACATTTTATATGTCAGAATGTCCTGAGGGGCCAAACATAGCAGCCATCGTAGGAGGATCTCTGGTAGCTGTGGCGTTGATTGGTCTCCTGATCCTCCTCATCGTCAAAGCAGTTCTGTATGCAAGTGACCTTAGAGAATGGAAGAGATTTGAAAAAGACAGAAAACATGAAAAAACATCTGTAAGTTCTGTTTTCATTAATAAAAAAAAAAAAAAAAAAAAAAAAAAAAAAAAAAAAAAAAAAACCCTACCCTTCATATTCAGTCAATCTGCCTGAAACTGTTCAGGATTCATGCATTTTATTAAGCAGATTATGTTTTCTTCTCCTTCTATAGGGTACCAACCCATTATTCCAGAATGCTACAACCACAGTTCAAAACCCAACATTTTCTGGAGATTCATGAGAAAACTTGTTGGTGCTGAACGCGTGATGCACAGAGAGGATGTGTATTAATGAATCTATGGGTCTGATGCATGATCATTCAGTAAAACAAAATAGATATAACTTTTCTTAATGTTCAGTGAGATAATTAGCAATTTTAGAGAGGCATGAAAGTTTGCAAATGCTTTTACATTTATACACTGTTTTTATTATATTTGAAATGTTTAACGTCATTAAATATATTTAACAGTTTAACATTAAAAAGGCTTTTTTATGTTTTGTGTAATGTATAAAAACTGGTCACAATAGTTTTATTTTTGTATACACAAAATAATATACACAGAAATCAAATTTTATACTTGTTGAGCTTTGATGACAATGAAATTTAGCCATTCAAAGAGTGCAAACTGTCCCATCTGGAAGTTATTTATAAATAAATGCGTCATTCACGTGTAGATTAACTCTTGCAAAGATTTTGGCAGTTCCACTGCTGTAAAGATTTCTATGTCTCTAAAGTTGTGCATTTGTAAAAGCGTTTTTGTTTTTGAAGCTCTCAATTCACTGATATTGTATCTTTCAATGCCTGACCAGATGCAAATATTTGAAAACTGAGATCACTATGTAACGCCCCTGTACTTCATTTCACAGATTCCTCATCATGAAACATAAGTACTGAACATATACATTGGCTTTCCACATTATTAAGATAATAGACTTGTAACCTGAACATTTGCTTATAGCTTTGCATTGTAACCTGCTTGTTGGTCTTTCAGTATTCATAATATCCAACATAGGTTATAGAATATGTGTGTTTGAGGGCTCTGTAAATGTCTTGAAATATAAATAAAGTTGGAATTACAACTGTACTTTTCAGGAACTGCCTTGTGATTTTATAAATTTGGGCTATGCATTTAGTTCTCGGATGGCACAAAGCCATTTTAAAACTGTAAATAATAAATAAGATAATATTTTAATTTCTATAATTTAGAAATGTAATTTTTAAAAATAAATGAAAAATACTGAATGGATTTTATACGTTTGATATTGTAACATTTTAATATTGTAAAAGTCATTTTGAGTACATTTTGAGTATGTACTTTCTTCTTTGAAGGTACATTCCATGGCTTCAGATTGGCTTCCAAAGTCCCATAATGTCATGTCTCGTGACCTAAAAAGAAGAAAAAAAAAAAAAAAAAGTTTTAGACAAAACCAACTGAATATTTAATGAGTACAATGCTTAGTTTTAAAATCATTGACATATAGTCCTTTAGTTCTTTCTTGTACAGAATAGTTGGATTTTACAGGCAGTTCTGAGCATCTATGTAAAAGACTGCAAATGTTTTTAAAAAAGTTGTAAAAAGCATCCACTAATGTTCAGTAAGATTTGTTTTAAGAAATTAATACTTTTTCAGTGAAGATAAATTAAATTGATCAAAAGTGACAGTAACAACATTTCAAATTTTACAATGTCACAAGAATCCTGACAAATACTTAATGTTTTACTTTAATACTACTTTTACTTTAAATACTTTAATACTAAATGTTTCTTGAGCAGCAAATCAGCATATTAGAATGATTTCAGAAGGATCATGTGGCACCGAAGACTGGAGTAATGGCTGATGAAAAATTTAAAATATATTATTAAAAATATATATTAAAATAATGCACAATAATATTATTTTATAATAATAATTTAAATATTATAATAATATTATTTTAATCAAATAGAAAAAGTCTAAAAGCTCTTGCAGACCCTAAACCATATAACCATATATATATATATATATATATATATATATATATATATATATATATATATATATATACAGTGGGTACGGAAAGTATTCAGATCCCCTTAAATTTTTCACTCTTTGTTATATTGCAGCCATTTGCTAAAATCATTTAAGTTCATTTTTTTTCCTCATTAATGTACACACAGCACCCCATATTGACAGAAAAACACAGAATTGTTGACATTTTTGCAGATTTATTAAAAAAGAAAAACTGAAATATCACATGGTCCTAAGTATTCAGACCCTTTGCTGTGACACTCATATATTTAACTCAGGTGCTGTCCATTTCTTCTGATAATCCTTGAGATGGTTCTACACCTTCATTTGAGTCCAGCTGTATTTGATTATACTGATTGGACTTGATTAGGAAAGCCACACACCTGTCTATATAAGACCTTACAGCTCACAGTGCATGTCAGAGCAAATGAGAATCATGAGGTCAAAAGAACTGCCTGAAGAGCTCAGAGACAGAATTGTGGCAAGGCACAGATCTGGCCAAGGTTACAAAAAAATTTCAACTGCACTTAATGTTCCTAAGAGCACAGTGGCCTCCATAATCCTTAAATGGAAGACGTTTGGGACGACCAGAACCCTTCCTAGAGCTGGCCGTCTGGCCAAAGTGAGCTATCGGGGGAGAAGAGCCTTGGTGAGAGAGGTAAAGAAGAACCCAAAGATCACTGTGGCTGAGCTCCAGAGATGCAGTCGGGAGATGGGAGAAAGTTGTAGAAAGTCAACAATCACTGCAGCCCTCCACCAGTCGGGGCTTTATGGCAGAGTGGCCCAACGGAAGCCTCTCCTCAGTGCAAGACACATGAAAGCCCGCATGAAGGACTCCAAGGTGGTGAGAAATAAGATTCTCTGGTCTGATGAGACCAAGATAGAACTTTTTGGCCTTAATTCTAAGCGGTATGTGTGGAGAAAACCAGGCACTGCTCATCACCTGTCCAATACAGTCCCAACAGTGAAGCATGGTGGTGGCAGCATCATGCTGTGGGGGTGTTTTTCAGCTGCAGGGACCGGACGACTGGTTGCAATCGAGGGAAAGATGAATGCGGCCAAGTACAGGGATATCCTGGACGAAAACCTTCTCCAGAGTGCTCAGGACCTCAGACTGGGCCGAAGGTTTACCTTCCAACAAGACAATGACCCTAAGCACACAGCTAAAATAACGAAGGAGTGGCTTCACAACAACTCCGTGACTGTTCTTGAATGGCCCAGCCAGAGCCCTGACTTAAACCCAATTGAGCATCTCTGGAGAGACCTAAAAATGGCTGTCCACCAACGTTAACATCCAACCTGACAGAACTGGAGAGGATCTGCAAGGAGGAATGGCAGAGGATCCCCAAATCCAGGTGTGAAAAACTTGTTGCATCTTTCCCAAAAAGACTCATGGCTGTATTAGATCAAAAGGGTGCTTCTACTAAATACTGAGCAAAGGGTCTGAATACTTAGGACCATGTGATATTTCAGTTTTTCTTTTTTAATAAATCTGCAAAAATGTCAACAATTCTGTGTTTCTGTCAATATGGGGTGCTGTGTGTACATTGAGGAAAAAAATGAACTTTAAATGATTTTAGCAAATGGCTGCAATTTAACAAAGAGTGAACAATTTAAGGGGGTCTGAATACTTTCCGTACCCACTGTATGTGTATGTGTGTATATATATATATATATATATATATATACCCCAAAGCTTAAAAAAAAAAAAAAAATCCAATAGTTTTCTGCGTTCCTTGGGGCTCAAGTTGGGTAGCAGACCTTTAAATCTCCACTGCCCTCAAGAATGGCCAGATGAAGGCATATTTGTAGACATGATGTTTTGCAATCATCTGGACCTGCTTTGATGCCTTCCTACCTCGGTTTACCTGTAAAGGCAGCATTTTTTAGATTTGGCACAGAATGTCTGAAGCCCAAACTCCACTGAGGCCTAACACACTCTGCAGCACATTCACAAAAGCAGGTTCGTGGAGTTGAACTAACGCTGTGTTAACGTGTGTCCTGGATTATGTAAGAGAAGGGGTTGAGTTAGAACTGAAGCACTGGTGGCTCACTGCTTTCTCCCCGAGTGGCAACGGCTGGTTAATGAGTTTGAGGAAGGAGAGGGAAGCAGCCACATTCTGGAGGCTGAAGTTCACCAAGAGACAGCCTGAAAGTGAAAAGATAGGATAGGAGAGGAGCCCAACACTCGGCTGCAAAGGACAGAAACACACTGCATAACAAAGGTAGGAAACATTCCCTGGCAATGCATAGAATCACTTTGAACTGTAAAAACTGTAATTTCAGAGATTTTGGAGTTCAAATCATTGAATGTAAACTTCATGCTTTATCTAATGCAAGATCTTGTGCAACCCCTATTGTGGTGCCATTTTATGGTGGAATGTGTGTTGCAGGTTATAAGGGAGGGTCTTGTAAGTCATAAATGAGTAAATCTAGAGCAATTTCATTCTCCATTTGTCCTGTGTCCTATGCATCCTTCACAATGTCATTCACAAAGGCTCTACTGTTGGTTGCAAAAGGTCAAACAGAGCACAGCAAACAGGGGTGACTGTAGTAGGCTAACAGTGAGCCACTGTACATCTCACTAATAATCACCAACCCACTTTTGATGGTCTGTTTAACTCTCAAATGATCTGATGAGCTCAATGGTGCCCGGGTGTTTTGTAACCTACTTCACTTGCCAAAAACACTCAGAAAAGATGGTCTGCATTGATGCTATAGACGACATGAATGCATAAAGGGAGTATGCTGAGGTTCACCAAGGGAGGCTTTAACTAGTTCATAACAGAGGAAACATTCGAAATAACCTGCACCCATTTATTTTTAAACCTTTTATTCACTTGTCATGGCATACTTGATTCATTCGGTAATTATGCATGGACTTTGGACTTTGTAGTAAGATACACTACCAGTCAAAAGTTTGGACACACCTACTCATTATTTTTTTATTACGATTTCCACATATTGTTTTTGGAGTAAAAAATATCAAACACAAATGGAAATCAAAACTATCTTTTATTTTATTTTCTACAGTTTTAAGTTACTACACTTTGTCTGGATTCTCAACCAGCCATGCTGGGTTGCTTTTTATGAACTTCACATGTATGCTTGCTGCTATTCCTTCACTATCTGCTCAAACAAATCCATTTAAAATTAACTTTTCATTTTGTACAGAAATTCATATATAGGTAATTTATATTTGCCTACAAATCTAAATTTAAGCATTTCAGCACAAGACTCAAAAGAGGGGGGAGGGGGCTTTTCAGACACAAAAGGTCTCTAGTTTAAAAGGATAGTTTATTTAAAAATTTAAATCCTGGCATCATTTACTCACCCTCATGTTGTTCCAAACCTGTATGACTTACTTTCTTCTGCAGAACTCAAAAGGGGATATTTGTATGAAAGTTTCAACTGTTTTTAATCACACAATGAAGGTAAATTACAACCAAAATAACACTGTGTTGACAAATAAAGACATTCAACAAAACATCTTCATGTTCTGCATAAGAAATCTAATCATACATGTTTGGAACAACATGATGACAGCGTTTTTATTTTTAGGTGAAACACACTTAAAGGTTCACAATCATATAAGCTGATGTCATCTTACTAACTACCATTATCTCACAAGTAGATATGACTTCAAGCTTTTAAAGCCTCTCCTTCTCCTTAAGTGTATATTTGTTTCTGAGCAGATCAGATACTAGATACTGTATGCAGAACTTAAGGGAATGTGTAACTCATGAATTTCTAAAAATGTCTTATTGTTCCCAGAACACAATTCCTCCAGCTCAAGCTAAGAAATACATAAGACACTTTGGCAATTTAGGAAATGTCTTCAGGTATGAGCAGAGCATGGAAAAAAAAATAAAAATAAAAAAATCAGGCAAAATATATGGAATTCCATAGAATACATAAAAATATGAGAATTTTAAAAAATAGCTTTAAATTTAAAGACAGACCAGAAATGTTTTAAATAAAAAATATGGAACTCCCTGGAAATATCAGATATTTGAAGTTTGAAATTTTTAATTTAAATCCATTAAGTGTCATACCAGGAAAATATCACAAAATCATAAAAACAGTGCATATAATTTTTCTTATGGTCATTAAATTTTTCAAGAAAAAAAAATCAATTTTTTTTTTTTTTATCAAGAGTGAAAAAATGACTAGAACAGAAATTCAGTGGTCAGAAGGAGGTATCAATGGTATCAATATCATTTCAACACATCAAAGTAAAATGTAAAAGACAAGTATGTGCTGCACCAGATGAGCTGGGGGTGGAGAGGTAAACAAACATATTTGTTTCGCTCTATTGCTCAGAGATATCTACTGGGGAGGGGGCGAGATGAACGACTTATGCCTGTAACCACAGATATGCCACACCTGTATGCATATCACCTGCTCTTGCCATATATGGCCCTGAGTGAATGAACAGAGAGAGAGATAAAAGTGCAAGGGTTGTAAAGTAGAGATAGTGAGAGAGAGTTGCACAGTCTCCACCATTGCCTGTGAACAAGCAGCACCTTTACCTGGCTGCTTCCTTCTCGATTCCTCCGGTGGCAGGTGAGTTCATCTTACTCTTGCTCTTTCCAAAAAAGACCTTTAACTTTGAAGATGCTCATTAAAGTGATTCATTAGCCAAGCAGACTGTAAAACTTGACCATGTAAAAAAATAAAAAAGGAAAACCCAGTTGTAAATGTAGTACATAATACAGCAATGCTGCTTATTTAAAATATAAGAATATTATTCAGCGGTTATGCCTAAATATTTAGCATGAATTATTTTAATTACACTTCTATCATCCGTGGCTAAAACAAGAGCTGAAATAACAAAAATGATTAAAAAAAAGTTATTAGAAATACACTGGACAAAAGTGTTCTTGTACTGAATTCCTGTCTTTTATCTGTTATTTAACATTAAATATGATTCTTGAATCAATTAAGTGATTCTTTTGAAGTGTTTGACATAAACGGACAATACATACGTAAAATATTCCCTAAAAAAGTCCCCCCAAATATGGTTTCCTAATGAGAAAGTTAATTTCCAACTGTCTCTTAGAATAAAATGCCTTTCTAAGTGAAATGTCCTTCGCTTGATATTGTTGGTCTGGAAATATCTGTTTGCTGTTTAAGCTGGTTTGCTGTTATTCATTTTGAAAATTCATGCCAGAAGAAGTCAATGTGTCAACTATTAACTGGTGACCAAAAACATCTATTTTATATGGTTGGCTTTATGCTTGAATAACTTGACAACATGCTATTTTCTATATTACATTGTACATTATAACTTTGCATTGCATAATCTGATGTGCTCATATGCTTTGGTCTGAAACAGAAGGTTAGATTAGCCATGATGGACAGTTTACAGGAAGAATATTAATCAAGGTTATAGGGAAGGAGGTGGAGATGAGACATGTACACAGCGTTGTCAGGCCTGATCAAACAATGGCCGGTTACATAAAAACTCTGCACACTTTCCTGTTTGCTCTGACACACCGTATCTAGTAATTCTGGAGGGCAGATCATTTGTGTCATTGTTACTGTTACAGCAGAGTGGAGCCGTTAAGGCATTATTGCGCTAACAACGTAACTTCTAGGATTTAGTTAAGAAATATGAACCTTTGCACAGTGCAGAGGGTTTGTGATTGGTGACTTAAGGGTCAGCACAATCTGCTCGCACTAGAGACAGCGATACAACGCCCTAATAAAACCCAACCATCCAATCAAACAAGAGAGATTGAGTCATCCGTATTATCACACCATATCGACATCTATGCTGCAAGGTACCAGGCAGACATAAAAAGATGCTGATAAGGAAGCTCATAAATTTGGGATATGCAAACAGAAAATGATCCTCTAGGGCATGTGTAGATATATATAGGGTGTGTATATTGTATGTGTGTATGTTATTTGTCGATAATGACTGGCTCGCTGTACAATCCGACATTTTGCTTGGCTACTTATAAATAAATTGGGTAACACTTTAGAATAGGGAACACTTATTCGCTGTTAACTACAACTTTTCCCTCAATAAATTCCTAATTTGCTGCTTATTAATAGTAAGGTAGTTGTTAAATTTAGGTATTGGGTAGGATTAGGGATGTATAATATGGTCATGCAGAATAAGGCATTAATATGTGCTTAATTACTACTAATAAATGGCTAATATTCTAGTAATATGCATGCTAATAAGCAACTAGTTAAAAATTGATTTTAGTGAATTTATTTTGATGTGAGAAGAAAAAGACATTATTTTTTATAATGACTACCAAAACTGTCCACATATATACACGTCACATTGACTGAAAAATGTCATTAGCATAACGTTCCATGTAAAACCTATTATCAGGTGCGATGAGCCCATATGATTTGATAGTAGCTTCCTGCTTAATTTGTTAAAAACAACCCCACAAATGGATGATAGTAACCAAGCAATGGCGAGTTTCTTAAATCAGTGTAACCAGGATGTGGACGTGAGGACAGAGAGGATGTGGTTGGCAGAAGTCATGGTTTTGAAACAGAGACACTATTCCTCACTAGCCACATAGTTTGCAGCATATTTAAACAGATGGGTGGTTTGCACACAACAAAGACAAAGCAAACGCAATATAATCAAATTTTTATAGTCCCCTGACTATCATAAATCATGTACAACTTCCTTTAAAACACAATGGTCAGTTACCTGAGCAAATGTAGAGAATATTAATATAATAAATAATAAAAGTGGATCAGTAATGCAATAAAAGTTATGGTTAAATTATTTAATTAAATCTATACTTGATTAAATGTATCTAATCAATAGTTAGACATCTATTAGGCAAGATCTAATAATTTCAGAACCGAACTTGCATGAGATATTGAGGCTTGTTTTCAGAAATTATATCTTGAATTGTCAATTAAAAACAAAAAAATATATATATTTTGCATAAAGAAAATTAAGTTTATTTTAGGAAGATGTTTACATTTTGATATTCTTTTAATAACAATTAAGCACCTTTTATATAACTAGAATATATCTTGAACTTAGCTTTTTTCCTTGCAGGTTTAGTGCATAAATATAACTAAACAATTCTAAATATAGAAAAAGGAAGGAAGAAAAGTCCCTTTTAGAAAAGTCTAAAAGGGATTAAAGATAATAATAAAAATAAAAACAGATATGAAATGTCATATTACCTGATTTCCCTTTCTCAATTAAAATAATCACATTTTAAGTACATTAAAATAAGACAGTCATACTGATGAAGCAAACAATTATTTGTGGGTTGAACTGTGCTCCGGACTGTGGGACTTGATCATGCCCAGACATCTCAGCCACACTTAATGATAACTGCTGTGGATATGTGGGCGTAGTATTTTTACTACAGATTTTCAACAGATATCTGACATGAGGCTTTCACTTCCTTTCCAAGGGGTGGCTAACTAGCTTTCTTCCGTAAGAGTTCAAACTGTAGCTTTAGTGTCTTGGTTTACCAATGCATGAACTGAAGTGCACTGACTCCCATTTAGGCCGCACCCTCTTTTGCCTTTGAACGACACTGAGGAAACCTAACAGGAAAGAAATCATTAAAAAGTATATTAAAGGAACAGTTAATGCATTTTCAAGCTGCTCAGTTTTATACTGTTTATGGTCCAAGTCCAAAAACAACAAAAACACAAGTCTTCTGTGGCCATATTATAACTTCATGGAATGAACAGATTTCATTATTATAGTTCAAAAAGTTATTATTTACTGGAAATCTTTCCTTTTATTCCAAGTCTAAGTACTGTAATATCAAATACGGCATTTAGAGAAAAAAAATAACTGCCTATAGGTTTAGGATGACATGAAGGGGAGTAAATAACTACAGAACATTAACTTTTACTATTTTCCCTTGTTATATGGTAAGGTCAGATGAAGGATAAAGTGCAGATAAAAGAAAATGGGATCCATAAATTGAAATTGGAAAGGAAATTTTAAAAAAAATTAGATGCATAAACACATTTATGAGTAGTTCATACACAGAATATGTATGCTTTGTAGTTTTAAGAAAACAATCTGGATCTTTGAACTCAAGTAATTTCCATCCAACCCTCTTTCTTTCTCTCTTCCAGGTATTTCCCTGAGACTTAAGCTGGCACCATGCCACAGGATGTCAAGACCGATGTTCCAAAAGTCCTGAATAAAACTACACCAGGACTGCAGATATGGAGAGTGGAGGTAATGATACTACTTTGTCAAATAAGTGCAGTCGACTTATGAGATACTGACATCTTTAGGAAATTACTAATCAGTCTTCTTTTTAATTATTGGTCAGAACATGGAGCTCGTGCCCTGTCCATCTAAAACATACGGACAGTTTTTTGAGGGAGACAGCTACGTAATACTCTACGTAAGTATCAGCGCTTAGTGCCCTAATCGATTCAAGTGCATTTAAGCTGACAAAAACTAACCGCTAAAAAAAACATCAAATTTTTAGACTCACAAGACCAGCAACAACTACACCTACGACATCCATTATTGGCTGGGCAAGGCCACCTCCCAGGATGAGCAGGGAGCAGCAGCGATATACACCACGCAGATGGATGAACACCTAGGGGGCGCTGCTGTGCAGCATCGTGAGACCCAGGGCCACGAGAGCGCCACCTTCCAAGGATACTTCAAACAGGGTATCATGTAAGTCATCCTGACTGATATTAATGTTACCTCAAATGAATCTAACTAAAACACGTAAAGGTCACACTTCACCCCAAAATAATTATCATAAAAAAGAAAATTTAACAGATTTTATGTTTTGGTTAAAGAATCATATTTTAGGGCCCTTATGATTCTTTGCTAATAAATAAAATAAAAATAAACAACATTTTGCATAACGAAATGAAGCCTGAATTACCTACCGATATTAGGTTTAGATATTCATTTTAATCAAATGACAATTAGGCATATTCTTATTACTGCGATATTTTTTTCTTTTGTTTTACTTTTGAGTAAAATTATTCATTATTCCCAAAATACATGGGGAGTTCATACACACTGCACATATTTTCCTTTAATCGTAATTTCCACCACTGAGCCTCTTTATTTTAAGATGCTGTGAGAAGCATATGACTTTATAATGCTTCTCTTAGTCACAAAGAGTAAAAAAAATGTGGAAGTTTACTAAGACAGACTTCTTCATTTCATTTTACAAGAAGTGGTAGACTCTTGAGTGAGTAAAAATGAGTTACAACAATCATTGTTAATCATTGTTATCATTGTTGATAACAATGTTTATCTCTTTATTCCAGATACAAAAAAGGTGGAGTCGCATCTGGGATGAAACAAGTGGAGACGAACACGTACAACATTCGCAGACTGCTGCATGTAAAGGGAAATAAGCATGTGGTTGCAGGAGAGGTACGAATAGCCCCAGTAACAACAGAGGAAGTCATAAACCCACTACAAAGACACATGGAGTACAAACCCCTGTGACATTTTACTACTCTTTTTTCGTGTATCAACAACACAAAAACCAACTTCCCAAATTAAGTCTTATTAATAATCATCCAGTCTATGTTCGTTTTAAATACATTTTATGTATTTTTTATTTATACTCCACATGCCAAGCATTTATTTGCTATTTAAACAGCTAATACACTTTTCAAGATGACAAAGAAAGGAATACCATAAGCAAAAAAGAAATAATTTACATAATATCTAAATGACTTTAGGAATAAAATCTGCATAAATACTAATTTAATATGCATGCACATAATGAATTGCTGTCATATACATTTTCGAATGCCTGATATGATTATGATTGCATAAATAATTTTATATTTTGAAAAAGTAACATTTAAGGTTCCATTTGTTAACATTAGTTAACTGCATTAGTTGACATTAACTAAGATTAATAAAGGCTTTAGAAGTATTTTTCATTGTTAGTTCATGTTAATTTTAATAGATAATAATACACTATTAAAATCAATCGTTTATAAACAATGATGAATAAATACCATAACAAATGAATCGCTCATTGTTACCTATTGTTAGTTAATGCATAAAAGGGATATTCACCTAAAAATATAAATTCTGTCATCTTTTGCTCACCCTCAAGTTGTTCCAAACCCGTATGAATTTCTTTCTTCTGCTGAACACAAAAGAAGATATTTTGAAAAATGTGGGCAACCAAACAGTTCATGGTCCCCATTGACTTCCATAGTATGGAAAAGAAATTACTATGAAAGTCAGTGGGGACATTCAGTTTGGTAACCCACAATCTTCAGAATATCATCTTTTACATTCAACAGAAGAAGGAAACTCTTACAGGTTAAGTACAGGTTTGGTGAGTATATGATGACAGAATTTTTATTTTTGGGTGAACTATGGTGTTGCCTTTAAAGACTATGCATCTTATCCATAATTAATATGGATAGGCAGCTATAAGTAAGCTCATTTTTCCTCAGAAAGTATAAATAATGAGGTTCAATCCCTCTATGTTCAGGTGGAAATGAGCTGGAAGAGTTTTAATCAAGGTGATGTGTTCCTGCTGGACTTGGGAAGCCTGATCATTCAGTGGAATGGACCGAAGAGTAACCGAATGGAGAGGTTAAGGGTAAACCATTAGAATAGATTTGCAATGCAAACATACCCCTATTCAGTGACGTAAACTATCACGTTCTTGATGCACAGGGTGTATATTACCACATCTGCACAATAAGTTTACTAAAGGCTTTTGTTTTCATAGGGAATGAACCTGGCGAAGGACATTCGTGATCGAGAAAGGGGTGGTCGAGCACAAGTGACTGTAGTGGAAGGAGATGATGAGGACTCTTCAGAGGAAGCAATGAAATTGATGATTCAGACACTGGGGGAGAAAAAACAAATCAAAGATGCCATCCCAGATGAAATTGTGGATGAGAAACTCAAGACTGCCATTAAACTCTTTCAGTGAGTTTAAATTTTAAACCACAATTTGAAGGCTGAAAATTATTGAAAAATATGTGCTCCAACTAAAACAACTATCTTCTGTGAAAAGTATTTCAGATGCTCAGGGGAACCTTGTAGTGCAGGAAGTGGCGGTGAAACCTCTCACACAAGACCTACTGAAAACTGAGGTATGACTAACCCTGACTGGCAACCCATACTAAACACCGCAGCATAAAGCAATTCTGTATAAAGGCCATGATGATAGCTTAGGCTCCAGTCAAATGTCACTCTTACACCTATGTCAAAGTGCACAAGTGCATTACATTGATCACAGCTGGGAGGGACATTTGATGAAATAGTTAGGCTCATAAAATAGTTTACCCATGATAAGGGGTAGTCAGAATCAGCATAATGTTGATTCTGACAGGAATTGAAGGTGGGGATTGTGAATGAACAGCACTCTCTCTGCCTTCGATACCATGACTGAGGTGCCCTTGAGCAAGGCACCGAACCCCCAATTGCTCCCCGGGCGCTGGAGCAATGGCTGCCCACTGCTCCGGGTGTGTGTTCACGGTGTGTGTGTGCGTTTGTTCACTATTCACTGCTGTGTGTGTGTGCACTTGGATGGGTTAAATGCAGAGCACCAATTTCGAGTATGGGTCACCATACTTGACAATACGTTATGACTTTCATGTGTACGCCTACATAGTGGATGCCTGTCAAGATAAGACAGAACTTTAAGGAACACAGTCATGCTCACGACACAGTCTGACCTGGTCATGTGGTTGTGATGCGAATATGACAGAATGTCATCTCAAAAAGTCAAAGTCATTATGAAATGCTGTTTCAAAATCAAACAATTTTGCTTCTGTATTTGGACATAAAAGGATGTTTGATGTGAGAATTGTATTGCGAGACTTGATTTTATTAATCAGGAACTGATTGTGAAAAGTGAAAGTTAAAGCCAAGGATGGAGCTGAATAGTTGGAGGAATAGGCTGACAAGAAAGAGAAGTTTGTGACTTTAACTGCAAAAGAAAGTTGTTTCAGATGTATTTTGATAAAAGATAATGAAAAAATTAATAACACGCATCAGTGAGTTGTGCACCAAGACCAAGAACATACAGGTGCATCTCAATAAATTAGAATGTCGTGGAAAAGTTCATTTATTTCAGTAATTCAACTCAAATTGTGAAACTCGTGTATTAAATAAATTCAATGCACACAGACTGAAGTAGTTTAAGTCTTTGGTTCTTTTAATTGTGATGATTTTGGCTGAAATTTAACAAAAACCCACCAATTCACTATCTCAACAAATTAGAATATGGTGACATGCCAATCAGCTAATCAACTCAAAACACCTGCAAAGGTTTCCTGAGCCTTCAAAATGGTCTCTCAGTTTGGTTCACTAGGCTACACAATCATGGGGAAGACTGCTGATCTGACAGTTGTCCAGATGACAATCATTGACACCCTTCACAAGGAGGGTAAGCCACAAACATTCATTGCCAAAGAAGCTGGCTGTTCACAGAGTGCTGTATCCAAGCATGTTAACAGAAAGTTGAGTGGAAGGAAAAGGTGTGGAAGAAATAGATGCACAACCAACCGAGAGAACCGCAGCCTTATGAGGATTGTCAAGCAAAATCGATTGGGTGAACTTCACAAGGAATGGACTGAGGCTGGGGTCAAGGCATCAAGAGCCACCACACACAGACGTGTCAAGGAATTTGGCTACAGTTGTCGTATTCCTCTTGTTAAGCCACTCCTGAACCACAGACAACGTCAGAGGCGTCTTACCTGGGCTAAGGAGAAGAAGAACTGGACTGCTGCCCAGTGGTCCAAAGTCCACTTTTCAGACGAGAGCAAGTTTTGTATTTCATTTGGAAACCAAGGTCCTAGAGTCTGGAGGAAGGGTGGAGAAGCTCATAGCCCAAGTTGCTTGAAGTCCAGTGTTAAGTTTCCACAGTCTGTGATGATTTGGGGTGCAATGTCATCTGCTGGTGTTGGTCCATTGTGTTTTTTTGAAAACCAAGTCACTGCACCCGTTTACCAAGAAATTTTGGAGCACTTCATGCTTCCTTCTGCTGACCAGCTTTTTAAAGATGCTGATTTCATTTTCCAGCAGGATTTGGCACCTGCCCACACTGCCAAAAGCACCAAAAGTTGGTTAAATGATCATGGTGTTGGTGTGCTTGACTGGCCAGCAAACTCACCAGACCTGAACCCCATAGAGAATCTATGGGGTATTGTCAAAGGAAAATGAGAAACAAGAGACCAAAAAATGCAGATGAGCTGAAGGCCACTGTCAAAGAAACCTGGGCTTCCATACCACCTCAGCAGTGGCACAAACTGATCACCTCCATGCCACGCCGAATTGAGGCAGTAATTAAAGCAAAAGGTGCCCCTACCAAGAATTGAGTACATATACAGTAAATTAACATACTTTCCAGAAGCCCAACAATTCACTAAAAATGTTTTTTTTTTTTTTATATTGGTCTTATGAAGTATTCTAATTTGTTGAAATAGTGAATTGGTGGGTTTTTGTTAAATGTGAGCCAAAATCATCACAATTAAAAGAACCAAAGACTTAAATTACTTCAGTCCGTGTGCACTGAATTTATTTAATACACGAGTTTCACAATTTGAGTTGAATTGCTGAAATAAATGAATTTTTCCACGACATTCTAATTTATTGAGATGCACCTGTACATTTAAATAGTAAACAGAATAAAATCTTGTTTTGAAAATGACAAAATGTTTATTTGAAATGGAGAAGTGGAACAAAAAAGCCACCCAGAAAGGAAACAAGCAAGATGCATGATGAATGGCTATTCAAATGCTAAATGAGTGTGTAGTCCTTACTGTATAAAGATGCATGGCTGTTATTACAAAGGCTCTCAAAAACAAAACATTCGACCCTTTTGCACAAACAAAGAAGGGAAACTAAAACAGCCACATTAAAAGAGGAAAGTATGCCAACTGATATCTGATTCCTGCGACAGGACTGCTATCTGCTGGATCAAGGCGGAATAAAGATCTTTATCTGGAAGGGCAAAAAGGCATCAAAAACTGAGAGAGCAGAATCTCTGAAGAAAGCAGAGGTGAGTCTTGAAGCACTAATCAAAGTATGCTTTTCACAAGGGGCCTCATTCACCAACTGAATATATGCAAGAATTTTAAAGTAAAACCTGTGTGAATGAAATTGCATTTCATTATCAACTAATTGATCCTAAGGCCTTAAAGAGTTCACCTTCAGTTGCTGGTCCCCATTGACATAGTGTTTTTTTTTTTTTTCTCTCCATTCTATGGAAGTCAATGGGGACCAGCAACTGAAGGTGAACTATCCCTTTAAAAGTTAAGTATTTAAGTTACTATCAAAAAATAAAATAAAAAAATAAAAAAATAGATTCTGGATTTCTGGCATAGATTCTGGATTTCCAAAAACAGCATCAGAACCATTTCTGTGACAGATCATGTGTTCACAGTAATTACTGAATAAGTCCCAATAATTCTAAACGTAGCATAGTATATTGCACCAAATGGTAATGTAAAGAAAAACGTCATTATCTCACTTCATGTTTTATTGTTTTAGGCCTACATAAAGGCAAAAGGATATCCTACATCCACCTACGTAGAGACAGTGAGTGAAGGAGCAGAATCATCAGTGTTCAAACAGCTCTTCCAGAAGTGGACGGACAAAGGACAGACAGCTGGATTGGGCACCACTCACAGTCCAGGGAAAATAGGTGAACATGGTTTACTAATGTAAAGAAAGCATTATAAAATAAATGCATCCTAATTAATATAATTAAAAACACAGTGGCCTAAAAATGTTACACAAGGATTTGAATCAGTGAATCACTTCTTGAATCAGTTCCTTTACATGAACCTTTCTGAACAAAATGGTTCACTAGATAAGTCAATCAAAGCAACATTACTAAAATAACATTAAAACTAAAGTAAATATATATTTTTTTAAAAAATATGGCTAATACTTCAACTAATATTAAAACAGAAAATCTAAATGACAATCTCAATGAAACTAAAATAACACTGATCAGGAAAAAAGCGATTTTGAATATTTTCACACAACTGAAAAATGTTAGTTGCATCGCTATTTTAGTTGGCACTGCTGAAATGACCAGTACTATGCAGAAGATCATCTATGTATAAAAATAAGCCAGCGTTCATACAGGATGTGCTCTTGTGTTAAAAACAGCTGAGGTGAGACGCTAATAACAAAAACACTGACATCCGTTTGCTCCGTGTACACTGGTCAACAATTTAAAAAATAGCACTGACAAAACAAGAACGCATCCTGTATGAACGTCCCCATAGAAACCCATGATTCTGACTCTACTATGTTATGATTTCTGCTTTCTGTAGCCAAGGTTGAGCAAGTCAAGTTCGACGCCACCTCAATGCATGCCAGACCTGACTTGGCTGCACAGCAAAAAATGGTGGATGATGGGACGGGCGAAGCCGAGGTCAGTGAAATGACCTTTCATTGCCTTTCATTCATCTCAGTGAAACAGAACTCATTACATGAATGTGTTCATCTCTCAGGTTTGGAGGATAGAGGACAATGAGCCCGTACCTGTGGAGAGGAAGTGGCTTGGCCACTTCTACGGTGGGGACTGTTACCTCATTCTCTACAAATATGAAGTCAACAGAAAATTCCACTACATTCTGTACATGTGGCAAGTAAGTGTCTCTTCTGTCCTTATTTAATCATTAGACATTGTAATTTAATCCTGTACAAAGAAGATTTTTTAATGTTTTTGAAAGAAGTCTTGCTCACCAAGGCTGCATTTATTTGATCAATAATACAGTACAAACAGAAATGTTGTGAAATATTAGTAAAGCTAAAATAACCTTTTTCTATTTTAATATATTTTAAAATGTAATTAATTTCTGTGATTTTAGAGCTGAATTTTCAACAGCCATTACTCAGTCTTCAGTGTCATATTCCTTTTATAGTTAAAAGTACAATTATATGAATTTCTTTGAATTTCAATCCATTTTTAAAGTGCCCCTATTATGGGTTATGAAAGGTTCATATTTTGGTTTTGGGAGTCCCCAACAACAGGTTGACATGCATGCAAGGTCAAAAAACACTTTCATTGTCTTATAATATGCATTTATTTTTACCTTATTTGATCAACGACTCCCAAACGATTCATTTAACGATTAATTTTTCCAAACCCCTCCTTTGCGTGACGCTAATCTGCGGTGATTGGTCCAATTGGTCTCATTTTCATTCATCATGCCTGTAATGCCTGATAAAGCAGCATTTGTGAGCCAAAGTCCCTTTCAAGGAAAGTCCGTTCACTCAGCTGCTATATTTGCAACGCCTCCGGGCAGCTCAAACAAGACCAAGTCCTATCTAAATGAATGGGGGAATCCTGAAATCTCAAAAACTGCTCGCTGAACTCGCGATTAAATGACATATTTCAAATCAGCTACAAAATCTGAAATGAACCGCCCCATTAATGTTGTTTCTTATCCTCAAATAGAGTTTAAAAAGCTTATTTTTCAGGCTAGACCAGCCAATGCGCATGCGTAGTTCCAACGCGCTTATGACTGTGCATGCGCATCGCCTGGTCAACCTCAGGTAAAGGTGACTTGACTTGACTTGACATGTCTATGGTTTCAACCGCAACAACATAAACAAACGTTACTGCGCATGCGCGCTTTTGTGGCCCTAACTTAACTTCCGGTACATGTGCTCAAGGAATCCATAACAACAGCAAAGTCCTTCTAGAGTATATTATTTCTGACAACAAGCAAAATATGTTTGCTGCTTTAAGCAGACGGGCTTAGTGCAAATTCATTCTCGGCCAGCAGGAGGTGCTTTTGGAGCTGGTGAAATAAAAGTTTCCCCAGTAACGGCTGTATACAAATCAGCACACAGCTCACAAGCGCTGCTTTATCAGGCAGTATGCAAGATAAAATGAAAATGACATCGAAAATCTTCTGAAGACAGTCGGTTTCCTTCAGAGATGCAGTGAAATAAAAACTCCCGAGCCACGTTTTGCTTTTGAAACGTGCAATGCTCATGTTTATTCAACGAAGTCAAAGCCTTGTAGAAAATCTATTTGTGGCGGTCAGATTTTATTGTGAGGAGCCACCACAATAAATCTATGTATGGAAAACACTGCATCCCACGGCAAAAACCTGAGCCCATCTTCAGTCTACTCATCACCTTAACTTTAACTGCGCTTGTAGTCGGCGCCACTAGCCAGATCGATAAACAAACACAGACCGGAAGTTAACTTAGGGCCAGGCGCGTGCCCGATGTACCGTCTTTGTATTTCTATAATCTTTGTTGTGAGGCAGTGCTGCTTTGTGTACAGCCGTTACCAGGTAAACAGCTATTTTTTAGTTCCAAAAGCGGCACCTAGTGGCAAAGAATGAATTTGCATTTTCATTCAGACCAACGCGAAAAGACCAATAAGACCAGCAATATGCTAATGTTTCATGTTGACATCAACATGAAACGGCCTGGGATTCGTTTTAAAAACGACTTGTTTCAATGATTCAATTCGACTCTTTCTTTTGAGAGACAATAACTTTATACATGGTGCACTTTCAGATTTAAAACTTTTCAGGATGTTTTCATTCACTTAGAGCTGTGTAACACACTGCATGAAAGGCAATTTTCAAAAATCCATAATAGGGGCACTTTAATTTCACTTTACTTTCAAATTGGAATTCTGCATCCTGCAGTTTAAATTTAATTCAAAGTCAGGAATTTATCTGGAATTTAAAAGGCATTCTCAGTTCAATTCAGAATGTTGATTCTGAATGCATTTTAGGGCCGCCACGCAAGCACAGCGGAGCTGACAGCCTCTGCATATCAGGCTGTGATCCTGGACCAGAAGTACAATGGAGAACCAGTACAGGTCCGCGTTCCCATGGGAAAGGAGCCTATGCACCTAATGGCCATTTTTAAGGGCAAAATGGTTGTTTATGAGGTATGTTTGTCAGCCTGTTCCTCTCTCTATAAGCAGCACTTGGACATGTCTTCCGTTGTAACAACAGAAACCAAAAACACAAAAACACTTCCTGATTTAAAAATTTTGATTCTGTTCTTAAAAAAAAAAAAAAAAACTACCAGAAAAAAGTGCAACAGCTTGCCACTGGGGCAGTACCTTCAAAAAACGGTGGTTATTGTAAAATTGAGGTTGCTTATTAGCACCTTAAAATACTATAAATAAGGGTAGTTAAGATATAATACTTTTGAGGGTACTGTTTCAGTAACAAGCTAAAAGATTTTTTGTTTTTGTTGCTATAAACATATCTTTTTCTATCCAAGTTTAATTTGCAAGGACAATTAAAGTAAGCTACTCACAGCTTGGCAAGAAAAGCATGAAATGTGTGGCGCCTTGAAAACATTTGAGGCAGGGCTGTCAAATAAGGGGCAGTGGGAGTGTTTTGGAAACAATTCTGTCCGGTGCTGCTAGTGGTGCAGAATTGACACATTTTACCTTTAAGCCTTGCAGTGCATGCATTCACCTCTTTTGGTTTGCAACTGCTTGTGATTGACTAACAGGAAGGAAGTTCCAGAGAAGGCTCCACCCAATCTCAGCCATCAGTAAGACTGTTTCACGTTCATGGAACAAATGAGTTCAACACACGTGCTGTTGAGGTGCCTCCGCGATCATCTTCTCTGAACTCCAACGATGTGTTTGTGCTCAGCACAGATAAGAGCTGCTACCTGTGGTACGGCAAGGTTGGTAGTTTCAAATGCTGAGAATATCTGGCATATTTCAGAAGATGTTTCCTGTCTGTCCTAAATACTTGTCTTAAAAATTACTGTGCAGGGCTGCAGTGGAGATGAGAGAGAGATGGCCAAAACCCTGGCTGACATCATCTCCAAGAGGGAGAAGAATGTTATCGCAGAGGGTCAGGAACCAGCTGACTTCTGGGTAAACCTTGGTGGAAAGTCACAGTATGCCAGCAGCAAAAGGTACAGTAACATTTGCACATTGTACATTGTAAAAGAACAAATTATCTGCTCTGCTCTGTTCCAAAACCTATTGAAACAAATATGTTGTAAAAAATTATTATAAGGTAAAATAACTGTTTTCTATTTAAATTTTAAATTGTATTTAATTTCTGACAAAAAGCTGAATTTTCAGCAGCCATTACTCCAGTCTTCAGTGTCACATTGCTTTTATAGTTAAAAATTACAATTATACGAGATTAAATTACATTCAAATTGGAATTCTGCATCTTTCCGTTTAAATTCAATTCAAAGTTAGGAATTTAACTGGAATTTAAAAGGCATTCTCTGCTGCCTTCTTGTCTACACACAGGGCAGCTACATTCTAAGTCTACATCCTAACTGAAATGGAACCTCATAAATGAGCATTATGAAACATACTTTACATACTGTAGATAATGAATCATACAAATAGAGTGCAACAGTTGGGTTGTGTAAGTAAAAATTCTATTAATTTTCTCCATAGGGAAATTGATTTTTTTTAATGAGTTTTAATGATTGATCTTTAATGACCTTATAAATCTTTAAAGACAGGCCTGTAGTTAATTGATGGTATATACTTTTGAAGCCATTATTTTAAACTTATTTTTTAAAAAACTGTGTTTATCATTGCAATTCTTGGTGAAAAACTACCCATGATGCTATAAAGAAAATTCCACTAATCAGAGAGTTGCGGCGAGCAAATTGCACCGAGCAAATCTTGTGAGTTTGGTTAATGGCTTATACTGCTTTAATAAAGATTTTTTAAAATCCCTATAAGAAAAGTGACTGGAAAAACCGCTTTTGGAACCAACACCATGAAAAAAGTCCACGGCCACTGCTGCACTCTATAGCGTTCCTCAAATAAAGAACACAGGAGAGCGATATGGATAATTGATTTCAATAGGGTTTAGCATTGGTGGATGCATTTTCTCCTTCCTTTTTTTTTTTTGCAAAGGATAAATATGCAATGCTGTCTACATAAACAGTTCACAAATTTTAGGACTAAACTTTAGCCTAAACATTTCTTCTGTTCTCAGACTTCAGGATGAGAACAGCAGTATCACACCCCGGCTGTTTGAGTGCTCCAACCAGACGGGTCGCTTTATAGCGACAGAGATTACAAACTTTAACCAAGATGACCTGGATGAGGACGACGTGATGTTGCTGGACATCTGGGATCAGGTGAATGCCAGGGTGGTTTTCTCTCTTTGCAATTGTTCATATTCATTCCAGGCCACTATAAATCACAGCACAAATATGTTCTGTCAGGTGTACCTGTGGATCGGCAAAGGTGCCAATGACAAGGAGAAGCATGAAGCAGTGGTTACAGCACAGGAATATCTGAAGTCCCATCCTGCAGGGCGTGATCTGGATACACCTATCCTAGTGGTGAAGCAAGGGTTTGAGCCGCCCACTTTTACAGGCTGGTTCCACGCCTGGGACCCACAAAAGTGGAGTGTAAGTAGATGACGGGAGTTTCAGCATGACAACGTACTTCACAAGCGTACGGCACAGGTGATGAATATATTTTATTCTCTTTTAGGGTGGGAAATCCTACGACCAGCTTAAAGCAGAGCTTGGCACTGCAACTGATCTCATCGAAATTACTGTGGTAGGTTATTAATTCTTCAAATGGTCGCATTTCACTAGCAATGTCAAGGTCATGGATTCAGTTACTTAGGGGATGCATGAACTGATAAAATGTACAGTATAAGTTGAATGCTTTTTGTGCAAAAAGCCTTCTAAATGCATAAATGTACAGCAGTAAGTGAAGGTGAAAAATGGTTTAACACCTTGTGCACAGGATCTGACCAAACCAACCTCAAACCAAACCAACTCAAGTAACTCAACTCAAGGGAGTAACTTACCCCGGCCTGTCACAGAAACCTTCCCTCCAGAGAAGCTGGTGAACGTTCAGACAGAAGACCTGCCTGATGGAGTCGACCCCACAAGAAAAGAGGTTACATACACAATGCCATAATGCAACAAAAAACAATGCCCAAAACAATGAAAATTGCAACATTATATTTCAAACTAAATTACTATATAAACACTTTAGGCTAATTATAATTTTTTTGTTTTTTGAGAATCACAAAACCTATATACCTATATAAATTTATTTACACAATAATTTATAATACATACCTCTATCATCTATGCAGGACTATCTCTCAAACGACGACTTTAACCTGATCATGGGGATTTCTCGGATTGATTTCTATTCTCTGCCGTCCTGGAAGCAGCTGAACTTGAAGAAAGAAAACGGCCTGTTTTAGGATGGGCACAAATATATTTCTGTTCTACGAAACAGACTTCCTCTCATGCTAAACTGTTTGAATGCTAGTAGTGATGTGATGCAAAAACACTACACTCAGGATCCTTTCCTTTTAGAGTTTTTAGATTTACATGTTTACATGTTTAATTACTTTATTTAAATGTGTTGTTTTGCACATGCAAATTGATTTATTTGAAATTGCCATATGTTATAAAGCATAAATAATTACTTTAAGAGTATAATTTTTTTAACAGAAAATATGGATGACATGGGAAAATGAAGTTTGCAAATCTGTCTTTTTTTATACAGGGATTTGTATTAAAGCTGCATGGTAAACTTCCAATGTAATATTTTCTTAAAGCATCTCAAGGGGAAACCTTCAAGCACTGACTAAAAGCTGCTTTACACTTAAGTGGCTTAAGCACTACAATAAATTTTAATATATTTCAACTAAGATAAAAGTTCTATGTGAGGTTAATCATGTATACTGAATATTAATTATAAAAGACACTTGGAGCCTTCTGTATACTGTCTGATGTGTAATTTCCATTGGTATTAATCATTTACTGCATACAAGAGGCACACCACCTGTCTAATGGAAAAGTCAATAAACAGGAAAAGACTCACTGTAATGGAAAATCTTTTGTTGCCTCTGCAAATATTATACATTAACTTATGCACAAATTCAATATGGTATTTTAAAACTTTTTGTGGCCCTAAGCAAAACATTTGCACCTCAATCTAATAAAGCAGTAATATACTTGTAACAAAAATAGTTTTCATTTAAATAGCACATAAGAGATCAAAGTCTGAGAAAGGTAGTCAAATAAGAGCAGCCTACTAGTTACTTAGGAAAGCTATCAGATGTTCAAGTTAAGTCATGTGTACCATCATCCTATCTGGGAGGAGGGAAGACCTTTAACCCTCTGGTGCTCTTCGGTCACTTTTGACCGAAAAATTTTCTGTTTTGAATTTTTAAAAATCACAGCTTCATCGGAATGGTACAAAACTTGGTGACTTTTATGGCATTTGGAATGTGAACACACAAAAAAATTGAGGGCTTGATTCGAGTAGGCTAAGTGGTCGTAAAAAAAATAGTCAAACTTGTGCTCTTCGGTCAAAAATGACCGACCATAGGAAATGAATGGGAAATTGACAAAAACACAAAAATTCAGCAAATTTTTGTGTGTACAATTTACAAATCTGCCACAATGCAGAAAAAAGTACACAGAAATGACGGGGTGAAACTCTAAAACATCAAGAGTGCAAAACCTACACATCCACTCACACACACACGCGTACACACACACTTATACACACACACACACACCTATGAACTGGTGTGACTGTAAGACAGCAAATATATATATAATTCAACTACAATGCAGTAAAAAAGTGGACAGGAAGGAAGGGGTTACACTCTGAAACATTAAGAGTGCAAAACAGGCACATCCACTCACACACACACACACACTCAGAGACACACACACACACACATACACAAATATACACATTCAAATGAATTAGTATGGTTATAACCATATAGCCATAACAACTCAGAAAACTGAAATAAGAGGTTGAGATCAGATCAGACCAAGAAGAATTCAGCTCTGATAAAAAAAAATCCTGTTCATTTTTGTTACTTTTTATAGAATTTTAATATGTTGTGTAACAAAATGCTTTCTCTGTGTTCAGGTTTGACTGTAGTAATAATAATTCAAAAACTGATGTTTTAAATCAACATTTCAAACCAAAAAAAAATCTAAACCTTTACAAAAAGTTGTCTTTAAAAATGTCTAAATATATATCCAAACCCCCAACTTAATAAAAATAAGTATTTATGTCTAAAAACAATTAGAGAATTTATAGGCCTTTTATATAGAGCTATATAGGAATCTATGGGCTAAACCATGGAATTGCAGATGTTTTTCTTATTTTACTCCCACCAGATGGCACTAATCTGGCTTCAAAAAATGGATTTTAAAGGCATTGGCTCTATTTTAACATGAAATACTGCCATAATTGAAAAGTAATAGAAAATATTTGGAAAAATAAAAAATAAAAATTGTATTATTTTCAATGGGAAAATCATCATTATTATTTGATCATAATTATTGCATAAATATTAATTAGTACCATGAAATTCTCTCAAAATACAAAAGAAAAAAGAACAAATATTATTAAACAAAAATATATTACATTGATTTTACTGGAGGAGGGGAAAGTTAAATTTTAGGTGTCCGGTCACTTTTGACCGTGAAGATAACAAGTGTGACTCCAAAATAAGGAGAACCAGAGGCTTAAAGGAGTCAAGACTAGTTTAGTCTCCAAACTGTCTCTAAAAGCAGCAAACCACACCAGCCTGACAGGCCTGGGAGACTAGCAAAGACACCTTGAAGTACAGCTAAACAGTGATCACGAATAAATTCTAACTAAATATATAAATATGTCCAATATTCGATTCATATAACAAGTATATTCGTAAGAAATAAATGTAAATACTAACCTTGAGATGGTTGCAATAGCTGCATCAAACATTAGATGGCGTTCCTGTCTTTGTGATTGTTTGGTGTATTATTTTCTTTCGATAATTTCTCGTTTTGTTTTCTGTTTGGAGGTTTTCGAAGTATATTTCATAAATACCTCACGAATTTCGGGCAAAGTCGCTTTTACAGCAGGACGTACAAGTGGCCAAAGAAAATAAAGTTTAGCGCCATCTTCTGAGGATGAAATGGTTACATGGTTCATTTTGTTGTTATCTGTATATTATACAGAGAGACTCTCGTTTGTGAAATCAGTAATTGCTCTCTCATTCATTAAACCTTTAGCACAGAAATGAATAGTACAGTGTATCTGTCTGTTTATTGGGCTATTATTACTTGATAGTTGTGTCATTCATCAGAGTTTAAATGTTAATTAAAAATGAAATAGTATTATAAAAAGTATTCTTACAAAAAGTAATATAAAAAGTATTCTTTTATGAGTATTTATCTAGGTTAGGTTGGACTAAGTGTCTTTTTAACTTATTTAGTTTTCATGTTTTTTAATCATTTTTAAAATTCAGACATTCATTTTGAAGTTCACATTAATGTCACCGTCTTCACACTGTCACTTCAATCGAGGCAGCTGTATACAATGAGCTCCTTCAAGTAGTTTCAGATAGATCATTTTATCATTGCACAGCCTTCAAAGTGCAAACGAGAGAACCTAATGTTGCTTGAATCTTCATCTGCCATTGGATGGCCCATGACTGCGAGATTATGTAAATAATTATATGTTGTATGTATGGACTACAAAGGTCAGGTTTTACAGGTTTCTGAGCACCGGTGCATTACTAACGTTACATAGTTCACTACTCTCTTATCACCTGTACTCTAGGTTAAAAGTTGCTATTTGTTATACATTTCTTCATTTTCAGCGTATCTCTCTCTGAACAGCTCAACATAGCAGCAAGAATGGAGAGCTCTTGTTCTGGACGAAAAAGTGCCAAAGTTGTAATTGTAGGTTCAGGTTTTGCAGGGTTGGCCGCTGCAGCCACGCTGGTGAAGGCAGGATTTGAAAATGTCTTGGTTCTTGAGGCGAAGGAAAGAATTGGAGGTCGAGTGCACACCACTAAACCCTTCACCGAGAACATCATTGAAGTTGGAGCAAACTGGATCCATGGACAGAAAGGAAACCCCCTGTACAAGATTGCAGCAGAGAAGAATCTGCTATCCGAGGGACCTTCTGCATCCAAAAACATGTGCCTGCCCCGTTCTGTAACTCCTCGAGATTACTTTTTCAAAGAAGACGGGAAGCAGGTCTCCACAAAGCTTGTAGATCAGGTGTGTTCGCACTTCAGCAAGCTCACTGACAAAGCTTTTGATGATGAACTCAACCACAAGCACAGGAAACTAAGTCTGGGTGCTTATCTGGACGATGCCTTTGATGAATCTCCTCTAGCGGCGACAGAAGACGGCCAGCAGGTTTTTGAATGGTGCAAGAGGATTGAATGCACAGACGAGGCTTGTTCTAGCCTCTATGAGGTGTCTGCATCTCAGATTAGCTATTACACTGCTTTAGAGGGAGGATTTTTTAACACTTTGGGACCCGGTGGCTATCAAGCAATCTTAGATGTCCTCCTGAGAGATCTACCTTCGGGAACAATCCAGTGCAGTGCACCTGTCAAGAGCATCCGATGGGATTTGGTCAGAAAAGGCCATTGTGAAGACCAAAGGTATCCTGTTGAGGTCGTTTGTGAAAATGGACAGAGCTTTGAGGCAGACCATGTGATTGTCACCGTTGCTCTAGGGGTTCTCAAAGACAAAGCTGCGACCATGTTCAAACCGCCCTTACCACAAACAAAGCTGTCTGCGATTGAGAATCTCGGCTTTGGGATAGTAGACAAAATCTTCCTGTTTTTTGAGAAGAGCTTCTGGCCAGACGACTGTGCCGGGGTGCAGGTGGTGTGGAAAGAGGGGCCTGAAGATAAAGATGTTTATGAGTCTCAGTCTGAAGGAGAAGCCTGGAAGAAGACGTGGTTCAAGAAGATCACCGGTTTTGATACAGTGGCCCGTCATCCCACGGCTCTGTGTGGCTGGATCACAGGTAGAGAAGCGCTGTATATGGAGAATCTTCAGGACAGTGAAATAGGAGATATATGTGTAAGGTATGGTAACATAAATGATGAACTATATGAAATATGATCATTTTACCATGGTCAAATATTGGTAAAAAAAAAAACATAATAGTAATTTAATTTGTATTTTTGGGGGCTGCACTGTGATCCAAAAATAAAATCCTTTAATGTCATCTAATGAATTTTGCTCTAAATATGCCTGACAAGATTTTTTGGTATACAAACTATTGTTGCAGTGAATGACATTATGCATGACAATCACGGTAAAAAAAATTTTTGCTTGGAATAAATAAAATAGAATAGTGGGCTAAAATCAAAAGTGAATAATAGCGACTGTCGAACACTAAGAAGGATTGTTTTCAGACAACACAGGACTACTGATGCCAGCATCCATGAAAGAGCTGCAATTTTTAGACACGTGAAAAATGTGAAAAAGATGTTCAAAAAGATGCTATGATCATGGAGCACCAAGATGAACTTCAACATCTGCCCTGATATGAATATTATCAAACCACTGGGCAGTTTTGGAGAGAAGAGTGTGAAGCAGATTCCCTCCTTCAGCATCTCTGAAGCATTTGGGCAATGTTCTGACATTCTGCTGTAGACTATTCAATTGTTGCATGAATGTATTCTAAGAAATCTGGAACCTATATAATTTGTTGGCAGAGTTTGGAACGTGTTCAGGACAAGCAATCTTAGATCAAAATATATGGTTATTGGTAAATGGCAGTAATAATGTCAAAATGCTGACAAACTCTGTTCTTGTCTGTGAAGGCTGCTCAGGTCTTTCACAGGCTGGTCAGTGCCAGAGGTCTCAAAGACGCTGATCTCCAGATGGGGTTCTGATTCTGACGTCCGTGGCTCCTACACATTTATTCCTGATGGTGTTGATGGAGTGAAAGCACACAAGGCATTAGCGTCACCTCTTCCTCCTAAAGATAAATGCAGAGGGAGGAAGGTAACCTCCTAATAACTTTGAATATTTAAATACATTTAATTTTTATTTATATAGTGCAAAATTTACGGAATCTTTAGTAGAATTGGATATCTACAGTGCCCTCCATAAGTATTGGAACAGTAAAGACAAAATTGCTCTGTTGGCTGTGGAGTCAAGACATTTGCAAATATGATTAAAAGATGAATATGAGACAAAACTACAGAATGTCACATTTTATTATTAGCCGTTTCAACACATACATGTTGTACCAAATAAAAAGAACAGCACTTTTAGAGTTCATCCCATTCATTGATGTGAGCATAAGTATTGGGACAGTTGAACATAAGGTAGATATAAAAGATTAAAAGCTATTATTTAGTTGCAGATCCCTTGTGCACAATCACAGCAGTGAGTCTGTGACCAATAGACATCACCAGACTCTTGGTCTCATCCTTTGAAATACTTTTCCCACCCTTTAATGCAGCCAATTCCAATTGTTGCTTGTTTTGGGGAATTTCTGACTTTACTCTCCTCTTCAGCTGGTGAAATTCATGTTCAATCGGATTTAAATCTGGAGACTGACTTGGGCAATCTAAGACTTTACATTTCTTTGCCCTGATAAATTCCTTGACTGAACTGGCAGGGTGTTTTGCGTCATTGTCCTGATGCAAAATGAAGCACTTCCCAATGAATCTGGTGGCATTTTCTTGAATATTGGTAGGCAAGATGGTTTTGTACCCTTCCAAATTCATTCTGCTACTGTCATCATACATTAAGTCATCAGTAAAGTTGAGAGAGCCTGTTCCAGAGACAGCCATACATGCCCATGCCATGACATCCACCTCCACCATGCTTTACAGATGAGGCTGTATGCTTGGGATAATTGCAGTTCCCTTTTTTTCTCCACATTTTTGCTTTCCCATCACTTAGATAAAGGTTAATCTTTGTCTCATTGGTCCATAAACACAGTTCCAAAACTCTTCTGGCTCACCTTTGTGATTTTTGCAAACTCTAATCTTGCCTTTCTATTTTTGGTGCTGGTCAGAGGTTTGCATCTTGCTGTGTAGCATCTGTAATTCTGTGTCAAAGTCTCCTGAGGACAGTAGATTGTCAGAGCATCACTCCAGCTTTCTGGAAGTTGTTGGTGATTTTACAGACACATCTTTTAGGGTTCATTTTCACAGCTTTTATGATTTGTCTGTCATCAACTACTGTTGTTTTCTCAGCCGATCAGGTAGTTGTTGGTTGCTGGTGTTGCTGGTGGTTTCCAAACTCTTGATTTCTCCATGCCCTTTGTTTTTGCTATAGCTCTAATTAACTTCCTCTTTTCTTTTAGCATCCAAATTGCTTGCTTTTCTCTCAAAGTCAGTTCCCTCATCTTCATCCTGGTTTGTGTGTGTCATCATCGAATGCAAGATTCAGAATGCAGAAGTAATGGATATAACTGATACGACACATTCCCTGCTTTTAATATCTGAAGAATGAATGCAACAGGACACAGCTGATCACTTAGAAAGACCTGTGAGGCAACTGTTCCAATACTTATGCTCACATCAGATAGGGGGGATGAAACTCTAAAAGTGCTGAACTTCTTAGCTGGTAAAACATCTATGTGTTGAATCACCCAATAATGTGACATTCTGTAGTTTTGTCTCATATTTATCTTTTAATCATATTTGTAAATGTCTTGACTCCACAGCCAACAGAGCAATTTTGTCTTTACTGTTCCAATACGTTTGGAGGGCACTATATTTTGTTTTTCATAACTTATGATTATTACAAACAAACAGCTATACATTAGTCAATGTTATTTTACTACTATTAATATATATTATTGTATTTATTAATATATTTTTTTATTTTTTATTTATATTTTTATCTTTTAAATTTATTTTACAGTTTTTTTTTATTTGTATATATTGTATTTAGCTTTATTTTTATTATATAAGTTTAAGTTTTAGTAATTTTAGTACTTCAACTGATTTTATAGCAGTTAGCTGCCAAGGCGACATTTCCAAATTTTCATTTAAAGGGATAGTTCACCCAAAAATGAAAATTCTGTCATTAATTACTCACCTTCATGTCGTTCCAAACCCGTAAGACCTTCATTCATTTTCTGAACATAAATTAGGATATTTTTGATGAAATCTGAGAGCTTTTTGACCCGCCATAGACAGCAATGGAACTGAAATTTTCCCAGACCGTCGTTAAAATGGTCCATGTAACATCAGTGGTTCAACGGTAATTTTATGAAGCTACGAGCATATTTTTTGGGTGCAAAGAAAACAAAAATAATGACTTTATTCAAAAGTTTATTCAAAAGCTGCCATTCATGAGAGTACCACTATGCGCTGCGCCTTGTTTTCATGCAGAGGAAATGCACACACATACGTTGTGGTACTCTCATGAATGGTGGCAGACAGTGACACAGCAGAGAAGAAATCATTGAATAAAGTCGTTATTTTTGTTTTCTTTGCGCACAAAAAGTATTCTCGTAGCTTCATAAAATTACGGTTGAACCACTGACGTCACATGGACTATTTTAAGTCTGTGCCTTGACCGTGGTAGTACCCTTGCTGTCTATGGAGGGTCAGAAAGCTCTCGGATTTCATCAAAAATATCTTAATTTGTGTTTTGAAGATGAACGAATGTCTTACGGTATTGGAACGACATGAGGGTGAGTAATTCATTACAATTTTTTTCATTTTTTCTTTTAGCTTTTACATTTTATTTTATTTCTTTTTTTTTTTCAGTGAACTAAAAATATTATTTCAGTTTTAACAATAAAATCACTGATATCCACATATTCTGATGTAAATTGCAATAGTAAAAAGGACAATTACCAGATTGCATTTCAAACAGTGATGATGTTAATAACAAAATGATTTTCTTTCTCTTTGTTTTTGAAGCACCTTCAGGTGTTGTTTGCTGGTGAAGCGACACATGTGAACTTCTACACCACGACCCATGGAGCATATCTCACAGGGGTCAGAGAAGCAGAAAGACTCATAAGCTATTATGCTGATTGAGCATAAAGTCCCAAAGAAAGAACAAGGTATACTTTGGTTTCATAAAGATAACATTTTATGAATGTGTAACATTTCATAGACTTCCTCTCACACCCTACAGACTTACACAAGTTTGGCATTTGAACAACCCATAGGTAATTTACAGCTGTTTACATCCAGCTGGTCATAGTATGCATATCTCTATCCTGTTATTTGTTAAACACCCCTGTGTGTAGTGCTGATGGAGAAATATTCTTTCCCAATCTCCAAGCAAGGTTAAATAATATTTTCTAAAAATGGAAGATGATTCATTGAAGTAAATGAATTAAATGAAGTAAATGAGTGGTTCTTAATCTGTGGTATGCATATATATATATGATAGTTTCAATGAATAAACTACTGACAATCAAACGTTTGGACATTTCTTTCTCATTCCTTATTATTACTATTTTCCTTATTTATTATTATTTAGAATGACAGAAAAGTCATCAAAACTATGAAATTACATATATGGAGATCGGGGAATAGCCTATGTGATGTAAATGAAAATGAAACAAATTGAAGCTCTTATATTTGAGCTTTTTTGTCATATTAGATGGCTTGTTAATTTCGTTTATTTTAAATAAAACGTGCATTTTGTTTGTAAAATGTGTTTTATGCATGTTGAGTTTTTGCATTCACACCGTTATACGCAGAAGGACCCCGTCATCAGTACCCTGACAGCACACGTAAATCTCGGAGACGTCTATTTGACATCTGCATTTACATCTGCAAGACGTATTTTTTAGAGTGTTTGCTCATCTGCAATAGGACGTCTCCTTTTAGATGTCAAATAGACGTCTATTAGATGTCTTTAAGATGTTTATGATTTAGAATGTATGTAAAACTGACATCTGAAAGACGTCTGTCAGACGTTTGTAGACAGCAGATGCTTTCCAGATCAAGAGATCTTTAACAGACATCTTGCAGTTTCTTTCGGCTGCTTGCTTCACACTGCTGCAGACACCGGTGATTCAGGAATAAGATCATGAATTAGGGGTGAACTGGAGGAGTAATAATAAATGTGCTAATGTTACTTACATTTATCTCTGTGAATCACTTGTGGATTTCAATCAAATGTTTTTTGGACTAGAATGCAGTAATTAGCCGGATGATCCAAAAGCTTGTGTCTGCAATCTCACATTTAACATTCACTAAAAAACGAAAATGGATTAAAATCATTTAGGTTTGGATCCAAATATAAACTGAGCTGTTATACGAAACTGGCGAGTCTCATACTATAAGGGCAAACGAGAGAATGTCATGTTGTGTTGTTGAATAAATAGAAAAACAAAGTAACTTGCATTACTTACTTGAAAAAGTAACAGATATTTTTTGTTCATTTAAAAGTAATGCATTACTTAGTTACTTGAAAAAAGTCATTTGATTGCGTAACTTGCGTTACTTGTAATGCGTTACCCCCAACACTGTCTGTGATAGAGTATGCAAACACAGCGTCACTACATACATAACTGCAAAGCTACCTGAAAACTATGCGCAAGTGCAGCTAGACCAAAATGCAGCTTTAAACACAAAGGATGGTACCACCAAATGTTTATTTAATTTAGTTAATATAAGTTAATTGATAAAGAAAATCTATTTATGGCATTATTTTAACAGATTCCTCATTTTACTTAAGTGCCTAAAACTTTTAACAGTACTGTAGCTTTGCAGGTAGGTTTCTTGAAGCATCTTGGAGACATTGCCACAGTTCTTCTGGATTTAGTCTGTCTCAGTTTGTTTCTTCATGTCATTCCAGACGGACTGGATGATGATCAGATCAGATCTCTGTGGAGCACTGTCTGTTGTCAGACTCCTTGTGCAAACAAAAATCTCACTGGATTATTACAATTAATGGCAAAATGAATGTTTGGAAATGTAACCTGATATTTCCGACAAACACACTACAGCAAAAAAATAGAAATAAATGACTTAAAAACATTTTTTAGCTGGTGAAAATACTAGTGTTCTAATCATTTTGGCCACCACTGTATATAGTACAAAATAAAGACTTTTTAGTAGAATTTGATATCTATTTAGTTTTTCACTGATGATTATTACAAGAAACAGCTATAGAAACATATATTAGCCAATGTTATTTTAATGTTATGTAATGTCCACCCGCTGGCCCAAAGAATGGAATCCAGCGGCCTGGTCGAAGGCTTAATGCGTATTCGGTCTTTTACTTGCGCTTTTGAATTTATCAGGATTTTGTTTAAATTTTAGTCTAACTCCATTTTCAATCTGAGGCCAATTTCAAGTGATCATTAAATTTAGGCAATATTTTTAATCAAAAACTGATCACAGATATCGATTGTATATTAGTTTAGATATTTGATTATTCTGGAAATCCCATACTTTCAATTATTCGTCCATCAAGGACCTGGCATCACACAGAATTTCACTCGGCTGTTCAGTGAATTCATGACACAAACTCGCCAGTTCAAGACGTACTCAGAGGACACAGGGTGAGAAGATACCTTTAAGTCGGCTGCACCTTGCACCACTATAACAAAAAGAGTATTTTTTCCTCTAATCATGAAAACTGTAACTTGTTAAGCCAGAGATAGTCAGAAATCAGAAGGTCCCTAAAGATGTCTCCCAAGATCCATTCATTGGTACTTCAGTATGGCCTATCCTGGTCGCAGATTTGTGGAAATGCAAGACTGCACTCTGATCTACTTGAAAAAATGATTATAGAAAACCCAGAATGAATCAACTATAACAATTTATTATTAGTCAGGTAAAATTATATCATGCCAATTACATAATGAAAATAATTAGAAGCCAATTTAGATAGGATAATGCAATTGTGAATCACATTGTAACCGCGTGGCAACCCCGCTTCTGGACATAGACACTGTAGCTATATGGGAAATAGCCAAGTGATCTACGCAGGAGACAAACAAATTTAACATAGTCACACATGTAACAGTTATCCTAATTTAACACAAGACACATGGTCTAAATGCAGAGCATCTACAACCTTTTACCTAAGTATTTCAAAGAACACACAGCAAAGCAATCAAGTGGTTTAGAGAATAAACTTAACTAGTCTATGTGCACATGTAGTAGCACAAACAACTAGACAGTGTGCTCTATGGGCACAATGTGTTTAACAATTACATTTTTGAATAAAAACGAAATGCATACCTGACAGAGAGAGACACACAGCAGTATGTGAGTTCTAGTGCAAAGCTCCAGAGTCTCACATGTGCTGTGTGGGGTTTTCTGACTACAGAATTTCAAAGTAGTGTTTTGTCACTTCCCTTATATACCCAAATAAGAAAAACAAAGATCAGTTGTAAAAACAAAAGACCTTTCGGTTTGTTGGGCCCTCGTGCTCCAGGCTGCACCTGGCTGGAGATAAGATAAACATTCTTACAACCCCTAAAGGGGAACACACCCCTCAGCAGCAGAACACAATTCCACAAAAGTTTTCAATATTTCTCATAATACCAGTGACTACTGTGAAATTGAGAACAATTTACCAATCGCACAGAGACCTTTAAAATGATACCAAACATGAAAGGGAAAAAAACACATATTCACAAGATATTACATGTGATATATGGATATTCTTAAACCTTTTGGGGGAAAAGAGGGAGAGGCAGAGAGGGCAGGGGGTCGTAAATGAGCAAGGAGAGGGGTGTTGTTTGCTCTCTTTGAAGATCTCTTCTCCAGATAAGTTTTATTGTTTTATTGCATGGCATGGCATCTGTTTTGTGTGAGTTCCTGAGTTTTGGCTTCACAAGGAATTAATTTCATAAGGAAATAGTTTCACTCCCTACAATTATTAATATATTATTGCATTTATTAATATTTATAGTTTTATAGTCCCAAAGAGAGGGGGAAAAACATGCACTTTGTTTCATAAAGATAAAATTTTATGAATTTTACATTTTATAGATTTGCTCTCACACCCTATTCTTACACAAGTCTGGTGTTTGAATGACCCATAAGTAGTTTACAGCTGCCTGACAAACATCATTAACTGTGAAGGTTTATGTACAGCTGGTCACGGTACCATGCATATCTCTGTCCTGTTAATTGTTAAACATCTCCATGTTGTACGTGTAATGACACAGTACCTTGATTTAAATTAATTGTTTATCTAGGAATATCTATATTTGTTCATTTAAATGAATAAACTACTGCCAGTCAAAGGTTTGGACATTGTTTCTCATTCCTTATTATTACTAATTTCCTCATGTATTATTATTTAGAATAATAATAAACAAAAGTAATCAAAACTATGAAATAACCTATAGCTATAGGATTGTTTAAACTGGTCTTTCAGCAGGGATAGTAGTTAACACAAACAGTTTAATCTGGGACATGACAAACTTGAAAAGCCTTTGAAAAACAGATTTAATCAAAAAATTTAAATAGGTAGAATTACCTTGAAGTACAACAGAATGCTATGAATATGTCTAATGTATGAGTCATAAAAAAAATAACTCTATTAGTGAGAAACAGTGCAAACATGCAAATACCAACCTTTAGGTCGTTGTAATGGCTACAGCAAACTTTAGATGGCGATGTGTGTTTTGTTTTCCTCTTGTGATGTCCTGTGTGTTTGGCGTATTATTATTATTTTTTTAATTTCTTAATTTTATTTTAATTTTCTTCTGTTTGGAGGTGGTGTTCATGAAGTTTGGGCTAAATTACCTTTACCTCAGGACTCACAGGTGACAAAAGAAAAACAGTTTACTATCTTACGCCATCAGTTCACTAAAATATTTTTGTTGTTATCTGTATTTTATACAGAAAAAAAATCTCCTTCCTTATACTTGTTAAAACATCTAGCATAGTGTCTTTTAAGGAGCTTACGTTTGGAGTATTCCATTAAAAAGGCTGATTCCTGTGGCAGATTTTCAAATGCCACAAATCTCTAACAGATATTCAGTAATTTTTCTCTCATTCATGAAAGCTTTAGCACTACAGAAATGAACACAGCGAATGAACTTCACATAAAAATAAGACAGAAAACTATGAGTATTCCCTTACGAAAATTAACCATGGTTTTACAAAAAAAATAAATAAATAAAATTATATATATAATAATAATAATAATAATAATAATAATAATAATAATAATATGGTTACTATCGTTAAACCATGTTAATCAATATGCCAAAAAAAAAAAACAGTTACTACACTTTTACAATAATAAAGCAATGGTTAATATTCCTAAGGGTTATTTTTATAGAAGTATATATTTTATTTATTTACTTACTTATGTATTTAGTTTAATATTTAGTTAAGTTAGTTTGGGGGTTGGGCCAGGTGTAAGTAAAGTTATTTAGGCCTAATTTTAATGTGTGTTTAATTTTTTCCTAAACAGACATTTATTTTGAAGTTATTATATAATAAATACAATATATATAAATTATTAACGTTGCTGTCTTTACACTGTCACTACTGTCATATCGAGGCAGATGTATAAAAACAGTAACGTGTTCGTTCATGTAGTTTCATTGGTTAGCAAAACATTTTATCGCAGCCTTAAAAGACGAGAGAACGTCATGCTGCGTAAGCTATAGGATGTTAATCTTCATCTGCCATTGGCTATCCCTTGACCTCCTGATCATGTAAATAACGATATATTGTATGGACTACAAAGGTCAGGTTTTAATAGTTTCTAAGCACAGGTACATAAAGGAGCCTCTTTTACGGCACAGTGTACTACTCTCTTCTCACCTGTTCAAGTTTTTGTGTGAGAGTTGTTATTTGTTCTACAGCTACAATTATACATTTTCAGCTTTTCTCTCTCTAAACAGCTCAACAAAGCAGCAAGAATGACCACCTGTTCTGGACCAGAAGATGCTAAAGTTGTAATTGTAGGTTCAGGTTTTGCAGGGTTGGCCGCTGCAGCCACATTGGTGAAGGCAGGATTTGAAAATGTCCTGGTTCTTGAGGCGAAGGAAAGAGTTGGAGGTCGAGTGCACACCACTAAACCCTTCACCGAGAATGTCATCGAAGTTGGAGCGAACTGGATCCACGGACAGAAAGGAAACCCCCTGTACAAGATTGCAACAGAGGAGAACCTGCTATCTGAGGGACCTTCTGCATCCAAAAAGCCCCATTCTGTAACTCCTGAAGAATACTTTTTCAAAGAAGATGGGAAGAAGGTCTCCAAAATGGTTGTAGATCAGGTGTGCTCAGACTTCAGCAATCTCACTGATGAAGCTTTTGAGGATGAACTGGAGCGCAAGCACAGGAAACTTACTCTTGGTGCTTATCTGGATGACGCCTTTGGTGAATTTCCTCTAGCGGCGACAGAAGACGGCCAGCAGGTTTTTGAATGGTGCAAGAGGAATGAATGCACAGACGAGGCTTGCTCCAGCCTCTATGAGGTGTCTGCATCTCAAAAAAGCAATTACATTGATTTAGAGGGAGGATTTTTTAACACATTGGGACCCGGTGGCTATCGAGCAATCTTAGATGTTCTACTGAAAGATCTACCTTCAGGAACAATCCAGTGCAGTGCACCTGTCAAGAGCATCCGATGGGATTTGGTCAGAAAAGGCCATTGTGAAGACCAAAGGTATCCTGTTGAGGTCGTTTGTGAAAATGGACAGAGCTTTGAGGCAGACCATGTGATTGTCACCGTTTCTCTCGGGGTTCTCAAAGACAAAGCTGTGACCATGTTCAAACCGCCCTTACCAAAAAAAAAAGCTGTCTGCGATTGAGAATCTCGGCTTTGGGATAGTAGACAAAATCTTCCTGTTTTTTGAGAAGAGTTTCTGGCCAGACGACTGTGCCGGGGTGCAGGTGGTGTGGAAAGAGGGGCCTGAAGATAAAGATGTTTATAAGTCTCAGTCTGAAGGAGAAGCCTGGAAGAAGATGTGGTTCAAGAAGATCACTGGTTTTGATACAGTGGCCCGTCATCCCACGGCTCTGTGTGGCTGGATCACAGGTAGAGAAGCACTGTATATGGAGAATCTTCAGGACAGTGAAATCAGAGATACCTGTTTGAGGTATGGTAACATAAATGATATATGGTGATATATATATATATATATATATATATATATATATATATATATATATATGGTTATGTCAGTAATAATCTCAAAATGCTGACAAACTCTGTTTATGTCTTTGAAGGCTGCTCAGGTCTTTCACAGGCTGGTCAGTGCCAGAGGTCTCAAAGACGCTGATCTCCAGATGGGGTTCTGATTCTGACGTCCGTGGCTCCTACACATTTATTCCTGATGGTGTTGATGGTGTGAAAGCACACAAGGCATTAGCATCGCCTCTTCCTCCTAAAGATAAATGCAGAGGGAGGAAGGTAACCTCTTAATAACTTGTACAAGTGTTTGATTATTTATATTATATACATACATTTATTTTGTATCTATATAGTACAAAATATAAGGACTCTTTAGTAGAATTTGATATCTTTGTAGTTTTTCCATTGATGATTATTACAAGAAACAGCTATATATTAGTCAATGTTATTGCATTTATTAATATTTATAGTTTTATTTTCTTTTTATGTTTTTTTATCATTTATATTTATTTTAATATTTTCATTTATATTTGTAGCTATTTTATTTAGCTCTATCGTTATTAGTTAAGTTAGTAATTTAGTACTTCAACTGATTTTATAGCTGTTAGTTGCCAAGGCGACATTTCTAATTTTCTTTTAAGTTTTTCTTTTAACATTTATAATTTATTTTATTTTAGATATCTACATATTCTGATGCTCAGTAACTTGCAATAGTGAAAAAGATAATTAGCAGAATGCATTTTGCAAATTCAAGCAGTGATGAAGTTAAAAACAAAATGATTTTCTTTCTCTTTGTTTTTGAAGCACCTTCAGGTGTTGTTTGCTGGTGAAGCGACACATGTGAACTTCTACACCACGACCCATGGAGCGTATCTCACAGGGGTCAGAGAAGCAGAAAGACTCATAAGCTATTACGCTGATTGAGCATACAGTCCCAAAGAGAGAACAACGTATACTTTTCATAAAGATAACATTTTCTGAATTTGTAACATTTCATAGACTTCCTCTCACACCCTACAGACTTACACAAGTTTGGTGTTTGAACAACCCATCGGTAGTTTACAGTTGCTTGACAAACATCATTAACTGGTCCAGCTGGTCACAGTAACATGTATATCTCTATCCTGTTAATTGTTAAACATCTCCATGTTGTATGTGTAGTGCTGATGGAGAAATATTCTTTCCCAATCTCCAAGCAAGGTTAAATAATATTTTCTAAAAATGGAAGACGATTCATAGAAGTAAATTAGGTAAATGAAGTAAATGAGTGTTTCTTAATCTGTGGTATGCATACAGTGCCCTCAGGTGATATGCAGCATGACCCATGACAATTTAATATTGACCAACATAAAATGTAAAGCACAATTGTTTATAATGGCACAGTGCCTTGATTTAAATGAACTTTTTATCTGGGGATATCTATATTTGATAGTTTCAAGGAATAAACAACTGCCAATCAAACGTTTGGACATTCTTTTTCATTCCTTATTACTATTACCATTTTCCTTATGTATTATTACTTAGGATAACAGAAAAGTCATCAAAACCATTAAATAACACACACACATACATATATATATATATATAGGGGAATATGTAATGACCAATGAAAATGAAACAAATTAAAGCTCTTATATTTGAGCTTCTTTGTTAAATTAGATGACTTGTTAATTTCATTTAATAGATAGCACTTTCAGTAAAACATTTGCATTTTGTTTGTAAAATGTGTTTTTATGCATATTGAGTTTTCATTGCAATTACACCATTCTAACCAGCAGGCATCACCAGTAGCGTTTCAAGCGCTTCGAAACAGCGAGTCATTTTGCGAAACTTTCAAATTTTAGTCTAAATAAATAAATGTATACATACACTGTATACACTGAAATAAATGTATAAATACACAATTTATATTTGTCAACCGCAAGCATTTAAACACAAAACATTTAGATTAAAATATTACGCTCACGAGAAACAAATGCAGTTATATTGAGCACTCTTATTGTTAAAAATCACGTACTTCCGGGAGTTTACCGTTTTCATTTGGCCGCTTGCTTCACACTGCTGCAGACACCGGTGATTTGGGAATAAGACCATTGCTGCGTCCCAATTCGCCTACTTATACTATGCACTCTTTTGTGATGAAAAGTACGTATTTTTGATGTAGCTGAATAGTAAGCAAGTTTTTTTAAAAGGGTCATCGGATGCCCATTTTCCACAAGTTGATATGACTCTTTAGGGTCTTAAGTCTATAATATACTTTGGTTAAAATTTCTCAATGAGAGTATAAAACAACACCCTTTTACCTTTTCAAAAACAGGTCTGTTCACAGTGATCCGTTTTGGTGCATATCTCTTTAAATGCTAATGAGCTCTGTTCACCCCGCTCCTCTCTCCCATGGGGTGACAAGCAGTTCTCAGACTCAGAGACTGTTAACTTTAGCCGCATTCGTCGCAAACTTGCTAACTAACACATTATTAGGATTAAGGTGATTTGCAAAGATTCATAAAAAAACTCATACTCACTACTTCTGTAGGTGAAGCTGGATCACAATTGATTCACGCGAACAAAGACGCATTTAGGTAGATTGAGGGGCGCATTCGCTTCAAAAACAAAAGTAATCCTCTACATCTTCAGCTGCTCAGATGTCGGGAGTTAATGATTACATTTACATTTATGCATTTAGCAGACGCTTTTATCCAAAGCGACTTACATAGCATTCAAGTTACAGTTTTTACATTTGATGAGCTCTTGCTTTCCCTGGGAATCGAACCCACGATCTTGGCGTTGCTAGCGCCATGCTCTACTATTTGAGCTACAGGAAAGCTGATTGCCATGAAATGATGATTGCCATGTTCATTATTACATCCAACAACAAAACACCGAAGGGTTGGCAGGAAGGCTGTACAGGTGGAGGCTCTGGCAGAGGACAGACATCCGGGAGGATGGAGGGAGGAGCCATACAGTAGGAGCCAGGGCGGATCAGACGGAGGGAGGAGCCAGGACGGAGACAGGAGGGACTTGGAGCAGGAGGAGCCAGGCGGGACCCAGGCCACAGCCATGATGGCGGCCACGGAGCCGACGGAGAGAGGAGCCATGGTGGAGAAAGGGCTGACAACTCCAGGGGGCCGACCAACAGCGGCGGAGCAGGTGGTGGTGGAGCCCGCGGCGGAGACTGAGAGCGGATGAGCCAGGGCAACGGGGAGGATCCAGAGGGCCAAGACGGAGCAGATGGCCCCGGCGGCCGAGGCGGAGATGGGGATCCGGAAGACCGCGGTGGAGCCGGAGCGACAGAGGACTGAGGTGGAGCTGGAAGGAAGGAGGAGCCTGACAGAGCCGGAGGGACAGTGGGACGAGGCGAAGCCAGATGAGTGGAGTCCCGAGGCGGAGGATGGTTGACGACAGACCAAGGCGAAGCCGGAGGGACGAGGGAGCCCGGCGGAGCTGGTGGACTGACGGGCCACAGTGGAGAGGAGAGAGCTAGGAGCCATAGTGAAGCCGCTGGGTCGAAGGGCCAAGGCGGAGTCCAGAAATCAGAGGCTGAGGCGGAGACAAGGGATCCTCCAGCCACGACGCCGATGGAGACTGACAGACCCACGGCGAATCAAGTACACAGATGGTGGGCTGAGGGTGAGCAGAGGGGCTGACTGGTGACAGCGGTGGCGATGGTGAGACAGGGATGACAGGAGGAGGCAGGAGAGGGAGGGAGGGTGGGTGGGAAATTCAGGTAGGTAGAGGATTCAGGGATGGTGTGTGCTGCCCACACACACACCACATAGCGCAGCGGACAGGGGAATGACATCCGTGGTCGTCTCTGGGCATACAGACAGTTCAGGACGGGCAGACGGTTCAGGGCAAAATGAGAGTTCAGATGATGGCAGAAGAAGAGAGGGCATGTCTGCATATAAATCCATATTGACATCTATCATATATCATATCCAGTTCAAAATTCAACAGTCCCAGATCCAGTTTCAGCTCACCCTCAGCCATGGTACAGTGGGCGGAGCTTCCTTCCGTACTTCTGTTGTCCATCGCGCTCTCCACCGTGGCGGGCTCTGTTGCCGGCTCTCGCACCTGGTCTGACGTCATGGGCTCTGGCTCTGGCTCTTCGTCAGCGGTGGGCTAAGGTTTTCGCTCCTCGCAGCAGGGAGATGGTGGGCTGGGCTCTGGGTCAAGAGTGGGGCTGGTGTCGTCATCTGCGAAGTCCACAGTCAGCGAGGATTTGCAGGACACCAGCACTCACTCTAAGGTGGCGGCGAGGCTCTCTCGAGGACCGTCCCTGGACAACTGCGCTCGTGTGGAGGTGTTCAGTCCAGCTTGATAAAACGAGCAGAGGCAGCTGTCCGGGTAGTGTGTCAGGTTGGCGAGAAACACAAAGTCTTCGGTGTGGTCCTCGAGAGAGCGATCCCCCTGCTCCAGCAGGAGGACGAGGACAGCAGGGTCATTCATGATAAACAAAAAAACTGACAAAAACGAAAAACCAATATGCGGGGAAACACGCCGTTTTACTTTGTTTGGTCCGGTCTTCTGTCACAGTGTTGTGCAGGAGTAAACGCACAATGAAGAAGAATAGCGGTAAACAGTCTTTAATAATCCACATAAGAGTAATCCATAACATGAAGGCAGCAAACACACGTATACATAGACGTAGTAGACCAGACGATAAACTGAGAACTGAACACAGCTAATAAAGGGTAACTAATGACGATAATTGATGACACACACCTGAACCAAATGACACAATCAACAGGAGACAGAAACTAGGTCACACAGAGCACATGGGGAATGAAAAACACAACAAAACATCCGTGGGTGTGACACCAGGGGCCTGTACCATGAAGCCGGTTTAGCTGGCTAGCCAGGTAAGTTTCAGTTTAGTTTGCGCCAACTCTGGGTTTTAGGTACCATGAAAGTGTTTTGGCTTTTAGCAGTGTTCATCGCCATAGTAACTTACGCTCCACAGCTAACCTGCTCCGGGGCAGGTTATGTTCTGGTTTAGAGATCTCAAACCGAAATTTGACCAATCAGCTTCAAGCAAAGTGACACTTCTTTGACGCAATAAAGCCACTCCTCCAGTTTCTCTTACTCCAAATTAAAGGAGGCTACATAGTAAAACATTTTTAAAAATAAAATCATCTGATTTTTAGAGATGATTATTTTTTATAATTATTTTATATTCTTTAAATAATTATTATACCCTTAATCCATTACACAAACCAGCTTAGTTTAATAGTAATTATTAAGCTTTTATTTCAAATCAATGTAAACATATAGATAGTATAGATAATATGCAATATAAATAAGTTTTAGAATCAATAGCTTTAAACATGACTACATATGAGCTTAGATTTTTAAGTGTTTTTATACCTATAAATATTATCAACTCTATAAACTAACTTTACAGCTTTTACTTGCACTTATATGGTAAAATGTTTTCTTTAAGTTTTCCTCTTTCATGGATAGATCGTTTCATGATCATGCTGTGTAAATGTGTTTAAATACTTCATATTGTTCAATCTTTTAATCTTCGCACTGACTCTCTCACAAGAAGTGAATCATAGTTTTATGGCATGTGATTGGCTGCTCATTACTGATGTCACACTTTCATGTGCACGTGCTCCATTAACTCAGGATTAAGCCTGAGTTGACAGAGAAAGTTGATGATCAGCTTCATGGTACCAACAAAGCCGGACTGGACTGGTTTGGTTTTGTCAACTCAAAACTAATCCTGTAACCCTGAGTTTGTTCAGCCACCATCATGGTACAGGCCCCAGGGCCATTGTTTCACAGTAGAAAGCAAAACTAAAGAGACGGAACAACAACAAAATAGCGGAGACTTCAACAACAGCAGATGATCCCACTGACAAGCGCTTGTGAGTGATAGGGTATGAGACAGCTCAGCTTTGGTTTAAAAGAGTTAAAAATATTTGTTATCAGTCATAACTTAAAGGGGAAAAATAAAGCAGACGCTGGATATGGATGAAGCTTTCTAGTGCGCAAGTGTAGACCGCCAGCGTTCGCGCACAACATCAAATGGAGTATACTTTGAAAGGCTACGCATTCGACTGTACGCATACTTTAGCGTACGTGTACAAAGACGAAGTATACTTAGGCCTTTAGGAGACATGGCAGACTGTTTACAGTTCACTCAGGGCGGGTCTGTGCTGAAACCAAAGACTGAGGCCAATGTCAATCAATGATCGTAGGAGCGGCCTGGGTCTGTGTGACATCACACAGCCAAGATTCGTTGAAAGGCTTGATGTGAGAAAGGGGTTATGATTTATAGGGATTTAAAAGAAAACACTGGGTGGATTTTTATCATTAGGGTGGTTGTTGTAACCTATTGTGCGTTATGGAAGAAACACAGGATGCAGGTCACCATCAATGAATGTATTATTGTTAAAGGAAGATGCAACAAAATGATAGAAAGTATGTGTTTCTCCAGCATATACACACCAGTGCAGGGGCAGAGGAAACCCCGAATCAGAGTCTTAAAGGGACAAACACCCAGACCATTACATTGTGTACACACACTGCCAAGACAAACAACATATATAAAAGTGAATTTTGCATCCAATGACCTCTTTAACGGACGCTCGTGCATCCTGTCAGTTTTTAAACTGCGCTGTCAATCGTCTTTTCAAAGTTAACATTATCCATATTTCTTTTAATTTAATTTCCTAACTTATTAAAGGGATACTCCACCCCAAAATGAAAATTTGTCATTAATCACTTACCCCCATGTCGTTCCAAACCCGTAAAAGCTTCGTTTGTCTTCGGAACACAATTTAAGATATTTTGGATGAAAATATGAAAAAGGCTTGTGACTGTCCCATTGACTGTCAGGTAAATTATACTGTCAAAGTCCAGAAAAGTATGAAAGACATCGTCAAAATAGTCCATCTACCATCAGTGGTTCAACTGTAACGTTATGAAGCGACGAGAATACTTTTTGTACAGAAAGAAAACAAAAATAACAATTTTTTTCAACAAATTCAGCACCGTTAGAGCCATTTTGAAGAGTATCGCTGCACACAAATAGCGTACGCTCTTCTGTGTCAGCCGCAACACAAGGATACGTCTTCTACGTGTATTTATGTTTTGATTTGAATGAAAACAGCGCATCTGTGTGTCGCGGCTGACACAGAAGAGTGTATGCTATTTGTGTACAGCGATACTCTCCAAAATGGTGCTACGGTGACACTACGGTGCTGAATTTGTTGAATAAAGTCGTTATTTTTGCTTTCTTTCCATATAAAAAGTATTCTCGTCACTTCATAGCGTTATGGTTGAACCACGGGCGAATGCGCATACTGTTGTGATGACGAAATTCGCGTCACACGCACTGTACGCTGTCCCTCGCGTACGCGTAAAAAGTGAAGTATACTTAGGGCTTTAGAGAGAAATGAAGAGGCACGTGCATCTGCCAGTCATGTGTCTTTCATGCCCAGAACTCTCCTCATATGTTTACATGATGATGCTTTTAAAAGTTAATGACCAAACATATCATTAGCTACAAAAGTTAACATTGTTGCTGCAGATGAAATATAATGCGGATAACATAAATAAATATTTTTGAATCAGGTTAGACATTGATTATTTATCACTCAAACCCCTTTCTCTACCTCAGTCTCTCGTATCCACCATGTTTGTAGTTTTTTAAGACTTTTTATGCATATGTAGTTCTAATCGAATCCTCGTCCACCGCTCAATGTGTTCTGGGCAATATTAACATAGACACACGGGCTGTTTCTCAATATGCGTTCAATATGCGTTTATGTTATATTTATTGTTCATTGGCCGCTGCTTATGCTTAGACTATGCGGTCAGTTAAGCAAGAACGCAGTACATCTCAAAGGGCTCTATGCACGGGACGTAGCCTGCGTATTTCTGGTTAAATCTCAGCCCGCTTATAAGGTTCCGGTCTATATTCAGCCATAACGTGAATGCATACCAGCCACAATCTTTTGTCAGTGAACGATTAATATAAACTAATATTTATAAATTGTATTGTTAGAATATAACACAGTAAGTATACCACAGTAATATAATACAAAACTTATTTAATGAAGAGTTCCATAAAGTTTAAACATCCGTGAGGGTGGTTTGTCCTGCTATTGCTGTGTCCCATTTTGTCCCAGCAACATCAGCTGGATGAAGAAAATCGCAATACGTGGTTCTACATTAGGTAAGACCTAATAATTTACGATATTACCTAGCACACTGTATGCTTATTGTGAACAGGGTTTTTGTGGTTGCCTGTTTAATCAATACAAAATTCTCGCATCCCATCTAGATTTGTGATTTACACCAAAGACTATAGAATACCCAAGATGTGTCACTCGTATAGTTTTGAATGGTGAAAAATGCAACACTCAATATGGCCGATCAATCGCAGGAAGCCCCGCCTTCTGAATGAAAGAGCCAATCCCTAATCGGTAAAGTCAGCGCGTCACTGCAGATGCCCTTAGAAGTCCCGGTTGCTATAGAAACAGTCAGCATTCTGTGACGTGCGCTTAGGACTGCGCATGCGCATTGGCTGATCTAGCCTGAAAAATAAGCTTTTTATAACGCTATTTGAGCAAAATAAACAACATTTATGATACAGTTGTTGGCAGATTTCTTTGTTGATTTCAAATATGAAATTTAATCGTAAGCTTAGTGAACAGTTTAGGAGAATTTAATGCTTCCCCATTCAAAGAGATAGGAGATGCAATTGCTTGCCCAAGAGGTGTTTCAAAGATGGCCGCCGAGTGACATGACTTGTCTTGTTTACACCCAATGAACATTTGAAGACTTGGTGAACCTGCATCCCACAACATGGTTCGTGTGGGACAGCTATAATGAGGAGTGAATTTGGAATAACAAGCAATGCAATGGTAAATATTGATATTGTATTGTTTGTGACAGAGATAGAAAATAAATGTTATTTATATTTATTTTTCTCTGTTGATGCACACATTACATGCATTATATGTATCATAATTATTTAAAATGTATTTTGACAGTGTCAGTCTCTGCAGCCCATCGAGGATTTCTTCCTCTTCATGGTCTACCTTTCAGTTGGTCTTCCACAGCGAGATCTGGCCTTACACACAACACTTTAATTAATGTGTTTTTATTTGTACAAACTGTTATATAAAACGTAAATTTAATGTAAATGTTAATATATATAACTTCAATACTGTTTTTTGCTCACCATTGCAAAATACTGTGATAGTGTAATAGTTATGTAAAATTCTAACACATTAAATACTAACTGTGATAGTGGCCTGTGACAGTGGTAGTGGCCTTTTTTTTTTTTTTAAAGGAAAACGCCACCGTTTTTCCATATTCCAATATGTTTTTCCCTCACATTAGACGAGTTGATAAGTACTTCTCCCGTCTCAGTGCGTGCACTTAATCGCTCTAGCGCGCGGTGCCACTATGCTAGCGTTTAGCTTAGCACCATTCATTCCTTAGGATCCAAACAGAGATGAATTTAGAAGCTACCAAACACTTCCATGTTTTCCATATTTAAAGATGGTTACATGTGTACTTACACGAGTAAGTATGGTGACACAAAATAAAACGGGGCGATTTTCTAAGCGGATAAAATATGATTGTTGGGTGCTGCCCCTTTAAGAACGTTGTTCCAGTAGTCTCATGTGATCACTGATAGAAAAAAAAAGGAAAACACTGATAGAGAAAAGCCATGTTGTTCTCATGTTGAAGCTTGCTGAACTTCTATAACAATTCCAGATTGAATCTATAACTTAATATATATATATTCCCAGCGTGGTGAGTAATTACTGTATTAAGTGTAGGCTATAGATAGTTTCTGAGGTATCGCTATGTAGATCGCTATTTGTGATTAGCGCCATAGCGCCTAAATGGTTAATATTATACGCTTGTGTTTGCTGTTTGCGTAGACATATGTTGTTTATTATGTTACTAGTTTAAATATTGGTGCAATATGTTGCATTTAGTTAGTAAACAAAGTTTAAGCAAGTCTGTGACACGAGAGACTGTTCTAGAAATCCATATATCGAATGTGATAATGCTTAATGTGATATGTGAAACATTACTAAATATTAATTGTGAACTGTTTGTGTTTACAGTTTGACCACACGAATGCACATATAAATGTACACAAATTCTAAACTACAAGTAAACAACAACAACGACCAAAATGTGTACGGTGTGAGTTCTGCACTAGTGGAATAAAGGACAAAATCAAGTTCCAAGTTAATGTTATCATTTCATGGGTAACATTAAAGTCAAACACGAGGAAGAAAGAAAATTAATAACAACATGGATCAAGAAACAGAAGAAAGTTCTACTCCAGATCAACAACAAAGGGGTCTCAAGCGTCAACGTGGAGGTGCAAAGGCTGCTGTGACACGCTTGATGACACAGATTACAACCGCTATGAACTGTAATCAGCCCAAAGAGGTAGAGATGAAACTTGCTGCTTTGGATGAGGCTGTTAGGCAGTTTCATGAGATTCATGACATGTACCATAAAACATTAGAAGATGATGATGACCTTGATGCTTCTAAAGGCTATTTAACATCAGTCCTGCGGAATGTGCAAGACTTGCAGCACACAGTCTTAAGCTGGCTTGAAGACTTTAAACCATCAATGGAATCGTCTGATGCATCAAACTTCCAAGAGGAACAGCAAATGCTTGATGAAGCTGGTAAACCGCAAATGTCTCCTGTAGACCAACTATCTACCCAGTTTCAAGAGCTACATAATCTAAGACAGAAAGAAAATAAAGAGTTCTCTGTGCTTTTAGCCCAACAAGAAGAACGTCTGCGTGCAGAGTTTAAACTACAACTTCAGCAAGCTGAATTTGAAATGGATGGACTAAAAGGCTTACTGAAACTCAAAGACGCTGAGATGGAGGAAAATCGACGGAAGGCTGAGTTAACGACAATAAACAAAGCTTTCTCAACTCCTGTCTCAGGTAACCCATCCCTTAACTTTCGTCCATCACTCTCAGCAGTAAATGAGAATTCTTTATGTCAACTACTAGAGCTGTCAAGGCAACAGTATCAGTCACACATTGATTCCATGCACTTACCACCTGTTGACATCATCAAGTTCGATGGAGAACCCTTAAAGTACTGGCAGTTCATGAGATTGTTCTGCTCTGTGATTGATAAAGAGACAGTGCCAGATCAAGAGAAACTCACTCGACTGCATCAATACACTGTCGGCCAAGCTAGAGATGCTATCTCACACTGCTTGTACAACCCCAACTTTAGCCTGGGTTATGCGGAAGCCATGGCTATTCTGAAAAGACGTTTTGGCAATCCATATGCAATATCACAAGCATGGGTTGACAAGGTGCTTAATTACAAAGACATTAAAGACAACAAGCAGTTGCAAAGCTTCGTTGACATTCTGTGCAGCTGCAGAGACACTTTAAAGGCAATGAAGTGTGAGGATGAGCTGAATGGTGGACGCACTTTGCTACAAATTGTAGAAAAACTACCTGAAGACATAAAGAAAAGATGGCTCACAATAAACTACGAGATCATCAAGTCTGGCCGTTTGCCAAAGTTGGATGACATAGTCAGTCTTGTTGAATCTGAAGCCGCTAAGAGAGCTGATCCTATCTTTGGGAATCTTCTTACTCCTGCCAGTCGAAATTCTCCAGTGAGTTCTAAATCAAATGCTAAGTCAAGCTTCAATTAGAAAAGGCAGACATTCGCAACAGTGTCAGTTACCAATGAATCCACCACATCGTCCACAAAGGCAACATCAAGATTTAAGTGTCCAAAGTGCACTGACGGACACTTCCTGAACCAGTGTCAAGCCTTCAGGGCTTTGTCTGTTCAAGAGCGTTTGGCCTTTGTTCAGCGAAAGCAACTCTGCCTGAACTGCTTTATGAAGGGTCTTTGCAGCACAATCTGTTCTCGCAGCTGGGTATGCAAGGTGCCCGGATGTGGGAAAAGGCACAACAGTTGGCTACACTCTGCCATCGTAGCTTCTAACAACGACAAAAGCCAATCTACTAATCAAGCTACTGAAGATGAGCCAGCTGTCGATCTGCCACAAGCCATTCAAGCCCATGCCACCAGAAAATGCATTGAAGTCAGTCAAAGGAAGATTGCACTTCCTATTCTGCCTGTTGTGGTTTCAGATAGACACAAACGATTCTCTATGAATGTCTTTGCTTTGCTTGACAGTGGATCCAATGGGACCTTTGCTTCTAAGAAGCTAGTTCACGCTCTTAAGCTAGAGTCACGTAAAATGAACATTAAACTGAACACCATGGAGACCAAAAATCTCAATGTAGTCACCCTAGCAGTGGATCTACAAGTTGAAGATACCCAACAAAGTACCTCTTACCTGATGAAGGGAGTGCTCTGTCGGGATCACCTGAACATAAGTCTAGACAACCTAGTCACACAGCATGAGGTGTTCCAGTGGCCGCATCTGAGGGAAATTGCAGATGAAATCAGTTTACCTGATGTTTATCTAGCCGATGAAGTTCACCTGCTGATAGGTCTAGACCAACCAGACATACTTGCTCCTCGTGAGACACGCTGTGGTGAGTCAGGTGAGCCTTACGCAATTCTGACTGGCCTGGGGTGGACACTCCATGGACCAGTAGCTGACGGTTCAACATCTATCTCTGCCAATTTCATTCAAGCTGACCACTCTCTACAACAAGCTGTTGAAAGATTTTGGAAACTGGATGATCCAGTGCATGTGAACAATGACTCATTGTCAGTAGTCGACGAGCAAGTTGTGGATCTATGGAACAAGCAATCAGTCAAAGAAGATGGTCACTACACACTACCAATCCCTTTCAAAGAACATCCACCACGACTGCCTAATAACTACACAATGGCCAAACATCGATTAGATCTTCTAGGAAAGAGGCTAAAGAAAGATCTGAATTTGCATCAGAAGTATACAGAGGGTATAAGAGACTCTTTGCTGAAAGGATACGCAGAAGAGGTCGTTGACATTAACAGAGAAGATGGTTGCGTGTGGTACCTGCCACATCATCCAGTGCTACATCCACGCAAGCCAGAGAAGGTTCGTATTGTCTTCGATTGTGCAGCACGGTACCAGGGTACTTCGTTGAATGATCATGTTCACCAAGGCCCAGACCTTACCAACAAGCTACTAGGAGTTCTTCTCAAGTTTAGGCAAGAACCCGTTGCTCTGAATGCAGACATCGAGAGCATGTTTTATCAAGTCCGAGTGCCATCTGATGAAAGAGATGTGCTTCGCTTCCTGTGGTGGGAAGATAACGACCCAGACAAACCACCTAAGCATTATCGTATGACGGCTCATCTGTTTGGAGGTGTCTGGAGTCCTAGTGCTGCCAATTTTGCCTTGCAACGAGTGGCGGAGGACAATCATGGAAACTTCTCGGACGGCACAGTGGAGACGGTGAAGCGAAATTTCTACGTCGACGATTGCCTTAAGTCAGTACCAACAGAAGAGGCCGCCATTAAACTTGCTTCCGAACTCAGGGAATTGCTTACCTGTGGAGGCTTTAGATTAACCAAGTGGTTAAGCAATTCTAAGGAAGTGATGAAATCAATACCAGCTGATGATTGGGCAAAATCGTTACATGAGGTAAACCTCGACCAAGAGGATTTGCCATTTGAACGAACACTGGGCGTCCTTTGGGATGTAGAACAAGATTGCTTCACATTTGATGTCAAGTCAGTGGACAAGCCTGTAACAAAGAGAGGAGTATTGAGCACTACCAGTTCCATCTATGATCCTTTAGGATTCGCAAGCCCTTTCGTGCTCAAAGCTGAAGCAATCTTTCAAGAGTTGTGCCGCATGAAAGTCGACTGGGACGAGGAGTTACCGGTGGACATAGCAGCACAATGGCACAGATGGTTGAACGACTTGCCTCTGTTGTCAGCATTGACAATTCCAAGATGCCTTAGACTAACATCCAGTAGCTGTTTGTTGCCGACCCAGCTCCATCACTTTTCCGATGCTTCGGAACTGGCTTACGGTGCCGTTTCATACATCAGGTTTGGCAACACCTGCAGGCTGGTGATGTCAAAGGCCAGACTTGCTCCAATCAAGCCAGTTAGTATACCACGACTGGAGCTACTAGCAGCAGTAGTTGCTACCGAGCTGGATCAGCATATCAAGCGCCAGTTGGAGATTCCAATTGAAAGGACTTTCTTTTGGACAGACAGTACTATCGTACTTCAGTACATTAACAACAAGCATTGTCGTTTCAAGACGTTTGTCGCTAACCGTATTTCAAAAATACATGAGCGTTCAGAACCATGCCAGTGGAGACACATTGACTCTACTTTGAACCCTGCGGATGATGTCTCTCGAGGAATGAATATGGGAGAGATTTTGTCGAGTGAACAATGGGTATCTGGTCCGCACTTTCTACAACTTGAAGAGGAACACTGGCCTGCTCAACCTATCATAAATGATTTGCCAGAGGAAGCAGAGATCAAACGAGCCAAAGAAGTCTATGCAGCTAGCATAAAACCAAATCAAGTGATGAAAAATGCAGTGGACAGACTACTGGAACGATACTCCAGTTGGCATCATTTGAAGAGGGCTACTGCTATCCTGTTGCGTGTCAAGGCTTTGTTACGCAAGAAAGCAAGTATGCATCTTTTCGACCCCATCACTGTTTGTGAGCTCCAACAAGCAGAGTTAGCCATTCTCAACTACATACAAATGGCATCTTTTGGATCTTCTCAAGCCAAAACTAGTTCCCTTCTCAAGCTTAAACCCTTTGAGGATGAAAACAACCAACTCCTTCGTGTGGGAGGCAGACTAACAAATGCCCCAATTCCCTTTGAGGCTAAACATCCAGTGATCCTACCTAACAATCATCATGTCACCCAGCTGATTATCAGTCACTACCATCTTCGCTTGGGTCATGCAGGACCAGAGCGAGTACTTGCAGAAATTCGTCAACGTTTCTGGATACTAAAGGGACGTGCTGTCATCAACTGAACTCTCAAGTCATGTCTACAGTGTCGCAAGTTAAGAGCTAAGCCACAAATCCAGCAAATGGCAGACTTACCTGACTCTAGAGTGACGCCAGGTGAGCCTCCATTCACTCGTGTGGGCATAGACTACTTCGGGCCATTCTTGGTTAAGAAGGCACGCAGTGAGCTCAAGAGGTATGGATGTTTGTTTACATGTCTCACTACGAGAGCCATCCACTTGGAAGTTGCGCACACCCTTGATACCGACTCTTTCATCAACGCCTTACAGCGATTTATCGCTAGAAGAGGCCCACCCACGGAAATAAGATCGGATAATGGGACTAATTTCGTCGGTGGATTACGAGAGTTGCCATCAGTGAATGGAAAGCCATCAGTGAATGGAATCAACAAAAGATTTCTGATTACCTGCTGCAGAACAACGTGAAATGGATCTTCAATCCGCCTGCAGCCTCCCACATGGGTGGTGTTTGGGAGCGACAAATTCGCACCATTCGTTCCATTCTAAACACTGTCCTATTGCAGCAGGCACCAGATGACGAGGGTCTGACTACACTGTTTTGTTGCGTTGAGTCTATTGTCAATGGTAGACCAATCACTAAACTCTCAGACGACCCATCAGATCCTCTACCACTCACCCCAAATCATCTGTTGTTACTCCGTTCCGGTCCAACTCTACCCCCAGGAGCCTTCGTAAAACAAGACCTTTACCGACGCAGATGGCGCCAGGTACAATATCTGGCAGATGTCTTCTGGTGCAGATGGCTCAAGGAGTATTTGCCTGCATTGCAACAACGCCAAAAATGGCTACAACCAAAGCGGAATCTTCAAGTAGGAGATCTCGTGACCATTCTGCATGAAAATACACCACGCAATCATTGGCCGCTAGGTCTGATTACTCAAGTCTATCCAGGTGCAGATGGACTGGTGCGTACTGTGGAAGTGAAAACACAGGCAGGAGTCTTCAACCGTCCTGCAGACAAAATCTGTCTTCTGGAAGCCAGTCTTCCCAGTTGACTCTTCTCAGTTGAATTAGCTTAATTGAGATATCACCCTTCCTTTGTTTGAATGACCTGTTTGGGTCATTGGGGCCGGGATGTTGGGTGCTGCCCCTTTAAGAACGTTGTTCCAGTAGTCTCATGTGATCACTGATAGAAAAAAAAAAGGAAAACACTGATAGAGAAAAGCCATGTTGTTCTCATGTTGAAGCTTGCTGAACTTCTATAACAATTCCAGATTGAATCTATAACTTAATATATATATATTCCCAGCGTGGTGAGTAATTACTGTATTAAGTGTAGGCTATAGATAGTTTCTGAGGTATCGCTATGTAGATCGCTATTTGTGATTAGCGCCATAGCGCCTAAATGGTTAATATTATACGCTTGTGTTTGCTGTTTGCGTAGACATATGTTGTTTATTATGTTACTAGTTTAAATATTGGTGCAATATGTTGCATTTAGTTAGTAAACAAAGTTTAAGCAAGTCTGTGACACGAGAGACTGTTCTAGAAATCCATATATCGAATGTGATAATGCTTAATGTGATATGTGAAACATTACTAAATATTAATTGTGAACTGTTTGTGTTTACAGTTTGACCACACGAATGCACATATAAATGTACACAAATTCTAAACTACAAGTAAACAACAACAACGACCAAAATGTGTACGGTGTGAGTTCTGCACTAGTGGAATAAAGGACAAAATCAAGTTCCAAGTTAATGTTATCATTTCACGGGTAACAATAACTATAATGTATGGCGGAAGAGTACCTCGCAGCACTTTGACCTCGGCCCAGTAATATAATCACTCCTGAAAACTCCCCCTCCCCCTCTCCCTCTAACGTCCATCAATAGAACCAATATTACTGCGCCGAGGTCGAAGTGCTGCGAAGTGCTCTTCCACCATACATTATAGTTATCATTGTTAGAGTGTGTATCGATCTGCACTTCGAATTCTACTGGAAATAGTAGACCATCTGGGAATCTTTGGCATACTCATTTCAACATACTATGGTTCGGGACATACTAATTTTATTTTCAAATACCATTTAGGATGGATAGTATGTGAATGGGGACGCAGCACATGAATTAGGGGAGAACTGGAGAAGTAATAATAAATGTGCTAATGTAACATATTTATCTCTGTGAATCACTTGTGGATTTCGATCAAAAGATGTTTTACTGGAATGCAGTAGCTAAAAAAAGTGTCCGACTTGACATCCCCTCTCTTTCAATTCCGCTCCCGACTGCAAGCGGCAACTCTCCCCTGTGCCACATGAAGTCGAACACGCCTAATATCTTCATCTGCCATTGGATGTCCCATGACCGCCTGATTACGTAAATACTGATATATTGTATGGACTACAAAAGACAGGTTTTACCGGTTTCTAAGCACGAGTACATAAAGGAGCCTCTTTTAGTGCATAGTGCATTACTCTCTTCTCACCTGTGCAAGTTTTTGTGCGAGAGTTGCTATTTGTTCTTACAACTACAATCATACATTTTCAGCTTTTCTCTCTCTAAACAGCTCAACAAAGCAGCAAGAATGAGCACCTGTTCTGGATCAGAAGATGCTAAAGTTGTAATTGTAGGTTCAGGTTTTGCAGGGTTGGCCGCTGCAGCCACATTGGTGAAGGCAGGATTTGAAAATGTCCTGGTTCTTGAGGCGAAGGAAAGAATTGGAGGTCGAGTGCACACCACTAAACCCTTCACCGAGAATGTCATTGAAGTTGGAGCGAACTGGATCCATGGACAGAAAGGAAACCCCCTGTACAAGATTGCGAAAGAGGAGAACCTGCTATCCGAGGGACCTTCTGCATCCAAAAAGCCCCGTTCTGTAACCCCTGAAGATTACTTTTTCAAAGAAGACGGGAAGCAGGTCTCCACAAAGCTTGTAGATCAGGTGTGTTCGCACTTCAGCAAGCTCACTGACAAAGCTTTTGACGATGAACTCAAGCACAAGCACAGGAAACTAGCTCTTGGTGCTTATCTGGACGATGCCTTTGATGAATCTCCTCTAGCGGCGACAGAAGACGGTCAGCAGGTTTTTGAATGGTGCAAGAGGAATGAATGCACAGACGAGGCTTGCTCCAGCCTCTATGAGGTGTCTGCATCTCAGATTAGCAATTACACTACTTTAGAGGGAGGATTTTTTAACACACTGGGACCCGGTGGCTATCGAGCAGTCCTAGATGTTCTCCTGAAAGACCTACCTTCAGGAACAATCCAGTGCAGTGCACCTGTCAAGAGCATCCGATGGGACTTGATCAGAGAAGCCCATTGTGAAGACCAAAGGTATCCTGTTCAGGTAATTTGTGAAAATGGACAGAGCTTCGAGGCAGACCATGTGATTGTCACCGTTTCTCTCGGGGTTCTCAAAGACAAAGCTGCGACCATGTTCAAACCACCCTTACCACAAACAAAACTATCTGCGATTGAGAATCTCGGCTTTGGGATAGTAGACAAAATTTTCCTGTTTTTTGAGAAGAGCTTCTGGCCAGACGACTGTGCTGGGGTGCAGGTGGTGTGGAAAGAGGGGCCTGAAGATAAAGATGTTTATGAGTCTCAGTCTGAAGGAGAAGCCTGGAAGAAGACGTGGTTCAAGAAGATCACTGGTTTTGATACAGTGGCCCGTCATCCCACGGCTCTGTGTGGCTGGATCACAGGTAGAGAAGCGCTGTATATGGAGAATCTTCAGGACAGTGAAATCAGAGATACCTGTTTGAGGTATGGTAACAGAAATTATTAAATATATGACATACGATCATTTTTCCATGTTGCAATCAAAATTATTCACACCCCTTGATCTGCAAGGCATTCTGCTTTAGTGTACAAAATTTTATGAATAAATTCAACCAATGCATTGGTAAACTATTATAGAAAGGTGTTCACATTATTTTGACCAATCTCTGTACACCCATTATTTTAGTGGTTAATATGGTTTCAGTAGGCTACAGTGAAACAACAAACATTGCAATTATCTTGTATTATGTCATTATGTATATTCTATAGTTTGTATGTATGTAATACAAGGTGTGTTCAGCAGTAGCTAGTAAGTGCTGAGTGAAATGGGTGACATGTCAGACTTCCAAAAAATGGCAAATCATGGGAACCTGTTTAGCAGGAGCATCTGTAACCTTAGCCCAATTAGCCCAATTATTTGGTGTTTTAAGAACAACAGTCTTTACATTTGTGACTGCATTTAAAAACAATGACATGACTTCATCAGCGAAGAAGAATAGTGGACGAAAACCAAATATGAATGGTAGGGAGGGTTGAACACTAAGGATTGTGTCGAAACAACACATAACAGCAAATGCCCATATTCACACTGAATAACTTGTTTCCACAAAACCAACCACAGAGAACTTTACACAGCCAGCATCCATGAAAGGGCTTTAATTGCTAAAATTTCATCATAGACACCAATGCTAAAATGTGAAAAAGATTATGATCATGAAACTTGGACATTTGGAGAACAGTGAGAAGAGTGAGAAGCATATGTTGGAACGTATTGGCCAAAATATATGTTTATCCGTAAATAGCAGGTAAATCAGTAAATCTGAAAATGCTGACAAACTCTGTTTATGTCTTTGAAGGCTGCTCAGGTCTTTCACAGGCTGGTCAGTGCCAGAGGTCTCAAAGACGCTGATCTCCAGATGGGGTTCTGATTCTCACGTCCGTGGCTCCTACACATTTATTCCTCATGGTGTTGATGGAGTGAAAGCACACAAGGCATTAGCGTCGCCTCTTCCTCCTAAAGATGAAAGCAGTGGGAGGAAGGTAATCTCTTAACTTATTTAATAGTTTGAATATTTATATACATTTAATTTTTATCTATATAGTGCAAAATTTAAGGAATCTTTAGTAGAATTGGATATCTATTTTGTTTTTCATAACTGATGATTATTACAAACAAACAGCTATACTAACCAGTGTTATTTTACTATTATTTATATATTATTGTATTTATTTATAATTTATATATTTTTTTATTTATAATTTATATTTTATATTTATTTTAATATTTCCTTTTATATTTGTATATATTCTGTTTAGCTTTATTTTTATTATTTAAGTTAAAGTTTTAGTAATTTTAGTACTTCAACTGATTTTATAGCAGTTAGCTGCCAAGGTGACATTTCTAAATTTTCATTTAGATTTTTCTTTTAACTTTTATAAAAAAATAAATAAAAAAAAATCCATTTTTTTTTCAGTGAACGAAAAATATTATTTTAGTTTTAACAATAAAAACAATGATATCCATATGCTGATGTAAATTGCAATAGTGAAAAAGACAATTTCAAGCAGTGATGAACTTAATAACATTTTATTTCTCTTTGTTTTTGAAGCACCTTCAGGTGTTGTTTGCTGGTGAAGCGACACATGTGAACTTCTACACCACGACCCATGGAGCGTATCTCACAGGGGTCAGAGAAGCAGAAAGACTCATAAGCTATTACGCTGATTGAGCAAAAAGTCCCAAAGAGAGAACAACATATACTTTGGTTTCATAAAGATAACATTTTCTGAATGTGCAACATTTTATAGACTTTCTCTCACACCCTACAGACTTACACAAGTTTGGTGTTTAAATAACCCATCGGTAGTTTACAGTTGCCTGACAAACATCATTAACTGGTCCAGCTGGTCACAGTAACATGTATATCTCTATCCTGTTAATTGTTAAACATCTCCACGTTGTACGTGTAGCACTGATGGAGAAATATTCTTTCCCAATCTTCATAAAAAAGTTAAATAATAGTTTCCAAAAATGAATGATGCTTGCATACACTGAATTAAGTTAATTAAATTGAAGTAAATGAGTGTTTCTTAATCTGTGGTATGCATACAGTGCCCTCAGGTGATATGCAGCATGACCCATGACAATTTAATATTGATCAACATAAAATGTAAAGCACTTTTGATATTGTTCACAATTGTTTGGGACTATCTTTTTATCTGGGAATATCTATATTTGATAGTTTCAATGAATAAACTACTGTCAATCAAACGTTTGGACATTCTTTCTCATTCCTTATTATTACTATTTTCCTTATTTATTATTATTTACAATAATAGAAAAGTCATCAAAACTATGAAATAACACATATGGGGATTGGGGAATATGTAATGACCAATGAAAATGAAACAAATTAAAGCTCTTATATTTGCGCTTCTTTGTCATATTAGATGACTTGTTAATTGCATGTAATAGACTGCACTTTCAATAAAACATTTGCATTTTGTTTGTAAAATGTGTTTTTATGCATGTTGAGTTTTCCTTGCATGTACACCGTTCTAAGCAGCAGGTGTCACCAGTAGCGCTTCGAAACAGTGCATCATTTTGCGAAACATGCAAACTTTAGTCAAAATAAATAAATGTATACATACACTGTATGCATTTAAATAAATACATACACAAAATATATATCTGTCAACCGTAAGCATTTAAACACAAAACATTTAGATTAAAACGTTAAGTTCACGAGAAACAAATGCAGTTATATTGAACGCTCTTATTTTGAAAAATCCCATACTTCCGGCAGCTTGTTATTCTTTCTTCCGCTCGCTTCACGCTGCTGCAGACACACCGGTGATCCGGGAATAAGATCATGAATCAGGAGAGAACTGGAGGAGTAATACACAACATTTAACAGAAGGTGAGGCAGTAAACACACTGTATCCTAATAAATGTGCTAATGTTACATACATTTATCTCTGTGAAGCACTTGTGGATTTCGATCAGAAGTTTTTTGACTGGAATGCAGTAGTTAGCCAACAGCTCTTGTCTGCGATCTCACATTTAACATTCACAAACAAACCAAAATGATTTAGGTTTTGATCCAAATGTAAACTTAGCTGTTATACGAGTCTTGTACTAGCTTGCAGTTTTAGCTTTGCACAACTAACCCGAGCTGATCTCATAACACACACTACTAAAACTTTTCAGACATCAGGGCAACTTGCGAAGAAGGTATTATATTTGCAATTTGTATATTCTTGAGAACTAAGCACGTGTAGTGTATATATAAAATGCCTTTACTAGTGTATATAGTTTAAGTTGTTAAAATAATAATGATGATAGTTATTAAAAAACATGAATGATTAGTGATGTGACTTGCTCCGCCCTCTGTAAACACCTACGTGTTCATTTCTAATAGCACCCATCTCTTCCCTTTCTTTCACTCTCTTGCAAGGTGTCTTCATTGAGGATGATCATCTCACTCCTGTAAGCAGTTCTCCAACAGTCTTCAACAATGGAGATCTTCCGGAATCATCTGAGAGCTTCTAGGAAGTTGTTTCTGTTTGCTTTCATCGCAGTATGGCTTTTTGTTACCATTTCCTCTGATGAAGATTACTACAAGCTGCTAGGTGTTTCAAGAGAGGCCAGTACTCGTGAGATTCGGCAGGCTTTTAAAAAGCTTGCTCTCACAATGCATCCGGATAAAAACCCGGTGAGTAGCTTTATTATGGCATAGCAGCCAGACATATGTGTCTTCCTTCGTTTGTGACGCTCTGAGAACGCTGCGATTGTCTTCTCAGAATGATGAAACGGCCCACGAGAAGTTCTTGAAGATCAATCGGGCCTATGAGGTGCTGAAGGACGAGGACTTGAGGAAGAAATACGACAAGTATGGAGAGAAGGGCCTGCAAGATGAACAGCAAGGAGGAAGATATGAAAGCTGGAACTATTACAGATATGATTTTGGTAATTCAGTCCTCTGTTATGTTCTGTGTGGATATAATTTCACGGTGTTAAAATGCAACACAGAATAAGTAGGAAGATATGTCGTGCTTGCCTTTATACTGGAGAAAAAGCATGCAACTGTGTTTTTCAGGAATTTATGATGATGACGCAGAAATTACTACACTAGACAGAGGAGACTTTGGTAAGTGATGACCTTAAATCACCTAGATTATGCACTTATATTAGATTTCTAGACAAACTGAAAAGCATTTTATATGCTGCATTGAATCTCGCAAAAACACATTCAGGATATATTATACCCCAAAATCAAAAGACAAAAAGGAATATATATTTTGCATAAAGTAAATTATTTATTTATTTATTTATTTATTTATTGCATTATGACATTATTTTAATGACAATTAAGCACATTTTCCCCTAATGTTTTCAAATTATGCACCCAGACATTTACTGTGTTTCATTTTTGGCAATTTTTTTTTTTTTTATTGTCATTAGCAATTTTCTTTCAATTATCCTCATTATAACAGAGAAACCTTTTACTGTATTACAGAAAAGACAAAAATTAATTTAGCAAAAATTAAATGGTATAATAAATGTGGTTATATAAGTGTAGTAATAGTACTTTTATAATAGTTCAAATAATTCTATAATAGTTCTATTTTTTTAATGTGGCATTAATGAGTTTGAGAAATTTATTTTGTTACTTGATGAGAATTGGAGGGGAAAATGTGCTTAATATTTCTAAAAAATAATGCAGAGAAAAAAATTACAAAAAGCTAAATAAAATATACTCTGTTTTCTTTATCCAACATTTTATTTATTCATTTATTTATTTTACATTTGGGGTGAGATATGACCTGAGAATTTCTTGTCAGGTTTCTTTAAACTCACCAATCGCATCTTTTTAGCTGATCTTGTAGAATTTAAATGGAGGCCTAACCTGTTTGTTTTTCCCCAATGGTGGAGTGTTGTGACACCAGTTTTGTCTTTTTCCGCAGATGCAGCTGTAAATTCTGGAGAGGTCTGGTTTGTGAATTTCTATTTCCCACGCTGCTCGCACTGTCACGATCTTGCCCCCACGGTACGTAACTCTGTTTTCTCCTTCTCTTAGTCACCTGTTAGGATTGTTAAAGTTACAGCAGGTTATTTGACTGACCTGTGATGCACTCCACAGTGGCGGGAGTTTGCTAAGGAGATGGACGGTGTGATTCGGATTGGTGCTGTGAACTGCGGTGATAATGGCATGTTGTGCCGTAGTAAAGGCATCAACAGCTACCCCAGCCTCTATGTGTTCAGAGCGGGAATGGTGAGAGCATTCTGCTTTTATCAGCATGCAATACATAATGTATGTGTACGATTAATATCTGTAGTCAACCTAAAATATAAATGCAATCATGCCAACAGAAGCCAGAGAAATACTACGGCGACAGAACAAAGTCAAGCCTCACCACATTTGCAATGCAGTTTGTGAAGAGCAAAGTGACAGAACTATGGCAAGGTATTCAATTTTGGCATGACCGTTTACATTTTATTTTCTTTAAATCTAGAAATAAAAATATTTTTTGGAGTTCATGAAACTGCTGTCATTAAAGCAAAGGGTAGCTGTGCTAAATAAGAAATGAATGCTAATGTTTCAGTCCAACTTTTCACTCAAATTATGATAATATAATTTATAATGAAAAATTGTGTATTTATTAAGGGAAATACTTGTCTGTGCTTACTTTTTCATTTTGTGTTATTTGGTGTAACACTAACTTTTTATGTTCTTTTGTAACATATTTGTAAGTTTTAATATATTATATTATTATTATTATTATTATTATTATTATTAAAATTTAAGCTTTTTTATTAAAGTTTAAGTAATGCAAAAAAATCTATTTTTGTAAAGTATTTATACAAAGTATTAATATAATATAAAATTATAAAGTATTTTGTATTGTACTGCCTTTGCTTTATGTTGAAAATTGTATGTAAAATGAATTTTCATTTTCAGGGAACATTTTTAATGAGATTGATCGAGCGTTTGCTGAAAGAACCGGATGGTTGATAACTTTCTGCGGTGACACTGGGGGTGAGACAACTACTGAATCTTATTGTTAGAAATGCAAACCCATAATTACTTTTGTTTTATTCAAAAAAAAAAAAAATATATATATATATATATATATATATATATATATATATATATATATATATATATATATATATATAATATAATATAATATAATATAATTATTATTTTTATTTTATTTTTTTTTACAGATTGTCTGGAACCTCAGACAAGGCGGAAGCTTGCTGGAATGTTGGTAAGCATTAAGCTGATCATGTTCCACAAATTCAATTCCAGTGTCACATGTCTCAAAGCATTTAATAACAGATGTAAGCATGAATGAACATTGTAACCTATCCTCCCCTTGTTTCTCTCTACAGGATGGTCTGGTCAATGTCGGATGGATAGATTGCTCAAAACAGGCAGATCTGTGTGACAGCTTCGAGATCACCACTAGCACTACTGCCCTCTTTCCCCCTGGCAGTTCTCTTACTCAGAAAGGCAGTGTATTGGTAGGGAACTTATTTATAAATATCTATCCTGTCCAGTTGTAGTAGTCCTTGAAGGAATAGTTCACCTAAAAATAAAAATTTAGATGAGTTTGTTTCTGCAACGGAACAGATTTGAAGAAATTTAGCATTACATCACTTGTTCACCAACAGATCCTCTGCAGTGAATGGGTGCCGTCAGAATGAGAGTCCAAACAGCTGATAAAAACATCACAAGAATCCACATGACTCCTCCATCAGTTAATGTCTTGTGAAGCGAAAAGCGGTGTGTTCATAAGAAATAAATCCATCAAGATGTTGAAACCATTCATTCTACAAACTTAAAACTGTTGCAAGTCCTCTATCCATAATATTGCATTCTCCAGTGAAAAAGTCATCTCAGGAGAGAAATATGCAGAGATCAAGCACGGTTTACAAGCAAAAACAGTTCTAAATAAATATGTCAGTGGATTTTGATGTGAGACGACAAAAGGGGATGGACTTTTTCACTGGGAGAAGCTTTATGGATTATGGACTTGTATTTTGGTCAGAAGCAATGGTTTAAAGTTAAAATGCCTTAAAGGTGTATTTGTTTATTACAAACACACAGCTTTTTTTTTTATTTTTTTTTTTAAGTTGTGGATTATTGTGATATTTTTATTAGCTGTCTGGATTCTCATTCTGACGGCACACATTCACTGCAGAGGATCCACTGGTAAGAAAGTGATGTAATGCTAGTTTTCTCCATATTTCTTCCAATGAAGAAACAAACTTGGATGGCCTCAGGGTGAGTAAATTCTCAGCAATTTTTTTTTTTGGGTGAGCTATTCATTAATTGTGCTAATCTAATGGGCTGGTTTCATTTTGATTTTATCAACCTTGCAGTTTATCCAGAGTTTGGATACTAAAGAAATATATGCACAAGTGTTGCAGCATTTGCCTGACCTGGAGATTCTTACCAAGAGCAGCTTTGAGGTAAGAGTCCAAGTGACTTTATCATGAACATCATACGTTTGCCCTCGTCCTGTACCACACCCAGCACTACCTGCAGTACCACTGTTTACACAGTAACCAACATGTTGGATGAAATATGATTGCGTGGCATAAAATGTCATTAAAAACATCCTACTTGTTTGTAATGATGTTTTTTCTGACTTTGTCATTTCAGCATAAATTGGCTCATCACCGATGGCTCATCAGTTTCTCCTTTGGACATAATGATCTGGCATCACATGAGTATAAAAAACTCAAAGCTGTTTTGAAGGACTCTCACATACAGGTTATTTATTTATTTATTTTAATTTTATTTATTTAGTTATGTCCCTGATTTCATTTACTCACCCTTATGTTGTTCCAAACCCATAAGCCTGACTTTCTATCATTAAAACACAAAAAGAGAAATTTTGAGTGGTCATGCTTCTTGTTAGCATACCAAAATGAAAAGGACCAAAAAGCATCATGTAAGTAGTTCATAAGACTTGTGTGCAATATTCTAAGCGTTTTGAAGCTGTAAGATATAACATTTAGTTTGTTTCTTACACAAAGTTTTCTTATGGCTTCAGGCAACTTTTGGAAAGTCGTATGGACTGCTTTATTGTACTTTTATGGTGCTTTTGCCAATTTTTTGAGGCCAACGTGAGAGTGAGTAAATGACAGAACTTTTGCTTTTATAATATTGTTGTACATAGGCCATATGACTTCTGGTATATGGTGCTGTTGTGTTGGATTAATTGCGTTTATCTGTTTGCACAGGTGGGGAAGGTGGACTGTGTCGCAGATTCAGAGCTGTGTGCTTCTCTATATATACAGAAGCCCTGTGTGGCTGTTTTTAAAGGAGTTGGAATTCATGACTTTGAGATTCACCATGGTGAGTTTGGAAGAGCTTTAGTAAGACTAATTATTTTGCATTATAAATAACAAAAAAATGCTTATTAACCATCTGCATAAATTCTTAAACTAAATACATTAATGCTTATTTATACTACTATATTATGTTGATGTAAAAATATAATTGAATATGAAAAGGACAATCATATATGTTACAATTTAAAAGTTTGGGGTAGATTTTTGGGGGGTCTCTTCAGCTCAACGAGGCTGCATTTATTTGATCAAAAATGCAATAAAAATAGTACAATTTTAAAATATTATTAAAATTTAAAAGAACAGTTTTGTACTTTAATATTTTAATTTATTTCTGTGATGCAAAGCTGAATTTACAGCATCATTACTCCAGTCTTCAGTGTCACATGATCCTTTAGAAATCATTCTAATATGCTGATTTGCTGCTCATGAAACATTTCTTATTATTTTCAATGTTGAAAACAGTTGTGCCGATGAATATTTTTGATAGCATGAAAATCATGATAGCATGAAACCATGTAACATTATAAATGTTTTAAATGTTAAATGTTTTACTGTCACTTTTGATCAATTTAATAAAGTCTTTCTGACCCCAGACTAAGTAAAGGTCAAATGTGGTTGACCTTCACACCCTAAATGGCTCAAAATGGCTTTTAAAGTTCTCCACTGTAGGAAACCAGCGTCAGAGGGTTAAAAGACATTTTGGTTCAGCCAGTAACACTACAACCTGTAAACATTCATCTAAATTGATGACATTTAGTTTTATATTACTCTAAACTGGTGTAAAAAGCATTCTAATGCCAGTTACTCTGTTAAATCTCCAGGTAAGGATGCCCTGTACAATGTTGTGGCCTTTGCAAAAGAGAGTGTGAATGCCCACGTCACCACACTGCGGCCTGAGAACTTCCCCAGCCATGAGAAAGAGCCCTGGCTGGTTGATTTCTTTGCTCCTGTGAGTTGTTACATCTAAACCTCTCTGTTAGACCTCTGCCGAAGCCTCTGTTTGAACTTCTGCTTATCTGCTGATTATCTGCTCTGAGCACATACTTACATTGCCATGGTAACTTCCTGCCGATGGTTGATTCATCAAGCTCAGGAGGGTGAGAAATGATCTGTGGAGGCAAGCACGGTGAACATTACTGCCACAGTGTGAAGTCAATGCAATTAAAAGGATAATTTGCATCTGAGTTTGAAATTTGGTCACTTTAAAAATCGTTATGGGTAATTATTCTGTCCCGCAGTGGTGTCCGCCATGTCGAGCTCTTCTCCCCGAGCTGAGAAAAGCCTCCATCCAGCTCTTTGGACAGCTGAAGTTTGGGACTCTGGACTGTACCGTGCACGAGAGGCTCTGCAATATGGTACTGAGATATTCACGCTCGCTTAAATGTAGCAGAATTGATGGTTGATTGGGCATGATGGCTTATATTTGCATTTTAATGTGGTTTCCTGTAGAGTGTGTTCTTAATAGGGATTCAAATCCTCTTTAGCTTCCTGTTTTATGAGTTACCAGATCTGTTTATAGAATCATCGTGAAACCTTTTTAATCTTTGCCATAGGAAACCACAGCACCTGACTTATGTCTTACATTCTCTTCATATAGCGTAAAAGTTGGTATCATTTCTGCACAGCAAAATTTTAAAAAATAATAATAATAATTGATTTTTAAAATAATGATTGTAATAGTAATAATAATAAATATTATTATTATTATTATTATTATTATAACTGATTGTAATAATAATGATTTCTATTATGTTATATATTATTAAAATACTTGATTATATTATTATTGTCATTATCATCATTAATTCACTAATTCATCAAGTCAATATTAACGTTGTTATATGATATAAATGTTACTATTAATTTTTATGATATTTTTAGAATAATTTAATTTGTTATTATTAACAACACTTATGTAACTGTGTAAGGATTTGTTTATAGAAGTATCATAAAACCTTCTGAATCTTTGTAGCAGGAAACCACAGAATTGGTCTTATGTGTTTACTTATGTGTTATGGGTAAAGCGTGTCATTTCTGCACCACTAGCAGCAAAACTGCACAAATAATATATAATAATAATAATCATGCATTGTACAGAGAAAGTGATAGTCCTGCTAACAGCTTTTGACTGTTTATATTTAACTTAATATTATTTTTGAGCTTTTGATCTGACATAAATAAGCTGATTTTACCAGAGTATGAATGTTCCGATGAGAGCTGGTTCTCATCTCTTGCATCTTTCCCTTCTTCAGTACAACATTCACGCATATCCAACAACTGTAATCTTCAACAAGTCTAGCATCCATGAGTATGAAGGCCATCACTCTGCAGACGGCATCCTGGAGTTTATAGAGGTGAGGCACAGATTACAGTTACACTTATTCATACCCTCATTCATAATCCATACAGTATACACACATTATATACTTGTTTAGATGTAATAGATGATTGTGTGTTCTGCAGGACCTGGTGAACCCTGTGGTGGTGACTTTGACCCCAGAGTCATTCCAGGAGCTGGTGAAGAGACGCAAGTCCTCAGAGACGTGGATGGTGGATTTCTACGCTCCGTGGTGTGGCCCCTGCCAAGCCCTGCTGCCAGAGTGGAGGAGAATGGCACGGGTATCTGCTCTCATATATTACACTGACACTCCATCTGAGTGTTAAAGCAGTACCTTTTTCCTTGTTATTATTGTATTGTTTTGTAGGTGTTTTTTTTTTTTGCTGTTTTTTGCAGTTTTTTGCAGTTTTAACATTTTCAACATAACTGCCCTTTTTACATAAGTGGCTGTCAACACTTGTTTGATTTGTGATTCTGAAGGACATTGTGCACTTTAAATTGAAATGACAATTCTTAAGACATTTTTCCAAAATCTAATGCAAACATTAGAGATGCTATGAAACAAATTACATTAAATGGGTATGTAACAAAGTGCAGTGGGGAAAAAAAGCTCAAAATCTAAAAGATCATACAAAGTTTTAAACACTTTTTAATTTTAAATTCCTGAATATTCAAATTAAATCCGATTTTAAAACCATTAACTATATTATAATTAATATTAGTTATTATTATAGTTATTATAGATTTTATACTGAGCAAGCATATTATACATACACAAACAGACGCACAGTATATATGTACATGATCACACAATTAGATTTATTTTTAATTACACTTTAGACAATATGCTCACATTCAATATATAATTATAATGTACATAAATATTAAAATTGGACTGGATTTTAAAAATCTGAGAACAAAGTGGACCTAAAATACGTATATTTCTTAATTTTAATATTAAAATATTTTGTTAATGTTTAGGTTTAAGAAAAATATTTAATTTTTAATTATTTAGTATTTGGTATATTACTCTGTTATTTTAGTGTCGTTTTAATTTTACAAAAAATTTTAGTAATTTTATTGTTTATACACACACATATTAAAAAATATATATACTACATATATATATATATATATATATATACACACGGATTCTTCAGTTTTCCAGCATCTTTTGCATATCTGAACCCTTTCCAGCAGTATGTATGATTTTGAGATCCATCTTTTCACACTGAGGACATTTGAGGGACTCAAACACAACTAGTAAAAAAGGGGGTGAAAACTTTTGAACAGGATGAAGATGTCCAAATTTGTCTTATTTTGTAGAAATATAATTACAATTTACCATATAAGTACAATTTACCTTGATCTTCAAATTCAAAAAGTTTTCACCCCCGGCTCTTAATGCATCGTGTTTTCTTCAGGAGCATCAGTGAATGTTTGAACCTTTTTTAATAATTGTGTTTGAGTCCCTCAATTGTCCTCAGTGTGAAAAGATGGATCTCAAAATCATACAGTCACTGCTGGAAAAGGTTCAAATATGCATAAGATGCTGGAAAACTGAAGATTACGCAGGACATGGAGGATTTTTCTGAAGAACAGTGCTCAGTTTAACTAAAATAACAGTTTAAAAAAATAACATGCATTTTGTATCTCTTATTTTGTTAAAATTACTCACATTTTCACAGATTCTGCAAGGGGTTCACAATCTTTCAAGCAGCACAGTATATATACACTCGCACACACAAATATATATATAGTTTTTATTTCTGCTTTAGTTTTAGTTATTTTAGTACATAAAGTTAAACTAAAATGAGAAATGTTGCTTTGCTACTATAATAACCATAATAACCCTGTTACTCATATCATTTGAACCTGTGCAATATTTGTATTGCAAAACCTTAAAGAAACTTCATTTAAATGTATCCAAGTTCTGTGTGAATAAATGACTTTCTTAAAGTGTATCTGTATTAGGCTTACACTTTAAGCAAGTAATTGCAGTCATTTGACACTTAATCGCTTGCAGAAATGTCATGATCGTGACAACCCTATTGCTGTCTGTTCTAGATGCTGAGTGGGATTGTAAACGTGGGAACGGTCGACTGCCAGAAACACCACTCGTTCTGCCAGGGCGAGAGTGTGCGCGCTTACCCAGAGATCCGCCTGTTTCCTCAGAACAGCAACCGCAGGGACCAGTACCAGTGCGTGTTTCGTACATTCTGTAACTCAAACACTATTACACACACCGGTTCAACAAGTTAAGTGTTTCTCTCTCATTGTTAACAGGAGTTACAATGGATGGCACCGGGATGCCTTTTCACTCAAGACTTGGGCCTTGAGGTGAGCTGAAATAATTCTCACGAAGTATTCGCCGACTATGTGAACTATTTTATTGGTAGTTTTCAGTATTTGCATCATGCAAATAGTGATTCTTACACAAAGCACACGACAGACTTCTGATTTCAGTAGAAAGTTTTATGCTTTTTGTTGTATGCTTTGATTATAAATCAGTCATTTCTTTAGACTGCTATCTACAAGAACTATTTTGCATTTTGTACCCTCTAACCCATGGACTCGTCTGTCCGTAGCTCTCTGCCTCGTGTCTCAGTGGATCTGTCACCTGAGGACTTTAAGAGAAAGGTTTTGGGAGGGAAGGATAACTGGGTGTTGGATTTCTACGCCCCATGGTGTGGCCCATGCCAGCAATTCGCCCCTGAGTTTGAAGTTCTTGCCAGGGTAAGACAAATTAGTGAAGACATCAGCCGATCTCAGCTGGTGTTTGCAATGGTTCTGACTTTTTTTCTCAAAGATTTCTGCTGCTTTGCAAGCGTTGGCATTTTCTTCAGGAAATGCAAATATAGCTGCAAATGCTCTTTTAACAGCTGGAACAATGAGAGGAGCGCATACAGTGCTTCAGCCAATCAGATAATTATTTCCTTTTTAATGCTGCCAAGCAGTTTTACTTGTACTGTGGAAACTAACAGCCTGCTGTAAATAATCATGTTAAACAGCAGAATTTCTGGTGAAAAACTACATTACCCATGATTCTGCATAGAAATCTCACCAATTTGAGAATCGTGGCCAGCAAATCTTGACAAAAGAACACTTATGCACCCACCTACTCTCATGAAATCACATAATAGTCAGTCCTAATATCAATACTTATAAAAATAAATAAATAAATAAATAAAATAGTGTTGCTTGTTATTGAAGTACACAGTCTTTTTGGCCAACTTTCAAATACTTTTTTCTTCCTGTATTGTTTGTAATGTTGTGATTCACCTCATAGTTAGTTGGTTTGGTTTTTAGCTTCTGATTTTTTTACTAAAGCTTCTTTATAATCCCTATGGAAAAATGAATGGGAAAAATTCTTCCAGAACAAAGTTTGTTCTTGTTTAAACACATGCACTTTTTGTAGTCCTGTGTATCTGTGTAATCTTATCAGTCTTTATCTTAGTTCATATTTAATTCCTGTTTCTAGTTCTATCTAGTTTTTATTTACATTTTAATCCAATTTAAATTGTCATATCCAGTCTTGTAGACTGGTGTTTTTATGTAGCACCATGGTCCTGGAGAAACATTGTTTTGTTTACATGTTGTATATGGTTTAAACTATAGTGACTCTGACTCAAGGCTGCTGAACAAGTGGGCAGGCACGGTTACACTCTATTGAAGCTCAAGATTTTCATTGGATCATTCTCAAATCATGCTGAAGAACATGACAATATGTTCTTCAGGTTTTATTCATGTCAGCTTCAGAGCTGCTGTCATTAAAGCAAAAGGTCAGTTCAGTTAGACTTGTAACTAATTGTTGTGCATTTGTAATTAAAAATGCAATTTAAAAAAATGCAGTTGTAATAAAATAAAAAAAGCAATGCATGAGCATTTGCACTGGCTCTTGACTGGCTTCAGTCAGTGCAGGTGCTGTGATCATGAATCGTTCAGCAGCATCAGTCACCTGTTCCTCCTCCTGCAGATGATGAAGGGAACTGTGCGAGCTGGCAAAGTGGACTGTCAGGCACACTACCAGACCTGCCAGAACGCCGGGATCAAGGCTTACCCCAGCGTCCGATTCTACCCCCACCTGGGCACAGCACGGGTACGACTCGATAGCTGGCCATCCTAGTGTTCCAGGTGCTCTCTGAGTTATTTCTGTACCTATCCTAACCGATACCTTTATGTCCCAAACTGTTTTAGCGAGATCAAGGAGGAGAACATATTAACAGCAGAGACGCCACAGTAATCGCAGATATTCTCCGACAGAGACTCCAGCAGCTAGCATTACAGGGAAAGTCCTCCAAACTCAAAGTAAGTTAGAACAGTTGTGATTTTTAATGTTTTTGAAAGAGCTCTCTTATGCTTACCAGGACAGCATTTATTTAAATTACAGTAAAAACAGTAATATTGTGAAGTATTATTACAATTTAAAATGACTGTTTTCTGTTTTATTATATTTTAAAATGTCATTTATTTCTGGGATGGCAAAGGTGATTTTTTTTTATTTATTTTTTCCTTCAAAAATCATTATAATATGCTGATTTGCTGCTCAACTTTTATTGGTACTTTATTATTAATTACGTATCAATAATAAGTGAGCAGCAAATCAGCATATTATGATTTTTGAAGGAAAATTGACCTTTGCCAGAATCCTAATTGGGAAAAAAAATTAATCACCCAGGCCTAATTCAAAACATTTTGTTGCATCTTTTTTGTGTACATCCCAACAGGATGAACTATAGGACACATCTTGCGATCCAGAGAAGCTGCTGTTGTATGTGGAGCGGTGAGAGTGATGGGAGAAAACGCACACTCGTGAACTGACTTTGGTGAGCGTGAGAGATTAGTTTGAGTTTGTTTACTGCCAAGTGGACTGCAGAAAGGAGCAGCTTCACCTCAACTGCTTTAGAGGAGGGAATCGGGACTCAACAAACACCTCTAAATGTGTTACTGATGCAGAAGAGGTCACCACAGTGCAATTATTTATGACTGTCTGTAATCTGTGAATGTACTGTCAAGTAGTGTCTTCATTTCCTCACACAGACTGTATTTATGACTAACAATAGATGTATTTTCTCACAACTGCTCCATTTTGAATTGGATTTCTGTGATTAAATGGTCTGGTTAAATACAAAGGAATTGTATTTTACTTGGCAAAATTTAATTCAAGTTTTTTTTTTTTTTAAGATTTTTATTTTTGTGTGCTTCTAGGAGACATTTTAGCCCTGTCACAGTTGCCAAAACTATCATGGAGTTTGTAATCAAACCAAATTATTGTAGAAGCATAAAACTACACTGGCTATAGATGAAATCTGTAGTTGAATTTGTTTTCTGCTGTTTTTGTTTTATTTGTTCTCTTTTAACGGTTTTAGTTTCCAGCAGGTATATTTGTTCTGAGAGATTTGTTGTAGAATACGCTTTGTTTTTAACTTTGTTTACTGATATTTCTGTATTAAAGGTGTGTGAATGTTCTCCAGGTGGCCACTAGGAGGCGGTGATTTAACATCAATGGCTTCAAGTCCTCATAGGCCTGTGAAATTACATGTTGGCAGTCAATGTGATGGATATTCACTATTGTTTTGTAGAAACAACAGCTATTAAATATGACACAATTCCTGTTTATGCTGAAGAGTGCTTTCTGATATTTTGTTACTGACTGATGTCACAATATGGAAATGTTTTGTGGTTTCATGAGGCATCTTCTATAAAGCACACATTAACTATATTTCTATTTCTTGAGAAATCGGGATAAATATTGTTACATTGTTCTAAGGATTACTTTAAGTTGTGAAGTGGGTCAACTTATAAGGTAATCAGTAAGAATTAATGTTTTATGACCCTTTATCACTCTCTTTGAATTAAACGGGCTTTCCCCCTTTGTTTTTGCACATTTTCCTTTTAGGATTTATGTAAATAGTTTTTTTTTTGCATATGAAATGTTTGACACTAAGGGGTCAAGGTTTGGCTGGTTAGCATTATTTAGTTATTTGGCTAGGTACATGTAACTAGCCAAAAAGCATCTTTCTCCATTGACAGCCATTCAAAATTACCTGTGTAATCTTGTGTTGCTGGTCAAAAGTTTGGAATAATTGAGATTTTTTTTTTTATTATGTTGTTGAAAGAAATCTCTTCTGCTTACCAAGGCTGCATTTATTTGATCAAAAACAGTAATATTGTGAAATATTGTTACAATTTAAAATAACTATTTTCTATTTGAATATATTTTAAAATGTAATTTATTCCTGTTATGGCAAAGCTAAAATTTCAGTAGCCCTTATTCCAGTCTTAAGTGTCACATGATCCTTCAGAAATCATTCTAATATGCTTATGTGGTGCTGAAGAAACGTCTTATCAATGTTGAAAACAGTTTTTGCTGCTTAATATTTTTGTGGAAACCGTGATACACTACCATTCAAAAGTTTAGAAATTTAGACTTTCAGCAAGGATGCATTAAGTTAGTCAAAAAGTGACACTAAAACATTTATAATGTTACAAAAGATTTATATATTTCAAATTAAAGCTGTTCTTCTGAATTTTCTGTTCATCAAACAATCTTAGAAAAAAAAATGTATCATGATTTCCACAAAAATTATAGTAATAAAAACATTATTAATAATTAAGTACCAAAAGCAACTGATAATAATTGAACTGTTTTCTGAAGAATCATGTGACACTGAAGACTGGAGTAATGGCTGCTGAAAATTCAATTTAATTTAATTATTAAAATAAATTGAATTAAATTAATTAGATTTTCATAACAATTTTTCATTATATTAAATTTTTGGAGGTTTTGAGGAATTTTCCCTTTGACATTACAACATTACAAGTTGCTAATGAAAGTTTTGTGAAGTCGGCGTAGTCATGAGTTCCCATGAGCAAAGATGACATCAAGCAGGTCCTGTGCTGAGACGAATGGGAAAGCTAGTGGTTATTTCTGCCCAGGTATTACAGACCTACTTATTTGGGTTTTGATCGTCAGCCTGAAAACTCCCGCACCTCTCTATTTGTTCCTTCATCTCCACAGGGGCCCATGCGGCCGAACTGCCACTTCCAGTTCAAGTTCATCCCAACTTCCTCCATTTTAGCAAGGGAGAAGAGAAAGGAGGGGTTCAAAGGGCCCGGCGGCCCCGTGCGCAGATGTTCGGAGGATGAAATATCCAGGGTCCGTGGCAGCACATCAAACCCTTTTCTTCCCCGTGTCAGTCCGTCAGGAGCTCCCTTCATAGTGCGCAGTGTGTGTCCTGGCATGGGCGCTGGAACAGGGCTCACCTCCGTGGCCACTGCCTTGGCCTCTGTCATTCGGGCGCTGGAAGAAAATCCCTCAGCGGTGTGACCCCAGCGTACCCCCCTAACCGCCGGGTCCCATCCAGCGCTTATGAAATCATGGGTAACGCGCAGGGTGGGGAGAAGGCCATAAAACAGCAGCACACCCCAAATTAAAGCAAGGTTCAGTAGTAATTGTTCAGGGTCATTTTGACCGTTAGAGAACATTGGAAAGGAATCATGGGAAGCGTGTGAACGTCCTGCCCAGGTGAGGCAGTGTTCCCAGAGCTGCAGTTGCCCTGGTGATTCCTGCGGAACTGGGCGACCCTGCGCGTTTATTTTCTTTCATTCGGAGGTGGAAAAATCCCACCTGGGGCCGCTGGACAGGCTCTCTCGGCTGGCAGCGCTTTTCCCAGTTCTGGCGTCAGCGCGTTATAGCACCTTGTAACCACAATGTGGTTTTTATGAGAGGAATGCTAGAGTTCACAGAAAACACACACTATATGCTTTTAAAAACCAACGTCAATTTGGACAATCATAAAAATGTGTTTTGAAATTTATACCGTGATTAAAGTTTTATATATTTTTTTTTATTATTAAATATCACACCAAAATAATACATTTTCTTATTTTTTTTAATTGACTTTTGGTTCATGTAGTCTTTTATTTTGCTGCGGTTGACGTTCACACACATTGGGGAGTCGGGGGAAAGGGTTTATGAAGCCCACGTGATAACCGTAATGATTTTTCTCCATCAGGTGCACAACTCAACTAAAATGACTATAAAGCTCCTTAATGACTATAAATTCAGATGCACATATGGACTAGGGGGAAAGTCTTGTAGTCTTGACATTATTATTTTTTCATCTATTATGTTATTCAGAAATTCATACACAGATTTTTTTATTGTCAATATGTTTTCAGATTCTGAATTAAAATTCATTTTAGTATTTTTAATGGGGTTTAAAGTAAAAAAAAAAAAAATAGGTGATGTAACGTCATAGAGATTTTAATAAAGCAAACAGTTTCATAACTTTTTAAAAAATAATAATAGTCAACTTTGAATGTAGTTTGACATTTTGTTCCTTTATAATATTTTCTTAAATATTTTTAATTATTATTATTATTATTATTATTATTATTATTATTATTTATTCTATTACATTATTTTAAATAAAAAAATCATACAGAGAATCATTTACTGTTATCAATGTCTGGACAAATTTTTAGTGAGGTTTAAAGTAAAAAAATTTCTAGGTGTAACCACAGATATTTTAATAAAGCAAACAGTTTTATAACGTTAAAAAAAACAATAATAATAAACTTTGAAAGTAGTTTGTTATTCCTAAAAATATTTTATTAAATATTATTATTATATTAATATTATTAAATCAGCTAAGTGAAATTGTGTAGTATGTAGTTCTTTTAAAGTAAAAATGGCTAGCTCCCTCAGTCTGAAAATGTAATAATTTTCATAATTTAAAAATTCAAGATGATTTTTTTTACCTTTAAATGGTTGAAAACATAATTAAGATGTGCAAACTCATGTTAATGTTTTACTTGACTGTCAAACCACTGTACAACTGTAAATCACTGTAAAAAAAAAATAAAAAAAAAATAAAAAAGTAATAATTTATTGAAAATGGTATAAATGCATTTTTTTAAACTGTATGACAACAGCATGAATACAAAAAAAAAACAAAAAAAAAACATGGTGCATCTGGTTTAAACTACGATTTTTAAAATATCACTGGCATCCTTATTTGTCACTGAAATTTTGTCCAAATTTTGCGCTTTCATTGTCAATGAAATGTTTATAACATTTTTCCCAAAATAATAATAAAATGTGTTATTTTCAGCTCTTTGAATTGAATAAAAACTCCAAACCCATTAAATCCAGTCAACTTTTTTTTTTTTTTTTTTTTGTCAATCTCCTGTTTGATGTGTAGATGTCTTTGGTGTTAATGATTTAGTAAATAAGATGCTTAACCGGTAAAGCATCTATTTGTCCAGACAATGTAAACATGATAATTGGGGTTTTGTGATCAGGTTTTCTAAAGTACGTCTATCCTGTGTGATTGGCTTTATAGAACATCCAAAAGCTTGCAGCTGTTTATCATCACAGAGATCTTATGATAACAGATTCAAGCATACACTGTCCTCAAAACCTCAAGGCAGGTTGTATTTGAGCAGTTAGTGTTGACTTTTCCCTTGAGAGGAAAAGGTTTGTTTACAGGTAATGAATCAATTAGTATGCAAAGTTAATAGGAAAAATGCAAGACAAAGCACAATAGTTGAATTGTGGGAGTCTTGGGGAATGTGGTGTGAAGAGAAACCATGACAAATCCCTTCGAAATGGAAGTTAAACCCCTCACCTGCTCCACTGCTGCAGACTGCAATGGTTTAAACGACCTGTTCATCCAAAAATTACAATATATGTGACCTCAAATGACATCAACCAGCTGTAGGGGATGGTTATCCTTGAATATTGATCTAAATTCTCACACAGAGCTGTCATGTGACTTCAGAAGGAAGAAAACAATTTGAATAACCAGTTTTGGTGCTTTTGTAGCCATTTAAAAGCTTGAAACTTTCCATTCACTGCATTTATATTAAAAAGAGCAATTCTTCAGCGCAATTTGTCACAGCTCTTCAAATGTTTCCTTTTGTTTTCTGAAGAATAAGTAAAGTCATAGCAGTTTAAAATAACATGAGAGTGAGTAAATGATTTCAAAATGTTATTTTGTCCGTGAACCAACCGTTTATGACTAACCAGCAGTCTTTGCACACCAGATAGCAGCTGTTCAGGTTTTGACGTCCTCCTGTAAGTGTCCACACAGGGTTCAGGAAGCCTCCACTTGTCTTTGGCTTCATTAAAGGGCAGAGTTGTTTTTCTGTGGCAGAGGGCAAAGAAAAGAAGTCGTAAATGCGAGCTGTACAGATGTTTTAACATTCTGGAACAGCAACAGTGAGGCAGACTAAGTCTCACATCTGTAATGCATTTGAGCTGGATCTCTACAGTCCAGACAACCCTTCATCATCCACCACTTCGCACCTGCGGAGGAGACTCACACAAATGTGCACAGCCGTCTGTGGGTGCGTAACATACAGTAAGCGTTGCTGATTCGGTGACAGATTTCTTTTGATGCTTAATTGGAAACGATGGGCTTGATTTCAACAAAACAGTCCAGCGCTGTGTTGTGCAATAGGCCTATTCATGTTCCTGCAATAAGTGTGATCAGACTGAGGCCGATCACACAGCAGAGCTCCAGCCACATATGAAAGTGCTTAGAGTCAGTTATCTGAACAGCCGCATGGAATCAGAACTCCACAGAAAGTTCCACAGATTTACAAAGATTTGGAATTCCTGATAAAGTTCTACACATACAAACCCATATCTTGTTGTGTGTTTTTGGCTAATTTACCAAAACGAGTGCAGTCCATTCAGCTTTGCTTATAACATTTAAATATCCTAAGAAATGGCTTGACAAGCACAGTTTTCTTTCCCATGCTGAAGAAACAGTTCACCCAAAAATGAAAATTTGCTGAAGATTTACTTGCACCTCAGACCATCCAGGATGTAGATGAGTTTGTTTCTTCATCAGAACAGATTTGGAGAAATTTAGCATTACATCACTTGCTCTGCAGTGAATGGGTGCCGTCAGAATGAGAGTCCAAACAGCTGATAAAAACATCACAATAATCCACACCACTCCAGTCAATCAATTAACATCTTGTGAAGCATATAGCTGTATGTTTATAAGAAACAAACTCATCTACATCTTGGATGACCTAAGTGTGAGCAAATTTTCAGCAAATTATCATTTTTGGTTGAACTATTCCTTAAACCAAGTAGCTATTTATTTCCCATTCATCTCAATGGCTTTTGGAAGTACACAACCTGCAGATGGCATTTGCTAAATCTACTATGATATAACAAAATATTTGCAATTATATAAAAATTATGAATATTATATATTAATATGCTCCCTTCAAAATTAATTAATCAGATTACACGTCTACTTATGAATATCTGTCAAATAAATGTTTTTTACTCCTATAACGGTGTAGTTCAAGCCTCTTCCAGCAGGGGCTGATTGAGCCAAGCTAACTAGCCTTAACTCCTTGGTGTTAATGTACTGTATTTCTTATTAAAATAAGTTGTCTGAGTCAGACATATCAAACAGATTGTCATTTAAAAAATAGCTAGTCACAGCAACGAACTATGATTTGCTACATGGTCGTGTGTCCTATATAATATAATATAATATAATATAATATAATATAATATAATATAATATAATATAATGCATAAAGTAGCTAATCGAAATACTGTCAGCTTTTTAGCATCCTAGCTACAACCCAACTTTCAAAGGAGGTGAAGGTTCTATATTTAAAAGTTTCTTTAAAAAAATTAAAGACATTCTCCCAGGACATTTTTCAGTCAATTTTCTTCCTTTTCTTTCTCTCTGCTTTCTGTGAGTTAGTATCGAGCTATCAGATCACATTCTAGTGGTCATGTCAAAGTGGAAATGTTGATATTTTAAAAACTAAAGGCAGGTAATAATTCGGGAACATGTTTTGTGCTATCATTAAAATATATTAAAGAGAGGGACTCCCAAAACGCGTTAAATATAAAATAAGAGGTTCCTTCCCTGTAAAAGTCCAAATTATGTATAAGCATAACTGTTGCCTTGTTTGAGAATGGTTTTTGCTAAGTGACTCTTGGCTTTGCTGTGCTCATTTCATTCCCTTTGCGTGCAAAACTTAATTAGCACTGAAATATCTTTTTTCCCTGTTAACACGTTCTGAAGAAACAGAAACCCAAAGAAAACCTCATATCAAGGAGTAGTTTAAAGGTGCACTCTGTACTTTTTTCCTCATTAAACAGTTTTACACATAAATACATAAATAATACTACTAACAAATATGATTATAATAAAATTACTCAAATGAGATATGACTCCAGATGTATCATAGTGAATAATAATAATAAGAAGAAGAAGAAGAAGAATTATTATTATTATTATTCAGCTGTAAAGAATGACAAAATGAATGAAAGGGTATATTTGGTTTAATGTAGAATAAAAATATTTATTGAGTTAGTATGGCAGTAATTAATTCTCACATTCACAAAAACAGATTAAATGGGGAAAAAAAATTATCTTTAAATATGAATGACTATGACCTTGAAATATTATCAGCATGTAATTGCGACTTGGCCTGCACTGCACACCTCAAATTTGAAACATTTCCCAGATTTTTCACACACATTTCAACATGTGTTTCTGATCACCGTTCATATTCATGAACGCAGACCCTACGGTGCGACAGGAAATGTCTAAAAAGGGAAAAAGAGACCCAAAAGGACAGTTCCTCTTGTCAGCAGTTCTTTATGCTGTGAATTATGGAGGTCAGTAAGTCTTTGATACTTTCTCAGCGTTCAGGACTGCAGGGAGGTCCTGTCGAGGGTCCGGGGACGGTGCTCATTGTCAGCGGTTCTGGATAACACTGCTCACATCAAATAGGATTAGATCAATTTTAAGAATTGTTCTGCTCAGCAATGTTCTCTAATTTTTGTTCTTGCTGAGCAAATCATATTTTTACTGTTACTCTTCTGAGCTCCAGACCCAAGCAGCGTGTGCTGTGCCAACTAAAGACTTTTGGGGAGTTTTGTAGTGATAACTTTTGTTACAAGATTGTTACATATATCTATACGCTTTACAGTCAAGTAAAAGTTATTGCTACTATATGTACATATACTTATATTAAATTTAAATCAATATAATAATATAAAATATAATAATATATTTGTTAGAATTATAAATATAGTAATTAAATAATATAGTTATTATATTGTATTATATGACATATCTATCTATCTATCTATCTATCTATCTATCTATCTATCTATCTATCTATCTATCTATCTATCATATAGAAATATATTATATACTATAGATAGTCAGATAGATAGATAGATAGATAGACAGATGGATAGATAGATAGATAGATAGATAGATAGATAGATAGATACTAAAGTCATAATACAATATAATAATGATGTTATTTATTTACTATATATACATACATACATACATACATACATACATACATTTTTCAGTCAGTTAGAAGTTATTACTGTATGCACATATTCTTTAATTTAATATAATTTAATATAATATTAAAACATAATTATAATATAATTATATATTATTTATGATATATTTATTTGTTAATTATGAGTAATGTTAATTATGATTAATATAATTAACGATAGATAGATATATTATTTTAAGATTTTGATAATAATATAGATATTGATATTGATATTAAGATATTGATATATAATATTTTTTGGGGGAATTTGGCCAACATGTATAAGAAAACAAATGGTTGTTGCTAAACAAGTTTATTAAAAAAGTTCAGGGTTTTTTTTGTTTTGTTTTGTTATATTTTTAATGGCTCAAATATTCGAAGGTAGCTCTATCGCCCCCTTGAGTAACAATATATTAAATCCATTAGCATATACATGGGTTACACAAATGAAGATGTGAATATTTGAATGCACAATGAGAATGTGCACTTGCATTATGTTGTGTATTGCTTACTGACACATTGAACACATGAAATTAGCTTGAGCAGAGTATGTTTTGGGCCTTAAGTGTTGTCTATTTCCACATAAAACTTCTCACAGCTTCTGGTACATACTGAAAATGAATGAAAATGCAACTCCATCCATCCATGTAGAACTAGATTTTCTGCACATTTTTGTCTCCTTTCACATCTTCTTGTCTCCTTGCAGCGCAGGTTTTCTTTTGGTCTGCATGGAAACGACATCAAACATCAACTTATAGGGAACATTTCTGCTCAGCATCATAAAAGGAACACATCAGTGCATCATCTGCCATTCTTTCCCTTCTCATGCATAATGGATGTCAAACCAATCCGGTGATTTTATATGGAGAAAATGTAGTCAGGCCTCACTGAAGTGCTCCTCTGGTAGTCATTACAGGTCTGTTTTGTGAAGTCAGTGATATGTTTTGGGGAGGCCGGCCATCGGTTTGACGCAGGGCCAGATGCTGAATGAGCAGAGACGTGTCCCCCCTCCTCCACTCCTCCTCCGGCAGCTCTAGAGAAACGAAAACAGGAGATTTACATTGCCGCTATGTTGTTTGATGGCTCCCACATGTCGCATAATTTCAACAAGTTAAAATATGAGGGCTGTAGAATAGACCGATTGTGAGGGCATTTCATTAGCCCCGGTTACGGTGGCTCTTACCATAAGATCCGCAGGCCGAGACAGGCTGCTCAGTTTATGTTGCAATAAATAATCCATTTCATGTTAATTCTCCCATAAACCCCCTGCCTGTGATTACGCCGACCCTTCACGTACATAAATTTGTCGCTGAGTAATTTTTCATCGACCAACAACATCCGTTGGAACTGACAGCATTATGTAACATGGGTCAGCACTCACTGGATGGATGGACTAAAGCAGCTGCTCTGTTCACAGGTCTGTTCTGATAAAGTCACGGATGGCAGGGGAAAAAAGAGCAATGTTGTTTGTAAATAATAAAAGGCAACTAATCATATAATTATGCATAGGATAGGAAAAATTGTAACTGAAGTGAAGTCACTTTGACAGGTGGTTTTTATCCTCAAAAACCATTGACAAAGCTACGCAAGGTAAAAGTATACAATAAACATGCTGATAATACAAGGAGAAATAATAAAAGGAGATATTTTGAAGAAAAATTGGTAACCAAACTGTTTTGGGTTCCATTGACTTCCATTTATTTATTTTTATTTTTTGTCCATACTATGGATGTCAGTGGGACTTGAAACCATCTGATCACTACTTCAAATTCTTCAAAATATAAATAAATACATTAATTAATTAATTAATTAAAAAAATAAAAAGTTAAAAGTAAACAACAGACTGTTATTAAAATCAAAATGTGACAATAAAATGTGAAAATAAAATAATAAAATAAAAATAAATAAATATTATAATAGTATTATATAATTAATATAATTATAATTTGTATTAATATTATAATAGTATTTTACAGATGCAGAAAAAAGTTATTAAAGTTGCAATGAAATAGAAGTAGTCACAGATCTTTTCTTCCATATTGTGACATACATACAAGTGTAACAGATTATTGAAAAAGAAAAATGTAGTGCAGTGGTATCTCTGTATATGTTTTATTGGATATTGAGAAGATAAAATTATGAGTTAATTTAATAGGGAGAAATATTTTTATTTTTAGTATTAGCAATTAAATAGTATTGCTAATAATACAATAAAATTTGTAAACTACTGTATTTTTTGTTAATAGTTTGAATTATTTTTATATGTTCTATTTTCTCTTTAATTTTAGCTGAAGTTGTAGTAAATCTGTTTTGTCAATTTTTATTATTTTTTTATTAATTTAGATATTTAAAGTTATTTTAGTACTTCAATTTAAAATAAATAAGCCACCTAATTAAATTAATATGCTTTATATATATATATATATGTATGTATGTAGATTTCATCTCAGTTAACACACACAGTTTCAAGTAACAAAAATGGCTTATATGATTTTAGTTAATGATAATAATCCTGATGCCAACTTGAAACTTTGAAAATGCTAAAGACTACATAGACATGTTTTATTTGGAATTACATGCACTGATTAATCATGCACAATAAGACCAGGAACAAACTATAAAAAAAAAAAAGTCAATTCTGTCAAATTCGTTTTATGTTACTTTAAAACTCCCTTATGCATTAGTGTGGAATTTGTGGGCATTAAACATGCTCTTTATTTCAGTCTGTACCTGTAACGGTGGATGTGAGGTCAACAGCTGTCATTGCAATAGCTCTTTGGAGCAGGTTGTTTATAAAGAGTAACTCTGTATGATTCTATTACTTTAGATTACTGTAATGCTGGGTCCAGTACTGACCTGCGGCATTGAGAAGCACAAACAGACTCTCTCTCTTTCCCTGACAGCAGGAATGCTTCGCAAAACAGTGCAGCAGCATGTTAGTTTGGACTGGCTCCAGGTTTGCTCTCTATCCAATGACCAACAGCCAAAGGAAGATGAGGGGAGTTTTCAGGTCAGGAAACCTGCTTGAAAACAGTCATAATTTTTTTTTTTTTTTTTGTAATTCTTAAATTTGGTGATGCAGGAATAACATACTTTAACCTTAAAGTAAGTAAATATAGTCAGTTTTGACTTCAGAGCAGTGTGAATGCACTGCAAAGCATGATATTCTTACTTAGTATTTTTGTCGTTTTCTAGTAAAAATATTTTAACATTCTTAAATCAAAATACATTTTCTTGAGAAGCAAAATGATGTATATCAAGTCTTGTTTTTTGAAAAATGTATCACAATTTTGTGAATTTATGCCTAAAACACACACACACACACACACAGACACACAAAATAATTTCTAAGAAAATAAACTTAATTTAATGGGAAAACAAGATTTTTTTCTTGTTTAAAAAAAAAAAAAAATTTGAAAAATATTTCAAAGACAAGACTTAAAGGATTAGTTCACCCAAAAATTAAAATTTGCTGAAAATTTTTCAACCTCAGACCATCCAAGATGTAGATGAGTTTATTTCTTCATCACAATAGATTTGGAGAAATTTAGCATTACATCACTTGCTTACCAGTGGATCCTCTGCAGTGAATGGGTGCCGTCAGAATGAGAGTCCAAACAGCTGATAAAAACATCACAGTAATCCACACCACTCCAGTCCATCAATTAATAATTTAGATAACGTTTAGAACTGTTTTGGACTGTTTTCGCATGTAAACTGTGCTTAAAATGTGCATATTTCTATTCTTATTCAGATGAGAAGATGGTGGACTCATATTTTAAAGCAATGCTTTTAAGTTAACCTCTTAATGGATTTATTTCTTACAAACACACAGCTTTTTACTTCACAAGACTTTAATTGATGGACTGTAGTTGTGTGGATTAATTGTGGATTATTGTGATGTTTTTATCAGCTGTTTGAACTCTAATTCTGACGGCACCCATTCACTACAGAGGATCCATTGGTGAGCAAGTGATGTAATGCTAAATTTCTCCACATCTGCTTCGATTAAGAAACAAACTCATCCACATTTTGGATGGCCCGAGGGTGAGTAACTTTTAATATATTACCTCATGTATCTTGCTTTTAAGCATGACACTTCTTAGTAAAAATAAATACATGCCACACAAAAGTCAAATAAGATTAAACATCTTTACTTGAACCGAAAGTACAGTGAAGAAATATTCTTTTTTGTCTTGGAAGACAAAATGTCTATGAAATTGATGTCATTAACAATGCATACAAACATGGTCATGTCATCTAACTGAGTTATAGACTGATAATGGACTCAAGGTGGATTCTGAAGCATTATGTACAGTTTGTACACTAATAGCCATTTTAATTGCATGACACTTGCAAATGCAACTTCTTCCTAGGAATGACACTTAAGATCAAGCATATCTACGAGAGGACAGAACTACAGAAATTATCATGTAAAAAGCTTTTTTTCTTTTTAAATGAGCATCATTCAGAAAGCCCAACAGCTTGTGTCGTCGTCCACGATAATGTTACACTCCTAGACTTGGATCATCTCGACGTCTGTGCTTCTGCCAAAGGATTCTCTCTCTCCCCCCGCGCTGTTCATTGTTCTTCAGAAGAACGTTTAAACCTCCTGAGGGGAAAATCCAGCGCAGCTGCAGTTTGTGATGAGGGCGCGTTTGTTGCTTTTGTACGCAGAGAGCTCAATGGAGCGCTGAGTCATGTCAAAGCACACTGGCATCTCCGTGGCTCTCCACCTCAACGCCGCTAGAAAAATACTCCTCCCTCCCGTTCATTCCTTCTCTCTTTGATGGGCAAACGCTGCCCGACACTCGCCACCCTTTCCCAACAAGTATACACAGCAATGTCAAACCAACATTTTGTTTGTGCAAAGGCAACATTTTGTTTATGAGAATATAACAACAATAAAACAAAGCAACAACTAAAAAAACTGTCTCAGCCAAAAATGAAAAACAAACAAAAGTACAATAGTGCAATTTTGTGCAACCCCCTCTCCTCCTTGGGCTTGTCCGTGTGGTTTTTCTGAGGACAGTTAGTGGCGGATCCGTCTCGTGTTGCTCCTGCCTAAGTTTGCTCGGCTCTGCTCACGCAAAAGCTGGTCCCAGCGCTGACACACACAGAAAAACATTAGTCACTTCCCATTGCCCTCTGCATCAGGGGCCTCTTTCCATATGCTCAATCAAAGGCTCCACAGTCTTAGATTTTATGTCAGCAGGTCAAAGCCATACACAGAAATTAATGACACTTTATTCTATGCCAGAGTTTGAAGAAGAAGAACGTCTTCTCTTGCTAGATATTATGCCTATAAAACTCTTAAAAAAATAAAATAAAATAAAATTAACATCTATGTAAGTATGTATGTGTCTATCTGTATGTATTCTTAAAAAATATAAGAATTTCACATACATATATACATATAATATTTGTATATATTGTATATATGCTTGTGTGTGTATCTATCTATCTATCTATCTATCTATCTATATATATATATATATATATTGATTGACTATATATATATATATATATTATAATCAATCACAATTCTGTCTATATACATAAGTATTTTGAGAAATAAAAATATATTATTGTCATTATATTACATAGCTAAAATTCTGTTATATAAAAACTGGGTTTGTTAGGTTTGAGATGATAAAACTGTTCATATTTTTCAAAAGGAAGACCAAGTATTTGGATACTTTTTGGTAGTTAACCAAAAATACATTTTGGTAGGAACATGTAAACTCAGATACTTCTACACCTGACTTATTCAAAACTTACTCATAGAAGTATCATCAAGCATCATTTGTTTGCAGCTTCTGCTTCATTTGATATTTTGCATCTAATACAATGGAATTTAGATATTTTAAGCAACATTTCAATATTTTAAGACTAAAGTATCCAAATAGTTTCTCAGGCCACTGTAATGTAGTGAATTCTATTTTCATACCTTCACTTTCCGTCCCAATTTGTCTTTCCACTTCTGTGCAATGGATCCATCAATGAGCAGCAGTCTGTGGGAGAAAGGATTTATGAGAACAGGAATATAATCCACAAATATCCTCATCACATAAATCAGGCCTTACCTGGACCTTTCCTCATTTTCATAACCCATGATGATATATTCCTCATTGGCTGCTAGCGGAGGACACAGGCACCCAGAGTTATAATAGAGAGTGACTGTGTCTCGAGGGATGTTGACCAGAGAAGACTTCAGGACGTCTTTGACCTCCACGATGGCGCTCAGGTCGTGATTTCTAGTCTTGATCTCTTTCACTCTTGCCCGGATGACTGCAAAGAGAAACGATGAAAGCGTACCCTGTTTTAAGCACTACAAAAAGTACTTTGAGGTTTAACTTGATGTTTAGGAAAGAAAGAGAAAGTTCAAGAAATACAAACCAAACAAAAACCGCAGTTTGAGACTGTTGAGAACTTCACACAAGATAAATCGTAAAATATGATTCAGGCCTTACCATAATTGTAATTGTTCTTTGAATATGTCTTTTGAACAAGTCTCACAGACTTGCATTTGCACCGATCTGAAAAAGTAAAGGTTTTTATGTTTAGAAATTTTAGACAGAACTGTAGTAAATCTGTAATGTTATGTTTAAAGAAATATTTTTATATCTAAATGGCAAAAATAAACTGTAAAGCACTTTGCTGTGCCATTTTAAACATACATGCACATTACTTAATATGTAAGAATTCTGCAAACAAACAAAACTAAAAAACATAAATATAAAACTATTGATACTTAAATAGCATACCATTAGCTCCTTTGCAGTTGGCATTATGTGAATCCATTGGGAAGTCTGGATTTCCTTCTGTACAAGAACCAGAACTGAGATTAATGTTCAAACTACATTTCATAAATGCAATATAGAAATACACTTTTTAAAATTTGCAAAATTGAATGAATCATTCACAAAGTAAAAAAAAAAAAAAAAAAAAAAAAAGATCTCACCAGGGTTACATTTTGAAGGGTCTTGATAGTAAGGATTATCTTTAGGGAAGAAATGTTCAAGGATTATTTTAACAGAATTTCATTGATGATAATAAACAATAATAATAAAGTAAATACTATATACATACTATAATTTATAACTAAAGTATATGAATATAGAGGGTGAATTCATGTAAAATTAGCCACTTTGGATACTGAAAAGTGCCCCAATAAGACATCTTTATTATAATATAATATGCCTAATACCATAATTAATCACTACACTGTATAAATAAAAATTTGCCCACTTTTCAATACTAAGATTATCAAAAAGTGTTTTAAATCTACTTGAATTCATGCCAAAAAATAATAACGATGATAATAATAAAAATTATCATACACTTTACATATAAACACTACATGCATAGACTACAATAAAATCTTTATCTATATTACATAAGTAAACTTATATGGGGTAAATCTGCATAAATTGGGTCACTTTTTGACATTGGTATGACTGTCAAAAGAGTTCCAATTTACTTGAATTCTCCCTATATATTATTAATAATAAATATATTACAAAAATCAATAATAAATGCATGAATAACCTGGCCCCTCCGCCTTGACTATCGCCTCAGGTGAGATGCAGACTCCTCGGTCGTACACGGGCAGCTCCTCACAGGCCAGACTCTCCGGCCACGTATGGTTGTACTTCTTCATGACCGGCTCGCAGCCGCACTTGGCCCGCTCGCACACGGACTTGCAGGGCTTGATGGGGTCGTGCTGGAAGTCGATGGTGCATATGGGCGCGTACATGGCGCACAGGAAGAACAGCAGGTCCGGGCTGCACTGGGTGCCCAGGAGCCCCTCGAACTGCTCGATGGCGAGCACAGCGTTGGCCTGCGTGCTGTGATGGAGATGGTTGGGCATCTTGGTCATGTTCCACGGCATGGACTTGCACATGGGGATGCGGATGGGCTCGCAGGACGCGGCCGCGGTGCCTCGGGGGATCTCCAGGAGACAGGCGATGGCCACGACGCAGATGAACATCTCGTAGGAAAACATGTTTTTGGTGATAATTGAGAGATGAAGCTATTTATAATTCACCAAGTGCATGCGGAGATCTTCTGGACAGCTGGAGACTCTTGCGCGTAAAAGCTCCCCAAAACAAAGTTCCTCAAACCAACTTCAGCATACTGAAGTACTGCATCAGACACACAGAGAACGAAAGCTCATATTTTTTAAATTCTCGCTGAAATGGAGATGGAAAAGAAGGATTTCTCTCCTGGAGATGCTCGTCGGGTTCCTCACTTCAGGAGCGCGCTGGTGAACTGATCTCTCCTCCAGCTCCTGCTGACAGAAAGCGACTGGACGCAGCTGGAGGAGGAGGACGAGGAATAAGAGGAGGTGGGCTGGGGACATAAAGCAGCCCACCTCCTCCTCCATCACTTCAGTCTCCTGTTGCGCTCTCAAACACAAGACTGTTGACTTGCTGCTGCCGTAAAAGACTTCAAGACAAAAGCGCTGTTTGAATAAGTAAAATAGTACATAGAGTTGTGGACACAAGGACGTGTTAATTTAAAGGCAGACCTCTAATAAACATCGGTCTGTTGATTAGGACACTACAATAAGGTTAAAAAATTAGAAAGGAGAAGGGTCACACTTTACATGTTCTTGTAGTGCATTTACAAAAGCAATGAACTCTGTTTGGAGCTGATGCTTTTGCACATTATGTAAGCCATAATGCTTGACTTAAAATATGGAGAAATTTGTATACCATAAAATGGCATCTACATAAAAATATTAAGGGTGCAATTTTCTTTAAAACGTTTAATAACTCGCTGGTTAACAGTAAGGCTAATTCTGTGTTTTTAGCAAAGCGCTTATTTACGATAAGGTTTACAGCTAACATCAATGTCAGGTTTTACAACAAAGCACAGCACAGTCATATCTCAGACATGATTTCTTAAAAAAAAAAAAAAAAAATGCTAGTTGCTAGCAAGTTACTACAGTAAGACTACAACTACCATAAGGATGTGAGGTAATGTTCTTGACGATTCAGACATCCGTTTGTAGTCTTTATGTAGAAAATTGTTAGCATCGTACGTTTAGCGGCATATTTGAATGACTGTATGCAGTTTATGTTGTACAACAAATTGTGAAAGTCTCCTCAAGAAATGTTAACTACATAACTTAATATACTCATAAATCGAAAAACTGCTAGGCTAAAACCCATTAGAAATTTCTGAGGGAACTCATGAGTCAAGTGCTAATTCTCTTCTGGGGTTTAAGATCATAAACAGCTCTATTAAGCAAATTCATGAAGTGATATCCGTCCACCAGAGGATATAATCACTGAAATAATGCCGCAATGTACCACAAAATATCAATATACTGTGAGAGCCAGAGACATGAATCTAGAACAGCTATGTCGCAAATCGTTTGCATGGCGCAGCGCTCAATTATGCAATTTATCGTCACTAAACCTGGAGAAACATGCTTTTGTTTCAGCAGCAACAGCATCATTAAAATTAGGTTTTAACTATATTCCAAAAAGGGTGAGACAACTTAAATGTGAAGCTAAAAAAGGAGTGCAAACAAAAGGTAAAAACAAGTCCATAAAGGTAAATCTAGTCTTTTAAAAACATCTGCACAGTGTGCCCTTTGGCTCAGTTTAAGTGAGAAGATTTAGATGAGCAGCCTCCGATCAAAGAAGTTCAGCAATGTTCCTGTCAGCTTGGACTAAAAACAGAATAATAAAAATGCTGTATATAGAAGCCATTTTTCATAATCCTGCATAATACAACGTCAAAATCACACATGCTACCTGTTACAGGGCTCCCACACTTCTTGACAAATGAATTTCCATGAAGTTGCGGGTGACCTCTGGATAAGAACTTTTAATAAAAAAACAATAAAAAAAAAAATCATAAAATTGATTAGAATTTAAGACAAATATGTGAATTGGTTTGAATTGTTAAAAAGAATCGACTCAAAAGGCCAATTTACTGTTTTTTTTCCAGGTTTTTCACGACTTTACATCACTAAACAGCATTAAAGTGGACCAGTCAAACTGCATTTGACCTGATGTTTATTCATGTTATGGAAGATACATTGTCATTTCCAAAAAATCCAAAACATATAAAACCGGTGAAGGCAGAGGAGGGGGAAAACAACTGATAAACATTCAATAAATATGTAAGAATGTTTATTGTAGCTCACAGACAGGTACAATGGAGTGTCAATGCCACAAGGCATCATGAAAGTTAGTTAAAAAATTATACTATGCTTTGTACAAACAACACTAGGTTGCTTTTATAACATGTAGTTATGCACAATTCTGCCGTTTCAATCCAAATGAGATGCTGTTATATTCATTAATTTGGCAAGTATGTCAAAGGAACACAAAGTGTAATGAAAATAAACGCAAATTCACAGGGAGGGAGAGAGAGAGAAAGCACGCAGTAACCCACACATTAGATCTAGAACAACATCAAAAAAAGAATCACTGTTTCATAGAGGCATCTGTTATCGTAACAAGCATTTAGCATGATGTAGTTTTTTATAATTCACCCTTGCCCTCCCCCCACATCCCAACACACACAATTAACTATTTAATGTGTTTGTTTCCATGTTTAACCATTGCAAATTAAAACACAAACCAAAAAAATGGTCAAAATGATACTTAGTGTCACTAGTCCCTGGGATCAAACTCAATTATTGTAAGTGGTCAATAAACAAATCATTTTTTTCCCTCTTTATTCAGTATCATAAAAGTTTTGATCCCATTAAAAGTCTTGAACTGGTAAGACTATAACATTGGAGAATCCTACAGAGGAATATGGAATGAGGGCTGAAGTATCCACCCCTCGAGTGCTCTACGCATGAGAACTCTTACGCGGAAGAAGACACAGACTGCTTGTACACGGCGTGGTAGGCGTTCCGGAGCAGGACGTACGGGAAGCAGGATTCCAAGAGGTCCATGGTGAGGAATGGTGATTCTTGAACGATCTAGACAAAAACAATCACGTTCAGAATCAGAACAGATGTCAGGGTGATGGGATTGGGAGGTTCGTGGGCTCATTCTGATAAAAACCCCTTCTCGCTTTCCATGACGCTCTAATTCAAGGCATCCTGCAGATTGCGCTTCAAAGAGTGAAAAATCCCAGGGACAAATCCCTAGCAAGCCTTACAGATCAAAAGAGCTGCGTGACTCTCAAACACAAACAACAGAAACAGTCCTTAGCACATTTTCCCAGTCATTAGATGGTTATGGACTAAAAAAAGATGGAAATATGGAGAAATATTGTGCACCAAAACAGTTGGTCTGGTTCTTTTAAGTATTTTTCCCCATTCATTTTCTCCATAGAGAGTTCAAAACATCCTTCAGTTCTAAGCATTGAACCAAACCATTCCACTCTGAGAACAATCACATTTGGTTCAAAGCAATAAATCTTATGAAAAAAAAAGACAGACAATCCTAATTAATATTGTTTATGGGGAAATGGACTACTTATGCCATAAAGCAATTTGTTATGATTAAAGCAATTTGTTATGATTAAAATACTGACTTTAGTCCCTGCTAAATATTTTTAATGTTTTTAAAAGAAGTTTCTTATGCGCATCAGTGCTGCATTTATTTGATCAAAAATACTGAAAAAAATAATGTAATTTTGTGAAATATTATTTTAATTTGTGTTACAATATACACTACTATTCAAAAGTTTGGGGACAGTACATTTTTTTTTTTTTTTAAAGAAATTAATACTTATTCAGCAAGGATGTGATAAATGGATAAAAAAAGTGATACTAAGGACTGATATTGTTAGAAAAGATTTCAATTTTGAATAAATGCTGTTCTTTTAAACTTTTTATTCATCTAAGAATCAATGAAAAAAAGAATCAGTTTCCAAAAAAAATATTAAGCAGCACAACAATTTCAACACTGATAAAAAAAAAAAAAAAAATCAGCATATTAGAATGATTTCTGAAGGATCATGTGACACTGAAGACTGTAGTAATGGCTGGCAAAAATTCAGCGCTGCGTCACAGAAATAAATTATATTTTAAAGCATATTAAAATAGGAAACCAATATTAGAAATTGTAATAATATTTCACATTACTGTTTTTTTTTCTGTATTTTTGATCAAATAAATACAGCCTTGATGAGCATAAGAGACTCCATTAAAAAAAACATTAAAAATCTTACTGATCCCAAACTTCTGAATGGCACTGTATATATAAAGTCTCATGCTCATTATTTACACTGATTCAAAATACAGTAAAAACAATAATTATTTATATTGTGAAATATTATTATTTTCTATTTAAAATATTTTAAAATGTAATTTAATCCTATGATGCAAAGCTGAATTTTCAGCATCATTAGTTTAGTGTCACATGATTCCTCAGAAATCATTCTAATATGCTGATTTGGTGAAACATTTCTTATTATTCATTGTTGAAAACAGTTTTTGCTGCTTAATATTTTTGTGGAAATTGTGAGTTTTTGATGAAAAAGTTAAAACAGCAATAACCATATATGTCAGCAAGTTTAAATGGCCATATATATATATATATATATATATATTTTAGAAAATGTGAAATCACAGTGACTTTTACAGAAGTATATATCATATATAATTAAAAACCTCATAACATATGATAAGTCTGTCTTGAATAATTAATACATTATCATTAAAAACAGATATGTCTACAGAGAATATGATTCCACGAAACGCTCAGTCTTTTGTCTTGTAACGGAGGTGTGGATTCACTCACCATGTCCAGGAGCAGGTAAACAGACTCCCTGTTCCGTGTAGTGGTTTTATCCGTCTCCTGTCCAATCTTCAGCAGGCTGGAGGAGGCGAGCTGTGGGAGAGAATTACAGAGATTTATTAAGCTCCAAAGAGAGAGAGTTGCATAAATAGAGTGTTTATTGTTGACATGTTAATGTAAATCTCATGTTGTGTAGTAAAATTATTGGAAACGAAAAAGCTTTAAGCCAGGATTTAGGACAATTACTGTTAACACCGTTACTTACGGCGAGGAACTCTTTGAGGCGATCCTCTATGCTGCCCTTGTGAATAGTGAACAGAGCAGCGGCAATCTGGTTTATCGCTTTAGCCAGACAGTGAATGTTGTTGCAGTGACCTTTAAAAGATTTAAAGAGAGTTAACACACACACGATAAATGCCATGCACATTAAAACGCGTCGTTCCAGCGGACCGCAGTTCAAACAGCACAGATTTCATTCGCAGCGGTTCAGCGCGAGTCTGAAATGTAAAAATTGGTACCTTCTATTGCGGGACTGTACTGTGACATCACGTTGCTGGCCAGGGTCGGCATGGAAACGGCCACGAAGACCATCAACAGGCAGGCAATCTTGTACTCCTCCTCTGGGCTAATATTTTCTGTTACAAACAGAGAATTGAGTTCATGAATTTTCCTTTAGGTAACTCTGAGAAATGCTGATGTGCTGCCATTGTGAGATGGCAAGGAAATTGCAGCGATTGCATTTCTCTCTCTGGACAGTGTCCGAAAATCTGCACGAAGAGCCAAGAAAAACGACACTAATGGCCAAAAATTAACTCTTATTTATGTTATTAGCGCAACAGCATTTGGGAGTGATTCAATTAAGTCTAGTTTGAGTTGACTCGCTATTTAGATAGTAAACAGAAGACGTTTGGATTTAACCATCAGGGGAATAGAAGAAAAACATCGGTGCTGGCCAAGAGGCCCTGGAGGGTCTGGGCTGCCCTGAGAAAATGAAAGCTGTTCACCGGTGAGCTTTGCTCAATTCTGGAGAACTGCTGTGTGGAATGAGGTATGTTTAAGTGCACAAGGCTCTTCTCAGGAAGCTGATTCCTCGAATGGGCTCTAATACCTGATGAGGGCTTGATAAGCAATGCTGGACAAATGCATCTGAAAAAAGCAGTGCAAGGGAAGCTACTTTAAAACTAGATTTGCAAGCTACAAAGATGCACATCGTTTCAAACATTGGTAGCTCTTTACAATTATGTTAAGACTAGTGCAATATAGTGCAATTTACCATTACGCTACCACGTTTTCAGTCGGTAAGATTCGTAAAAATATTTTTGAAAAAAATATTTCAATATATTTTATACATTCTGATGTTATTTGACAAAAAATACAGTAAAAATATTGTGAAATATTACTATTACGTTACAGTTTTCTATTTTAATATATATTTAAAATGCAATTTATTCGAGTAACGGAGCTGCTGAATTTTCAGCATGTTGAAAACAGTTTTAAATTGTCAAGATTCTTTGATGAATAGAAAGTTCAAAAGAACAGCATTTATTTGAAATAGAAATATTTTTAAAACAAAGGTTTTGTCGCTTTTGATCAATTTAATGCATCTCTGCTGAATAAAAGTATATTTTTTTTTTTATAACCCCAAACGTTTGAACAGTAGTGTAAATGAACACATTTTTAACATTTCAAGTTGTAAAAAATAACAAAAGTTAATGTATTAAGAATGAACATGAATAAACAACTGAACTTTATTTTCACTAAATAAACTAAGAAAACTACATAATTTATAAATTACTTACCAAAATAAAAAACAATTTATATAACCGAGTATAATATTAAAAATATTGTGATAAACAGCAGAATTTAACTGAATATTTCTAGTAAATGATGTAAAATGCTTTGCATAGAATTGAATGAATCAGTGAATCTTTTTTGAACCAGTTAACTGAAACAACCTGTCCGAATGAACTGATTCATTAAAATGAAGTGTGTTTGATTATCACCTCAGTTTGCATGTCTGTAAAAGCTGCATTGTAATACAGTGACAAAAAAAAAAGAAAGAAAAAAGTTTGCAGCATTTATAAATCATGTAGCATTATTTTGTCACATTACACAGTTACAAAAAGTAGTAGTTACTAGCAAAACGGTGCTGTTTGAAGAGCTGAGTACAATCACACTACAAAAAATGTTAGTATTGTCACTTTTAGTTAGCTACTCTTCAAGACAGAAAACGACACTCATGAGACAGATCTCCTGTGCACAGATATTTTTATTATTTTTAACTCTTGAGGTTGTGGTTAAGATAGGCCTGGCCATGTGAGGTTTGAAGCTTTCATGTGAAATCATTCACCACAGAAATAATAAGACAGGGTAAACTGACACTGTGACCAAAGTGAACATGGGTGTGGATGTAATGTATGTTTCTGAGCGTGTATTATAGTGTGAGGTTACACCGTAATCACAGTGCAAGCGAGCATCCTAATGCTGCAGTACTTGACCAGATTAGACCCGATATAAACCATGTGATACCACTTAACGTTTCAACACAAACCAAACCTTTTTTACAGCCAGCTAGCTTGCATCCAAGGTCTTAATACAGGGATTTCTGGTAAATCATCTGGCATGAAATGGCCTTTAGATTTGAGCAACAAAGTGCACTTTGGAAAAAGAATTCCTGTTTGACTTTTGAAGTATGTGCGCACCGACGTCACACTATGTTAACTACCTATTTTGTAGCAAATGCTGATGAAAGCTGAATTCCAAAAGTGGACGCTCTGCGTTCTAACAAATCTAGAGGAAAAACACCTGATGCGTATCGGCACATCTGCAAAATCTGCACTTTCTTAAGAGGCCAAAACCAAAGAACTTCCAGTTACGCCATTTTATTTCCCTCTGACTGGGAAAAAACCGAACCAGTTTATAACGTGATGCCAAAAAGTTACATCTGGGTTAGAAATGGCCTGATGCGCATTACCATCTCGAATGGTCTGAAATAACCTACCAGACTTCTGGGAAGACAGAGCCACTACCAGAGCAGGGTCGATCTCACAGGGCAGGCCTGCCGCAGAAGACAGCTCGTACACGTTCATGGCGACCTGAGAAAAGGGAGAATATCAGGTCCGGCGGCCCATCGTTACTGCTGACGGCAAGTCTGAACGTCGCCTACCTTCATGTCAGTTTCACGAGGAATGTGATCTTTGAAGTCTTCCACAGAGCTCACCAGGAAGGGAATGTGGCAGGATAGCACCTGGAGAAAAGTACACATCTGTGATTAGAGCTCATTTGGGCTACACCGTTTTCAAACAAAGGAATAGTTACCCGAAAATTGCTGTATTTTTTTAAAAATTCTTCCTTCAAACACAAAAACCAGAAAAATGTCTGAGCTGCTCTTTTCCTTACAATAAAATGGACAGTATACACACATAAATATAGTCTATATGACTTGTGCGCTACATTCAAAGTCTTCTAAGTCCATATATTTATGAACAATGATTGTGTGAGTAAATTTCAATTATCATTCATTGAGAATATTCTCTACTGTAGCTCTCGTTCACACATATGCCTATTCAAACTTGTCATGTGACGACAACCAAACTGAAGCCTCTTCAGGTGGCATATTTGAATGAGTTATTTCAATATTATTTATATACCATTATAGCATGTAATAATTTGAATCAAGTTTTATTATTTTTTTTTTATTTTTATTTGTAATTTTACTTTGAGTTTTAATAATTTTATGTACTTTAGCCTATTTTATTTTTATATTTCCATTTTTATATTTTTATATTTCTAACTTAAATGTTTCAGTTAGTCGCCAAGGCAACATTTTTAAGTCTTTCAGCTAATATTTATATTTTATTTACAATATTTTACTTGCATTCAACAAAAATGATTTTTTTAATGTTATTAGTTTTAGTTAATGATAACACTGATTTAAATATATGAGAATGCAAATGAGATTTGGGAGCTGCAGAAGTTCTGTTCATTACACAAAGACATTGCATGACTTCAGAAAATATGGTGCACATTATAAGTCATATGGACAACTTATTGGGCAATACAAATCATCATCCATGTTTACTATATGAAAAAGAGCCACTTGGACATTCAACTGAACATCTTATGCATTTCATGGAAGAAAAAAAAAGCTAATACAGAATTGGAATGAACAAGATCTCAGCTACAAGATGTACAGCATGCTTCTGTTACGCTGAAGTGATGTCCATGTGAGTGTAGAGCGAGTCATGAAAGAAACGAGACATCTGGATAACAACTCACATCTCTGAGAGCTTCCTGAGCCAGAGAGCGGAACGACAAAATCACGCCGATGATGGTCATCCGTTTCAGCACGCTGTCAACCGCTACAGAAATAGAAGACAAGTCATATTAATAACTTCCAAAAACAGGCAATTTTCTTCCTTTAGAACCACTAAAAATAGGTCTGCAGGTGGAGTGTATATGGGCCACATTCCTCAGATAGGATTTTTAAATTCCTGCTCACATTTGAGCTCAGTAATATGACTGTATGAGGACAAGCCATAACAAATAGCTCAAATAGCTCTGTGTAGAGGGCCTGTCTGCAGTGAGGGGGGGCCAGTGGGTGTTATTACAGCTCATACCATGACATTCCAAACAGCTACTGTCTAATACAGGGCTTCTCGATCTGTGGTGCATGGACATGACTGGAAATGTACAATATATACAACATTTAAACTGCCATTTTGATATTTTTGGAGTTTTATTTGTCATTTCTGACCTTGTCTCACAATATTAATATAGCTTTGTTCATGACTCTAAAACTATGTCAAATAAAGCGAACAAACGCAGTTTGCTTTGTTTTTACATGCTGTTCATGCGCAGATTAATCTGAACTAGATCAGAGATCTGCAGAGAGAAAAAAAATGGAATTTATTTGATCTACTACTACTACATTTAGTATTATATTTATTAAATATCAGAAGAATTCAGCAGAAAGGTCTATATACTCTGTTATCAGAATATCTGTCCTTTACTGATTATTTCACAAACAAAGCAGATTAATATAATTAATAATCATATATAAATATACACTACCATTCAAAAGTTTGGGGTTGTTTTTGAAAGAAGTCTCTTATGCTCACCCATGCTGCATTTATTTGCTAAAAAATACAGTAATATTGTTAAATATGATTACAATTTAAAACAACTGTTTTCTATTTTAATATATTTTAAAATGTAATTTATTTCTGTTGGCAAAGCTGAGTTTTCAGCATCATTACTCCGGTTTTCAGTGTCACATGTTCCTTCAGAAATCATTCTAATATGCTCATTTGCTGCTCAACATTTATTATCATCAATACTGAAACCAGTTGTGCTGCTTAAAATTTTTATGGAAACTGTGATACATTTTTTTCATTTTTTTATTATCTTTTGATCAATTTCTTGTGTCCTTTCTGAATAAAAGTATTCTTTTTTTTTTTTTTTTTACAAATCTTACTGACCCCAACTTTTAATTTCGGTATTGTATATAATTAAAAGTACGCACATGTGAGCCGCTTAAAGAGTGCTGCCATATGGTCCGGCTTGTCGAAGCTGGTCCTCATCTGGGTCAGAACCTCCACATTGTCCACCACAAGTTTCTGTAAGGGCGACAAAATATAGTATGATGAATAAGCAGAAAAATTATGTGAATAGGTCTGAAGCAGACCTATTCAAATAAGCTACATGCACTTTTAAAGGAATTAAATTCTAATAACAGCATTTATGATGTTGATTAACAGAAAATAATTTAAATTTGAAACAAATGCTGTCGATTGAACTTAAAAATTACTTTTAATTAACATCTAAACAGAACAATCTTGAACAGTAGCCGATTAAAGGCATGAAATTGTCTGAGACGGGAACTGCGTAGAAATGCAAGAGAATGAGTTTGCATGTCAATGAATGATTTGCAAAATTTGAGCTCTAAGAGAAAACATGTTCTGCGTTAAAGTCCTTTGGTGAACATGGCGCAGAATAGAAATGCAAAATAAACCATTTCACTCCACAGCTGATTGTGGGTCAGATAGGAAACTTGGTTCTTTTTCCACCAAATTACTTTCAGCTGAAGGAGAGAGGTTTGCATGTTAGAACATCACTGACATGTGCCAAGCCTGTGTTCACACACTTTGGTTGGTTGTTGTTGCTCAAGAAACTTTTATAATACAGAGGGCTGTTTCAATTACATATATCACACATTTGCAAACCTGCTGCCATTAATGAATGAAATGCATTTTGAAAGGAAAGAAAAACACCAATAACAACAGGGCTTTACGTACAGATAAATTGCCTAAGAAAAAGAAAAAAAAGCAGTCCACTCCTTAATCATTGTGTCAGGGAGTGCAAACAATACACCATTCATACCTCATGAGGAAGGCTTTACCTTCAATGCAATCAAACTAGCATTTGGTTCAGGTTTGATCACAGTTCCCGTTAATTCATCATTGCTGACAGTTCTCAGCCGTCGTTGTCTAAATGTTATGCAATAACTTGGAGTGAGGGGAAGTGCTACCTAAACTCTGTTCCCGGAAAACAGGCCCACATGGAATCTGTGGCTGCAATAATCCACAGAAATCTCTTCATATGTCCACAAAATTGGAACATCCAATCATTCACAAAGTTCTACACAACCTCTTGTGTTTTGGTTTTACATATTTGCATAATTTAATCATGTTTTACAAATTTACTACTTTCAGCCATGTTTTAAGTTCATGAACTACAATGCACTGTACAATGTTTAAAAATCAACAGAATTTCACCCATTTTCTCTTAAAATTCTAAAAATACATTAAAAAAAAAACTCAAAAACCAAACCAAACAAACAAATAAAAAGGCCACAGATTCAGACAAGACCTGCCAGTAAGTCAGTGACATTTTCCTAAAATAAACAAAATAAAAATAATAATGAAATACATAAGCAAGTTATTAAAAAAAGTCAAAATGACATTTAAAAAACATAAATAAATAAATAAATGAATAAAATAAATAAAACATTAAGTAGGGTAAAAAATAAAGAAATAACATTTTACAAATTCAGTCTGGACCTGCTGGTGAGTCAAAGTGACAATGGGAATTACTGTTTAACAGGAAGACAAAAAGAGGCTCTAATTATTCTCAGGCAGTCTCCAACGGAGAACTGTGCTTCCAAAACGGTCTCAGAGGGAGACAAAAAAGTCAGAACTGCGACAAGCCTAATGATGTGACCTTTCACCTTATCGCTCACCTTGAGTTCAGCCACCTGGGAGGAGATGTGCCACATGAGGCTCTCGCTGAGGAACTTCATCCCGTACGGACCCAGCAGCTCAGACAGGGAACGCATTTCTGAGAGACAAAGACAAGAGCGTTTAGATGTGCTATGACAGTTTGAGTGTGGATATAATCATGTCCAGCTGAAGAAAACATTGTGTAATGTTTCTAAACAAGGAAATCCTTTATTCAAAGTGTCTTTGTGGAGTGCTTTTTCCCCCTCACCAGATATGTCAGAATACTCCTCCGCATTAAAGGTGAGCTCATTCTCTGTGGGCAAGTTGACGAAGGCCTTCATGGCAGGAAAGTAAGCGATGTGACCGTTGCTAACCTGCCGCAGTAGAGTCTCCAGATACCTGCGCACAGATTAACACCAGACCAAATTTCATTATAAGATATCATAGGAACCTCTTTATTTAGCCTTTAATTTTAAAGACTATTACACAATATCACACAATTTTTTTAAGCATGTTTAAATTTAAGTGTTCGAACCTGTTATGTAGCACTTTGTTTGGCAAAAAATGAAATAAATTTTTGAAATTTAATTTGATTATGATTTAGTTGTATGCATACGTTTAATTTCCACCATTTTTATGGTTTAATTTGTATTAAATCATAAAGCACAGAAATCAGAAAAATTGAAACAGACAACGCAAAATTATTAAAAAAAGGAACTTCATTATTTTTAAAGTGTTAAAAATTCATGAATTATTGTTAAATTGTTAAAGTTGTATGAATTTAATTTAGACTTTTTTTTTTTTTATTATTATTAAAATGTAATTAAACCATTAAAAAAGGAACCCAGAAAAATTACAATGGAAAAAAAAGCAGAATTTGGGAAATATTAAAATGCAATTTGGGGAAAAAAAAAAAAAAAAATCAACCAGATTTCATAGGGCCCTAGTTAACATACTTCAAAACCATTAAATACTTGAATTATTTACTGTTCAAGTTATAATTATATAACTGTTCAAGTGAATTAAAACGGACTATTTTACCCAATATTTGTGTATACTATGTATTTTTATGCTGTTTAGTCGAGGCTTTGCGTTAGGAGTGCTTTTTGTTGCTTCCTATGTAGAGTGCTCCAAATACTTCACTTAAGAGGTTTTATTTCAGTTAGGATGTCTTAGAAGTCAGCAGCCTATGCAGGCAATATACTTGGTTTTGGAACAGAGCCATTCATCCTCACTGATTCTGGAATGGGTATGTAGAGTCTCACCAGTTGGTGTAGAGGCTGGTGATGGTTGGTTCTCCGTGGCTGTCGAGGTGCTGGGTCTGCTGCAGCAGCACGTTGTTGAACACTCTGGTGATGTCAATCTGCACATAATTCTCGATGGACTGCAGCACTGTCATGTAGGCCCGCACGCTGGTGAGCAGCTCTGATGGTTTGGCAATCTCCTGTGTGGCCTGGTTGTACATGGTCATCCCGACTATGGACCTGAGAGACAGTTACAGAAATAGTCAACAAGTACTGAATAACAAAAATAAACCTCCCCTACTGACTCTAACGTATGTCTCTGGTTTTATTACACATGATTAATTGGTGCATATAATGCTAAAGGAACAAACTGGTTATTTTCATAATATTTTATCAAAATGTAACCTTCTACACCTCAGCAAAAACATTTCTGCTGATGCAAGCAGGAAGAAAAAAAAACAATATTTAAAAACAATAAGTCAATATAACTGAACAAACAATCCAATAAAAAAATCCCAATGGATAAAATCCATTTCCTATCTTACATAATTTCCTACTAAATGTTCAGTTTCACTCAGAAACAGCTCTCATTTAAAAGCCATTAAACTCAACATGAAATGCTGCTTGTAACCCATTAAGTTTAATAAAGCTAAATTATATAAACGATAAACAATCAGTGCTATTTTAGCACCACTAAGATACTATATGTTATATATTACTAGATATTATAGTTTTTAATTATTGTTTTGAATCGGTTTTAATTTTTAGTTAATTCTGTTGTCTTTGTCATTTTTAGTTTTTTTTTTTTTTTGGTAACACTTTAGTATAGGGACCAATTCTCACTATTAACTTAGTTGCTTATTAGCATGGTTATTACTAACATATTGGCTGTTTATTAGTCCTTATAATGCACATATTCTGCATGACCATATTCTACATCCCTAATCCTACCCAATTCCTTAACTTAACAACTACCTTACTAACTATTAATAAGCCGCAAATTAGAAGTTTGAGGCAAAAGTCGTAGTTAATGGTTTGTTAATGGTGAGAATTGGACCTTAAAATAAAGTGTGACAATTTTTTATACATAAATCAAACTAAATTAAATTGAGAAATGGCAACTAGCGGAGTTAAAAAAAGATTTTAGATTATGTTTTCATTTAACGTTTATTTTAAGTAATGATTTTTTTCCTTTACGGTTTTAGTTTTTGTTTCAGTTTTAGTTAATGATAATAACCCTGTAAACAATAAACCTTTATTAGTAGAATATTATTATTATTATTATTACATAAGGAAAAAAAATTAGAGCAAAAACTGTATAAAAATCTGAGACAGAAAAAAAAAATCATTTCAAAGTTGGAACAAGTTATGACATTTTGATAAAGGCTTATGAAAACAAAAAATTTTTTTCTTTGGAATCACATGCACCAATGAATCATTCACAGTAAGACCTGGACTATATGTTAAGAAAGTAAACAGGGTCAATTTGAACTTGGTTATGTGGTGTTGTTCGGAGAGCAATGGTGGCCACTATAAACAGATTCATAACCACAATGACCTGAATCAAGGCTATTTACCCCATCAGATGGAAATGGGTAATAACAGCACATGGTTGGGTGGTGAGATCTGCTAACAGGGCCTCTCATTGCTGAGAAGCATGGCCACATGAGGGGTTCACAGCCCGGGGGAGAGGGGCCAGCCAATGCATCCGCGTCAGAGTTTTGAATCTAACAGTGGAAAATACCTGTTATTCCTCGGCCTGATGTTTATTTAGTTGGACAAGCGCTATTCTGGAACCGTGTCAAAAATCATGCTAACCCAAACTCTCACCGCTAGTCCAATAAATTACACAAATCGAACAATAAACCCAAGAGGCTCTTTAAGCTGTTGAGTTCTCAGCTTAATTAATAAGGGAGAGCTGGACGACAATTTTCCTTGACATAAAACGCAACAGTAACTCTCCCCTATGAGGCAAATCAATATGATTGATGCTAGTGCGGAACGAGTGTGGATAGACCTCATCAGGAAGGGAGGACTGTGGATAACGTAATAGATAAAACGAGCAGTGATGTATTTATGCAGGTAGCGGCCAAATTCAGTTCAGGCTATTGGGATGTTTATACCAACAGGACTTAGGAAAAAGATCAGCATTATCGCATTCCTCACTACAACACTTTTTTTTTAATACTTTAAGTATTGCATTGTACAATAAAAGTAAAGACAATGTATATATATATATATATATATATATATATCTGTGTGTGTGTATGTATGTATGTATGTATACATTATATATATATATATATATATATATATATATATATATATATATATATATATATATATATATATATATATATATATATATATATATATATATATATATATTAGTGCTGTCAATCGATTAAAAAATTTAATCGCGTTAATCACAGTCGTGGACTGATTAATCGCACATTTAAAATACTAGGATTTACCTGTAAATGTGTTGAAATGAAATGCATGACAAACTAGTTTAAGGAAACAGAACCTTTCACACCTCCACCAGGTATGAGACATAATACTTATTATTCTTTTATCATTATTCATTTGTTTTTATTCAGCCATTATCAGTCTTTATACTGGTAATAAAACGTTTACCAAACCACATCGCTTCAATCCCATTATACATTTACCCAACTATTATCAAAAGTATTTCTAAATGAATACAACAAAACATTTTCTTGCGACCTTACATGAAGTATTATGACAAAATGCATTATGAAGAAGAATTGGACCTGTTCTGCAGGTGCATTAGCACTAACATTAGCATCATGCTACATAAGACGATTTATGAGATTAATAGTACACTTTTACTCAGAACTCACTTCAAACCACCATCGAGTGTTTGTAATAACTTCCTTTTGCGATCACATGTGGAATTTGGTCGTCTACTGTTGTTAAAATATGCTCTTTATAGCCTTTTATATCGCTGCACAAATTAGCATTTCAGATGTACACATTCATCTCAAGAAAATCACATACAAACCATATCCTATCGTAATCGTGTGTTTATTATTTTATATAATCTATAGAGGCTGTTGTCATGTTTATTTCTGCTGTGTAAAAGCCTTAACGTGTGCTCTGCTGAAACTCACGTTGTTTGTGATGTTTACAACCGCCTCTCAGTTCTTAAATTGCCAGGTATACATTCCAACTATAATACACATTAGTAAAAGTATTTTAGTATACCCATTAGTATTTTAATTTTCATTTGTCTATATACACTTTGGGCGCCGCGGTACATTATAAAAATAGCCCAAAAAAAATCGCAACCCGCGGCTCTGTAATTTTTCCCGCGACTATATTTTCAAAATAGCCCACTTGTTCCGTTACCCTGGCAACACTGGCTAGCTGTAACCTCATCACACAATGATAGATAACCTTCCGCGCTGCGATGACGGGAACAAATTGGGGTCAACCATTATCACATGATTAATTTGCGTTAAAAAAATATTAACGCGTTAAAGATTTTAGATTAATCGCATGCGTTAACGCGTTAACGTTGACACCCCTAATATATATATATATATATATATATATATATATATATATATATATATATATATATATATATATATATATATATATATATATATACACATATATACATATATATATATACATACACACACACACACACACACGATTTCTCTATATAATATAAAAAATTATTATAAACATAAAATATTCTTACTATAATACACTACTACTTTTTGATTTTGTAATATATAAATACTTAAAACTGCAATTTTTATAGATATAATGGTTTTTATACAACAAAATACTCTAAACATCTACAAAATATATTTTTTACAAAATTAAAAGTAGTATTATTATTTTTAGAATATATATTTATATAAATGCACACCTGCACATACATACATATATACATACACACATACATATATACATACACACACACACACATATATATATATATATACATATATATATGGTAATATATATGTTTAAATGGTATATACATGTGTATGTGTGTGTGTATATATATATATATATATACACACACACATACACATGTATATACCATTTAAACACATATATACATATTATATATATATATATACACACATATATATATATACACACACATATATATATACACACATATATATATATACACACATATATATATATACACACACATATATTATATATATATATATATATATATATATATATTATATATATATATATATATTATATATATAACTACCGTTTAAATGTTGTAATTATAAATATTTTAAATTGCAATTTTTATAGAAATTAATAATATATTTTTATATTACAAAATACTTTTAATACTATACAGATACACACACATACACAAACACCACCCAGCCCTCGTTCAGATTATTGTGTATTGGTATCAGGATGGTAGTTTGACTTACTTAGTGAAGCGGATCTCCAGGTGGGAGGTCAGGTACTCGCGTGGGGTGAAGGTGTGCTCCCAGACCATCATGTTGGGGACGTAGTTGATGGAGAAACAGAGCTCTGACAGAGCAGTGTGCAGTTTGTCCAGACTGTAAAAAACAGACAGCAGCCTTAAAAACTAATTTCCTTCAGATTATACAGTCAATCAGGGAAAGCTTAACCAGCACAATAGTGCTGCTCACCTTGGGGCCACACCGCTCCCAAACTGTTACTACTACTGCTCCTGTCCATGACAGGCTTTAGGATAAATCCATTTTATATTATAAGGAGGATCTGTTTGAATGTCTGCTGAACGGGAGGATAATGCAGTAAAGGCCTCCAGTTGGGTTTTATTTAACACAGTGATTCTCTACTAGTGAGATCTAATAGGGACACAGACATGCCCTCATTGAGGAAAACCATGAATTACAGAAACTAGTACAAGGTAAAAGAAAATATGACCCAGACTGAATTAAATATGAGTAACAAGCGTTTGACTAGATGTAGAAGAAGAGTGAGTTTCATCCTTACTTGGTGACCAGGAGTCTGTTCTTCCTCATGCTCTCAACACCAGGCTTCTCTCTCTCCGGTTCACCCTTCTTCCCCGTCTGCTTTTTCGACTTCTTGTTCACAGCCTGACTGATGGTTTTGGCACAATGTTTTGGCAATAGCTGTGCAGAAGAGCAACAGGAAAAAGCCCCTTTTTAAAGTCAACATGAAATCAAAATTGACCCTATTTCCCTATTTACTTTCTTAATACAAGTTCCTGGTAATATTGTGCACAATTCATCAGTGCAAGTTATTTTAAATATGTGCGTTTAGAGTTGGGTTTAGAGTTTTAGTATGTAAACCGAATGATTTACATACTAAAATAAAGAACCATGGCAATAGAAATTGTGAGCTTGATTTGTGAGCCTACAGCCTGAACAGGATGTAATGAAAGACTGGGTGTCGGGAAACAATAAAGCCAATAAACAGCTATATTTCTGTTGCATTATCTGCACGCAAAAAACATGCAGCATTGCCAGTATAGTAAGACTCATGAACAAATTCTCTTAAGAGTTGATTCTTCTAAATGAATCACTCAAAAAGACTGAACACAGTCTCAAACTCATGAGTTTGAATCAGTTTGAATCAATGAATTGGTCACAGTGGTTCTTAAATGACTGAATCACTTGCCTTGAAATGAACTAAGAAATGATTGAACTAAGAAATGATATGTTCATCCTTGTATTTTAATACATATAAGAGTTTTGCATATGGTATTTCAAATGAAAGAACTGAACTGAATCACAATTTATAGAAAGCAGAAAAATATTACATTTCTTTGGTAATAAGATCCAGTAACATGCTCTGCCTCTGTAACAACTTTCCTTTTTGTTCGACACAAATCCAAATCCCTCTAATTTGTCAACACTTCTCCTCCAATCACCTGTAACATCCACTTTTCACCATCCAATTAAACCCTGATAGATAAAATCAAGACCTACCCTAAATCTTTGCCAATATCTTGTTTCACTTGAAAATATGTCAGATTACAGAGGAAAAATGGTTTTGATGTTGACATTAATTCCTGTAAATGTGACTTCCACAGTCCAGACAAGAGCAAAGCGGGAAGTGACTTATGAGCTGCTGTCCTGTTTGCTTACAACATGCCAATTACACTCACCAGAGGGGGATGAGAGTAAGTTTATTCATTAAAGCTGACTGTATGTCATCAAATCAGTGCTGTCAACTGTGTCCAGGAAATCAATCACTGTTTAATTTCATTGTGATCATATTGCAACGGAATGGAACATTCCCGGTGAATCTACAGAAATCTCTGTAAACCCAGTTAAGTTTGTTAAAATACCAGATATGACATGGAAAATTCCAGAACTCCCAAAAGTCCCTCTGTGTTTTGGCAGCACCGAAAGCGTTTGTGTGCGTGTCACTGACCTGGTCGCTCAGGGTGCACTGCTCTGTGCATATGTCTGTGATGAGGTTGCGGGCTTGCTTGGCCATCTCGTCCAGGAACATGTTGCAAAGGGACAGGCTGCGGTCTCCAATGTGGTGCCTCTGCAGGGAGGAACAGACAAAGAGACATTAGTGGAGATTTCCTTTAGCACAACCCCAATGTTAAGCTAGACTTTTGATTTTCAGTATAAGGTACGATCCACTTTGCAGAGTACATTTAGTATGGGCAGTGCTAAATATAGGTGTGAAGTGTGTCATTTTTGTGCCAATAGTGGTACCAAACAGAATTGCAGTTCTGTTTCGTTCAGCTACAGGCAAAGAAAACATATCCTTTACCTTTAGTAGCAGCTGTAAATATCAATATGGCTCAACTGGCCACCTGTTACAACCATCTGTAAACAGGGCCTTATACTGGCCAAGAACCACCCAATTAAACAGGATGGGGTCATCCAATGGATGCATAAAGTAACCAACAATAGATTTTGAGTAGTGTTTAGGGGCAGGTCAATCTGAAATGGCCTGTAACTTCACACACATACACATATATGTAGTTTAAAAGTTTCAAAGGTAAGATTTTTAGGGTAAGAAATGAATGTTTATTAAGCAAAGATGTACTGAACTGATTAAGAGTTACAGCAAAATCTTTTACACTTTTAGACTTTGTTCTTTTGAACTTTCTATTCAGCTTTGCCATCACAGGAATTGCATTTGAAACTATATTAAACTGGAAAACAGTTATTTTACAATGCAATACTATTTCACTATATTTCTGTTTTTACGGTATTTGTAATCAAAAAAATGCAGCCTTGCTGTGCATAATAGACTTCTTTCAAAAATGTCACAAAAACTGACTTTTGAGCCAAACTTCATTTGAATAAGTGAAATGACTTGAATTAATTGGACCAGGGTGGAGAAACACCTTTAACTGCTGACTTTATCTGAAAATGGTCCATGAGTGATCCATGGGCATGCTGTCAGAGGCTGAAATTACTCCAACATAAGCTGCTCAGGTGAATTTGGCTCACAGTGAGGTGCTGTTTGTGACCCGTCCACGTGTAAGTGAGGCTCTTTGTTATGGCCCAGCTGGTCTCGTCGCCTCAACTCCCTCCCTAGAGCAAACAGTGCATACTCTCTAAATTGCTAATGCAAAACAACCTTTGCCCCTGTGTGGAGCTGAAGCCTCCGCTCCTGCACAGTTTTGACGAAACCCAAAAAAAGTGTCATTTAAAGCTTTAGTGGCTCAACTCAGACTTGACGAGTGCTATCATCATCCGTTCATAAACCCAAACATTCTGTCTCGCTCTTCGTGGGCATCCGAGGGGAAGAATCAGAGACGGTGCAGGTTGGAAATAACACATCTATCCGACGTGATGCTGAGGCTAACCTCTGCTGAAGCGCCGTGATCTTTTGTTGTTTCTCTAAACCACTGTAAAAGGTTTTCTGTGCGAGGATGGAAATATTCTTGGAAACTTTTAGTGCTTTTCCAACATAAATAAAGCTTGCAGCTGTCCAAAGCTGTGTGGAGTGGACATAGGAGGAAGACCATTTCAGAGACATGCTGAGAGAGGGAGTTTCATGTTTAAATAAGGGAAACCCAAGCCTTCTATGGCTCAATAAATCTCTTTTATTCCTCTAAGTGCTCTCAGACAGCTCAATGTTCAGGCCCTGCAATGACATGAGAACTCTCATTGTGCTGTTTGTTTTGGTGCCGTTTGTCCACCAATTAGGAGTGAAAATGTGGGTTTATTTACCAAATTAAATTGGATATTGGAGGGTACGATGTTTGGCAGGAACAAACACTTGGTGAATGTGCTGGCCGTATACCGGCGGGGGGGAAACAGGAATCTGTTGTGCTCCTTGTGTGTGCGGAGGGGCTTCCATATGCCCCCGGGGAGCCTGGGTAGCTGCACCGGCGTATGGTTCAATTACAGATTTAATAAATCATGCTTTTCAGCATTTGGTTTTCTGTACACATCCTGATACACGGACCACAGCGCTCAATGCTGCGTGTTGGGACATTCCAGCTCTAGTAAACTCGTGGAGCCTTCCGGATTCACAGTACGACTCCATCCTGAACCCTCGCATGGGTCGCGGCTAAGCCGTGGCGAGACCCGACGGAGAAGAGAAAAGATCTTTTCCAAACTCCTCTTCTCAAAAGTAACACTGACCATATTCACTAGGGGACATTCACAGACACATAAAACATAGTTTTTTCCAAAAACACAGAGTCTGCATAGAAACTAAATCGGAGATTTCAGGACAAGGCAAACAGAATATATAATCTGAACAAATTCAATAAATTAGCTGTCAACTGATTCATAACAGACAATTAAAGAAATTACACGAAGCTATCTCTGTACAAACTAGGGCTGGACGATAAACAGAATATTCACAAAAAAATCTGAGATTATATTTCTGATTCTTTAAATTAATTGCAATGATGGAAGTTTTAAGAACTTATAGACTTAAATATCAAAAACATTTAGTCCTTACAAGTTTCATTAATTTCAATGAATACCTTCAAATTGTATGAACTGAATGAACATAACACTTCAAAACAATTCAAAAGTAAAAACTGCTGAATCACGTGACATTTTTCATGTAGATAAAAATATATGTAAGTATTGTTTAATTTTCATATTGGTGCCTATAAATAAAAAATAACTATATAGAATTATATATTGTGTTAATCTAGCTAAAAACTGTGGAAAAACTTTTAAAATGAATTTATACTATTTTACTTGCATTAAATATTTTAAATCTACAAATGGCAGTTTCAGAACCAGTACATTAATTTAGAGACATACATTTAATATATACATAACATATGAAAATGTCTTAATATGTGATTCTATATATAGTGAGACTTTTTTTAATTAAACAATTTAAATCGTCCAACAATTTGATTAAACTGAAGCTTCATCATCTTCAGAATACCCTTCTTACTGATATCTACAAAAATTTCATGAATCACTGTTCTCAGATCAGGTTACTGAAGTGAATCTGACATTTGTACTCTTCTTGGGGCCTTTTGGACTGATCCCAGGTCAGTGTGACTCACCTCTTCAGGGCAGAGCTCATGGGTGCAGCTCATAAAGTGGGTGCAGAGCAGAGGGAAAGAGATGGAGTATCGAGACTGGGACGGCAGTTCGAGACACTGCTGGAACATCTTTTCAAAGGCGCGGCTGTAAAAGCTATCAGAGACAGAGAAAGAGAGAGAAAATGGGCTGCCAGTTCACTTCACCGTCTGGTACAGTCATATCTAATCAGTTGAACGAACACCCCTGTCCGCTTTCCACCCAGCATGAAAGAGAAATATCTAAAAACAAGAGGCACAACAGACAGTTGCTATGGCCTTCTGAGAACAGATATGCCTTCTGCCAATTGTGGAGCTGGCGTTAGACAGTGTTTCCTGCGCCACTGCTGAATCGACAGCGTCACGGCAAAAAGGAATCATATTTTGCCCAAGTTATGAGCTTGCAGTCCGAATTAAAATGCAGTTAGTTAAAAAGGCTGGGTACCACAAAATAAAACAATTTTGCATCATCTTTGCAGGCTGCATGCAAAAATAGACAATTAAGTGAATAAAAATAACTAAATTGGTCAAAAAGTCTAATTTTCAAAGACTGAACTGATATAAAATCATTCAATGAACCTGTCAGAGCATTTGCAGAATTAACATAATGAACTCACATAATGAACTGCAAGTCACCATAATTTTTATTCATTTTCTGATTTTATTTTTCCTAATTTTATTTTGACTTCAAAAGCCACTTTTTTGCCTATTCAGGCTTTAACTCTAACACATTACTCTCTTTGAATGATCTTTCCTCTGATGTGAAGTCGTACCAGAAAATGGAAAGGTCAGAAGTCTCCACAAGCATCTCCACCAGAGAATCCACCATCTTGGTGTGGAAGATGATGGTGTTCATCATTTTTCCCAGCTCCCTGTGATCTGCCAGTCCTAGTGAGGCCTTGGACACACTGGTGTAAGCCTAAACACGAAGAAAGACATCATCATTAGCATCAATCTTTAAAGTTCATTAATTATTTTGACAACTTTTCGCAATCTATTCTCAAAGGCTGAGCTTGGTGGGCTTGATTTCCATGAGCAAATCCTCAAGCAAATGAAGAGCATCGAATCAGATTGGAAACTGGAACAGGGAAGATTCTGAAGAAAAATGTGGTTTGATGTTTTACCATATCATTAACTTCTGAGAAGGCTTTCTGGGAAATATTTTCGTAAACTTGATACTGTTGAACCAGACAATGTCCAACCAACACAATTTCCTCTCTAGCATACAAGATCAAATGAAGACAGTATGCAAAACAGATTCTCTTTGTGTTTAAGTCAAAAAACCCCTCTTTTTTTGCAGCGAAACAGCTGTGCCAGCCAGTGCGTTCAGCTCTTGGACAATGTGAACATAAGAAGTGTGAGAAAACTCAAGCAAAACAAGGACTGCACACGCCCTGCGCTGGCTTTCATCATCTAAAGATCGGCCAATTCAAAGAATGCGGCATGCCAGGATGATGCCACATGACATTCAGCAGGTGCTAAACTCACAAAGCTTGTGGTTATGGAGTCCGGGGAACGACAATAAACATATCGTAGAGCCTGAAGTCCACTGTGAGTAGAAAAAGTATTGAAAAACAGGGCTTATTTTTAGATGTACATTTGCAGATGGCTGCTGGTAGTTTAATTGGCCATAGCGATAAATAGGACCGAACCTTTGGAAACACAGAGGCCAAATGCAGACGAGCAGACATGAACTGAGTGAACCGTTAGTTGTTATTTTCTGGCAAGTGTTATCTTAACAACCGGTCCATTACGCAAGAAGAAAGCATGCTAAATTTAAGGAGGGAAGAGGGCATCCCTGCTTAGACAGCAGAGTCACAGCAGCTCTTCAAATTAACTTGCTGCTATCAAACCTGGAGGAGTAGAGACTGATTCTAGACATTTATACACATCCATGGCATTTTATTTAAAGTCTTATTGGTTTCCTTCACCCAGTCATAAGTCATAAGTTTTAATGATCAGCTACCCTCTATTTGACCCTTTTTCTATCTACTATACATTTAAGACTTCTATACTTACACTACTGTTCAAAAGTTTGGGGTCGGTAAGATTTTTAAAGTGCTTTTGAAGTCTCTTATGCTTTTGTTAAAAAAATACAGTAAAAACTGTAATAAAATTGAAATATTCCATTTTAATTGTTTTCTATTTTAATATATAATAGAATAGAAATCATTCTGATATGCTGATTTGCTGCTCAAGAATCATTTCTTATTATTATCAATGTTGAAAACAGTTGTGCTGCTTAATATTTTTACGGAATCTGTGACATTTCTTCTGGATTTTTTGATTAATAATAAAATTAAAAATAAAAAGTTTAAATTATTTCATTTTTAAAATATTTGTATAATTTTATTATACTATACATTTTTTATTTTGGGGAAAATTACGACCTGGACATTTTTTAAATGCGATTCACCAGCATAGCTGAACATATACAGTATATCCACCCACCCACATCTGTCAACAGCCTCAAACACTGCTCTATAACTGACAGTTTAAATCCTTGAATTTGCTTTGTCCTGACAAACTGAGAGCAGTTTGAGCTCAAGGCCTTGCAGTGAATAAACACTGCTGTTAGTAGGGCCGATTTGTTTTATGTGGCCATGTCAAAGAGAGGACTCTGGCTGCGAAAAAAGCGAAGGAGAGTGGGAAAAGGCTCAAACACAGAAAACAGTTGCTCAGCTGTGAGAAATGTTCACATTCTGCTGATAGCAGATTCTCCTGCTGAAAAGGTGAACTGAAAGCCTCCTGTGCGAAGAGGTTCAGGCCTGCTTTTGAAGCGATCTCCTGGGTTCAGCGCAAATTAAGTTATTTTTGTGGGATCTGTGGCATTACCACATGAAATAATCTGTCCAAAAATGCAAAAATTGTGGTAACTGTAATGGAAGTGCAATAAACACACTGGTTCAGTCATATAAGATGGCGTAAGGCAATTAGAATGATTTACTGAACATGCCTGTGTAAAGTTAGATGGAATTTTTCAACATTATGTGTAGACAATGCAGACAATATTACAGCTTAAATAAATAAATAGGTTTAACTTTATAAATGTTTTTCACTAACACTATGGATCAATGTAATGCATCCATGCTGAATAAATGTATTCATTTCTTTAAAATTTGGGATGGGCCACTTGTTTTGTGGAAGAAATGGAAGATGGAAAATCTCATTCTGCAAAAAATGTATGAATATACAGGTGCATCTCAATAAATTAGAATGTCGTGGAAAAGTTCATTTATTTCAGTAATTCAACTCAAATTGTGAAACTCGAGTATTAAATAAATTCAGTGCACACAGACTGAAGTAGTTTAAGTCTTTGGTTCTTCTAATTGTGATGATTTTGGCTCACATTTAACAAAAACCCACCAATTCACTATCTCAACAAATTAGAATATGGTGATATGCCAATCAGCTAATCAACTCAAAACACCTGCAAAGGTTTCCTGAGCCTTCAAAATGGTCTCTCAGTTTGGTTCACCAAGCTACACAATCATGGGGAAGACTGCTGATCTGACAGTTGTCCAGAAGACAATCATTGACACCCTTCACAAGGAGGGTAAGCCACAAACATTCATTACCAAAGAAGCTGTTCACAGAGTGCTGTTCACAGAGTGCTGTATCCAAGCATGTTAACAGAAAGTTGAGTGGAAGGAAAAAGTGTGGAAGAAAAAGATGCACAACCAACCGAGAGAACCGCAGCCTTATGAGGATTGTCAAGCAAAATCGATTCAAGAATTTGGGTGAACTTCACAAGGAATGGACTGAGGCTGGGGTCAAGGCATCAAGAGCCACCACACACAGACGTGTCAAGGTATTTGGCTACAGTTGTCGTATTCCTCTTGTTAAGCCACTCCTGAACCACAGACAACGTCAGAGGCGTCCTACCTGGGCTAAGGAGAAGAAGAACTGGACTGTTGCACAGTGGTCCAAAGTCCTCTTTTCAGACGAGAGTTTTGTATTTCGTTTGGAAACCAAGGTCCTAGAGTCTGGAGGAAGGGTGGAGAAGCTCATAGCCCAAGTTGCTTGAAGTCCAGTGTTAAGTTTCCACAGTCTGTGATGACTGGGGTGCAATGTCATCTGCTGGTGTTGGTCCATTGTGTTTTTTGAAAACCAAAGTCACTGCACCCATTTACCAAGAAATTTTGGAGCACTTCATGCTTCCTTCTGCTGACCAGCATTTTAAAGATGCTGATTTCATTTTCCAGCAGGATTTGGCACCTGCCCACACTGCCAAAAGCACCAAAAGTTGGTTAAATGACCATGGTGTTGTGTGCTTGACTGGCCAGCAAACTCACCAGACCTGAACCCCATAGAGAATCTATAGGGTATTGTCAAGAGGAAAATGAGAAACAAGAGACCAAAAAAATACAGATGAGCTGAAGGCCACTGTCAAAGAAACCTGGGCTTCCATACCACCTCAGCAGTGCCACAAACTGATCACCTCCATGCCACGCCGAATTGAGGCAGTAATTAAAGCAAAAGGAGCCCCTACCAAGTATTGAGTACATATACAGTAAATGAACATACTTTCCAGAAGGCCAACAATTCACTAAAAATGTTTTTTTTATTGGTCTTATGAAGTATTCTAATTTGTTGAGATAGTGAATTGGTGGGTTTTTGTTAAATGTGAGCCAAAATCATCACAATTAAAAGAACCAAAGACTTAAACTACTTCAGTCTGTGTGCATTGAATTTATTTAATACACGAGTTTCACTATTTGAATTGAATTACTGAAATAAATGAACTTTTCCACGACATTCTAATTTATTGAGATGCACCTGTATATTAATATATACATACTGAAGTACAGTTAAAAAGTACTAAATTGCAGCAATATAAATCTACATATAACCACACATAAGAATAAAATAAATAAATAAAACAATGCATATTCATCCACACAATAAATAAATAAATAAATGGGTTTTATTTAATATTTAAAATGTAAAAGGTCCCTACAAATGAATTTCAAATACCTTAGTCATTCATCCTATTATTTTTTATTATTTTATAAAGAATGCAAAACACAGAGAACACAGAGATCAATTTATAACTGATTAAATATTTTAGAGCTCAACATAATGAGAAAATCATAGATTTACTTATAATAAAATGCCAAGATATTCTTAATATCCATTATTTTTTCCAAGACATGCAAATTTTGAAATTTTGGTAATCAGTGCATGGAAATAATTCTGAAATATTTCCAGGTTTTCCAAGATTGTGTGAGGACTTTAAAAAACTGCTACAGTATGCTAAAGCATGTTACAGCATCTGTGATTAAAAAATAAATAAATAAAAGAATATGGTAATTGAGATTATGTATCAAATTCAGTTGATAAAGCTTCGCTTTTGAACCGAGAACATTCCTTTAAGGAAGAGGTCAAATGGCTTCTCTGCTGTGGGACTGGGCAGACCAACACACAGGAAACGCATTTGAGAGCAAGCTGGACCATCCCAAAGCCTGCAGTCCAGATCCATTTGAGGTCCACACACACTCACAGAACCCTCAAAATCACATGAACAAGCTCGTCTCTCCATCTCCACTCCCATTCCCACCCACCCACATGCGTATTCCACAGGGACAAAGTCTTATTTATTTGAGCCTGGATGAAAGGCGCAGACTCTTCTTGAATAATCAGAGCTTCAAAAGAATAGCATGCATTGTGGTTCATTTCTAAGTAATTCCAAATTAAGCCATTTTTCATACAGCATGTAAAAATGTTGCTCTTATTCGGAAAACAAAGGATAAGCAAACTTCTGCAACAAACATTTGTCAGCATGAAACTTTTTGTTGTGTTGCATCTCAAACTGTGAGAGCATTAGTTGCTTTATGTTAATCAGCATCTGCTAATTAGTAAGAGGAAAGCAGAGATAAGACCTGTTAATTATGTCTGATTAGGATCAGAGGAAGCAAACACCATGTATTGAGATCATCTTACCTGCAGTCTAAACCAGTCCAGCCTCATCCCTCTGAAATCAAACACTTCCCCATCTTCAACTGCAACACACACCCAAACAAAAGTTAGTTATTTTGTGATACCATACAAACAACAAGAGACATTAGAAATGTTCTTTCACAAAAAAAGTACATCAGCCTTTATTATTTAATTAATTTGCTTTTCATTATAAAGTACCTTTTTTGATAGATTATGCAAAATTTGGCCACTTACCTTGATTGTTTAATATATAACCCCCTTTTTAATTTATGCAAAAATAATGATATTGTAATCCATGCAGTTACCATGAAATAATATGATACAAAGATATTACATATTATAAAACAAACCAATAAATTTCGTAAAATAAGACCAGGCACATCAATTCTGATTTCATGTTTTTTAAGGATATTATTAATGTTTAAATAATAGAGGTTCACTACCTTGTTTAACACTGAGAGAGGTCATAGTGTTCACGAAGGACGACATAATAATGGACTCATCCTCTGGACAGACAGACAGGTTCTACAAGAGAGGAAGACATGATGATTTTACCATTCGCGTGTGCATTTTAAAATTAAAACACCATGACAAGCAAGTCTAGCTCCTGATTGGGTTCTCAAAGCTGAATGACAATACTAGTTCTCCATCTAGTGGTGAAGTTCATGTATTTCACCCCATGTTCTTCTAGACACCCTATGTGAGATCCTGTGAATGATTCATAATATGACTAATGTTCACGTCTGAACCACCCAACTGCACATGACTGATCCTCATCTCATGAGAGCACTACAAATAACAACTGCTCTCATAAGGAAGTGTAACTGATCTGTGTCCTTTCTTTTAGTGCAGTAGGAGAGAAATGGATCCATAGCGCGGACCTTCTCACCTGAACTAGCTCATTGAGCACCACGGCATCAAAGCCGGACAGGTACTGCACATAGTACCTCTGCATCACCGGGCCGTACTTCCGCACGTGTGCCCTCAACTCCTCCATGTAAAAGATCAGCTCTGCGATGTGCCTGAGAAAACAAGCAAGAATGAAGGAAAACAGCCTTAGTTTTACATGCATTTTTCTCATTCATTTTCTCCATAAAAACTTGAAAAAGCATGCAAAAAACAAAACAACTAGGATTGGTATTAAGCCGTAAACCAAATCAACCTGCTCCAAGATGAATCACAAAACTCAAAGTATTGGAGACATAAATAAGACAAATTACCCATGATGCTGTTATGACCAAAGATGGTGTCAGGGTGTAACATTACAAATGATATAAAAATAAATAAATAAACAAACAAATAAACAAACAAACATGTGCTGAATTATTTAATTAAATGAGAAGTGTTATTGTTAAACAAAAACTATATAAAAAAGAAAAAAAATTATCTTAAAAACGTAAATGAAAACAAATGTTGCCTTGGCATAAAATATTTTAAGTACTAAAATTATTAAAACTGAAATAAAAATAAATAAATAAAACAGAAATAGAAAAAATGACTAATAAAAATGACAAAAGAAAATAAAATTACTAAAACGCTAACATGAAAATGTTAAAATAAAAGTGCATTCAAAATATGAATGTATACTATAAACTATTAAGCAAAATATTAATTGAAATAAACCTGCAATAAAATAAAATATAAATATTAGATTAAAAACTTGGCAACTAACCAAAATGTTAGTCTGGTTTAGAAAATGTGGGAAAAAGAAGCCAAAGTGTAGCATAAAATCTCATTACAGAATAGATTAAAAAAAAAAAAAAATCAAAAAAATCAAGATTGAATGTTGAGATGTAAGAACTGGATTTACTTGTCAATGAAGTCATCTGTGCTTTTCTTTTGGATGTTGTCGGCGTGTCTAAGCAGCCAAATGATCTCATCACGGGCGAAGGAGAGAGCCATGAACACAAACAGAGCTTTGGGACCCAGTAAGCCTGGCTGGTCCGCCAGCACTGTAGCAAGCTCTTTCAGGGCAGATCTCAAGAACTTGCGGCGTTCTCTGTGCATGGAACCCCTGGATGAAATTATTAAAAATATAGATTGAGCCGTTTTGGTTTGGTACCTTCAGAAACACCAAGTTACCACTTTGGCCTTTATTAGAAACTACTTTATAAATTTATTTTTTTTATCCGAAGTACCACTTACGCATGTGACAGAGCAGATTCTTTGCATTCACGGATGTCATTGACACGTTTGTTGTAACTGTAGAAGACAGAGAAGACAAACACCATCATTATATGCTTTATATGAAGTGCATGAACCACATTTTGATAATTAAAACATTACATTTTTGTTACACACAATATGTAAACTAATTACAGAAAATGTGAGAATGTGTGTGCCAGTAAAAATGGCTGACCCGCGAATGTTTACAAAGAGATCCTCGGCAGCTTTGTGAATGTGGAACACCTCGTCCCTGAACAGACAGAGACAGGAACTGCTCTGAAGAGCTAACTTCCAAAGACTGAGAGCTGCAGGGTCACTGTTCAGAGCCGCGTGACACAAGATGAACCCGACTAGGACAGAGAACAGAGAGAGACTCTTACATACCACATACACTACTATTACACACAAAGACATTTCCTGTCAATCAGTGATTTGTGTAAAAACTAGGCCCATACAGAATCTGTCCACAGAATTGGAACGAGTTGTTCATGAATATTGTTAAATATTTGTTTAATTTGATGATACATTTATTACATTCCACAGCTTCCTCAATATAAGCACAGAAAGCGTGGGGGGAAAAAACTGATTCCATTTGGGCCTCTTAAAAATGGAACCACATCATGCAAATGCAATACTTCTAAACAAAAAGTCAATTTCTTCAATCAATATTTAAACAATTATTGCTTTCCTTCAATCTGAGGTATAACAACCATAAAACAGCATTCAGAAGAAATCTAACTTTGGAAACACCCATGTGTTTCCAGAAAATAATTAATTTCAGAGGCAAAGAATGTCATTGCATTTTGATGAAAAATTAAGAAAAAAAATGTTAAATTAATGTGCACATAGAAATAGGGACATTTATTAAGAAATTAAAAAGGGTCAGATTTATATTTCATGCAGTCTTTAATAACACACTTACAGACGATCCATTTCTCCATGGTGTCCAAGGATAGATATTCACAGGGCATCTGAAACACACAGATCATCAGAATACATTTGATCAAATAAACAATGTTCAAAAATAAAATATCACAGTCATTGGCTTTATTTCATTTCAGTTTTACTAATTTTAGTACTTCAACAAACTTTTTTCTGTTATACACCAAGACACAATTTTCATTTAAGTTTTTTTTAAGTCTAAGTTTTAATCTAAGTTTTAAGCTTTAATCTAATAATGATTTCACCACAGCTTTAATTATAATTACTGAAAATTTTTTTTTTTTGTTTTTTTTGTTTTTTTTAATGAAAACACTGGTTGTGCCTCTCATTTTTAAGCATTGTGGGATGCTGTTTAGGGCACTTTTAAACAGCTTGATGATACTTAGATTTGGCCAGATTTAAAGGCAAAACCAAGGTGTGCATGAAAGACCGTTAGCGGAGTTGATATCCACGAAGAGAGTATCAAATCAGTATAAGATATTATAAAATATTATGACTGTAGGTTTACAAAAATAATTAAGGACTACAGCGAATCCTGACCGTGTCTGACTGAGCTGGATTGAGCATGGTACTGGGAGCACTAATCAAACTGAGCAGCTGAGCGTTCCTCCACTGATCTGCAGACAGATTCCGGCGTGGGTACACCATCTGCAGGGAGACCAGTGCATCTTGCAGCGACTGTCAAAAACAGAAAGAAAAGTAGGCAGAAAATGGCAGAGAGCCCAGATTAAACATGTCCTCCATATAAGATGGGAAACAGAGTAATAGGATTGTAGCAGATTTTACTTTTCCATGAGGGACAAACTCCTCCATCATCTTTTTCAGTGGGTTCTCATAGTCCACAATCATCTGTCCAAGCCTGGGATATTCTCGATCACTGAACAAAAAACATCACACAAAACATGACCTCAGAGACACAGCACATTGAAACTTTACAGTTTGTGGTTCTACATAAGATGCTTCTTATACTTGCATTACCTTGAACCGTGTGTCATTTCGTGGGCATAGTTGTAGAGGCCGATTATCGCTTTGCGCTCCTCAATTCGAGAAAGCAGCATCATTAGTGTAGTGTATGTCACCACCAAATCCAGGTAGTTCCTTGTGAGGTCAAAATTTACAGTCTGCAGTGTGGAAAAAAGACTTTGTTATACATCTGCAATGTCACTAAAAATAATTCGAAGACAACACTGCCATTAATTCAACTCACAATGTCAAAGAAAACTTGACAAGCATCAATAGTGTTCAGAAGTTCACAAACGTGGTCCTGGAGGAAGAGATAAACACAAACATTTTGGTTTTAAAAGACCCTCAACGTATCTTTTATCAAAAATAAAAAAAGATAACAAAAAATATACTCAAATGTATAACTGTGTATTTTTACTTAATAAACAGTATATTCAATATTAAATAGTATTATATAATTAAATTAAATTACAAATTGAAATAAAATATAAATATTAGATGAAAAACTTAGAAGAAATTAAATCTTTAAGGATTAAAACGATTAAAATTAAAAATAAATTACTAAATAAAAATGAAAGTTAAATATACAATAACAAAAACACATAAATTTACTAAAACTAAAATTTAATTATATAAAAATTCTAAATATGAATACTATAACAGTATATAAATAATACTAAAATACCACTGTCACGTATAAAAATACAATTATATAAGTATAATAATAAGAGCTACATCCACAGGGTCTTATTCATGAAACAACGGCAATATTAATTAGCATAAGCAGTTTGTAAACCATCTAAGTTAACTGCTTTCAATTCAATGCCACAATATGAGAATGATTTTATGAACATTTTACACAGACATTCATTCTGTTGGTGTTTCTTGAATGAGGTCAATAGAGTGGGACTGCACTCATACCTTAAATTCCATAACATCCACAAAGGTGAAGTAATATAGAGCTAAATTCTTCAGTATTTCTGACTTTTCTTTTTGTAGTTGTGCAAGCTGTTGCTGTAATATAAAAAAGTGCAAATTAAACACGGTCACATTAAACAAAGTCACATAATTGTAAATCTGACCAGAAAACTTATCAGCAGGGCTCACATTAGGTCATCTGAACTGAAAAATCCACACACATCTCAACCTGCTGGATTCTGTCTCAGAGCAAGGGTCAACAATAATGGATGTGAGAGAGTTTCAAGACATTTGACGGGAACCGTTTCTTGCGCTTTTAGGACAGTTCTTTTTTTTTTTTATTTTTTTTTTTTTACTTCTGTTCAATGATGTACATCAATTTTAAGACTTGCAAACTTCAACATTTGGGTTTTTGTGATGCACTGAACACTGCTGCTGTGAATTCAAGTGATCCTATAATGATGAGAATTTGTTGAAACTGAGATAATGACTGGTGATCATTTTGTAAATAAATAAATAAATAAAATAAAAATTGTATTATCTGCTGCATATGCTATTGTTTTCCAGCACATTTGTGTTTATAAATATATACCTGTCATGGAGTTACACTGAATGTAATGAAAAAATACATGTATAAAAATACGAATATATAACAGAAAATGTGGACATACAAAACCATTCATCATTTCTGTGGCAGACCCAACGAAATGCTGACAGGCCAAGTACAACCATCCTGTACATCCTTATTGTTGAGCCCATTCAAAGACAGCCTTTCTCAGATTTTATTTTTGACAGTGAAACTAGTGAATGAACCCTGCATCAAGTCCCGACACGCACAGGCCTTTACCCTTTGGTTGTCTTTATGGTATTTGCAACTTTAGAGCAAAAATGCATTACCGCTGCACCTTGGAAGATACTCACAACAACATAGTATTCTGACCTCATTTTAGACATGCACATCTATATTCTATGATGTCCTGCTAATAATGTTATATTAGTTCAAAAAGTGTCAATGATGATTCAAACACATCTTAAAAATTAAAAACTGCATGATTTGAGAAGACTTTTGTCATTTCAGGAGTCTCCTCCAGAGTGAAGGGTAATGCAAATGCACTCTAGAATCAAGTTAGTGACAGAATCCTTAGTATCTATCAGGATTTCCAGAAAACCAGGTTAGAGCTAATAGAGTTAATGATGCACTTCAGATACCCATAAAGCCCAATATCAGAGAAACTACTTTTAAGTCAGAAGACACAAATTCCATCAAACCACACCATCCCCACCCTGCATACTTTTACTGGAAATATATGCACATCCTATCCTAATGAAGGATATAATCCCACTAGATTATGAGGTTAAATGTAAAATGAGTCTGGTATTTAAATACTGCAAGCCTATATGAGGTAGAGATGATACTATGAAAAACAGCAGAGAGGGAGATGAAACTCTGATAAACGCAAAGACCTGGAACTGCAGGGTTAATCTTAAAACAAACATGTTCAGGTCCAATTCACTCCTAAATTAAGAGATTAAAAAATATAGAATTATATTTTGCATAAAGAAAATTAAGCCTACTTTTAGGACTATAAAGATGATATTTTCAATACAATTAGTCACATTTTTGAGCAAATTATCATTACTAGAATGGAAATTATGCTTTTTAGTTTTTATTTAAATTTATAAATTCCCACTAATTAATGTTACTTTTAAAATTATTTATTTTATGTTATTTTACTACAAAAATAAACATCAAAATTCTTTTTTATAAATAATAATAAAAAATCTGATTTATATAAAGAAAATAATTTAATTATTGACATTTATTATTACTGTAGCAAAAATAACCTAAAATAAATGTATAAATTTTATACATACATACAAACATACATATACTTCATGAGATTCTTCCACAAAACCAAGCAAACTGTAAATCAAAGCTACACTTGGCATAGCCTGAAATTCAAAAAGTTTCCTTATCTCCATCTCAGCTCTTTTCGGAGTAAACTGTGTTGGGGCAAAACTATGTGATGCTGTGCACAACGGGCTAAACCTCATCTCAAACTTGTTTTGAATAGAGTGGATAAATATATTGAGGAAAGCATGTAACCATGCAGTAAGAGACTCAAAGGAAGCTCAGAGCACATCCCAATCAGTAGTCAAAAATTACATCGCAGCTACTCCAAATAAATACAGTTGACAGGCATAATATTATTTAGAGATATTTAAAGGGCCAATCTGAGATTCCTTTTGTCCAAGTAGGTTACTGAAATACCGACATATATATGTGAGTACAACTGAAATGTTAAACTACATATACATAAGAGCAGGAACTAAATAAAGCAAATGAGACTCCACATGGAGTCCAAACTTACCAAAAGAATAATCCAGAAAATAGCCATGTTAAGCATGCAAAAAATGCAAAAAAAACAAAACACAAAAAAGGAAATATAAAACACAAAGGCAACTCAAACACAGTTAAACATGACACAGCTCCACATCATTGCGAGAAGCAGTTAAACATCTTTAACACAAAGTAGAAGGCAAAGCGGCATCTGAAATATACAACACTTCAAACAAACATGGTGGTTGGTTATTACAAAGAGACCAAAATGAAAAAATGAACACAAAACACACACTTGAGACATGGAATGAATCTAAAAATAATATTTTATAGCACACATGGAAAAAAATGTTTGGTTAATTTGTTATGAGACAATCCATTAAATAAATTAAGGTAGATCACGATGCTGATGATTTTCCTCTGTTTTCCCAAAAACATTTTCCTTTTTGGGTTATGAATAAAAATTCAGGCTAAATGTCATCTTTACCCCTTTTCCTCTAAAATGGTGGTGACTGACGTTCCAGAGCTTGTGCTTGGATAGCATTTAGGATGAACTTCCATTTACTATGATCTATCTGATCTGTCCTTACATATTGTAGCATCAGACGTTATGTAAATATAAAAACAGATTTCTTAGCAATCAATTCACACATATGTTTTCTTATCAATTTCACTTATGAACAAATGGGGAAAATAAGGAGTGTCCATCAACTGAATGTGAATCAAGACACACCAATCGAGTGCTTCCAATGCAGGAAACTTATTTAATGAAAAGGGAGTGGTCTAGTTTTGAAGAAAATCCTGCTGGAAATTGTGTCAGAATAGGTACTGACTCTGGCACCAGGATATTCTTAGTGGAAAAGGGGTATCGGAGACAAATAACTGGGGAAAATGTACTGTTCCCCATAGTAGTACAAGTTATTTGAGTTGTGCACAGAGATCAGAGATTGTAGTATCAGGAATGCCAAGCCAAAACCAGTAGAGGTGTGAATCTACGACACACCTACATTCCTAAAGCAACATGGGCTGAATTGATGTCATTTCCTTACTGATAAACACCAGTAAAGAAGTGCTGACTGCATCTTTTCTCTGGCTTATATGGATTGATCCAGACAAAATTATTCCACATTAAGAATAAATTCTATTTGTGGTGTTGTGGTCATGTTAAGTGTGGCCAAAGGTTCCTGGAAAGACAGATCTGAGAAAGTCCCTCTCATGAGGACATCACCTCATGTTCTGACCTAATAAAGCTGACACTACATCAAACATTTGAAAAATAATATAAAAACTGGGCTGCATGACAAAACATTGTGTTTTCACAATGACCTAAAACTAAACCTCCATATTCCACAACCATAAGCAGTGATGTCTGAATCACTCTCTGGTGGTTGAAGAATGAGCACCATGGTAACCCATGAACAGCATGGTAAACATGCTTCAGAGATGTTCAGGGTTGTGACAATGGCAACAAAGTTTTACAGAAAGGACTGGGCTTGGTGACTGTGGTGTTGGTGGGAGTATGATGGTAATCAGATGGGAGACTAAAACTGCTGAAACACAGAAAACATATTATTGAGCACTTGTTTCACTACTACAACAATTGTCATCCAACACCACATCCACTTAATATCAGCACAGGATATACAAGGCTGTATATATTTGCTAAAGATCTATAGTCATCATTTAGAGCAGTGGTTCTCAATCAGGGGGCCTCATCAAACTTCTGGGGTACATACATATGTACATATTATTAAATAATTATAATTAATATTACATTATTACGTTTTAAAATAATATTGCTCTTATCTACGATAGAATTCTAAAAATAAACAAAATCAAAACGTAAACAAAAATTATATTTCTTTTTATTTTCCCTCAATTACTGTTGATTTATTGAAGAACAGAAATTTTAAATAGAGAGCATAACCTTTGGAATCTCAAAATTAATTGTGGTAAATTTATTTAATATATAAAAATAATTAACCACGATTAATTAAATGCATCAATAAAAAGTTTGAAAACAAGCAGCTTTATTATATATACAGAGGAAATACTGAAAAATAGGGGTTGACAACCACTGACATAGGAACTATTCTCCAAGTTTGCTGTTGAACAACCACTAACACTGGACACAGCTAACACCGTGTCCTAACTAGCCGTGACGGCGACATGCGAAATTTCTATTTTAGAAATGGTTTCTATTTCCGCAACATCGCGGCTGGAACAACAACATACAAACTATATGACAGTGATAATCTCAGGTATTGATTATGTGCTTTATTCAAAGTTAAACGTGTCTAATGTGAGTTTGAATATCATATTGCATGGCCTTATAGCCATACTGAAAACAACAACAGATAGTTTACCTCAGATCTTGAAAATAAATAAAAGCAAACATGTACGCTAAACAATGCGAACCAAAAAGCGTATTCCATAACAAAGATGGTAGACACTCAGTATGTACATTTAATAATGTTAAAAAGGTTTAATATTTATGAATTAGATTATAAACTCATCCATTTCGTTGTGAGTGCAGAGCGCTTCCAGAGAGAGCCCGTTCACATACGCTTCTGATTGGCTGTGATATTTGATTTATTCTGTCGCGTCGCGGTGTCACGTCGCATCTGGTGTGGACACAAAAATTGCTTGTCGCTGGAATCTTGTCGCATCACGTGTAGTTAGGACACTGTGTAACATTATATGTACTTATAACATTAAATTAATCAAAATCATCTAAAGTCACATTTATTGAGCAGTTAATGCCATTTAAGGAGCCCCTTTCAGCCTTTTTATTTCATCAGCAACACTGAGAATAGTGTAAAAATATCAGATATGACCCGGGTCACGGCACCAGATTTAAACAGAGGCGCATATGCCTTGATGAGTATTCTTAACATTATGAATTTTGATTGATCCAATATAATAACAGAAATCATGGAGGAACAAACCACCTTCCACTGACTGCTGAAAAACTGGGATGATCCTTGGTAAACATGGTAATCAAAACCTCATTTACTGATGCACCACTGAAAGCAGGAGAAAACATGCAATACTTTCTTTCATCACTTATTTTGGCTGATTAAAGGTGCTATAAGAGGTTTTGGGGGGGGGGAGCAACAAACCCACTTGAAGCACCTTTAATACATTAAACATTGATTGAAATTATAATCACATACATGGGTAAAACATTATACAGGCATCAACATCATAACATTCACTAAAGCATAATTGATTCAAAAAATGAAACTTACATTGTTGTTGCGCGTCTCGACGGCTGGGAATTTTCGGACAATGAATTTCACGGCTGACTCCAGGTTTTTGTCAATCAGGTAAGAGGGCTTTGCCTTGGGATCTCCACAGGCCTACAACGAACAGGGAAAAACGTGCAACAGCTTGAACAGGACCACTGTGAACATGTGCAGAAAACTGACTGATATTCCACTGATCATGAAACAAAAATTCAAACTGTTCGAGACAGATCAGAGAGGATGAACAGTGAGGTAAAGTGCAGGGATTTGATCACAGTTAGAAAATGCAGTGGACGAAATTTAAAAAAAAAGAAAGAGCCAGAATGTTGAGACTGAAAATATAGGTAAGAAAGAGAAAGAATGACAGATAAAATAGAAAGTAGGAATGGGAATCAAAGGGAATTTAGTGGTCATAATGATTTTTAGAACCCTTTAGGAGGCACAAAATAATTGATTCAAACTATTTTGTACTATAATATACTTTGTAAAAATAAATTCGTTTGGGAATTGAACTCCAACCAGTATGTATGATGCAAGAGAAAAAAAAAAAGTGTTGATTTATTTTTTTAGCACATTATTTTGTTGAGCACAGTGCCACAATCAATTAAGAATGCAAAAGCAAAAGTATTTTAGTACATTGTTCCAGTTTTGTTTTAAAAATGTTAACATTCTGGATTCCCAATCCTAATGGAAGGACAGATAAAAAGGAAAAAAAAAATTAAATAAAATAAAAAAAAAAAGGAAAAAAAGAGGAAAAGAGAGGACAGAATTGAAAATGCTCTTCAAACGGACAAGGTGCTGCATGAGAAGTTGGAGAGCAGTTAGTGGAACACAGACAGCAGTGTATGATCAAAAACAGTCCTGGAGAGAGAGAGAGCAACAGAGAGATGGTGGGTTTGCTGGACAGTGCATCTGATTGGCTGGCTGTTCTGTAAGAGGTGAGTGTCTTACAGAGTGAAGGAGCTGGAACGCGCCAGTGGACGTGCAGCTGAGGCAGGGCAGTGTGTATGGTCACATGACACGTTACATGATGCTTTACATGCACCTATGGCTAACGAAGCATCGAATCTCAAGACCATTCCAGTGTGCACAGCAAAACACAGAGGCTCTGGGTGCTGTAAGACAACGTGTTTTTTACGAAGCCCATTAGGTCGTTCCCAAAAAAAGACACCGCATGGCTAGCAAAGCCCTACACGCAGGCCCTGGAAATAATGCAAACCGGCAGTCAGCTCAGGGTAACAGAGCGAAACCCACTAACATTAAATTTACATTAGCTAAATTACTCCTCTGCCCACTGATAATTTACCACAGCCAATCACAGCGGAGTAAGTAAATAAATCCACAGAGAATCTACACTATGCCTCAAAAACTGGTTTTGCTCTTCCTTGTTCTTTATCGTAGTGACATCCAACTGGTGCTTTGCAGTTAAAAGCAAACTTGGTGAAAATAAAGAGGATGGTAAAAAATAAAACAAACAAATAAGGGAAAAAATGGAAAATAAAATAAAAATAAGCCTCATGCATTAATAATATTACCGCAACAAATGTAAGCAAAGGTTTGTAGTTACATCTATTTGGCTGGGCGATATTAGTGATATTTCTATATATATATATATTTTTTTTACTTTTGTCATATAGTGCTACCTTAAATGAAAAGTGGTAGATAACAGTAAATAATTAACATTTTAGGAGCAATCATCTAAAAGTGAACATTTAATGATATTTCATATTGTATATTATAATGCTTAATGAAATTTAGGCATCACAACATTATAACATACACTATAAAATATGGATAAACATTTGACATTGACAAACTATTAATTTTTGTTTTAGCTTAGAATTTTAACATGAAAAAAAAAGCATTTTACTAAACATTCTGAATGTTTAGCTGTCGAAATGATGGCTCCTTATATATATAAACATTTAAAGAACACATTCATATATAGGCGTATTGTCAAAATGCAGCTAAAATACTGAGATACAGCCAACTGAGAAATTGTTTAAGCTATATCGCCCAGCTCTCAGCACTCAACATCTGTAAGACTGGCAGAAGTTTAAGATCGCAAAACAACAATCAAAACGAAACTCACTTCGCTAGAGAAATAGAAATAAATCAGTTTAAAGAAAAATTAAACAGAAGAGTCCTGCAGGTGCTACAGTTTGGGAAGGGCCTTTTTTTGTGAGTTGCGTACAGAAAGATCATGGGACATGAAACTGGTAGGAGAGCGGGGGGAGGGGGGGGGGGAGGGGGGGGTACTGAGATTTTAGGAAGGTGAAAAGCTGTGCAAACCTTCCAAACTTGTCCTTGCTGGGGGAAGCATTGTAACAGAAAGAGAGAAAATTACACATAAACACAGGTTCCAACGTCTACCATGCATGTTCACTTCAAAACAAATTAGCTTTGGAAACTAATTGTAAGTCGTTCCAGTTAGTGTGTTGGTTCGGGTCCTAAGGAGGGACGCAAGGGGTCAGTTGGGTCACACAGTGCATTGAGAGGCAGTCGTTCCCAGAGCTAACATTGACACCATGCAGAATTCACTCCTCCGGGAGCAGGAACACTGTGGGCTGAGTTCAGAATTCACGTCCATGTTCAAGAAAAGACCAGGAAGTTGGTGATTAGTCAAAGAAACATAATCCATGCAAGTAAAGGGAACCAAGGTCAACATGTTCACAAAATGACTGAAATCAGATCTGAACTTAAAGAATGACGAACAGAAACACACTGCAAGAATAGAGCGAGCAAACAAACAAAACAGACAAACAAACAAACATGTCATTATTATCTGCTTTATCCAATGCATCAAAGCATCTCATGCACAGAATAAGACCAAAGGGCCAATTACATTGAACCGTCATTGATCTCAAACTGAATCTATTCTTGACAACTTTGATTATCCGTGTCATTTCGATCAGAAGTAATAGCAGGTAAGAGTACTAGATGATACATCAAGTAGTGCACTAAATGCATTTCATTTGAACTCAGTTTAACTGTTAATCCAAGAGGTGTAGCTCTTGAAAGAATAATTCATTTTTCTACATAGAACACTACACAGAACAGTTTCTATTGTCTCGTATACCTTTTCCACCAAAATGTTGTTGGTGCCAATACTGCCACAGAAAGGGCAATGTAACAGGGTTGCTTTGAGTTGCTTCGGTTGATTTGAGTTTGAGTCAGTTGATTTGAATCAGACAAGCAAGAAAACACAACAAGCAAGCTAACATTCTCTCTTTCATTTAATTTAATCATATAACATTTTATTTTATTGTCAAAACAATCAGTGCTGTTTTTGAAGAGTGTATATGTGCATAGTATGAAGTAAGAAGGAACCTGTGATGAATCAAACATCTAATAACAGAACAAAAAAATAGTTAAGTATTCATCAGATGCCATTTTTGTTTGGAAAAAATTGCATAGCAGGGGAAAGAGGCTGACTTAAAGGGATAGTTCACCCAAAAATGAAATTTCTGTCATCATTTACTCACTCTCCACTTGTTCCAAACCTATATGAGTTTCTTTCTTCTGCTGAACACAAAAAAGATATTTTGAAGAATGTTACCAAACAGTTGATGTAGGGCTGGGCGATATGGCCTAAAAAAAAAAAAAAAATCCCAGATTTTTTCACAAAAAATTTACACACAAAAAATCTGATTTGTGATTTAAATCTATCCCCCCCCCCCCCACTTAAAATCAATCTGCAGATGACAAAAAAAATGTTCAAAACAAGTTTTAACTTTATTTTGTTTTGATTTTCCCTTCAGGGATTTGATCTGGATTTCCCCCTTGAGGTTAAAGTTTACATTTAAAGAGGTTTACATACTGATAAAAAAAGTATAGCCTGAATGCACTGTAAGTCGCTTTGGATAAAAGCGTCTGCTAAATGCATAAATGTAAATGTAAATGTAAAGTGCAATCAGAAACAACAAGCCAAAGAGACAAGATGGCAGGCCCTGCCATTGCAAACAGTGAAAATGTAACAGCATATAACATAAAATGTAACATAAAACATAAAATTATGTGACCCTTTTTGATAAGTTTTCTTTAAACACAAGTTTAACATCTTGCTATACAGTAGATAGGAGGTAGTTCTGATAAACGATGGACGATGACATCGTGGGGGTTAGGGGGTGTGCCCGAAGCGTGAATCCTTATTCAGAAAGGCACGGAAAACAAATAACGATTGCTAACGGTTGCCTGTTACAGTTACATTACATTACATAAAATTTCACTTACCACATAAACAGAGTAAGGAGAGATGACTCAGGACGATGACAAATGACTTGCAGATCATGAGCAAAACTGAAAAACATCTAATCTTGTAAAATGTGTGGTAAGTAATGCCGCTCCATAGTATAAACACGGACGTGCGATCGCCAATCTCGAAAGTGAAAGTGAAACTAAAAAGCGATCGTGCATTCAAAAGCAGTTGCAATGCATAATAGCGGCTCCCTGATTCCCCGTAATTTTATATACAGTATGATGATCACCCAGTGATAAAACTGAGAGGGAAAGAAATATACATTTTCCTCTCATCTCGTATTTATTCTCCGAGTCAATGTTATGGACGTAAGGGCAGAGCAAGTTTAAATATCTTTCTAGTCTATATTTCCATCTTGTAATCCCGCTGTTTTGGGTATTTAAAAAAAAAATAAATAAAAAAATAATAATAATATATATACATATATATATATATTTGTAATAGAGCAGACACTGACTGTTGTTCATGTATTTATGCCCTCATTCGGCAAGACGGCAAACGCTGAAAACAGCGCGCTCCAGTATGCGTGTAGTAAACGAAACTGCGCGTCTGTGCATTCATTCATAACGAGACATGCAGAATTCATATATAAATGGTACTTTTGCAGCTTAATATTTACAGATACTAGTTCATATCGTGATTTGGTTTAAGTGTAATGGCCTACTTTTGATTTATTCATCCAAACGTTGACAAATTCAATGACATTCCACGTTATACAGTAAATTCTGTTTTTATAACTAGATTCCGCAATTCCGTCCGCGTTTTCCGCATCGCAGAAATCTTAAAGCCCTGATCACACCACAACGCTCGCGTCCGGTGTAGACACGGTGTGAGTTTTTTAATGGGTTATTTTATAGCCCTGCTTGTTTTTTTTTTTTTTAATGTTTTTATGAAATCTCTGTATTGCTCATATCATCGTATTATTTACTGCCATGCGAGCCACAAATTAAAGCTTGGCGAGCCGCGCAATGAGTAACACTGCTTTAAGGGATTCGCATTACACATCATTTTCTTTCCGAACACATTGGGATGCGGCGGATTGCGAGGGGATCACCAAACCCTACCTAAACTCTAATATGGCAAACGTGCGGGGGGAGGGCTGAGTCCATTCGGGACTACGGGAGCCCAGAGGGGAGCGTCGGTGGATGTTAAAGAGAAAACCGATTTTCATTCAAACAAATCGACAAACTACACATTCGAGTTAATCGATAAAATCAATTTATCGCCCTAAGTTGACGGTATCCATTTGACTTCCAAATTATTATTTTTTCCCATACTATGGAAGTCAATGCTGCCAACTGTTTGGTTATCAACATTCTACAAATTATCTTATTTTGTGTTCAACAGCTAAAAAAAATTCATACAGGTTTGGAACAACTTGAGTAAATGATGACAGAATTTTAATTTTTGGGTGAACTATCCCTTTGCTGAACCAAAGGCATATGAGTAAAATGTACGCCAATTACATGCTGCATAATATGATTTAATTTGTTCATATCTGATATCTGATATTGCAATCTCATATCGATTAATTAGTAGTAGAGCTGCAACAAACGATTATTTTGATAATCGATTAATCTAACGATTATTAGAATGATTAATCGACGATTATTTTACTGATTAATCAGTAGACTTTGATTGATTATTCAGCTTTTGCAATTAGTTAAAATATTGAGTTATACATATTCTAACAAATAAAGAAAGGACACTTCAGCTGTTGAAAATCATATTATGTAATTACAATTATTAAACTATTAATTTATACAATAGATACACTACCAGTCAAAAGTTTTTGAACAGTAAGATTTTTAATGTTTTTAAAGAAGTCTCTTCTGCTCACCAAGCCTGCATTTATTTGATCCAAAATACAGCAAAATAGTAATATTTTGAAATATTTTTACTATTTAAAATAACTGTTTTCTATTTGAATATATTTTAAAATGTAATTTATCCCTGTGATTTCAAAGCTGAATTTTTAGCATCATTACTCCAGACACACGATCCTTCAGAAATCATTGTAATATTCTGAAGAACAGCATTTATCTGAAATATAAATCTTTTGTGACATTATAAATGTCTTTATCATCACTTTTGATCAATTGAAAGCATCCTTGCTAAATAAAAATATTAATTTCTATAATTTCTTTCCTCAAAAGATTATATTGACTCCAAGCTTTCGAATGGTATAGTGCATAATGTTACAAAAGCTTTTTATTTTAGATAAATGCTGATCTTTCTATTCATCAAAGAATCCTGAAGAAAATGTACTCAATTGTTTTAAATATTGATGATGTTGTTGATGATGATGATGATGATGATAATAATAATAATAAATATTTCTTGAACAGGAAATCAGCATATTAGAATGATTTCTGAAGGATCATGTGACACTGAAGACTGGAGTAATGATGCTGAAAATTCAGCTTTGAAATCAGGAATAAATTATATTTTAAAATATAAAGCAGTTATTTTAAATAGTACAAATATGTCACAATATTACTGCTTTTGGTGTATTTTGGATAAAATAAATGCAGGCTTGGTGAGCAGAAGAGACTTCTTTAAAAAAAAAACTTTAAAAATCTTACTGTTCAGACACTTTTGACTGGTAGTGTATATTTGGCACACAAAATGAGATGACAGACAGAGAAACTCTCTTATTCACCATGTAATTAGCTATATGAAAAAGTAATTGAATGACATCATTTGGCCTAACATCTCCTTTAGTAAGTCATATGGATAAGAAACAAAATAAAGGTAAGTGATATGATGCTTATTTTTGGAAACTATTTTATTTGGAACATAATCTCTCTTAAAATACCTTATATGGTTATGATAATCAAAACAATCCTGAGCTAGACCAAGCTTTGATCTCTGCAAACCAAACCATTACTTTAATGAAATATATTTTTCCCACTAATAAAAATATTTTATCGCTAGCTAGCTCCACACTGGAGAGCTGCTTAATAACAGAAAATCAAGTTGTAATTCTAACTGAAAGCGACACTCACTGACTCTGCTTTATCATGTTTAATACTGTAAAGCTGCTTGATTTAAGGCTATTGCATAGATAAAGTATACTATATAAATAAAAGTGACATGACTAAAATCAGATCTTAAATGCTACTTTCACACCACTGTCAGTTTTTGTTGTGTTTATTTCGTTATTCAGAGGAAAGCGAGGAGCATAGGCTATATTTACATCCAAACACTGCTCAGAAGCGCTGTCTCTTCTTCTCTTGAATTGCATTCAGGAGAGCTGAATTACAGTCGTGTGCTACAGAGCCACACTGGACAAACCGCAGTATTGCAGGCTCTTACATTAGGTCATATGAGACAGAACGACTACTCGACAACAAAAATATTTGTCGACAATTTTTTATTGTCTACGTTGTCGATAATGTCGACTAATCATTTCAGCCCTAATTAGTAGATATTTTTACTCCACCACCTTTGCATAACATCATCACCAATAGTCCTATATTGTTGAACCATCGTGGTTCAAATGACTGAGGTGAGGCCATGTTACTACGTTTTTGGGAAGCAGTTAGGGGTGGGTGATATGGCAAAAATATCATATTATGATTTTTTTGTTTTGAAATATCACGATTTCACGATTTTATCACAATTCTTTGTCATGTTAGTTTTACTATTTTGTCTGAGCAGTGCAGCCAAAATAATTTCCCTCTTATAAAGACAAAGCCTTTCAAGGTAACAAAATATAAAAAAGAATGGTGGATATTTAGGCCAAAGTGGACGAAAAAAAAAAAAAAATCTTTGTCATTATTTTATCTTTGTTATTAAAAATAAGAACAAAGATACACATTACAAATACACATAATATACAAATAAAACAAACAGTGCTTTTTTTTCAGGTAGGGCTGGGCGATGAGCAAAAATTCATATTACAGTATTTTTTGGCTGATTTGCGGTATACGGTATATATCTCGGTATTTTGTGTTTAGATTAAACAAATAAAGAGAATGTAATCATGTAGGCATATATTATGTGCAAAAAAAGGTTAAAAATCACATTACATTCTAACGCTGTAACATTGCAATCTAAAAACAAAAACAATGCTTTTAAAGCAGAAATTAAATTTACTAAACTAAAAATTAAAATAATAAAAAAGCACAGACTAATTAAATAAAAAGGCTATTTTGATTAGGCTACCCCATTACAGTCACTTTACAGTTAGTGCTATCATACAAATACACTTAGCATCCTTGTAGGTTTAAAATTCTACATATATCACATTTACTGTTCAACTACAAATATTTCAGCAAAATCTATATTTTAGTCAGAGTTATTGTGCTCCTATTTCATTGCACTCTGTCTATTTGGCGCATGCGCGGGGCGGCGCTCGTTCTGAATGAAGTTTCCATGGCTTTCTAACATTTACAGAGGGAGAATATACCTGTGAAATGTAAGTTATGCATTAAGAAAAACAGCACATTTCAAACACAATAAACAGCGCGTCTCTGTCAGCGGCACACGCAGCCTTTCTGTCAGAGCATCTGACGGGGCGAGCCGCTTTAAACTGAAACTATAAACTATAGGCTACTATATCTTGCAAGTTTTTTAAAGCCCTTCATATAAAGCTTGTCACATGTTTAGAACAAATTATATGCACTTTCTCTGCAGCAGTTCAGTCTATGTCCTCCCTAGATATTTTTTCAGATGCGCTCATATCAAACTACTGTATATCGATATTAACGGTATTGCTTCATACCGTATCGCTTATAAAAAATATATCGATATATCGTACAAACTTGATATACTGCCCAGGCCTATTTTCAGGTACAATAGGCATACTTAGCAGGAGCATTCAAGAAATTGAATGAACAAATACCAAAATAAAACACTATATAGATTGATTCCTATTAAAGCAGTTGTATTATTTTTTTTCTGTCAAGAGTAGCGAGTTATTTTTTTCTCTTTGAGTTTTTTTGTTTTAACATTAAAGAATAAAAATTCTGTCATCTGTCTGTCGATTCTGTCATAGTGTTTTACATTTATACCATCATTTACTCACTCAAAATTAGTTTTAAACCTGAATGAGTTTCTTTCTTATGCTGAACATAAATGCAGTTTTGAAGAATGTGGGTAACCAAACAGTTTCTGGTCCACAGTGACTTCCATAGTATTTTTTTCCTTCTATCAAATTCACTGTGGACCAGCAACTGTTTGGTTACCCACATTCTTCAAAATATCTTCTTTTGTGTTCAGCACAAGAAAGAAATTAATACAGGTTTGGGACAACATGTGAGTGAGTAAATAATGACAGAAATTAAATTTTAGGATGAACTATCCCTTTAATGACAGTTGGCAGCATGTTTAGTTCTGTCCCTTTAAAACCTGCACGCATCCGTTTGTCTGAACTGTTTACTTTCATTTTAGACATAACCAGCTGAGTCTATACATAAACCTTGTGTGTTTTGACAATATTAGCGCAAAAGATAACTTATTTCAGTAATCAGGCGCTGTTAGACAGTCTTTTTAGTGCGCTCACTTCAGGTGTACGGGCTCAGAAAAAGCGCATGTCAGACCAGCACGTGAATGAAACATTTAACTGGCAAGGCTTTAAAACACACGCAAATAATGTAATTTTGTGATTGCAAATAAGTGCAGTGTCCCGTGAGAGTAACTCTACCGCTGAGTTAACACTGATGTGAATGTATGTGGCGCTGTACAGTATATTGATACAGAGGCGCCAGAACTGCAACTGAAAGAACGTGCGCTGTAGCACAATACTAAGATATTTCTCCAAAAGCAGATCGTGGAGACATTTTTATCGTCCACGATCAAAAATCGTCATATCGCACACCCCTAGAAGCAGTCATGACAAGCTAGTCAACAATGCATCACAATATGGTGGTTAATCAGCGAGTTCCATCATTGTACAGGAAACTCATCCCAGAATGGTTCCAGTTTTGGGCATTGGCATTGGCACCAGTATTCTGTTGGTGGAAAAGGGGTCTCTAAGGATTTCATGTCGAGCTAAACACTGCACGATAAGAACGCACTTCCTGAGGTTGTTTCCGTGGAAGGATTCTACTGTCATTTCCCGTGGCACAGTTGCAACAGCATTCAGCTCAAGTCATGTTTAAAACAAATTCAGTGTAGACAGTTATCAGTCTACGCTTAAATTGCACAAGCAAGATGAGAGGTGATTATGTCTATTTAAGGTACAAACATAACAAAAAACGAGCGTCAAATTCTATTGGTTTAGATAGTAATTGTTACAAAGCAAAAATAGCAAGAATAAAAATGTCAGTTTCATGAAATCGGAATCAAAAGAACATCTAAAATTTTAACTCCCTCTCTGTATCCACCACAATGCAACGTAGATCTTACAGCACTCAATGCAATGCCTGTCAGTTGCTAGGCAACAGGACTACCAAAAGCATGTATTCCAATTTCTAGTCCTGTGGAAAAGCTATTTTTCAACTAAATTTGACAGAAAAAATACAATATGAAATAATGGGCAATAACACTGAACTGGTTCGGTCAAGTTTCCCACAGTGCTGTATTCTGAATGGATATGGTGCATGGGAGTACAGAAGAACGACAGAATGACTAATATTGGGTTGACCCCCGATGACTTGTTTGAATGAGTGAGGTCAGACGTACACGAGTGACATCAGTGGGCATGGAGAGACAGGCGGCACTCCAGAGACCTTCTTGCGCTTTAAACGGGCATCACACACACTAATGAATTCACATCACACATCTGAGTGAGTTCACGGCCAGAGGGAGGAAAAATTGCTAACAGCGCTGGTCCTCCACTAGCCCACTTTCTACTGTGATCTGGACTGCTTCCATTACTGCTGGCCTCGATGCCAAGCCTTTCTCAAAAACCTTAGAAAGTGGCTTTATTGGTAAAGGGAAAGAAAAAAAAAATTCTTTGAATATGCAGACTAGAACTGACAGGCTTTAATTTGTGTTCGATGTTTGCATGATTCAAGATATTTCAAGCCCCTGACTGCTGAGGGAATCTTATGAAAACATGTCAAGCTCACATTTCAATACAACATTCAGGGGATAAAACAGATTTTGCATGAAGAAAATAAAGACCATTACTTCATGACACTGAAGCACTTTCCTACCAAATTCACATTTGTGCACTGTTTAAAAAAAATAAATAAATAAAAATACATAAAAAAACATAAAAATAGGGCACAATGTGCATATTAATGTGAGGAAAATATTAATATTATATTTCCCCTTTTCTTTTATATACAGGTGTTTTATTTGTATTTTAAATTCTGCACCTCATTTTCTGAGGCCAGTTAACAATTTGGCCTTTTTTTCTGATTATCAGAATCAGTTTGTTTGATTATCAGACATGGCATTTTTAACAGATTCCACCCCCCTTCCCCCTCCCATAAATATTATGTAAAATAAGCACAATTTTAAGAATTTTATTTGATGTTATTATATTTGTTTAATGTGGACAGACAAATTGCCTGTCACTTGATAGCTAACTTATTTATAAGTCTCACAAAATAATTTAATAATATAATATATAATATTATATATAATGTTGTATATATAACTTAAAAAAAATACATTATGAACATATATTAGAAAAATGTTTATTTTTCCAATAAAATAGTGAGAATTTGCAAAAAGGTGAAATGTGCTTAATTGCCATGAAAATAATGTCAATGCAAAACATCTTTTCATTTTGTGGTGAAATTTGACCCAGACATACTGGTGTTTCTGTGATATTGACCTAAATATGTTTAATATCCCATAATCCCATCCCATAATGATTCTTAAATCACAGATCAATGATTTCTTATTACAGCTCAGCCACAATTACTTTTACGATTAAAATTAATCTTTAATATCAAAAAGAACTGGTAAAAAAGCAATACTGCAGAACACAACTGTCAAACCACCATCAGACCCGCTTCAGAAACCTACAGATCTGACATCTGTCAGACATGCTCTGGACTTCAGGTATGACAGCTGAAGGAGTGAAAGGGCTTAGTGTGCTGTTTTCAACACACCCACTGACATATCAAACAGAAAGATTCAATTTATCCAGCACTGTCAGGCCACTACCAACTACCCACAATTAGATCTTTGTAGAAACTCACGCTTTCAGAGCTGAGATGTCTGGATCGGATTATCCGCCTTTATAGATGGGTCATTATAAGTGCTTTAAAAGCCGGGTCACGCTGAGGTTCTAGTCTGGACACACAATGTTCACAGGCCTTCTCAATCATAGCTGTGTGCACTTAGCCCTGAATAGACAGTGCCAGTACATAGATGCATAGCTTGGTATCTTGCTTTATGATCGGAGGGGAGGTAAAACTAGGACATTAGCCATCCTCACCTCACCATTAAAATAATAATCACTAATATGCATTAGATCGACTCGTTTTGGCTGGAGATTCACTAACCCGTACTAAATCTCATTCAAAATTAGCCAGTAATACATTATACAGCGTAAACACTGATTTATGGCTGTGTCGCGCGCACACACGCACACACTCAATCAGGGCCTGGCCTCATCAACCCCGTGTGTGTGTGTATATATGTGTGTGTGTGTTTGTGTGCAGTCCTCTGAAACACACATGCATGAAGCGCTCATTCTCACCTTCTTGATGTTGTAGATGCGCGTGAGCATCCCGACGCCGCGGTCGTTGAGGATCGTCAGTTTCTCCGCCAGCTTCTGCTGGCTCGGCTGCAGCGCGCCTCGAGACATGGCTCAAACGACCGTTAAAACCAGCTAAATCACAACCCAACGGATTCCTCGTGTAGTGTTAAAGGGTAAGGTGCCGAAACGAGTTGGGATTTAGTGTTAAAATCCGCCCATATTAGGGGCTTGAGGCGCGTCGTCGGGGATGTGTGTTTTCTAGGTGTTGCCCTGACGGCCAGAACGAGGCTGCTTCCGGTAACGACGTCACTGCGTCACGTGACCGGAGCCCTCCGCAGGACCTCGTGCTGTTGTTGAAAAGACGTGGTTCTTGACTTTATTTTGAAGCTAAGGATTTTATTTAGTGAATTTCATAACCATAAATCGTTTCCCAATAACTGTCTCCGTTTAAAGTCTCATATATATATTTTTTAGATAAGAAATCGAGATTATTTGAGACCACAAAACCAGTCATAAGGGTCAATTTTTACGTTTATACATCATCTGAAAGCTGAATAAATCAGCTTTCCATTGATGTATGGTTTGTTAGGATATGAAAACATTTGTCCGAGATACAACTATTTGAAAATCTGGAATCTGAGGGTGCAAAAAAATCAAGATATTGAGAAAATCACCTTTAAAGTTGTCCAAATTAAGTTCTTAGCAATGCATATTACTAAACAAAAATTAAGTTTTGAGATATTTACAGTTGGAAATTTACAAAATATCTTCATGGAACATGATCTTTACTTAATATCCTAATGATTTTTTGGCAAAAAAGAAAAATCGATAATTTTGACGATGTATTTTTGGCTATTGCTACAAATATACCTGTGCTACTTAAGACTGGTTTTGTGGTCCAGGGTCACATTTTCCCCGGTTTCACAGACAAGGCTTAAGCCTAAAATGTAAGTCTCAGCTGTTTCAACTGAAAGAAACTTACACTGACTGATCTTAAAATATATCAGTGCCTTTGTTTTGTCTCAAGATGCACCCCAGTAATTTTTTTTTTGTTGTTTTTTTTTTTTAAGCATGTTTATAAAAATTACTTAAATGTCCTAATTGAACTATGGCCTAATCCTGGTTTAGTCTAAAACCTGTCTGTGAAACCGCACCCTAATATGTAAAAGAGTTGAATAGCTAAAGATTAGGAAATGCTCTCATGAGTGATGAAAGAAACAAAGCTTTTCAAACTCTGAATCACTTGAACCAATTGCTTCGCAAAATGATTCAATTTCAAAGCATCGAAACATCGCGCTCTGGCGAAATTTGCTGATCAAAATGGTGTAAATGCAACGTCAACAGCCCAAACGTGCATAAGACACATTTTACAAACCGATTACAAATGTTTATATGAAAGTCTAATCTACTTAATATAATTTACAGACCATTAAATCCCATTTAACGTTAAGTGTCTCTAAGTTAGCCTGTTTTATACATTTGTAGTGCTTGTTTAATGTGTGTTGGCATTTAGGCCAATTAAAAACAATTAACTATCACTCATACGCATGGCATGTTTATTAAAATGTATTAAAATAATTAAAACTAAAACTACATAAAACAGTTTTTTACTGAAATCACATGACTTACGACAACGTCAAAACATAAGTAGCCTACTGTTGTTATTCATCACGCTATTAGAATTTTAACAAATACATCACAAAAAAAATAGTTAAAAAAAAAAATCTTCAAATTGTTACCTAACTGTGCTCCACCAATGATTTTGAACGAACGTCAACCGATTGCACCCACAAAATTACTGTCCTGAAAATACCTGAATAAAATTATTTGAAGCAGGTTCACATATGCAGTTATATTTCTCTCCTTTGGGTGTCACTATTGTTTCTATCTTCCCAGGTAATTATGCTGAGGTGAGCTAATGAATCTTCTCAGTTTTCAGGTGGTATCGAGGTCATTACTAGTGAGGGAGCAACAAACCGTCTCACAGCACAAACTCACATTCAGAGCATTTACATTTCTGCCTTGGACATCTCCACCGCAAATGTGATGCAGTCGCTCGCACAAGAAATAAAATCCTTCTCCAAAGCTAATTTGCGGAAACAATGCACCAGAGTAACGACTTTGAGCGGCAGGCGGATTATTGAGACATGGAAAGGTTCCACTGTACAGGTGGTTGAGGAAACAGTACAGCCTGAAACTGCATGTGGATATGTTCAGGATAATAACTGGGATCTTCAAGTTGGAAATATTAAACCATATCTATTACTTGGTGAGTAGTTCATATTCTCATTTGACACTAGAAAAGTATAAACGAATATGTAATAAACTATCAGAATTGGCTTGCTTGCTCATGTGGAATAGACATTTTAATCTTTAGAAATGTTTTTAAAATATTATGTATATAATGGTAGAAATATATTTTACAAATCATTTTATGTATCATTTTTGTTGTAAATATGTGATGTATGCATTAAATAAAATGTATATTTAAGGTTGTATCTAAAGTTAAATTATAAATGAAAATAAAATCCAAATATAAAACGTTATTATAAATTATTCTGTATACATTTCTAATAATACATTAGCATTTTTAAAGACTTCTGTATGTAGTAAGTTTATTATTATTATTATTATTATTATTATTATTGTTATTATTATTGCTGTTGTTTTATTATTGCTAATTGTGTGATATGTTATATGTGTCTGATTGCTGGCTGTGGTATTAGAGACAAATTTCTCCAAAATAAGACAATGAAGTCTATTCTATTCTAATAAGAATTCATTTTTAATTATTCTTATTTCAAAGGGTCACAAGATGCCGCTCATGACTTTGGTACTTTGAGGAAATATAAGGTAATGTTTATGATTATAGTATTGTATTATTAGATAACTATCGTTTAAGACTTACAATGTGTTTCCATTGATTTCAGGTCACACATATATTAAATGTTGCATATGGTGTGGAAAATGCCTTTCCTGACCTGTTCATCTATAAAACACTGAGCATACTGGATCAACCTGACACTGATATCATATCACATATCGAGGAGTGTGCACAGTTTATAGACCAGGCTAAAGCTGAGGTAACATTTGCCTTTTGTTTCATGACGTATTCATGATTACATTCGGTTAACATCATGTGATTTCCAAGAATGTTTGTGCACAAATCTTGCATTTTGCATAATGTAATACCAGTGTATGGAGGTCTGGCAGCATTATAAAAGGAATATTTCATTCTCTCAGTGTAATTTCCTGAGTGTTGGGCTTTAGCGCCTGGCCTATGTGATACTGCACGGTCATCCAATGGCTAACTCCGTTATTCTAGGTAACCGTGCGGTGTGCTGAATAATGGATGCTGAGTTTTCACAATGCATTATTTAGCGAGTTGTAGATAGATCATATCACTAAAGGCCCATTGTTTGTCATACAACCTCTTTACTAAATAGTGTCGCCAGTCACCCTTAACCTGACACTGCCTCATGATTCAAATTCACTAAGGTTTATGATTACAATGGCTGCTGGAAATAAGTTTCCATTCCTTTGTAAAACGAGTGTAGCGCCTCCTGTCACCTAATTTAGTATGTCGTCTATGATGCAAAGGGAAACAACAGCTCAGTGGTTCTCTCACCCGTAACTTGCAATTTTGTAATTCCTTGCAATTAGCATAGGATTAATTACATGCTTTATAATGGAGTATGTAATGATGTGAAATTAAACTCCTCCATTGAGGGATTCCAGTAGCTTCTGGAAACAATTTATTTTCTTGCTCTGACTGAACAATTGGTTTCTCTCTTCAGAAAGGAGTTGTACTTGTCCACTGCAATTCTGGAGTTTCACGTTCTGTTTCGGTCGTCATTGGATATCTGATGTTGAAGGAAAATCAGCCTTTTGGAGACACATTTGCACTGGTGAAGTCAGCTCGACCAGCCTCATGTCCAAATCCAGGTTTCATGGAACAGCTGAAAAACTTCAGACCACAAGATGCTACACAAGCAAATGGTTTGGGTCATGAATGAACATTATTCTACAGCTGCATCCACTCAACGACAAAGGGATTGTTCACCCCAAAATTAAAATTCTGTCACTATTTTCCCCACCTAATTTCTTTTAACACCTTTTTCATTTAACACAAATAGTGATATTTATAGAGAATGCCCAAGCTGCTCTTTTCCTTACAGTGAAAGTGAATGGGGACCATGGCTGTCAAGTAAAATTTCTGAGGAAGGTTTAAGGCAGTCTAATTCTCACACTAAGCTTAGAAATCACAAAAAATAGTAATATGGGTTTGGAATGATATGGAGGTGAGTAAATAAAGACAGATTTTCATTTTTTTGGTGAACTGCCCCTTTAAAGCCTCCAGTGCTTCCATCATAGTTTCATATATGGCTTTAGTTTAACACTTTGGAAATGTCTTATAGGTGCTAAAATGACAAAAAGAAAAATGGCTGCCTTTCAGCTGGAATTTGAATTGAACTGGCTCCACAGGATGTTGAACTGGAATTTGAAATGACCAGAAGAGGAACTTACTGAAATGCAGTACAAAGAAATTCACCACAATTACAGAAGAAATGTATTTCATTAGTTCCCATTTCCAACCCATTCCATTTTATTTGTAATTCCTTCAGTTGAATTACAATTCTCATCCTGTGTGCTACTTCAATTTAATTTCAGGAATTCACATTCAAAAGTCATTCACATCCATACACCAGTTTTAGTAGCTCCATTTTCATAATATATTAGCTTAACATATTGTATCCTTTAAGATGCAGTTATTTTCCCATTCTGTTAAGTTCATCAGGTGTTTAAAATCTTCTTTCCTGATAGTGACATCTTGTGGTCAACACTAACATTTAGCCTTTTAATAATTTGATCAGTATTTTTTATTTTATTTATTTATTATTATTTTTTTTTTTATAATGAAGACTGGTTTCTTGTACTCAGTAACTTTGATAGCAACACTAACTCATTTTGTCCTCACCTAACATCCTTGATCAGCACCTGGGATGTTAAGCTATATTTGTGCAGTATAGTAACTTAAATATCAACCAAAAGAGAGGGACTAGTTGAACAAGTATTCCTGGTACGTCAATCTTAGTTCATTTTCTGTTGTAATTTTGTAATTTTAATTACACATTTTGATGTTTTTGTCCATAGATTGCATAGTAATATAGAGATTTATTTTATTTTTAAATCTTAAGATTCTTGTTTAATCCTATTTTTCACTGTTATGATGTGTTTTCTGAAGGTAGAAAATTGTCATCAATGCTTGTGAGGATGTTTGACATGAAAGTTTATTTCATTATTAGAACTTCTGGGATTAATTTTGTGGTGTAGACTGAGCCTTGATTTTAATGTATGGATGTGTGGAATGGATTGTATTGAATAAAATGTGTACATATATACAAAAAATACACTACATGTCTGTATGTTTTTGTATAAACTGTGTTTGACAATGCTTTTAACTAGATCAAATTAAATTTGTTCAGTCTATAAACATACACTGTCCCCATAAACAATGTTATCCCACCTTATTTCCCATACCATATCGAAAGAAATTTGCTAACAATATTGAATGTAAAAAAATATTTGAATTTGATTAAAAAAGTAGTGAAAGTAAGATATGTTTGAAATGTTTTAAAAAAAAAAAGATAAAGAGACACCACTTTCATGAGCTCTAAATAAATCGGCTAAACATTGTTTGGGAGTATATTTTTATAAATCGTCTCCACTGGTCAGGAAAGGCAGAGTTATAGCGCTCTCTGTGTTTCTAATAGAAATGACACTTCAAGGGTCGCGCACGTCCGCCGATGGCGCTTTTAACTGGGCTGCCTACATTAGGATATTATGGGTGAACTAAGATGACTTGTCTCGAAAACACAGGGAAACACTTTGGGCAATTGTTGTCACTCCGACTCCATCTCCCATGTTGTTGATAAACTCGGGGGTTTGCTTTTCCACATGGGCGCGTTCTCTTCCAAGCTCTCCAGGAGAAACATTGTGACCGTGAAGCCCAGAGAGTCCGATGACTGCAGAGCGAACCGGGACCTGACCGAGAGCCAGACTCGGGTCATTAAAAATGCAGTTCAGAGGGTCAGCCGGGAAGTTCAGAGGGCGTCTGTCAACACCGAGGGAGGCAAGTGATGAGAGTTTCATTGCTGCTTTCAACACTGTCTGTGCTGAGGAAAAGTTTGGCATGGTCACTGATGGCTTTGTTTATTAACTTTCAGGGCGGGTAAAATGATGTCAGACATTTGGTTACGGCTTAATGTACTGCAGTTATATCAAAGCTATGTTTTTTTTTTTTTAATTTATATGTGAGAGGAATTAATTCACAATTTATTTCACGGGATTGGTTAGTTTTTAGGATACGAATTATGATTTGTATCACGACAAAGAAGGTTAAAAGTGTTACATAATGTATTCTTTTACGTATTTACAGTGGCGTCTTCAAACCACTAAATAAATTTGAATTAAGATTGAGGTATTTAGATAGGCTATTCACCAGGGATTTGTTCAGCAAAGGCTAGATTCAGTATTTACAATGTAATCCGGTCCAAGTACATCTGCAGAAAACATGACCAAAATAGTGGGTACAGTTGTTTCAGTGAAAATTTATGGGTGAAATTTGACAGTGTTTTGTTAAAGTTGACCCCTCTGAAACTCAGTGAATAAACATTATTCTTATGATTTTGTGAGATATGAGGAGCTCAGGAAAGCACTTTTTCCTTTATACCACATATTCACCAGGGATTTTTTCAGCAAAAGCTAGATTCAGTTTTTACAGTGTTTATGCAGTGTAATGCACATTTGTAGACACTGTAACCAAAATAGTCCAATTTGAAAGCATATCGTGTCGATGCACTGGTTTCGGTGGACATTTATGGGTGAAATTTGGCATAGTTTTGCATGTATCCTCAAAACAATCTGTTGGCTTGGGAACCAATATTAGTTTGATTTCAAATTTGCCTTGGTGTTCAGTTTTAATGGCCACACCCAAAAATTTAATTGGCTTTTTTCTGCAAAATCATTTGACAAATCAAAATCGGTCTTTTGGCCATCAAATTATAATGAAACAAAAAGCTTAGAAAGAGTTCAAAAATGAAAATTTGGTCCCACTTTATATTGTGTTCCTAATACCTGTGTACTTACATAGTAACTAGATGTGTACGTAGTATGTAACCACAGTGTAAGTACACATTGGTACATAGTATCTACAGCTCTAATGTTTGTGTAACTACGCATATGTAACAACCCACTGAATGGTATGTGTAAGTACAAATGTGCAACAGGACATTGGTAACAACGCTTTTTGGTAATGAAAGTACAAATGTGTAACAGGACTAACAGCACTTTTTGGTAAAGAAAGTGTTACACTTTATATTAAGTAGACAATTCCTATGGATTTACCATTTAAGTACTTTGATGTTACACAGCAGCGGCCAGTAAGTTAGGCTTTACATATCAATTGTGGTTGGTGTCCAGAATGTTACACTTTATATTAAGTGGACAGTTCCTGAGAAGTTACCATGTAAGTACACTGCTATTACAGTGGTGCACCAACTCCACCAACTCGAGATCCAACTCCTCCCACTTTACATATCCCTAAACCTACCCGTTTCCACCCCCTTGGTCCTATTCCACCCCTAAACCTACCCATCTCCACCCCCTGGATCAAATTGTTCCAATTACTCTTATACATACTGTTGTTACAAAATGTAGTTATATAATTCCTGTTACACGAGTACTTAGTGAAGTGAAAAAAGTGTTGTTACCAATGTCCTGTTACACAATTGTACTTACACATAACATTTTGAGTGTTGTTACATGTGTGTAATTATAGACATATTACAGCTGTAGATACTATGTACCAATGTGTACTTACACTGTGGTTACATACTACATGCCCATCTAGTTACTATGGAAGTACACAGGTATTAGGGACACAATATAAAGTGGGACCGAAAATTTTAAATGGTTGTTTTTATGGAGGGAGTGTATAAAGAGATGCTGTGTCAAATCTATTTTTTAATAAAAATCCAACTCTAAAATATAGACCAAATTATTGGACTAAATGTAGACCAATTTATTGGTCTTGTTCAACAAGCTGATTGTTTTGTAAAGTGTTACAGACAAATGTACTCAAACAACATGCTAAACAGGCTTCATATGTGTCCACATGCATGGGCTACACGTGCAAAACACTAGGTTAGCAATATGAATATTAATGCGCTTCCAAGAATGACATGATATGGCCAGTATTTCACTGCTGTCTTTGTCATGGCAACCCCTGTACAGTATTAAATAGAGTGTCATCGGAGGTCTTGTTTCTTTAGAGAATGCATTATAATGATTTGAATCTTACTATTTTATTTCAAGCCTCTTGGACGTAAAGGGGTTGAGTGGGCAGAACAAAGCCGGTGGAATTCATTACGAGGCCTCTCTGCGTCGTCGATTGGGATGCTGCAGACTGGGGGCTAATTTGCTCTCCGTTGTTTTGGTTGCCAACCGTGCTGGATGGCTGCGAGGAAAGCAATTAAAGATTTTGTCTTATAGCCAAATGAAGAGCAATTAAGAGGAATGAATTCAGCCTCTTTATTTCACAATCACACTGAAGAGCTGTTGGTGGTTAGATTAGCATAAGTGCTGGCAGCATGCTTTGTTCCCAGTGTTTTTCCACCCTTTGACCCCTAGTAACTTCCATACAAATCTACTGTTAGATCACAGAAAGTATCTTCAAATTCAGTATGTCACATCTTCTTAAAGGAATAGTTCACCCCAATATGAACATTTGCTGGAAATGTACTCACCTTCTGGCCATCCAAGACATAGATGAGTTTGTTTTTTCATCAGAACAGATTTGGAGAAATTTGACATTACATCACTTGTTCACCAATGGATCCTCTGCAGTGAATGGGTGCCGTCAGAATGAGAGTCCAAACAACTGATAAAAACATCACAATAATCCACAAGTAATCCACATGACTTGTGAAGCGAAAAGCTGTGTGTTTGTAAGAAACAAACTCATCAAGATGTTTTTAACTTCAATACGTTGCTTTTGGCCAAAATATGAGTTCATAATCCATAATAACGCTTCCTCCAATAGAAAAAGTTGTCTTGCCTGAATCAGGAGAGAAATATGCACAGATCGAACACTGTTTACAAAACAGTCCAAAACACTTCAAAATAAATATGTTGGCAGATAATGCCTTAATGATGGATTTGTTTCTTACAAGTGCACATTTTCGCTTCACAAGACGTTAACTAATGGACTGGAGTCCATTAATGGACTGTGAATTATCAGCTGTTTGGACTCTCATTCTGACGGCACCCATTCACTGCAGAGGGCCCAGAGGATCTACAAAGCAAGGTCATATGGTGCCACCAGCCAAAACAAGAATCGTCTCCGCAACTGCACAGGCAGAACTGAGGTTGAGTTACGGCAGTGGTTGTGTTAATTGATGTAGTGATCTATATTTTAAAGTGCATAATTAAGTCTTTGCGTTCCCGCAATAGTGACTCTCCCATGCCTTGTCAAATGTGTCTGCACACCAGCGAGCCTATGTAATGAAGAAGGTTTCCAAATACCATCTGTTCATTTGAGACCTAGGGCTTGCTGTTACGTATCAGTTTTAGATTTATTACTCTGTCGCTGGAGCAGCAGAAGAAACTCTTCCTGTGACGTGCCTGCACTGTCATCATGGAAGAATAGCAGTGATGATTTAGTGTAAATTCACAGACTATTTCCTGTTCATTGTTGCTGATAATTAGATGACCTTGAGTATGGCCAGGACAGTTTCATTAGACCAATTTGCATGTTCATGTCTGATAAACATGCACATTGTTTCTAGAAACAAACTGGGTTGTGGAAAGCGACGATTAAATTACTGAGAATCATCAACCTCCTCTCTTATGATAAAAAGTGTTCTTTTAGACAATAGACAGTGCAATTGTGATTCACCGCTGTGTTGTTTAGCCTTACAGTGATAAATAAAAAGGATGCTACAATAGATTTGTTCATTGTGTGACTTCTCCTGCTTTAAAATAAGTGATTTATTTGGAATAGCATGCATAAAATAGTCATAAAACCTGACAGATAACACACAAGAAAGCACAAGTGTTGAATTAAACACATATAGATAATATATTAGCTACATCTACTGTAATAAATTATAATATAATATAATATAAAAATCTATTAATAATAAAATACATATATACAATATTTTTTTACAATAATATATAATATATATTTTAGTCACCATGAAAATTATTCATACTCCTTTCTTCGTAATTTTAAATAAAATACCATTTAAATGTACTACAGAATTACTTAATAATAGATCTTTACCATTTACTTGTTCTCTCTGTTGTCTGTTTAATCTACCATATAATTACCTACCCTTACCATATAATTACAGTTACACCCATAATTTCAAAACAATAGAACTTGAGCTACATTTAAAAGGAAATCTCACAATGGCATATTTACTAACATTACAAGTTGAATTTTTAGTCACCAGAGGGCTCCCTTTACCCATAAAATTCCTGAGAGAGTGCAGGAATTAAAGGCTATCAGTTTAGTGTTTTGAAAAATGGCATGCATCTGAAAAGCATTAGCAGTATTATCTGTAAGTCTCATGTGGAGAGTTATGTGTTGTTTGAAGAATGTTCCCACACAGCTGTAAATCTATGGTGGCATTAATAACCCAGTGCAGACAAGCTCAAGGTTTTGTAAATGATAGTTTGGAAAACAGGCAATGAATAACACAAGAAGAAAGATCTAGAAAACCATGCAGAAAACATGAAAACGGTTATTATTTCACAAGATGTTAATTGATGGACTGGAGTCATGTGGATTACTTGTGAATTATAGTGATGTTTTTATCAGCAGTTTGGGCCATATTCTGACAGTACCCATTCACTGCAGAGGATCCATTGGTTTGGGTGCTACTAGTGAAGCGACTTCAGCTTGAATTTGAAGTTCCACTACTAATTTATAAATTTATTATACCATCCCGATTGCTTCAATCACACACCCTCTCTCCAAACCCTGCTTTCCAGAGACATGACAAGTTTGAGTGGTTATCAACACTTTTGTGTGTGTGTGTCTAACTCTGACATAGAGACAAGTGATATACGGATGAATCTTTTAGGGTTTGTTTACACTTGGCAGGTTTGGTATTGATTAAAACAAACTCTGGTGTGTTTGCTCTGTTAGTGTGGTTCATTTGAATAATTGTGAATGCTGCAATTCAAACCTTGATGTCCACCAAACAAGCAGGCCGAGACTTATTGAAAAGGTGTGTCTCAGTCCATTTCCAAATGGACTCTGGTGCGGTTTGACTGAAATATGAATGTAACGTGGACCAAAGACATCTAAATGAGCCAAAAACAAGACATGATGTTACGAGATGTAGACAGAATTCTCAAGCACACCTGGTTCTTCTTATCATAGGAGCTACAGTACGTTGTTCATTACAGTTCGGTACAGATGTCAGAACCGCTGTCTAATTGTGCCTTTTGTTTTGTATTTTTAGGTTGGGTGTTAAAAATGACAGTGTGAACGCTAAGTGAACCAGGACTAATCATTTCCCTTTACATTTTGATCTGGACTAAAAGAACCAAGAGAACCAAACTACGCAAACACACCCTTAGTCAGTCAGATGCTAAAATAGCACAGGCAATGCATCCAAATCAGCGTGCACATTGTTTTGAACAATGTCCTGAGTCATTGCTGGGCACCACCGGTGTGCGTACACTCATAGAAAACAATTTGTTAGACCGGCTTGATTTTTTAAAAAAATATAACAAAAATTTAAATGAAAACATAAATTATAAAATTAAAAACAAATTTAGAACTATAGTAGTATTTCAGTGATACTAAAATAACAAGGGGATGAGCCTCGGGAGTGTTTAAAAATGTGTCTTGAGATATTCTGCGTTCTTTTCCATTCACATTTTTAACATGTTCTGTTTGAACAGTCCTTTGGTAAATTTCCTCCTAAGTGTGTTGGAAATGGGAAAAATACAGAAATGATTCAGTGTCTTAGCTAATCTTCCTTTTATTTATCTGTCACAGAACTTAGCGGCCACCATGAGAACAGCTCTAGGCTTTGGGCCAGGTCAGATCCATCCCCCTCTCCTCAGAGTATAGTCTGTCATTGCTCTAAAGATGGGAGTGTGATTGTTACTCACGGATCGTGTCGGATATAGCATTTGACATTTGAGCTTATTAAATCAAGAGAGGAACATCTACTCACCTTGAGATGATCCTTGGTAAAACATTCATTAAACTTATCTTATTGCTTTATATCGGTTCCCTTGAAGGTCACGTGTTGTAAGATTAAAGACCTTTAATGCATTTTTTATTTTTTAAATAAAAAAGGATTAAGTCAAAGGTCTGATCATCCCACCTAGAGTAAATTAGACAGAGAAATGATAAGAAACGCCAAGTGAGACCCAATCAACAACACAAAGGCTGCCTATCCATATGAGGATGATTTATCCTGCCAGGAAGAGGAAATTGGGCTCATTGTAGCGTGTGTAAATCCGGATTTATTTCCTCAATGAACTGGTGAGATATAATGAAACACTCTTTGAATTGATTAATATCTGCCTCCAAATGCCAGGTGTCAATCTCAGTTATTCAAGGTTAAAAACAACATTGTCTTTTGAGTGCAACACTTGCATGCTGCTTTCACTGTTTAAACACAGGTGTGTGAGCATGATTCATGCCTTTTGTCGAAATAACTCATGCCAGCATTAAAAAAAAATGTTATATAATGGTTATGCAATGCTTAATTTTTATGTAATTCAGACACACTTGGTCCAGGCACATGCAACAATTTGAAATTGTTATATATTACTTTTATGCTTCAATCTAATGTTAATAATAAATAGGTTTCTGTTTTATATTTCTGTTAATGGCATAAGATTTCTTGACAGAGTGACTTGGATTAGTCTATATATTAAATATTCATAATGCTTTTGCTGTCAATATAAAAATTAGGCAACATCATGAATACCATTGATTGTAATATGGTTTTTATTTGGCCATTAAGTTTCCAAAAGTTGTAATTAGACTAAAATGAGAGTGTTAGGACAGAAAACAGAAATACTGTCTCAGAGTTTCTACTTTAATTGATGCAGATAAGTATGTTTTTTTTTTTTTTTTTTTTTTAAGACAATTGGTTTGCATGTTTCATTTATTTATTATGCATTTTACAATATAGCAGATGGGAAACAAGTCAAGTCAAAAGGCAAGCTTTCTCCAAGACATTAGTCTTCATCAAATATAAATGCAAAGCCAGTGCTGAAACATTTGCAGTACTTGTGGTTCTTAAGAATAAGCACACACCACACAGACCCCCAAATTATACATAATCAAGATAAACAAAACCTGACCCTCGGCCACAGCAGCTGCTACTGAGGAAATGAATTTTTCTTGGTCTTTTTTGCCTCACTAAACTAGCAGCCTTAACACAGAGACCGAGAATGATTCACATTTTGAATATTGAATATTTGAATATTTAATATATTTGAAAATTATCTCCTGCAAACAATATAAGAATCTTATCTATCTATCATCTTTCTATCAATCATCGTTCTATCTGTAGTTCTGTCTGTTGTTATATCTATCTATCTATCTATCTATCTATCTATCTATCTATCTATCTATCTATCTATCTATCTATCTATCTATCGTTCTATCGTTCTATCTATCGTTCTATCTGTCATCATTTTATCAGTAGTTCTATCTATCTATCTATCTATCTATCTGTCTGTCTGTCTGTCTGTCTGTCTGTCTGTCTGTCATTCTATCTATCTATCTATCTATCTATCTATCTATCTATTGCTCTATCTGTCATCATTCTATCTATCTATGTATCTATCTATCTATCTATCTATCTATCTATCTATCTATCTATCTATCTATCGTTCCATCGTTCTGTCTGTCTATCGTTCTATCGTTCTATCTGTCATTATTCTATCTATCTATCTATCTATCTATCTATCTATCTAACTATCTATCTATCTATCTATCGTTCTATCGTTCTATTGTTCTATCATTATATCTATCATTCTATAGTTCTGTCGTTCATTCTATTATTCTATCTAACATTCTGTCTATCATTCTGTACTGGATAGCAACAAAAAGTCTCTAACCAGTCTTGGCTGTGCGTTGGCCATCAGGCCAGGCAGATGCAGAGCCAGAGTTTGTCACATGACTTTTGAGTCAGCGTCAGTGAGCAATGAGGCCCATGATTATAATGATAATATATGAGCTTTCCAATTAGAGCTCTATTTTTGCACTGGCAGAAGTGAGGTATTACATCCCTAATGTGTCATATTTTATTCAAGACCTACATCTTGTCTGATAGATACCTTCAGCAGAAATGTAGTTTAACTTCAATTTCAGAGCGGATGCTATTAATCAGACATTTGACAAGGTGTAGTATATTTAGACAATTATATTCCAGTCCTGTTCTATTAACAAAGAGAACCTGGTCTTTATCCATCAAGGGTCCTTTGAGGTCTTCAGTGTTTCACAGCATTTTTGGTCTGAGTCTGTGTCACATCTCGCTGTGTTTACAGTCCTGTTGTGACTGTCCTGTTACCTACTGTAGCTTCACTATGTGGTGCTAATGAAGGCCATTAACACATGCCACAGCAGCTAGACATACATGTGACTCTTACTTCTGCACACACACTCTCAAATGAACAAAAGGCCTACAGGAATCCTTGACAGTCATTACAGCCTGCAGCTTGGTGGTCTGTCCGAACTTATAAGAATGACTGTTGTATTACTGACAGGGCATTGAACATGATGTCTAATCAACTCCTGAGGGTGTTTTAAGGTATTTAATGCATCCAAAGAAAATTTCTTATGCTATAAAAATTTATTTGAGCAAAATGCAGTAAAACAGTAATATTGTGAAATTTACCATTTAAAATAACTCTTTTCTGTTTTAATATTTTTTTTAAAATGTAATTTATTCCTGCTATGGCAAAGCTGAATTTTCAGCAGCCATTACTCCAGTTTTCAGTGTCAAACGATTCTTCAGATATATATATATATATATACACACACATGCACACATCAGAGTGATTTCTAAAGAGTCATTTGCATGGTAAGCACCACAAATCTGTTAATCTAAAATAAATGTCCAACTTTATTTATTTATTTTTTTAAACAAATTACCTTTAGCCACAAATATTAGTTAAGAAATTTCTGTAGTAGCATCTGTATTGAATAGACTCACACTGTGAGTAACAGGCGTGACGTTTCAAATCAAATCCACTGAAGTGTAACCATCTGGCCGTAGCAGAGAGACTCACACACCTCAAATCACCCAGGCTGGGAACTGCAGGAAATGAGCTCGCAGCCCGACTGATGGGAGACGTTTCATGAAAAAGTACATGAGCATTTGTGAGATCCTTTCATTCCGTCAATGAATTATTGAATGTTCTCTTTCAGAGAATGATCAGGAGCCACTTTTTCTGTAATGTGTATTTCATTTACTTTTATCCAGTGTCTTTTTAAGCACAAAGCCCTTATAGAGTTCTTTGCTCAGGTGCACATTGGTTGTAATTAAACCCTCATTAAACCTTCAGATCTATCGACTTTGTCCTTTTAGCAGTTCTTGAGTCGAAACCTTTATATTTCGACCTGTAATAGAAACAGTTCAGCCCAAAAAATTTGAATTCTGTCATCATTTACTTACTCTCATGTCATTCCAAACCCATATTTCCAACAAAAAAAAAAAATGTAATCAAGATCCAAAAAAATGCTTCCTTGATAATATTATATATTTGAATATACACAAATGAGACTTGAGAATTATGACGAACGGGCAAGATTTCCAGTAAATTTTCATTTATGAACTGTTACTTTAAAGCAGGTGTTTTCAGACTTTTGATGCCAAGGAGCTCCAGATATGTTTATCCTCTTGTGAGGGATCCCCTTTCTAAAATATATTTTCATGTATATAATGTATATAGTCAATATAGACCCATTTTACTGTGTATAAAATGTATATCGTAGAGTGGGGTAAAAGGCCCCCCCCCCCCCCCCTACTGTTTTTACCAAAATAACCACAAGAAAAAAATCAAGATAAATTTTTATTGTAACTATGGACTACGTTGACAAGAGTGATGTAGAAGTTTTCACCATGAAGCTTACACTGATGATGTACTGGTGAGAAAACGGATTTCACAGTAAATTATCTAATTTTCAGCAGTAAGAAAAAAAGTGTTTTAAAGCTTGTTGTTTTGTAGAACATCACAGTTATATATGATACGAGAACAGTAAGGCCTGTAGATAGGGAGTACGTGTTGTTTAATAAAAATATAATTATATTTTCAGAATGACATAATTTTTTTCTCAAACATAGTCAGTGGGGTAAAACGCCCCCAGGGAGCAATGGGCAATTACTGTAGTAGTTACTCTGATCAGAACATCAAATCCTTAGTTTTTCCATCAAATGTGTTCTAACTAGTTGGTTGAATAAAAATATTTGAATTTTAGATTTAAAAATTACCTCAAGTTAGCATCAGGTAGCTAGTTAGCTAGCCACTTAGCACCCTATTCAAATAGGGTATTATAATTTTGTAATAATATATAATTATTGATTATATTGTTTTTAATTTTAAGCTAAATCTGCCTGTACTCTGATTTTGCTGTAAATGTTTAAAGCAAATTGCTTTGTCAGACTGAGGGGAATTTTACCCCACCCATGGGGGCGTTTTGCCCAATAGGTGGGGTAAAACGCCCCCTTGGTACAAATTCAATTTTTGTTAAAAATCAAATAAAATGACAACTCTACTTTCATACTTTGTTTATAATTTATGTCATTGTCACTAAAACTATGATAACTTTTCTGAACACATTTAACTTTTGTTTCACAGAAAAAAAATACATAGTCATTATATTTTAAATAGATTTATAAAGACTGCGTGTTATTTGCAGAATTAAATGTTTGGTGTTAATATTGTCATTGAACTAAAGCCAAAAGAATGAAAATATATTTGAACTTTATTGTTTACTTTTATTTATACTATTTTGTAAGCTACAAACCTGAGAAACATTTTCATAAGAAATGTTGCAAGTGCCCAGTTTTTAGAATGCAAAATTAATGCAAAATAATAAAAAATGAAGATATTTTTATTTTATTTATTTATTTATTTTCTAAAATTGTCTGTGTGCCTCTAGCGCCTGCTAGTGGCCCCGGGGTCAGTTTTGGATCGACATAAGGGTAAGTGATGACAGAAATTTTATTTTTGGGTAAACCTTTAGGTTCAACTGATCCTGGCAAGAAAACAATTGTTAGGGTCATCTCAGACATAAGCTCTACCAGTTGCTTTTCATGGTCACAGAACTGAAGTAGGTTGTAATGAGTGGATCATCTGTTTGGTTGTAATGAGTGGATCATCCAGCCACTGGATTCAGACATCATCTTACTTCATGTGTTTGTACATGCACTTTATAATCACTCACTTGAATGCTTTTACTGGATAACCATAGCAATTTACTGTTGTTCTTATGTTAATGTAAAACCATTGTGCTTTTTTGAGCCTTGATAGAATTTTCACTGAGTGTCTAGAGTGTCTGTTCCTTTTCTTCTCCATGGTAACATGAAACATGTCCTCACAGGTCTGGTTGAAATGCCACGAGCAAATCAAATTTCCTGCTAACGGTCTGCAATGCCTAGATGCCTCTTCTTTCCCCACAAGTGTGAATTATTGTCAGAAAAAGGATGAATTCACAGCCTTAATGTATCACATACACAAAAACAAGCTTTCAGAGGGGGAATTCGCTAGTAATTGGTTGCACCTACTGATCGCTACATTTTTTTTTGAAGACGCTGTCTGTACTTTTAGCATGCAATTCACAAAAGAGATTGTGTGAATTGGCAATAATATAGGCAACAGAAATTTTAAAGTGCAATGCTTGACTCAAAGGACAAAGTTGCATAGATGGTACACAGAAAAGAGAAAAAACTCACACAACTTACTTTTGAATAATAATTAGCTTACCAATGTTTTCCCGCTGACATTAATAGCGCAATGTTAATTGCAGGCTCAATTTGTATAAAAAGAAAGTGTATTTTCTCAGAAAAAAATGGCAATGATTTTATTTAAATATGCCTGGTGCAGCACTAAACTGGCACAGATATCTTAGGTAATTAGTTAAGCAATATGAGAAGTTAATTTTAAAGTTAAATTTTAGGCATATTATTGCTAGATACTTGTCTGTTTTTGCTTCAAAAAATGAAAATAATTTGAAAATAGTTTGCATCTCTGAACAAAACACAATAGGATGTTCTGTTCCTGAATGAATCAGTGTTTTTGAGTGATTCATTTGAGTGAATGAGTCAACACAGTCACTTGTTTCATTCCTGAATGAATCAGTGTGTTTGAACGAATTGGTTGAGTGAATGATTCAATGACTTACTCATACCCTGCGTTACATTCGGAAGGGCTCATCCCTATGCCCTAATCCCTTCAAAGGGTTTACCCTCCAGAGTGAGAGCTTTGAAGGGTTGAAGGGTGCAGGGGACCAAACAACTGTTTCTTGAAGTGCCCTTCTGCATTATCATCCCGTGCCCATATGGAGGCGCCGTCACCATGCAAAGAATCTGCGCAAAGAATCATGGAGGCTGAAGTGTCCATCAGTTGTACCCTTCGAAATCCTTCATTCAGAAGGGCCCTTTGAATTGGCCAGTTTTGAGCACTTCGGTTTGGAACGACCCTTCAATATGGCGGCCATGATTGTTTTCACTCTGAAGTGCCCTTTGAGGGCGATATATCCCATTTGGAATGCACTGATAAAAACTGAATGAATCAGTGTGTTTGAATGAATTGGTTGAGTGAATGATTCAACAACTTACTCATAAAATGCAAATAAAGAAATAAAGAAGCCACAGTACATTGAAAAGAACCGGAGGCCAAAAAATGAAGTGTTGATAGACCTGGTATTGCGTATTGAGGGTTCCAAGTCATCTTGTTTTTCCTGAAGCAAATTAAAAATAACATGGCTTGAAAACTATATTTTCGTGTTCTTCTTGCATTCCAAATAAATTAATAAGTGTGGAAAAAATCCTCTCCCTTCTACCACACGCTCTCTGTTCTCTGCGGTGCCTCCTCCTAGCAACAATAATTGAGCTATCGGTAAGCCCCTCCCCTCGAACGCAGACTAGCCAATGGCAGTCGAGTATCAGTTGTACGGGGAGCGGAACTCAGACATCTTTAGGTTTCAGCGCCATAGAGAAACATTGGAAGATCCGAAGCTCGCATCGGTTTTATGGGGTTTATGCTTCAAAAATGGAAAAACGATGTGCCTGGGGTACTTGTAACACTGATTCCAGGTATCCTGAGAGGATGGGCAATATAATTTATTTTATTACATTTCCCGAATCCAAACAAAACAGAGCAAAATGTCCCTAAGTATTCAACCCCAATACAAGTGAAGACAAAAACGTTCATTTTCTGGTTTTCATACACTCATTAAGTAACAATTTTCATCTGCTCAAGCAGAACGTTAATGTTATCTTGTGCTTTAGCAAGGTATCTCTGGCTAAAACTAGCTAACGTTAAAGTTAGTGAGTCCATGCTAATGTACAAACCTAAATAGCGGACTGTTCTCGCGTCTTGTACAGTGTAGGTCAAAAACACATAAACGAAAGTCTACATTTCAGTGCCTCTCCATATTAAACTGGTTAAATGTACATTAATTTAATCGTACCCTGCCATACATGAACAGTGTTGATCCTGCATGTTGTCATCCGCGATCGTGATGACCGACCGTAATATGAGATTTCTCCCGCTTGCATTGTGATCTGTAAACCCTCGCTTCGAGTTACCCACCGTATTTATTTTTAAATATTTTATAAATCCCTCCATGGAATATTTAATTCCCATTTGGTGGCCTTCTGTGTCCAAAATTGTGCAAAAACATCGTGGGACAAGGTTTTCACACTGCAGCTGTCATTGTAAGACAGTGAGCAATTCTGTTTGTTTGTCCGAGGGAGCAACAGTAACTAAGGGGGGCGGGGCTTACCGATAGGTCAATTGCAGCCATCAAGCGCAAAATAGTTAAGACATGCTTTTTTTGGGCGTTAAATAATGGTGCAAATACCAGTAATTTGACAAGCGCAAATGTTAGTAAATCTCGTTGCGTTATTCAATTTAATACTCTCCTCCCATAAATTTTGCGTCTGAAAGGGAAGCTCCTACAAATGCATATTCAATAAGGTCTGGCGGAAAAATAACAGTGTCCATGCCTTTTCAGTGCTAATTCGTCACTGCGTGTCTTTAGTAAATCCTGACAGTACTATTTTAATGCCAAAAGATGGTTTTGCGCTGGCGCAGGCTGTTAGTAAAACTGGCTCCTAGTTACTTTGCAACTGCTATGAATATGTTCTGTATACAGTAGTTTGAATGTCTGTAGTACGAATGTAATCTGGAAATACTACATTCACCATGTTGTCATTATCGTGACCTACCAGAATCAAATATGTCGCTTCACTGCTTTTCAGAAATCCTACACATAATGTTTTTGGTCTACTATATAGTAGGGAAGTATGCAATTTTGAATGAAGCCATTGAATGATGCACTCATAAAGATATGGCATAATAATGTAACCTGCAGGAAATATGTTGTTGCTTTTTATAAAACAGCTTAATAAAAGTCTCCGGTGTTTTATATATTGTTATATTTACTGATAACAACAACAACAAGAACAATAATAACAAATAATTATTCCACCAAGTAATACATTTAATTAGCCTAACATTAGGCTTTATAAACTTGGCAAGGAACATAGCAACTTGGCACATTAATATAGAATTTGTGGTCACAGGTGTGTCTACAATGGCTTTGAATGTGGCTCAACCTATCAGAGTTTAGAGAAACTATCCATTTTATAAATGAGGTTTTGCAGTATGCTTTTATCACCTGCAGGCTTCAGTACAGTTTGTTTGCGAGATGTCATGCCATTGACCTCAGCTGCAAAACCTCAGTCGGACACAGTTGTTTCTGCAGACAAGAAGTGAAATTTTAATCGAGGCGATCACGGTCACACCTGCCACTCGCATGCAGTCACATATATCTCTTAAACCATGCACACACACACACAGCGATAAGACTTACACATGTAGGCAATTCAGAATGGCTCCATGTTTACACACACAAATCTTCTGCTCTTCTGATTCGTGGTGTGCATCAGCCTCCACTGATGAGAAATTCTGGGCAACAACATGGACATTATGGATGAATAGCTTTGCAGGGAATTTTCAGAATATATCTCTATGGCAACCAGTAAAACCCAATTTCACCGACACTGAATCATAAATTAGGCCGTAATTGTCGTGTCCACCCAACGGCTCTCTCTCACCATATTTAGTCACACATGCTACTGCATTCTCATGCTTGTCTCTGTCTTCTCTCTTTCACGTTCCTGTTTTTGTTCTCTCTTTGGTGTACTGCCACACAAACACACTTCAAGCAGAATT